>CM016721.1:49203365-49820671 GCA_005771605.1 Scutellaria baicalensis | reverse complement strand
GTAGTCATTTGTTAATATGAATGAAATATATGATTAACATTCTAGCTAACTCACCAAATAGAAGTCTGAGTTGGGGTTGCACGTGCGTTTTACAATGATTTCAGCCCAATTCGACCATTCGAATTGAAATTGGTGAAAATTAACGAATTTTCAAAAATTAATGTCATAAATTGTGAATCTAAAATTTAATAATAAACTTGGCCATTCAAATAATAAAACTCTATTTACATAGCTAGAATGTGAGTATCTGAATGAGAGGGTATCTAACCCGTCATTAATTTTGCCAATTTTTGTAAAAATCAATAATAGATTACATAATAAAAATAAAAATAAAAATAAGTATAATTATATTTGATATACATATATGTAAGATAGTACACCTTCACAAACTACAATTCATTTGCAAACATTAATATTGAAAGACACTTCACTTCCTTTAGAAAAGACTAATCGTAGCAACTACACCCTAATTTCGAGCTCTACCCAAGGATGAAAATATCCTGATATATCTCCGATATATCCCCGATATTTCCGTTTTTTCACGTGATCGAAACAAAAACGGGCTACCACGATATATCTCCGATATTTTTATTTTTTGATAAAAAATAAATGAAAAATCAATAATTATTAGCTAAATGTCGGTAAAAATTGGTATCGATTTCAATATCAGTGGCTTTAGGTAAAAATTATAAGAAAATTCATGAATATCAAGGAAATATCGGTAAATATCGCTGAAATATCAATAAATATCTGGAAAATATCGATAAATATCGGGAAAATATAGGTAAATATCGATAAATATCGGCAATATATCGATAAATATCGAAAAAATATATCTACCGATATTTCCACCGAAACTGATATATCTATCGATATTTCCATAAAATCAAGATAACGATATATCCATCGAAACTGATATTAAGTCTATCACAAGAAAACACCCACAATTGTGAGACGCAGGTGGAGAAGAAATGAGAAGTTGAAACACAATGGATGGAAGAATCAGAGAAGGCAGGGGAGGGGCATTTAAGTAATTTGAGGAGGAGACCCATTTGGGAGTTCCAAGCATGACATAAGGTGACTTCACCCTTACGGAGCCGCAACTCAGGTTCATTTACAGGGGTTGTTCTGTCTATTCACATCACAATGGTCCCAGAAGCTTTAATTCCCAAATTGACCTCGTCACCGTCCTCTATTTACCATTCTACCCTTGCCTTTGAGTCCACAAGCTAACTTTCCAAAAACACACGGACGCCCTTATCAACAACCATTATTGATTTGTTTTCAATGACAAAACGACGTGGTATTAGTGTTTATTATGTGTCCCGTTTTGAATCGAGAGAAGGGAAGTAGTTTAGAGGGGTTGGGTTATTCCCATAAAAGAAGGTTGGAAAAAGTTATTAGGCATTAGGAAAGGAGATAGAGAGGGGATGTTATAATGTTGGTTTGGTTTAAACTTTTGTAATAAATAAAATGAAATGCGTCAAAGGGAGATTGAGTCTACTTCACGCCAATTAGGGTTCCTTTCCCTCACATAATAATATATTATATTATATTCCCTTTTATCTCCAAAACGCCCCTCCTTTCCCATCTCTCTTACTATAAAGAAGCCTAACTTTCCACCTCTCCCACAAAACCCACCACATAACCCCTCTCTCTCTCTCTCTTTTGTTCTTGTGGTCTCTTGTTCTTGTGGTTTTACCTTGTTAATAAGAAATAGATATTCAATTCACACACACATGTGTGTGTGGGCGTGCATATATTCTCACTTTTGATGAGAGGCTTCTTCTTGTAAGAAGCTGCATGTGAGTGTGTATCAACAACACAACACTTTGAATTTAAACGAGAGAGAGAGAGAGATGATGGAGAGAGTTAACCTTATCAAGAATGGTGTCCTGAGATTGCCACCTGGATTTAGATTTCACCCCACTGATGAAGAGCTCGTGGTACAATACTTGAAGCGCAAGGTCCTCTCCTATCCATTACCTGCTTCCATTATCCCTGAGGTCGATCTCTGCAAATCTGACCCTTGGGATCTACCAGGTGCCCTTTCCCTTCTCTCTCTCTACCTCCTCTCTCTCTCTTTTTCTCTCTCTAACAAGCAGCTTTTTAATCACAGGTGATTGGGAGCAAGAGAGATACTTCTTCAGCACAAGAGAGATTAAGTACCCAAATGGGAACAGATCAAACAGGGCAACCATTTCAGGGTACTGGAAAGCAACTGGATTGGACAAGCAAATCGTGAGCACGAGGAGCCACCAGATTGTGGGCATGAAAAAGACTCTGGTTTTTTACAGAGGAAAGCCTCCCAAGGGCTCTCGAACCGATTGGATCATGCATGAATATCGCCTCATTCCTTCCCAAACACCTCCCAAGAACTCACCCCAGGTGAGATTATCTTCACTTCATCACCAATCTTCACCCCAATCTCATGATTCATTGCTGCTAATGGCATCATATTAATCTGCAGGAAAACTGGGTTCTCTGCAGAATATTTTTGAAGAGGAGAAACAACAAGAGTGATGAAGAGGGCGTAATACACAACAACACCGGTTCGCCGCCGGTTTTCTACGATTTTATGGGCAAGGAAAGAGCCGACTTGAGTCTTGACCCGGCCAACTCCTCCGGTTCGGGTTCCAGTGGGATCACCCAGATTTCTTCTACCAAGAATGAGTCGGATGATCATGAAGAAAGCAGTAGTTGCAATAGCTCTCACACCACTTCTAGAAGGAAGCAAGAAAATTAATGTTATGTGTAAAGTCAAATTTCAGGCAATCCCCTTTTAAATTAATAACCTTTTCCACTCAGTTCCAGTTTCAGTGACATGTTAAAATTCATTCTTCAAAATCACTAATGAATTAGAGAATTCTTTTGGTGGCTAATAAATGTTTAAGAAAAGTCATTTAAACGAAAGTAAAAAGGTAATTAAAGATGCATGTAAGAAAAGGGAAGCAACATGTGCAAACATCACATTGAGTGTGAGCTTTTGTTTTGAAAAGAGATTTCTTTCACAAAGCCCAAGAATAAGAACACAATCTTTGAAATATCCAAATATCAACTTCACATGGGCTTCTTTGGAACCTAAAAAGGGCTGTTTTATTAGGAATCATGTTCCCTCCCTCTCCCTCTCCCTCTAATCGCATGCGAATCACATCATATTTAAATTAAACAGAATTTTTGAAGCATTGAATTGAACCCCTTATAATCGACTAGATAATATTCGAATCGTTCACTCAGAAGCGTGCAAGTTGTTGGATCGAACGACATTTTCAAGTAAGAAGAGAGGTGATAATATGAATATGAGGATGAGAAGCAATCAAAATCTAGTTCTTTCCTTGGGGGAACAGAATTAACTAAAGTTTTGAAATGAGAGGACTAGTAGGTGGGAGTAGAGAGAGTCTTAAGAAAATACTCTCAACAAAGCAATTTCCTGCAAGTAATTTCACAAACATCTCTTTCTTGATTGGCCAAGGCAATGTTTATTTCAATATTTTGGGCCATGTAGGGTACAAATAAATGTATGATTGGATAAAAGAAAAGGAAATTATCAAAGTGTCACACTGACCCCTCCCCCACTAAATAAATGGCTAATGAATTTGTTTAAAATAAAGATAGATCGAGGAAATTAAAAGATTCTCCAATATCTTCCAACTACTAAATAACTTTGACTTGTTTATTGTTAATACAAAAATTGGACCTAATTAAGCACGACAAAGGCATCTTAAATGGTACACTAGCTAGTGTAAATATTGTATTTAATAATGAAATGAATAGTCTAGTGTGTTACGTACAAGCATCGGACATGCAACGGCGTCGTCATATTTATGAACCCAGTAGTAGTTGACTCACCTCTAATTAAGCATGCTTCGTCAAATTACAATTAGTATTAATTATTATGATTAATGACGATAGGCAGTGCAACCACTATTAATAAAAACAAGTTCCATTATTAAGAAAGAAAGAAGGAAAATCATTATCATGAAATCTATCTATCTTTTTGCAAGTATTTTAAACTTTTCAATCTAGCAGGTTAATCATGATTTCACAACTCATATGATTGATGATATCATTTGTGTAAAGGCCAAATACTTCACCATATTGTGACAAGTGGAGGCAGGAGACATTATGGGCGGCATATACAAATAAACACAACTATTTATTCCTATTAACATGTGATTAGAAGACATAGATGTGTTGATCTCTTGTGAATCGGTTTTATTAGGAACCCAACATTGAATTACGGAAGTATACAAACGACCAAAATCGAGTCTGATGTTAGGTTCCCATGGACTCCGAATCAAGATAATATATCTATATCTATATATATATATATAGAAAGAGAAAAGGGAAGTATAAAAATTGCCGACCAAAGTTCCTTGTGAGAGTGGTTCAGAATTATGTATAGGCATGTTGGAGTTGTTCACGTCACCAATTGGAAATGAGTTTGTATACACATCTCATTTTCATTTTCATTTTCATGTATACCTCAGACAAGATAGGAGGCAAGGGTATCTTACCTCATTTTTGTACACATTGACGTGTAACATTTAAACTAAAGCTTAATTTGGTTTGTAAAGAAATAGGGAATTGGTATAGCTGACTTATGGGTTTAATTGTGTGTGATGGGGACATGCATAGTGGTAGGTCACAAACACAAGAAAAGCTAATGGCATCACCAAATTAGGTCAATGGGAGGGGCATTTTGGGGATTCCAGGAGATGAAGTTGCAGACAAGGAATGTGAATAATTTGCCAATTATGCAAGTTGAACAAATCAAAGAGGAACCACTTGCAGTGTTTTTTGTTTGCACAAAATTAAGTTTGCTTAGAATCTCTGCAACAATGACATCTCTTTTCTTTACCCACACATTCAAATAATACGGCCTCTGCATATGTTATTAGTCTATATATAAACCTTGTAGGCCCCTTTCTTCTCAACTCAACCGTTTCTCACACGCTCCCTCCAACCAACCCGATTCCACTATTCCATCCCGTCTACTCCCACAAACCCAATACTCTTCAATCCTGTCTTTCACTACCTCTATCCTATGTTAAGGCCCGCCCAACTCATTCGCTCGAGCTCAATTTGAAGTGACCCTCATATGAGATAGAGGATAACAAATATCGAAAGAGGCATACAGAAATCGGACAATTACGTACTAATCAAGTCCGATATGCAACTATATTTCTAAATAGAGAGCTTGAGATGAGTGGTGGGTTTCTGAAGCATGATGGGTAAGGAAAGGAATATGAAGTCAACGTTATCAAAATAGAGATGCATAGAAACAACAACTGGGAAGATGTTTCCTATGTCAGAATAGCAAATATGAATTTCGATTCTTAATGTCCTCAAAGTTAACATCAATCTTCATAACAGAAAGGGACTGGTGGAGAATTTCAGCTTTAGGTGGTTTTACAACCATCAGCAATAACTTTGTACATCTCCAAACTGGACCACTTATTCGATTGGATGATTCCGTAACACTCTTCCCATGCAGTCACTGTGATACACTGATATATAATCCCTTTCAAAGTCCACAAATCTTTACTCTTCCCATGACAGTAACTGTCATACACTGAAATATAATCCCTTTCAAAGTCCACAAATCTAAAGATATGCTTCAGATAAAATATCATCTCTTTCTAAGTCAATACACAAAAGAATCACGAAAATTCTGAACCAAAACATTTCAATATAAATAAATGGCTGCTGAAAATTTAAAGTTTACCACGCCTGAGATAGAGGCCACTAAAACCCCCCAAGATCATCATCTAGAGATGATAGATGAGAACATACTCAAGAGAGCACGAGCAATGATCATTCACATGGAGCGGTCTAGGGAAAGCATACATTGAGAGGATCATGGAAACTACTCTGAATGAAATAAACGTGTTGCAAACAAGACAAGCTGTATGAATATCAAGGTTGCAAATCAAACAATTTCAATCAGAAATGAGAATGGAAAATACTATAAGCTAATGTGCGGTTTTGATTTTGACTGACCCTATAGAAGCAATATGCATAGATTCCACCCAAAATCTAGCTATAGTTGGGGGCAAAAAGATCACTCTAAGCATAACAACTTTCTGCATCCCTTTCCTAATCCATAGTCTGAAAGAGGTTTGATGCTTGCTACATCGCTTACTCATTTAATCTAATCTTGGGGGCTTTAGTTCTGCTTGGCAATAGTTTCAGCACCTTCAGCCTGTGATACTTCATGGGGAGGTGGCTCAGAACATGCACGCAGAACAGCCTCATTCTGTAAGGAAGATACCCAATCTTAATCAAGGTTTTGGACATCATATGACCCAACACACAAAGAAAGAAAATGAAAAGGTCGGGGAGAACAACTCAAGGTCACTTAACATCAAAAATCACAACTTAGTTCTCATAGATTACTCAGGAGATCTAACATACAGATTAATTAGGAGATCAATTATTTAACCTTCTCCAATGAAATGTGAGAATTCCATGTGATGTTACAATGTGCTAGAATTTCTCAAGTTAGGTTTTAAACATAAATAGTACTTGTGAATTTTAACAATGATTATCAAGCTCAGCTTAGCAACTTTTTAGCATAACTAACCATGAATTAGAGCCAAAGTATTCAAGCTGCCAATCAACATAGCTCAGTTCAACAGAATCGGAGGCAGTTCCTCTACTTTATTTGTTAGTATACTTGAATCACGATGTGTCATTCAAGAGAAATACCAAGACACAACTATATGCATAATGATCTTACATAAATTACACATGAAGTAATTTACTCAGACAGTTTCTTATTTTAGCGCTCTGCTGAAAGAAGAGATCCATTTAGACAAGCAATTTGATAACACAAAAATGTTGTGGATTCAAGAGAAACAAACTCTATTATGCCATTCAAAGGTCTCAAAGGTCCTAAATATCAAATGAAAACACAATCAGGAACTAAAACTCCACTCTAAGCATTTTACTTGAACTTGTAGCCGGCTGTACACAAAAATGATAACTGATTAGTGGTTAATACAACTCTCCATGCCCTCATGATCATAATCATCATGGTCATCAATTCATTACTTTTAGAACCATTGTAGCAATGCTCATCATTATTATGTAAGAACAGACATAGAGACAAACCATAATCAACAATCAGTAATCATAATCATCTTTCAATAGTAAAAGGCACAGACACTGTGAAGCACTGATGCCTCTCCCACCTTTCAATAGCAAAAATCTATTAAACAATTCCCGGACCAGTGATGAGGATGATTTGTTAACTATCCACGAATTCTCAATATCATTGAATCAAATTGACTAAAGGGTGCAAATCACCCTTCTAATGAACCCAATCTATTTGAAGACCATCTCAGAACCCAATTCCAATCCTTATAATAGAGTTCTCAATAAACAAAGATAATCATTATCAGGGTCATGCATGATCACACTAATAAGATTAAGTATAAATTCAATGCAAGAGATAACTTGCTATTATTCTATAGTCTTATACATTTATCTTGAATTTGAATGTTGCATCCAACAGCTAGGTTTATATCACAGCCATTATTTTCTTCAGCTAACACGAAAGCCATCAAAACCCGCAAGCGAATGACTAAGAGCTCTTGATAAAGCCAATGAACAAAAAATTACTTCCAATTTTAGAAGCTAAAGTACAGAATCCATTATTTTGCAAGTCTTAGCTAAAGACTTACATCAAACAGCTGGTGCGCATCAATAGAAATCACTTAACTGTAAACTAAAAAGACATTTCTTTCTACAAGCAAACAAAAACCAAATGAAACCCATTTTCAGGAAACTAATTTATTTACGAGATCCCAATCCCATGATTGGATTGTTTCAAATTGAAGGCAAAAAAGTAGGCAGAAAGATAACCTGCCAAACTCGACGAAGGCGTTTCTTAGCGTTGGCTTTGCGGGTGGATGTGAGCTTAATTCTCTTCCAAACAAGACCACCAGAATCGTGTTTCTTCACAATTTCCATAACTCTGGTTCCCCAGAACGCACCCCACGCCGTCGCCATTATTCTCCTCTTTCTATTTCTGGTCCCGAAAAAGCAATGGAGAAAATAAGAGAGGAGCAGATTATCAGGCCTTTAATGGGCTATTACGAATTGGACTTTTAATTCATGATTTGGGCCAAGTGCATTTTGTCAGTTTTACAATACCTATCTATGAATGCAATTTTTTATTTAAGAAAAATGGAATATCTTTACATAATTAATACCTATAGTGATCTTTTCATTTTTAGTATAATTTTAATAAAAGCTATAGCTTAAAAAATTACACCCTGTATTCTAATAGTCTATTGCTATATGTTGGAAAATTGATTTTTGCATAACAAAAAATGAGTAGAATTCTTATGCAATAGTTGTACCGCGTAATCGGACACCCTTGGATCATGTCGGGTCATGTTCAAACTGAATCCACATCCGAATTAAAATTATTTTTTAAACTTATACGGCAACCTTATAACCTTTATATTTATTAGTATAACAATTTAACTTTTATGTTATATAAATATAACCTTTATATATACAAATATATTACTTATATGTGCTAAATATAACACAAAGGTTATGATATGTTATATTATTACAACATAAAAATTTAAAAGGAATTATAATCTTTAAATTATATATTTAGACTTTTTTTAGTCATGCATGTAAGATAGCTGAAATATTTTATGTTATAATAAGTTGGCTTTTATGTTGTATTGATATAATCTTTATGTGCAACTATCATAACATTTGAAAAATATAAATGTTATATTATTATAATATAAAATTAAATTATTATTGAGTAAATATTATATTATTACAACATAAAGATTAAAATGTAATATAAATTTAAAATACTCTATCAAATGTTTAACTACTATAATATAAATTAAGGTTCAACCAATATAGCATAAAGGTTATGTGAACTCATCTTTTGGTTACGTGGACACAACTAAAATGTTAGAGAAATAACTTAAAAACTTAAGGTGCTTAATTGGGGTTTGAACACAAATTTGAGATTAAATGAAAACACGTAGAAGTATGTTTCAATTGTGAAAATCATCTCTCAAATCACATGACTCAAATTGCATGAGTTATAATCAATGCAATCAGACATATAAATATTTGTGAAATATATCATATCAATTGATGCTTTAGAATTTAACCATAAACGTCCAAACAAATAATGTGGCGAATTCAAATTATTTGATATATGAATTAGTGTTCTTCAATTTTTATTTTTTGTATAATGTTCAGTCAATACTGGAAATTCTATATGTGGCACCATATTATCTCTGTTTGTCGGAAAACTCCAAATAAAATGTTAGGCGCCACTCACATATCAACTTTTTAGTAGATTTTAAAATTTCGGTTAAAATAATATCGAAATTGAGCAATGTCTTGAAATACGAAATTAAATTTTGAAAAAGATGATAATTATGAAATCATTTAAGTTGTAAGAGCTTAAGGTGAAAAATAATTTGACAACAATATATTTTATCAAATTTGATATTACATTATCTATTTTAAAATAACGACTGCACGATATATATTTGATAATATTAAATTTTAACATATAACATGTATTAAAATTTATAAAATATGAAATATTATACTAAATATAATAGATGATTTTATTCGATAATGTGAAAGGCACGCATTTGAATGCAACCGCCAACCATGTTGTTGGCCTTAAGAGTAGGAAAAAACTTGGTTTACCTAGTGGGTAATCGACCCACCTAACTTAAAATCTAAAAATAATGATATATATTTAATGAATTATTAAAATCCTTAATATGAGTATTTAAATTTTTGTTTTTGGCGGTATGGGTATTTAATTTTTTTCAATTTGAGGTTTAAATAGAGAAAAACAAAAAGGAAATAAAAGAACGACTGAATTCAAATTTTTGAAGAAAGAAGAATTGGTCATTTGTTAATTACGGAGTGATGTGACAAGTTGTGAGCCTTTGATATAACCAACAATGTAAATTGAAATAAATTTTAATTTTAGGAAATTTATCATTCCACTATTGGAGAGATGACGCACTTATTTAGTTTTTGAATCTTAGTTTGAATATATTGGTGTCAAATCCTGTAAATCATCAATTAAGTATAAAAAATCTAGAAAATAATAAAGAGTAGAACTCTTGTGAGACCGTCTCACGGATCCCTTTCCATGAGACAGATCTATTTGACCCACAATTTAAATTCATAACCAAAAGCCCAATCTAAAACTAAGCCCACATCTACCTAATTTGAGCCCAAACCCACTTAATATTGAGTCCAAATCCACATAAATCCTATATTGCTAATTAGAAAATAGAGAATAAAGCTGTCGCACTGTCCCACAATAAGAAGAACAGCATAACAGAGTCAGAAGTCGTCGCACCTTCGCGCAAGGGAGTGCTGTCATTCAAACTCGCCTAAGAATTAAACTGTTGTTGATCCCACGAAAACCCCTGGTTCATTTGCTTAAACTCGTTGTTCTCCGATGAAGCACAGCCGCCGGAGTACAGTTTCTGCCGCCAGTGCTCTTGAGAAGAGGCGGCAGCCCCAGATCCTGCGCTATTCTTCAACTTTCGGTAATATGTAGGCGGTGACGATGGCACAAACTCGAACCCTCCAACTCCACTCCTCTTCCTCATTTCTCTCAGTGTTCTGAATATATCCTCACCCACCAATGCCAAATGCTACACCCTGCTCCTTCATTGTGCTCCAAATATGTCTGCATTTTGCTCCCCCTCTTCCATCCGTACACTAGTTTGTTCAGCGGGAACATAACGTTCTCCTCGTTGTTCGCCAGAACCACCGAGTTCAGCCCGCTCTCTGCCGTCCCCACATCCTCCGCCGTGAACTTTGCAAACTCATGGAACCCTATGAATTTCTTTATGTACTCCACCACAAGCTCCAATTTTGCCACATTCCCAACTGTCTGATCAAGCCTCCTTATCCCATAATCCAATTCCGATGGCCCATCATCCACCGCCTCGAAATCCAGCGAGAACAACTATATATCAAAAACTTTGTTAAGAGTGCTGTTTTTAGACCATCTACATCTCTTATCAAAACAAACTTTTGTGATTAGAATATTTTAATAATAAATATTTGTACTTTTTTTGTTTTTGTAGAATGCTTTTCGTTCAATAATATGAATCATTCTTAGAGAAAGAGTAGTCACTATCAAGTTGATTTAGTATTTTTTGAAATATATCTTAATAATATTAAAATCCTATAATTTTGTAAACTAATGTAGATGCTTAGGATGTTATATTTGCATATTTATAGGCGTAAAAGATATATTTGGATCAAAAATATGACAGAAAGTCAGAATATATACTCATTTTCAAAATCAATACTTATGTACTTAAAAGATGTACTTATGTGCTTAGAAGGCACACTTGGACCAAAAAAACTTATGCAAACAAATTAAAAACTGTAGAGTGATAATCAATACTTTTATACTTAAAAGACATACTTATGTGAGCACTTAAAAAACATACTTGGACAAAAAATATGAGAGAAAGTCAAAATATATACTCATGTTCAGAATTAATACTTATGTGCTTAAAAAACGTACTTATGTGCTTAAAAGACATACTTAGACAAAAAAATATGAGAGAAAGTCAAAATATATACTCATGTTCAAAATCAATACTTATGTGCTTAAAAGACATACTTTGACAAAAAATATGAGAGTTAAAATACATACTCATGTTCAGAATTAATACTTATGTGTTTAAAAGACATACTTGAACCAAAAATATAAGAGAAAGTCAGAATACATACTCATGTTCAAAATTAATACTTATGTGCTTAAAAGACATACTTATGTGTTTAAAAGACATACTTGGACCAAAAAAACTTATGCAAACAAATTTAAAACAGTAAAGTGAGAATCAATACTTATGTGTTTAAAAGACATACTTATGTGCTTAAAATGCATATTTGAACCAAAAATATGAGAGAAAGTCAAAATACATACTCATGTTCATAATTAATACTTATATGCTTGAAAGATGTACTTATAGATGCAAAAGACATACTTATATTTATTTTGATGTTTTGAAATGTTATCCTAATGCATGAAGTGAGTAAATAACACTAATATTTACTGGTGGAAAAGACGTATTTATGGATGCAAAAGACATACTTATATTTATTTTGGTGTTTTGAAACTCTATTCTAGTGCATGCAGTGAGTAAATGAAACTCATACTTACAGGTCGAGAAAGACGTAATTATGGATGCAAAAAACATACTTATATTTATTTTGGTGTTTTGAAACTCTATATTTCAAAAGAGATACATACAAATATATATATATATATATATATATATAACGCATACTTAAAATCGGTGAGCACTTCAATTGGATAAAATATCTTTCCCTTTTTTTTTAAATATTAAATTGCTAACTTTTTTTTTTTAAAACAAAATCACCCATTACGGGTGGGGGATTAAGGCACCATCCCCAGCCTGTGGATAAATATCAAAGACCAGTAACATAGTTTCGTACAAGGGAAAAGTGAGCAACCGCTTAAGCCGGACTGCAAGAAACAAACATAATAAAAAAGAACAATATATCCAAAAGACAGCCTATCTAACCCGAAAGAAAGGGTATCCAAGTTGATCCATACGCACCAAAGACAGAAGGTATCGTGGAGCTGTATGCTGATGAAAAATCTGCAACTGAGGTGAAGTCATCCCCAAACTGGTAAGCCAATCTGCCGGCATGTTGTCTTCTCAATAACTATGAGTAATCCCAACCTGCAACTACAATTATCATAAAGAACGATAAGTGAAAATTTGATAGAAAAATGAAATACAAATAACAAATACTTATAGCTTTAAAGATGTACTTGTAGATTTAAAAACACATACGTTTGCTAAAATTCAATGAGAAATTAAAAATAACATGAGAAATCAAAAACAAAACACAAATACTTATAGTTTTAAAAGACATGCTTATAGATCTAAATGTATACTTGAATTAAATGAGCACTCCACTTTGATAAAATATCTTTATTTTATTTTATTTTATTTATTTTGATAATGATCTACTAACTTAATAGCTACAACTTACACGAAGAATATTTAATCAAAACCTGATGGAAATTTTGAGAAGATTTATTCACACGCTCACCCTCTAGACCTTCTACCACATGGGACCAATAATACTTATGATTTGCATTCGAAGATATGAATTATTTTAATAAGCAGTAATGTGCTCATGTTTCACTAAATCAATAAAATGAAGACAAAGTGAGAATGATAATTGAATATTACAAAAAAGCCATGAACTAAAATAAAATAATTGGAGACTCTTTAATATTAAACTTGAAAGTTAAAATAAAATTATAACATAGATTGTAATATTCAATAATTTTATTAAAAAAATAAAAAAAATATTCAATAACAAGTTAAAAAATCAACAAAATAAAAATATGTAGTTAGCAATTTCATTAAAAAATAGAAGCGATAAGGATTAGAAAATCGAAAATAAAAAATAAAAAAGAAACGCAATGTGAGAAGGTGCGACAAAAAAATTGTCAATAAAATTTACTACTTTGTGCAACAATTAATTAATGCAGCTGGTGGGCTAGGAAAATGTATTGGTCTTGGGGTGTACATATAAATTAAATTGGTCATGGGAGAAGATTGGGCCGTTAATGGGAGAAGGTTGGGCCGGATCACTGGAATGGTTGGGTTAAAAGATCCGTGAGACGGTCTCATATGAATTTTTGCGAATAATAAATGTATACATTGTTAATAATAACAAGAAAATTTGGTATACATAAAAAGTAAATATTTGTAATATATTATATATATCTAATAAATATTTTAATATAAAATTTGATCTTTCCTAAACATGAAATAAAAATAAAATTGAACCCACCCAAATTAATTCTATAAAATTTCAAATTATTTCAATCCCATTTTTTTAAAGCAAATTTTCTGATAAATGATGGATGAAAAATTCAATATTGTCGTTTCTCCAAAGGGATTGAAATCCCTGTATGAAGGAATCATGGATGAGTACACCAAGGTTAACCTAAATATCAAAGTCTTATTTCATTGCCTTGTTGGAATGAAAGACAGTGCAAATGTGAAGAAAGTTATAGAAATGGAAGGTCTTTTGGATTTCATGGAAATATTCTCCATATTTGAGGTAAGGAAAAAATGATTTGAGAGAGACAATAAAAAAATAAGAATATCATTAATGAAAACACAAGAATACCTAAATCTTTTTTTTTTTTGGTGGATTATTTAGTGGATAAACCTAGCATTCTCCTTAGGAGAAAAAGATTTAAAGTGGGTTCCATAGTGTATTTCAGTAACAATTAAAATTCACTTTTAGCTTCTTAAGAAAAAGAATGATATCTAAGTAAAATCTAATTATGAGGATGAAGTTTACTAACGGGACAATCTTAACACATATAATAGCTTATATAAAATTTCTCATTTAATCTTTAATTTTAAATTATGAACGTTGATTCTTCTAGAATTCATTAATTGTGTATTAGTGTTCATTAGTTTAAAAACTTGAAATTTTTTGTGATATTTAATTTAAGAATCTGAAAGATTGTGTTGGAATTAGCGAGAATGGGTGTGTTAATCTCCATTATGAATAATTATATGGTTAGAATAATCATTTAATAATATTAGTATAACATTTGCAATTAATTCTTATACATTCGCCCTCCACGTATACTAACCTGATTCGATATGATATATAAAAAAACTGAAAAATGACATGTAAATAGGTGAGAGAAGAGAAAAGACAGTTGGCAGTGTATCACATCACATGTCTAGGTCGATCGGGCAAGTCGTAGCCTCCTCACTTGTATTAAATTAGTTGCAGGCAGCATTCCAAAGGAAAGCCTAAACTTTTCTTGAATTTCAAACTTATCTCAATATATACCTACCACAACATTCTTGCCCCTTACTTCCTCCCTATATTTATCTATAGATATATTCATGTGATTGCAGGCTCTCACTCTCTTAATTTTTCTAGCTCTCATAAACACATACACATGGAGAGAGATTAGAGAGAGAAATATATATATATATATATATATATATATGGCATGCATGAGATATGTATATGTATAGTGTAGAGTTAACGGGGAGGAGTTTTGAACGCGCAAAGCGTGGCACCATCCGCTATGACAGTGCCACGCTGTGTGCGATCCAAACTCTCTCTTCTAACTTTATAATTCCATCACCACACAACTGTATTCAACCCTATTCAAAAGGTACGTGTGTAGTACCTATGTATGTTTCCTCCTCATTTCTTTCCAATTTGTTTAGTTTGGTCTTCAAGTTGAATATTGCAAGATTTTCATTGTTTGTGGAATTTTTGGAAGAAAACAACAGGGGTGAGTCATTTTCTGTAAGACGGTCAACCCACAACCACACTTCCTAATACAAATATAAATATAGATTTGTGAAAATAAGTTTTGTTGATGTATAAAAATGATCAGTCTCATAGAAATGATGTCACACCCGAATTTTTATAATGAAGGCAAACATGTATGTGGTAATTGATTTGAAATAGGAGATGTAACAACAAGTGTAATAGAATATCTCAATATATTAGTGTATGGTATAATTAATTCGATGTTTCTCGATATTTGGACTCTAATGATATTTCATATGAATATCGGGCTTCAAAAATTTCTGAGGACTTTCAATTAAGATCTTCATTAAATTTGGAATTTGTAAGCACTTTCATAAAAAAACTGGTTGTAATCCAGGTTTGCATCGTTACAACTTTTTTATATATTTCAAAATGTCATTAAATTAGTGAATTTATACACGTTTATATGCTTTAAGAAAACATTGTTTTGTACTCCATCCGTCCCGGCTAACTTTGCCTAGGTTGACCGATACGAATTCTAAGAAAAAACTGTTGACTTTGATGTGATGTGTTATTTTAATATTTTTTAGTGGCAGTTTTGTAATTAATGTGTGTTTTTTGAGTGCAAAGTAAATAAAATGAAAGAAATGAAAGGGTAAGGTCGTAATTTTTTTTTGCCATTTTTGGACGGGCAAAATAAGTTGGGACAAACAAAAACGGAAAGTAGGCAAAGTTAGTCGGAACGGAGAGAGTATTTTGTAGTGAAGGAGTGAGATATTCGATTACGTCTGGCTTTACATCTTCTACTTCAAATTAATCATCACAGACCACATGTATTTAATGATGTTACTAATTAATATGTAGGTATATATAATTGGGATATGATTCAAGTCTTATTTGATTGCTCATATCATGTGGCTACTCATCATATTTAATTACGTCACTAATAATATGTCGGATATATAAGTTGGATATGATTTTTTTTAATATAGAGAATTCAATCCCCTCAAAACAAGTCTTACTTGGTTGCTCATGTCACGTGGCTACTCATCCTTTGGATAACGAAGCTCATATGATTTTTTGACACTTTTAAATTTTCATCATATATAAACATCAAATCCTGTCCAAATACTTTCAATATATATTTATACACGGCAACAAGTTAAATCACTACAAAACAAGAAGTAAAACATCTCAAAAGATGAAAAAATAATCCCTAAAAACATGAGAAATATGAGACAGGTCACAGAGCTAAAACAACTAATTATGGCAATTTTAGTTTCGAGATAAAATGATTTTAGTTATCTACTAAAATATAATTGGGAAAATTATAAAATTCAAGTTAAACTCTAACCATTTCTTCATTTAGGTAGTTGGACTTTAAAAATTTACTGTATAACTGCCAACATCTGCGAATTTATCACATGACCGTCAAAATGTCATTTCTGACAGAATATGTTCCAAATATGCCTAGTGAAAGAATATACGAAGCATATTTCGCCGGCGATGACATTTTGACGGTCATATAGTAAATTCGCAAAGATTGGGGTTATACAATAAATTTTTAAAGTTCGGCTAACTAAATGTAAAAGTGGTCATAATTTGACATTAATTTTGTAATTTACCCAATATAGTTAATAAAACATTATTTAAGAACAAATTTTTAAGTTCAATATAAGAATGAAATCAAAAGAGACATCATATGAGGATAATTTCAATTTTGCTGACGTATACATATTGAGGATAATATCAACTTTGATCATGTATATATGACACTTTTCATTTTTTAATAATCAAGTATTTGTTTTTAATTTTGATCATCTATATTTTAAATTGTTACAATTTCAGAGTTTTTTATTAGAATATTTAAAATTACGAAATGCTCATTAGGAATTCTAACATAGCCAGTGAAAATTTTGACTTAACAATAAAATTCAGGTATAATTTTAATATCCCAAAAAAGGATTGAAAAAAAAAGTTAAAATATAGAGAATCAAAATTCAAAAACAATAAGTATTTGATGGTAAAAATATGGTAAATAACATATAATCAAAATTGAAATTAAGTTTAATATAAGATGAGATAGCGTGAATTTTAAATATTTTTCTAGCGGTTATATTCCAAAATATTATGGAAACGCAAATCTGTAGAGTAAATGATTGCACTTAGAACACGTTGCACTTGGGTGGGTCCTACATAAAGTAATATATTACTTACACGTATTACCCCTGCAACCTTAACTCCTGTTACTCTTCATCACTGAAGTTTCATGTGATTTCTTCCCTACAGTTTTCCTCAATTTGGTTGCTGTAATAATTTGGAGCAGAAAAGCACGATGCTGAATCTGATAAGGCAAAAAGCTGCTGCTCATCCTCCGGTAACTTCACCATGCACTATATATTTTAATTTTATTATTGAAACCGTTTCTTGTTAATTTTGATGAGATTGTTTGATTTCTTAGTTTTTGAGGTGTGGTGTGTTAGCATCCAGAGATTACTCTTCTTCAGTTAAGCAGGTACTGCTTCTACTCTGTTTTACTTATGTTAACTAAGATGGTTATATCTTCGGTTTTTATATCTTAAATGTCTGAATTTTTCTGTTTCGTCCTAACTATTTTAGGAATCTGATTTTATTATGTGTGGATTTATTGGGGTTTTTGTGGGGTAAAGTTAAGGCGAATGATTATTTGTCTTTTTTTTTGCAGTAAAATCTTTCTTATTATGATTTGGTTATTGTGAATTTGTGGGGTGATCAAAATGTTTTAGTTTCATTACCATTCTTAGTCGTCCATATATTCTAGCTGTTTGAGTCGAGGATGAATGATAAACCCAACGACATTTTGTCCCTATTTTAATTCGAAAAGGGCTTGGATATATGTTGGGGATTTTGTAACATTCCTATGTTTTTTGTTGAGAACTCAAATTATATGTGATGTGACTTGTGAGAGAATGTTTACTTGTAGCAGATGATGGTAAGGGAGGCTCTAAACTCGGCTCTAGACGAGGAAATGGCTGCGGATCGTAGCGTATTCATTATGGGTGAAGAGGTCGGGTTTTCTTGCGTTGTGCCTTTGTGTTCGTTATCAATTTCTTGTTCTTATACTCATTATTTTCTTTGGTGATGCCAGGTTGGGGAATATCAAGGTGCATACAAGGTCTCTCTCTCTCTCTCTCTCTCTCTCTCACTCACTCACTCATAAGTACCTTAGTTGAGAACTTACACCTCTTTTATAGGTCACTAAAGGGCTCTTGCAGAAGTATGGTCCTGATAGAGTTGTTGATACTCCAATCACCGAGGTCTGATTTGTGGAATTCACTAAGTTTTACTAAGCTCCAGGATTTCATCTTTAATCTGAATTGGTTTCTTATCACACTTTGACAATCAGTGCCCTCTTGTCTGTCTTATAGGCTGGCTTCACGGGGATTGGAGTTGGTGCGGCATTCTATGGACTAAGACCCGTCGTTGAGTTTATGACATTTAATTTTGCTATGCAGGTTGGTCGTCACATGTATTTCCGGGTTTTTTTTGTTATCTATTTGAATTTATTCCTTATTTTTTTAAGGAAGTGTTTACACTTCATTCCTTGAAAGAATTGAATACTTCTTGGATGAGAAAATCTTTATGTCAAAGTGTCTATTGCATGCTGTGTTGAAGATTAGCTTGTCTAATTTAAGGTCTACTCATGAAGTCGAGATTTTGGACTAATGAAATCATCCGAACTTTGTATGGAATTGGTCGTCATACGGCATCCAAAGTGTTCAATCATACGTTAAAGACTTCCGTGGATGACTGTGAATTACTGAATGCAGGCAATCGATCACATAATTAACTCAGCTGCAAAAACAAATTACATGTCAGCTGGTAACATAAGTGTGCCTATTGTTTTTAGAGGACCGAATGGTGCAGCTGCTGGTGTTGGTGCTCAGCATTCTCAGGTGTGTTTGACCGTCTTTTTATGAAGTCGAGTGATATTGTTCATATCAGCCACATTTTCTCCTGATATGATGTTGAGATCATATTTCATTTATGATGCTGCTATGTAGTGTTATGCACCGTGGTACGGTGCAATTCCAGGCTTAAAAGTTTTGTCCCCATATTCATCTGAAGATGCTCGTGGACTTCTTAAAGCAGCTATCAGGGACCCTGACCCTGTTGTTTTCCTCGAAAATGAGTTATTGTAAGCATACTACTCCACACAGATAATTTTTATGATGTTAGCTCTTATGATATTTTCAAATTGAGATATTGGACCTAATGAATAAAGTGTGTACATCAGGTACGGAGAATCTTTCCCTGTTTCTGAAGAAGTTCTTGATTCAACGTTTACAATCCCTATTGGGAAAGCAAAGGTACGAGGCTTAATTGAGTCCTCTGGAAATTAGATTTGGGAGTTTATCGATAGTGCTTTCCATATATTGTAATATAGCGGGTTATATCATTCTTACACTCTACAGATCGAAAAGGAAGGAAAAGATGTTTCAATTGTAGCTTTCTCAAAGATGGTGGGATTCTCTCTGAAGGTTCGTCACTCGTATCTAGATATTGGTAGGTTAAATGTTAACCATGGATATACGAGACTGTAAATATCATTTTTTTGCTAACTTTTCATGAACTATGATCCTTAATCCAGGCTGCTGAAATGCTTGCAAAGGATGGTATAGATGCTGAGGTATGTCGCATGAGATCAGATAATGAACATCATCAATCCCTACTAAGAACTAAGGCTTCTCCTATTCATGCAGATCATAAATCTCCGCTCAATTAGGCCGCTCGATAGATCCACAATTAACAATTCAGTCAGAAAGACAAACAGACTAGTAACAGTTGAAGAAGGGTTTCCTCAACACGGTGTAGGTGCTGAAATTTGGTTAGTTTTTTTCTCGACACCCATCTTACAGTGCATCGATTCTTCGTGTTTAGGCTTTTTAACAAGAGGCTCATGTCGTATTTTTCTCTTGCAGTGCATCGGTTGTGGAGGATAGTTTTGGTTATCTTGATGCTCCAGTGCAAAGAATTGCTGGAGCAGATGTTCCCATGCCTTATGCTGGTAACCTTGAAAGAATGGCTCTTCCACAGGTTCTTTTCGACTCTTACATGTCAGCTTTCGTTGCCATCCACTCATTTAATCATCTCTGCTTCTTTACCCAAATTTTAATCAGGTTGAAGATATTGTTCGCGCAGCAAAGAGAACATGCTACAGAGCTGTTCCAATGTCAGAAACTGCCTAATTATAAGAATGCAAGAAATGATGTCTTGAAACTCAACCAATTCCAAATTTTGTCGATGCTTTGCAATGATAGAGTTGGACGTATATAGTTGTTATCTTACAACATAGTATATAGACATAACCTTTGCTTATTTCACCAATACATTACATGAATAAGGTGGTGTTACGTACATTATCATCTGCTGCTGCCCCACTCTAAGAATTTGGTTTCTGGAAGTCATGTATGATTATTGATCAAAATATGTTTTAATTAAAATGCTACTTAATCAATGATTAAAATGTATTTAGACAGTGTGATCAGAGATGGGATGTGTTTGAACTTCTTGAACATGTTTAAAACCAAGGACGAAAATATCGGTTTCGGTGCATGTATCGGTACTTTAAATTTACGGAAATATCGATGCATATATCGGTTTCGATGAAAATATTGGTAATTTTTTAAAAAATCACGAAAATATTATAAAAAAATTAGAAAATATATGTGGTGATTTACATAATGTTATAACTAGCATTCATACATAAATTGAAGTTAAGATTTCAAATAAAAAGATATAATTACAACAAAATTAGAGAAACTAATATATAGAGTGATAATATGAGAAATTTTGTACAAAGTTTATTTATGAATTAATAATAGCATGAACTCCTACTTAGATCAATACATATATAACTTCTCATCTACTTATCATGACAGATATTAAATTACTTTAAAAGCCTTTATTGAAAGAGTATATCTCCACTTTAATTTTATATACAATCAAACAATAATTAACATTTCATCAAAAGCATGAAAAATTAGGCCACTTCATGACAACATAGTAATTGCATAATTAACTTATCATGTACAAAAATTACATACTAATTGAATCACTAACCTTTTGATTTCAAAATATACGATTCTTCTTAATGACCAACAAATCTTGGAGGTGTTGTAGAACAACAAATTTGAATGAGTAGTGTTAGTGAGTTTTAGACTTGCCAATTTGATTGTTTTTACTCATTGATATTTGATGACATTTATAGACAAGTTTTTGAAGGTAAAGTTGAAAGATTGACTCCTATGAGTCCTATCCATTTTTTTATTTTGTAGAGTGTATGCATGTGAAGATGTGATAGCATAGCACTAAGTTTATTTTGTAAGAAGACATGCATGTGAAGAATGAAGATGCGATAGCACTAGTTTGAGTGAAAATTTTTGTTTTTTTGTGGCCAATAAGAAGTTCAAATCATATGAAAAATTCATGAAATAGATGAAAAAAAATGTATTTGAATGAATTCTGCCAACACATGAATGCACCGATATTTTACCGATATATCGGCGAAATATCGGTGAAACCCGTCATTTTGACCCTACATCTCACCGAAACCGAAACGCGAATAGAAACGGACCGGTCGGCGACATTTTGACGAAAAAAAACACCCCATTTTTATATCGGACATAGAATTTGAGCGAAATTTCGGCGATATGTCGGCAAAATTTCACGATTTTTTCATCCATGTTTAAAACTACTCCAACCCGTTTCGGTAATGTGTAAGCGGATTCAGATAGCTTGCAGATTGTTATAGGTGTGAATTGAAAAATAAAAATGTTTAGGAATAAGAAGAATTCGCGAGTGTAAGAATTTGAAAGAAAGTTGAAGAATATGTCAACAATTTGTTCATTTAAATTTACAAAAGAATTCGCGAGTGTCGAATTTGAAAGAAAGTTGAAGAATATTTGAAAATGTCAACAATTTGTTTATTTAAATTTACAATTAATAAATGACAAATTAATTAGCTTCAACGCGTGATTGAGACATTGTATTTGTTACATGAAGACTCAAGAAAATAAAAGAAGGGTTTGGGGGTTTTGTGATTTGACCAAATTCACACTTGCAATTCACGCAACTTCACTATGACGTCGCAATATTATTATTGCCTCATGAAATTAATTTTCTAAGACAAATTAATTCACAATAGATGTTTTTTGTAATTAATTTATATCATGAATAATAAAGTTATGTTTTACAGAGACATGTAGTATGATCTCGTTTAAATTTTTGTGAGGAAACTGGAACTGCTAATATTGAAATTAACCTAGCTTTATTTGATGAGATGTCGTGTCATTTTCCTTTCTTCTCTTTATAGCTTTCACTTTTTTCTCATTTTGGTCAAATTTCATTATTTTGAAATTGAAATTTTCATCACCAAATCATTTATTATTTAATTCAACCACAGTATGATAGAAAATGTTGTCTACCTTTCCCCCCCTAGTTTCTTAGAATGGAGATTTTGGAGTTTCATTGTAGAGCTATTGCATCATGAGTTGGCAATGTAACATGACCTCTCAAATGTAATGAATATTAACGAATAATGTAAAATCGGGAATGTAAACACATTGAATCCAATTGTATATCAACAAGCTCGAGTTTATAAAAAAGAAAGAGAGGAAGGAAAAACGTTATTAAATATCAAGTTTTTACTTCTTATGGTATTAATTAACTCTGTGAACTGATTAAAAAAATAATAATGATAATACTAAATTGAAAGATTAATCAATTTTATCCAAAAAAAGAAAAAGAGTTTATAAAAAAGTAAGATAGGAAGGAAAAACGGTATCAAAAGTTTTATTTCTTATAGAATTAATTAACTGTGTGAACTGATTCAAAAAAAAATAATAATGATAATAATAATTGAAAGAAACTACTTTATCCTAAAAAGAAAAAGAAAAAGAAAAAGAAGTGAGAATTGACTAATAGGATGGAATTAGGGATGTTAAACGGCTAGCCCTAGCGGTTCAGGCTAGTTGTATCAGGATTCAAGCTAAATTGTTTGGGCAAAAAAGGTTCGATTTTAAACGGGCTACAATTTTATAAACCTAACCTTAGCCCTACTGGGCTTCGGACTAAACGGTTCACAATCGGACTGTGTAAATCAAAAATTCTAAAAATTATATAAACTCCATGTTTCGGTTAAAATGCATATCATATTAGACATACAATTGCATAAAACTAAATGATTTATCATAATAAAAAAGACCATATAATTTTAATAATAAGTAAATGTACTCCAAAAACTATATTTTGTACTAGACAACTATTAGTTTATAAGTATCAATATATTGGTCATGAGTTTCATAGCATAACACACACATCTTCATCAACATTACATCCTTCAAAGTAGAAAGTATTATTACCCAAATCCTCTTCATCTAAAATTCATAAAATAATTAAAGTTAGTAATTATAAAAAACTTATAAATCCTTAGTGGTGTATTCGCAATATATAACCCTAAAATATGAAATGTTAAATTAAAATAAATTACACAGCCCGCGAGCCAGTCGGGATTAACCACGGGTCAACCTTGTGTTCCCACATGCTAAATGGTCCGAGTCAAAAAAGCTCGGTTTTAAACGGACTCCTAATATTTGAATTCAACCCTCTATTTTTTCCGATTAAAATGGGTTAGCCCGTTGGGTGGTGGCCCTTTTAACATCCGTAGATGGAATATATGTTAATATTTATATTACTCTTAAACATTATTGTGATAAATAAAAATCTGATTTGGTCTCGAAAGGAAAAATATTCTTTAGCATTGATGTCAGTCGTGCGTCAATAATTTATTAATGAGTGAATCTTGTATGAGATCATCTCACGAATTTCATTCCGTAAGACGGGTCAATCTGACCTGGTCAAAAGTCAACAGTTAATGACGTTGATGGTCAACAGTTGGACAACGCCGTTAACCAAAAGTATTACATGTCATTAGAGATATCAATACGGGCCGACGGGGTGGGCCGACCAACAACCCCCCATAACCCATCATTTGGTGATGCGGGGTGGGGTGGGCTTTTCTTATGATAGGTCTCAAAATTTCAACCCAACCAACCCATCGATGGGACACGGGGTAGGCGGACTGACCCACCA
Source organism: Scutellaria baicalensis (assembly GCA_005771605.1). NCBI lineage: Eukaryota > Viridiplantae > Streptophyta > Magnoliopsida > Lamiales > Lamiaceae > Scutellaria > Scutellaria baicalensis. The sequence goes on along the minus strand of CM016721.1, from coordinate 49,796,188 downwards.
AATTATTTTTAAAATTTTTTTAATTATATTTTAATTTTTTCAAAGGAAAATAAGTATATACATAACATATATATACATTTACTATGATATATATGAATTTAATTGCATATAATATATGAAAACAATTTTTTAAAAATAATTTTTTCACCAAAATATCTTCATTTCTATATATAAATGACACATAACAATATTTTATATATCATTACTTTGAGATAAAATCACATTTGGTCCCATAACTATTGTCTTTTTCACAATTAGTCCCACAACTATTTGTTTTTTTAATTTGGTCCCATAATTTAAATAATTGCTCTATTTTGATCCCAATATCGTCAAAAATTTCAAATTTGGCCAGAAAATAGTCATATGACATCCAATTTGGGGGTTTCCGATGAAAAATAATGACATGACATGAGATGTGATGATTATTGTATTGGTCCAAACATTAAAACAAATTCTAAAAAAATGTCATCTTTATTAAATGCGTAATTATTTTTCACCGGAAACCTCCAAAATGGATGTCACGTGACAATTTTCCGGTCAAATTTGAAATTTTCAGGGACATTGGGACCAAAATCGAGCAATTATTCAAGTTACAGGACTAAATTAAAAAAGTAAATAGTTGTGGGACCAATTATGGAAAAGACTATTGTTATGAGACCAAATGTGATTTTATCCCCATTACTTTCATTAGGTATGAGTTATCATCCCCTATTAATTATTTCTCATATATATTTTTAATAAAAAAATATAAAAATATAAAAAAATAAAGACGAACCAACCTACCATAAGCCCAACTTATCACGGGCCAAATCCACTTTAACCCACCTTTTTGCGGGTCTAAAATTACTCAACTCAACCCTCCATTTTGATGGGACGGGCCTAACTCGTTTTCACAGCTCTACATATCATACATAAAAAGTATTACTCCCTCCGTCCCACTTAAAACTGCCTACTTTCCAATGTTGTTTGTCCCACCTAAAACTGTCAGCCCAAAAATGGCAAAAAAAATTTTACTCTCTTACCCCTCAATTTCTTTTATTTACAACTTTTGCACTCAAATTATACCTTTAAATTAGAAAATTGCCACTCAAAAACATTAAAATAACAGATTCAATCAAAGTCAGCATCTTTTTCTTAGGATCCGTGCAAGTCAAAGTAGCACATTTAACCAGGATGGAGGTAGTACATGTCATACATAAAAATATTAGATTATGAATGTAATACTTTTATTCTCATAACATAATACTTATATGTGTATCATATGACACTTTTAATTAGTATTACGTGCTACATATAAAAGTATTATATGATACGCATAAAAGTATTACTTATTTATTTCAATAGTATTACATGTTGCACACCAAAGTATTAAATTATGAGAGTACTACTTGTTAATTTCAATAATATTACATATTGTACATTAAAGTATTATATGATGTTATATTCTCATAATGTACTACTTTTGACGTATTGGATAATACTTTTCATGATGTAATTACTTTTGTGTCTATTATGTAATACTTTTCTATGTATCATGTAATACTTTTGTAATATATTATGCAATATATGTATATAATATAAACGTATTATCTGATGTATAGAAAAATATTACCTAGTACACATAAAAGTATTACCAAAACCAAAATCATCATATTTTACAAAAGTATTACCTAATATATTGAAAAGTAAAAATATTATCTAATACACATAAAAGTATTACAAAACCAAAATCACCCTATTTTACAAAAGTATTATCTAATATATTGAAAAGTAATACTTAAAACACACAAAAATATTACATAATTTTTCAAGACCTTGTTACACATGATAAACATAAAAGTATTATAAAAGTACAACATTTATATTGTAATGTTTTTATGTATGTCTTATACTATTTTTATATATAATATGTAATACTTGTAGGTCAATAACGACCGTCGTTAACAGCGTTGACCTGCGTTGACTTTTGACTTTGATCATTGACTTTTTAATCAGGTCGGATTGACCCGTCTCATGAAATGAATTCCGTGAGATGGTCTCATACGAGCCTTTTTCTTTTTTAATATGATTTTTTATAGTAATAATCAATGTTTTGGTTACATTTTAAATTTCATCTTATAATTTGATCTTCATTGGAACGATCCTTTATTTTAAGACATAATTCCGATCGTTATTTCTAGGTTCTAAAATGTCATTTTCAAACTTAAAGACTTCAAGTCTCAATTCTAAATACCATTAATTAGGATCTACAGTAATTAACTTATTTAAATATTTACTTTGTATTACATATTTGTAATTAGACTCACAATTTAACATAGATACACATGGTGTCACTAGTTCGTGGTTTGAATTCAAATACAATTATTACACGTTTTACACGAATCCATACACAAGATATCATTTTAACTATTTATGTTAATAGTTGTGATCGACTCACGTGCAAAAGTAAGTCTTATGTGAGACCGTCTCAAAGATCATATTCCATGAGACGAGTCAACCAACAACCCACATTTCATGGTTCACATATAAATAAGTGGAAATGAGTTTGATTCATGAGTTAAAAGGATCCATCTCACGAAAACACTCCGTGAGACCGCAATTTTTTGTGCACGTGCAATAGAGTTGAATCATGTGTTTCATAGATATAAATAAGTGGTTTCAACTATACACATGAGTTATAATAAGTATGTGTTATTCTATTATAAATATATTTTATAAAATTATATTAGATGCTATATATGGTTGAATATGAGATTTTATGTTATGTTAAAGGGTTCTTCTGTAGTACACCGGGTGTATTAATACACCAAACTCTCCATCATTTTCAGTCATTAGATTTGAGATCATAGTTGACCTTGACCTTAATGATCTCAGATTTGATAGCTGAAAATGAGTGGAGAGTCTGATGTATTAATACATCTGATGTACTATAAAATTACTCTATGTTAAATATGGTAATCTAAATCGATTTAAATTATGGGTAACCCTGACAACTTTTTTGACTCAATAATAATTAAATATTTGTTTTCTGCACTAAAAAAAACAAAAAATTCTATAAAATCTAAGACTAAGACATGATATAATAATTCTATAATAATTGTGGTTACAAATTAATTTCTACATCCAAACACAACCTAAGGATATATTAAATCACCTATATAATAAATGCATTAATACTTATTTTAATTTCACAGAAACATCATTGACCAACTAAAACTAAAACATCACAGAACAACTTTCCCTGTGCATCGGTTACATGTATTTTAGATCCATGCAACAGGGTCGGATCCGGGTTACCCGACCCGTTTTTCCTTTTTTTTTTTAAATTCACGCTAATTTTTAAAATTTTGGTCATGACCTTTAGTTTATGTTAAATATATATTTATATTACGTTAGACATACCTTTAGGTTATGTTAAGGATGTCTTTATGCCTGGATTTCATACATTTATGTTACGTTAGACATACATTTAGGTTATGTTAGAGATATCTTTATGTTATGTTAGAGATACCTTATCCATAACATAGTTGTGTTACACATTTTGTACGCAAAGGTATCTCTAACATAATATAAAGGTATCCTAACATAACCTAAAGATATCCTCAACATAACGTAAATGTATGTGACCTGGAGCTAATTCTATGGGTATGAAATCAGGATTTCAAAGGTATTGTTAACATCACATAAATGTATCTCTAACATCACCTGAAGGTATCCTTAACATAACATAGTTGTATTACACATTTTACGCAAAAATATCTCTAACATAATATAAAGGTATCCTAACATAACCTAAAAATATCTTTAACATAACGTAAAGGTATGTGACCTGGAGCTAGTTCTATGTGTATGAAATCAGGATTTCAAAGGTATTGTTAACATCACATAAATGTATCTCTAACATCACCTGAAGGTATTCTTAACATAACGTAAATGTATGTGACCTGCAATCAGAAGTTCAAAAGTATTGTTAACATCACTTAAAGGTATGCTTAACATCACCTAAATATATCCTTAACATGACGTAAAAATATGTGACTTGAAGCGAATTTGAGTGGATTTGAGCGCATCCACTCAGGGGTGTGGGAGCGCGTATTTTGAGGCGCATGAGCGGGTCGACTCGATTGCACGGATCCCGGATCCATACAACCGTTGCATAAAAGTATTTGTCAACATCACATACGTATTCAATCACAAATCCTTAAGTAAATTGATTTAGATTTTGTAAAATTCATAAGATTTATGAAAGAGAACGTATAAATGATCAGTTTTACGTGACTATTTTGAATAATCTATACTTTCATATTATGAATATAATCTAACTTCATGTAGGGGCATTTCTTATAGGGACTCAGCCCAAAATAACATATTTGTTTAAATTTGGGCCCAAAATACCACACAATTTTAGTCTTTGACCAAAATAACACATTTGTTATAATTTTTGCCCAAAATACCACATTTGACTATTCAAAAAGGCGGGTCCCTGTCAAAGTAAAGTCAAAAAAGTGAAAAAGTTGGTTGGTGACAGTCATTATTGGGCATTCATTGGCGCAATAAATGAACTTTATTGGGGCAGTAAAAAGGTGATTAATGCTTACGAAAATCCAGTAAATTCATAAACTCTCTTACGAAAAGGCAGTAAAAATCATCACGAAAAGGCAGAAAAAAACCAACGAAAATTAGAGACTTCATACGAAAATCCCAGATTATCGTCGATTTGGTTTGGAGTCCACATTTTGTGGTTATTCGTCATATTCAATCGGCTGTGCATATTTCGTGATATACATGGAGGTTAGTAAACCGCCCCCTCTCCATTTTCGTTGAGCATGTGCTTGAAATTTGTCTCTCTCTTTTTTGGGTTGAATGTATGTGATTTAAAACTGTTAAATTAGACATGAAAATACATGATTATATGTTCTTCGATATATATGTGCTTAGATTTATGGATATAGTTCCTGAAATTAGGTTGAGGAAACTGTGTTTCTGCGTTCATGTATACACGAAAATTCTTCCACCCACGAAAATTCATCCACCCACGAAAATGCCACGCTTATGCCACGAAAATGGTTTTATTTGCCACGAAAATGTCACGAAAATGCCACGAAAAAGCTTTTATTTGCCACGAAAATGCCACGATTATGCCACGAAAAAGCTTTTATTTGCCACGAAAATGCCACGATTATACCACGAAAATGCTTTTATTTGCCATGAAAATGTCACGAAAATGCCACGATTATGCCACGAAAATGTCACGAAAATGCCACGAAAATGCTTTTATTTGCCACGAAAATGTCACGATTATGCCACGAAAATGCCACGAATTTGAAACGATGTAAGTCAAAAAAATGCATGTCACTCACGATAAATCTGGAAATTACATGTCACGGCAATGTCACGAAAATACCAAAATCTTTACCTGACATATATTTTCATTAAATATAGGGCAAGTGGGAGTGGGTCCGACCGGATTGTCAGCGCCAGTTCGCGTATATCAGCGGATATATGTGACTTCCTATTATTCGTGAGATAGGGAGGGAGCTATCGGAGGTGGATGGAGATTGTGTCCATGATTTCATGGACACATGTTTCGGTCACTTCTTACGGTGGCAAACGGATACAGAGATGTGTAAGGTGTTTCTACATTATCTGATGAGTCCGCAGGTGCGACAGATGGATGCATCGGGCGGCGACCGCTGGTTTCTTATTGGACCAGATAGATTTTGTAGGTTTGGTAGACAAGAGTTTTTTCTTATTACGGGGTTGAGGTTTGGAGACTCGGACTTCAACCCATCTAGGGTTCATGATTTATCTCCAGACGGGTTGTACTTTCGAGTAGTGCGATCTGGTGTTGGGAGTATCACCATTTCAGACCTCAGAGCTAGATTTGTGAGTGGGGAGTTCCGTCGCAGCCGTGTAGACAGCATGAATGTAGCGAATATTCTAATTCTGTATTGTATCGTGCTTGGTGCGGACATACTGAAGACGAGTGTCCCATCATGGGTATGGAGCATGATCGACCAGTCTGACGCTTGAGAGAGCTTCCCCTGGGGGAAATTCTCCTACCTGAACCTTGTGTGTCATATGAGTCATTTACCTGTGGCTATTCCACAGCAGAGAAGGAGTAAGACTTACATCTATCACTTCTACGGATTTTCCGTTGCCTTACTGGTGAGTTAAAAATAGATATTTTTTTGTGAATATATATTTTTCTGGTAACTCTCTAATTATGATATCACGTGTGTACCAAATGCATATGGACGTATGAGGCGATACCTTATACGGGGACGTTTGCTGGTCGTCGCCTGGATACTGGGCACTAGTTTCCTCGGTGCCTTAGATGGTCCACCATAAAGTCCACCACAGACGTATCACGGACACTTACAGCTCAGTTGAGTCTTTATCGAGTACATTCGGATTGTGATGAATAATTTATAGTAAGGTTTTGTTTATTAATATTTCGACTCCATGGTAGATACCTTGTTTGGAGACGCTCGAGCTTACTCCTTATGAGATGACCCATCCATTTTTGGCCGTACGTGGGCCATGACCTCTCCGAGGGTGTGCAGCCAGTTGGAGAAACTCATGGACGGAGGACTTGGGGCGTTTCTGTTGGACCATCTCGGCGTGCACCTGATCGACATGCCGAAGCTCCTGTTGACCCCGTCCCTACTAGACGCACGAGGAGGTCTACTGCAGTTCCTGTTCCAGTTGGACCATTGGCTGCTCATGATCCCGTTGTGCCTCATTCGAGGCACGCAGACAAGCCCGTGTTGTTTCTTCTTCATCTTAGAATAAGGCACCGAGAGCAGAGACACAACATTCAAATGCACCCATGCCCGAGCAGCATTTTGAGCCAAGCGGTTTCGAGAGGTCGTCTTCGACACATCACAACCCCCATTATGCACCCGATCCGGTACATCAGGACGCACCCGATCCGGTTAATCAGGACTTTGGTACACCTCCTACGAATCTCTTTTCACGGTTGTCCCTGCTCATCGATAGCCGCTTCGACCAGATGCAGACGTTTCTCGGTGGCAAGATTGATCATCTCGGGAACAGGATGGATCATTTGGATGAGAGGTTCGATCGTCTTGAGTCTGGCATTCCAGACATGATCGCTGAGCAGCTTCGGGGATTCTTTGGAGATGGCCCACGTCCACAGTATGAGCACGAATCGGGTTGGCAATGGGAGGGTTGGATCGCAGATGCACCATCAGAGCAGCCTACCACAGACGGTAGCCCCATGCCCCTTGTGCCCTACTCTCCATTTGCGCAGGACTATCAGGACCAGTCAAGCCGCGGCTTCCACACACCGGACATTTGCAATGCCGATAGCAGTTACATCGTTGAGGAGCTCGTGTCTCCATCTCCACATGCTCCACAGCCACAGCCTCCTTCTGATGCAGATATTCGGGATACGGCCAAGAGAGTCCGGCATGTCCATAGGAGGGAGCCATCACAGTATCGCAAGAGTCCGGACAGGAGCAGAGGCCGGACAAAGCGTAGGGATCTCCGTGGCTGGGATGACTTCGAGGCGTGGATGGAGCTTGGAGATCGTGCTGATAAGTAAGTACCTTTTTTGTGTATTTTACATCATTTTTGAATTGGATTGAAGCCACAGCTTTCATTCTTGATTAACATTTGTATGCAGGCGTAACGTGGGGATAGGGTATGCAGTCGGCCCTGAGTTTTTTGAACCTGTGATAGACCCCCATGGATGGATGGATATTATGGTATGTGATTTCATACCGGTATATTTAGTTTGTGTTGTTCATGATCATTTATCTTATTTAATCAAATGTTAAAATGCTTTTAGGCGATCGAGGCCTACCTTGGGATCGTACAATCCGTCCCACGATTCTTAGGTCTTGAGATCACAGAACAGGTGTTTAGATTCGGCCAAGTATTGTCAGTACAATCTTTATATATATAAAAACACAAACATTGCCAAAAAAAGAAAGTAAGAATTTTCCCGCCTAAAACCACTTTCTATTTGTGTAAAAAAATTATATATTTATTTTATATACATATATTAAGTATATTAATTGTATTCTATTTTGTAAGGAAAGTCAAACTTAATTATTAATTTGGGCAAGAAAAAATTTAGTGATGTTATGTATGGATACACCTTTCAATTTAAACAAATAATTACATTATTTAAATAAATAAAAATGATAAATGATATTTAATTTCTACTAATATATAAAAAGATACAATATATAAATAAATTTAAATGCAAATGGAATATTATCATATGATTTTAATATGATGTTGTATATATCTATGGAAGTGATATGACCAAAAATATTTCCACATATTTGTCTATATGGTAAGTCAACTTTGATTATTAAATTTCAATTGATATATTTATAATATGATTTAAATAATGTACATAAATATTATTTACATCATATCATCAATAATAAAAACATTGATCATTTACAATAATATAAATATAGATATGCTTCAATATTCAAACTAATAATATATATATATATTATAATTGATCACTCCACAATAAAATGCTATAATACATATACATCTTTCTTCACTTTATATATGTCTACTTAATTATTTATGACTTAAAAAACATTATTTATAAAAGGAAAGATTTATATTGATTATTTTTTTCATAAGTAATATCTAATCTGAATAACATATCACATAGAAATGTAAGATGACATTTGCATGATTTATGGGATATATATGTGTATATATATATATTAATAAAATTCATATATATTCATAATTGTGAAATATAATTTTTATGGGATTTATGTTTATTAAAATTTTAAATAATTTGTTATGCATATATATAAACATTTGACTTGAAGGTTGAATAAATTTTTATCTTTATTTATATAAAAATAAAAATATTGTCTAATACAGTATGACAATGATTTTCCATCCAAAAGCCACATATTATAAATAAAAATAGAATGATGAATCTATATGATAAAATAAATTTCATCTATTTATATAAATTAGGAAATAAAAATGTTTTCCCTTAAAAGTGAAGATTTAAATGGAATAAAATTATTAATTTCATAAATTATGGTATTGATTATTAATAAATGATTGTCGTAATTGTTGTAACTAATTATTCATTTTAATTTCAGATTTGAATATTAATTTTCCTTAAGTATATGCCATAATGCCACACAACTCTATCCATTATGAGTTCCAAAAGATTTGAGGTATATAATTATACTATCATTAGCATACATTGATTATTAAATTATATTGCACTATTTGAGATATATAATTATTCTGTCATTGGTTCTACAAATTAAACTATGGTATTTAAAATTAACATTTAAATTGATTATCTTAAATCTTAAATTATGGTAATTACCTGATATAATCAACAATCATACATTATAAATAATACAAATTCATCTTGGTTTCATTCACTCGCTTTCATTATGTTATCTTATGTATCACTTTTGAACGATTTATGAAGTGTAAGACGTCTTTAGAGGTAAAAATTATAAATTTAATGTTTATTTTATTTGTTTTGTTATAAAATTATTATATTTGAGGATCATGCATGTGGATGGATATTTAATTATTGTTGGTTTTTATTAAGTGTTTACCATTATACGAAATTATAAAGATAATTCACTATTAAATGATATGAGATTCTATGATATGTTATCCGATTAATTTGTGTTATTTCAATTTTTTTACTTTTTTTTATCATCGTAGTATTATATATGCATTATTCATACTTCAATATAATTTAATTTTATAAAAGCGTTGATCACTTCTTATATGCAGGTAATAACTGAAGAAATCTTAGGCTTGCGACTTGAGAGTACATATTCACCAATTTTTAAAAAATATTAATTGATTTTGACTTAGCAATCAAGATATTGAAAGCTTGAAAGGTAATATGTTAGGTAAAATAAATCTGATTTTGGATTTAGCTCTCAAAATGATGCACCATCCATGTTGTTAAGATTAAATATATAGTGATTTATTTTGATTTATAGATATATAAATATAACGGATGAAATTAGGGTTGTATTAGCGTTTTCAGTTTTTTCTACTTTGAATTATATGTACATTCTGAATATTAATTGTCAATTATTCTTTTGTCAAATATAAAATCAAAAAAATTATTGATATTTAATACATATACTTTTCAATTTTCTTGAAATATAGACATCATTGATCTTTTTTGTTTATATATACATGTTAGGGAAAAACTCATTTTTGGTCCACTTAAAGGGCTACTGTCCATTTTTGGTCCATGTATAAGCATAATTTCAATTTCAGTCCAGTTAAAGCCAAAATTTGTCCAATTTCAGTCAAATCTCGTCGGAATTGCAATTTGTCGGCCGGTTTCCAGCGAGTGTTATTCACTCGCCCCCAATCTTTGCCTTCTGTCTGAGGTGGCGCTGAATTGTATTTTTAGTGGACATGTGGCATTTTTTCTGAATTCAACTTTTTCAAAATGAAGCCAACTTTTACAAAATGTAAAAAAGTGAAATTTAATAAACCTAAATCTAAATAATCCTAAATCTAAAACTTAAAAAAAAAAACCCCTAGCTGAGATAATTTCCCCAAATCGAACTCCAACATTTCCCCAAATCTGAAAAACAAGAACCCTAATTTAGTCTCAGGTGTTTTCCGACATCGTCTTGGACGGCGTCCACAATCCCATCATCATCGACCAGTACTACTGCCCCTCTGGGAGGTGCGTCCATGGCGGCGAGTCGGGTGTGTAGATACGAGGAGTGAAGTATGTGGACATAACGGGGAGCTCGGCGACGGCGACGGCCGTTAAGTTTCAGTGTAGCAAGAGAAGGAGATGCCTGGATGTAGAGTTGTCTGGGATCGATATCACTTTTTGGGGGGTGGGGGGAATTAAAAAAAAAAAGTAGATTGTTAAGATTTACTGATTTAGTATTTTTGTTAAGATTGTTAAGATTTACTGATTTTTTTTTTTAAGTTTTAGATTTAGGATTATTTAGATTTAGGTTTATTAAATTTCACTTTTTTTTATTTTGTAAAAGTTGGCTTCATTTTGGGTTTAATTCTGAATTCAGAAAAAATGCCACATGTCCACTAAAAATACAATTCAGCGCCACCTCATACAGAAGGCAAAGATTGGGGGCGAGTGAATAACACTCGCCGGAAACCGGCCGGCAAATTGCAATTCCGACGAGATTTGACTGAAATTGGACAAATTTTGGCTTTAACTGGACTGAAATTGAAATTATGCTTATACATGGACCAAAAACGGACAGTAGCCCTTTAAGTGGACCAAAAATGAGTTTTTCCCATACATGTTAATATTATTTGTACGTATCTAATAAGGATAGATTCAATATTATGAATCGTATAAATAATGATGAATTTAAATATTAATAAAACTCAAATTTGTCAGTAGTATCCACTTTTTTCATCTAACTTATATTAATAAAAAAAGTTGAAAAAATAATAATTGGTATATGCACGTAATATGAGATTTTTAGTTAATTTATTTATTTCTTAAAATATATAGTGTATATTGTTTTAAAATATATATGGTAATGTTGATTTCTCAAGTTATATTTGGAAAAATATTAATAAATCAAAAATATTACCTCAATGTAATATTACACATGTTGATACAATATATTGCAATATAAGTCAACTATTAAACTTAAATATCATATGATATATTTCGAAAATAAAAAATTTATATTGATGTAATTCAATTTGATCACCTTATGATCATTTTTAATAAATAAATTTTTTTATATATATTACAATATGTATTATTTTTATAATGATTTTTTATATTATAATTTAAAATCTCATGTTGGACTTTTCTTGAAGTAAAACATTTTTAGTTGTGGTGAATTATATGTTTTTGTTTTAGAAGTAAAAATTTTGATGTATAAAAAATATGGTGAGACCGTGAGAGATAAGCACCATAATTTGTAAATAAAAAAAAGGTTTCAAATTTGTAATTTGTAAGATTTTTTTATTTTAGTTATTTTTTTCTTATAAATTTATATTAATAGTTTTAATATAGACATTTTCAATCACTTTCAACATTTTATAACAATAAAAACTAATAAAATATATATAACAATATTTATTATATACCGGTTCTAATCAAAGTTTTTAGATGTTATTAAATTACATTACTAATACCAATATTGAATAAGATATATTATACTCAATTTCATTCAATTCATATATTTTATATGTATTTAAACATATTATTATATATAAAATTCTATTTACATTGTATTTATATAAAAATGTTTATTTTAAAATTTATATATGTGCATCGCACGGGGTGAATACTAGTTTAATGTAATTTTGGTCAGATTCTGATACTCATAGTATGCTTGCGGCGATTGAATATTCGTGACACTTATTTTTTGGTGTATATTTTCAGGAGATATGCAAGGACATTTGGAAGAAGAAGTATATCGCCGATCCGCCGAACACCTTTTATCCAGGGGATGATCGTGAGGATTTCGATCCGATTGAACTCGATCGTTTGATGTCATACGTACATGGTATTGCAAACAAGTGGACGAAGCAGAAGCCGTGGAATCTTCTTCATCAGGTTTGTGACCTTCGAATTAAAAATACATGCGCGGAATTTTAAATTCCTATTGGATATATATACCTAATGATTATTCTATATCTTATTATTTGAAATCTTGCAGTTGTTCACCGTGCTTAATCTGGATGAACACTGGGTGGCTGTCATTATTGACTTGAACGACATGTCAGTTACACTCATGGATAGCGTTAGACACACTTGGAATGAGGATGTCATGGCGCTTCGAGTGCGACAGACATTGCCCATTCGTCGGATTATGCCTCGACTTCTGGACCACACAGGCTGGCACGAAGCGATAGAGCGGGCTTCGTATAGTCCACCAGAGTTTCGATGTCAGAGTATCCCTTCACACCTGTGTTACGTGCAGGACGATCCGACCAGTTGTGGCATCTTTGCGTTGAAGTCGATTGAGAGCTTGATGACGAAGGTGTTTCCTAGGTCTGAGATGGTTGAAGGTGTCTTTGCCGGTAGACGATTCGTGGCAGTTCAGATGTATAGATTTTCTTTGGATGAGGACACCATACAGGCAGATGATTTGTCATAAACACTTGTGTTCATTAAATTTAGTTGAACTTCTACTGTTACATGTCCCTATTTTTTTATTCTCATGATTGCCTTTCTACTGTTACATATCCCTATGTACATGACTTACTCCTCATCTGCAAGAAAGCGTTGACCTTCGATGTATATCGAGCACTTTCTCTTTGTGTGACTTTCTGAGCCACAAATAGAGCACTTCTTTTTTTTCATTTGTCTTACGTGTTCGGTGTGAGCATTTTGAGTGTTTTGGTCGGTTGGACCATCGGCTGGAATAGAACTGTGTCTTGATCTAGAACCCTCGACAAATGAAGGAATCCGTTTTCCTTTTGGACGTCCAGCTTGCTTTGGTTTATCAGGAGGTAGACAGACAAATCTACGTGTCTCGTCAGAGATAACCCAATCGACCGAATCAGGCACAGGGAGTACCTCACCCTCCCACATACCTCTCAATGAAGTGGTCCAGTAAAGCTCATGCACGTATTTCATGACAGACTCCTTCGTATAGCTAATCAAGAAACATTAAATGATGCATCCTCATTATCTAGCTCAAAATCATTATCCGCACCTTGATCGGCATCCCCTACACCAACTTCGTCGTTATTCACATCTGCACAAGTAATTCGACATCAATTAAAATGTTTAATATTATTCAGAACTATTCAATAGATGCATTGCATCCATAAATATAATACTTTTATGCGTACCATCATGAAATCCACTACGACAATATGCATGTTCATGAAAATCTTGTTTCTGTGGCACTTCCTCTTGAACACAATCTATAGGAGACGTATTTAAGTCAAGGCCATCCATTCTCCAATCCTGTACTGTATAATCAACCCTACCACTAGATGATGCCCAAGACCGCAGATTTTCATTAGATTGTGCCACAAATTGTCCCCACGGATCATTTTGGTTCGGTATACTCCATTTGGCTTCAAATGCTTGATCGTTTTGCAGCCCACTTGGAATATCTGAATAATCTCTACATGCTTGTTCTTCGTACGATGATCCAACATTAAATGAAGGACCACCTGCCTCGCTGCTCTGACCAAAGCCTCTCACATTTCTACTTTTCAATGTAACATAAACAACAAGAACATCATCGATCACAGACAATACGCTAGTAAGATCTGAATCGTTCCTGATTTTGATTCTTTTCACCCTACCCTCATCCTCCACAACGAAATGGATGACATATCCCCACCACTCATTGGCACGCACAACTTCCTCAATTGATTCAAATAAATCTTGATAACATACTCTTCGAAGTTGAATCACCTGTCTCGAACCACTTTTGTACTCTAACCCTTCCCAATATCCACCAAACCAAACCACAACAGAGAACAAACTCATCTTTGAACTGTCAAAAAAATGAAACAGGAATTACTTCATGCAACTAAAAATCTGCCAAATTTTCGTAGATGACCAATAATTTTCGTGTAGTGCCTTACAATTTTCGTGACTTTTTCGTGGAAGAAAGAACATCCAGAATTCTGAGGAAGATCATAATTTTCGTGTAGTGCCCAGTAATTTTCGTGAGAATTTTCGTGACATATGTAAAATTTTCGTGGATGATGATATTTCATGACTTTTGCGTGGAAAAATATGATACAAACTTTTTCTTTACTTTAGGATGAAAAATTCATATTTTTTGGGTGTAAAAAAGAATTCGAGTTTCAGAAAATGGACTTACATGTCGGTTTTTTTACGTAAATCTTCTTAATATATTACTGAGGGTGATAAAACTTTCCAGCAAAATTTTTAGTAGAAGGGAGAATTTTGGAGTGAGGGAGAAATTACGGACTTGTGAAATGTGTTTGCACAAAAATGGAAAGTGTATTTGAATTAAAGGTAAATAGTAACTCACAAAGGAAAACAAAATCCACTTTATTACACACGACAAAAAATAAAAGGTAAATAGTAACTCACAAGAGAGTTATTACACACGACAATTAAATTTAATTTATTTCCACTTTAGGGTACAAACAGTACTTTGAAAGTACTTCAGTCACTATCATGTCAGTGTTGTCTTGAGACTAAAAGTCAATTTGTGGTATTATGGTTACAAATTATAAGGAATGTGGTAGATTGGTCCACTCTTATACTTTTGTGCTATTTTAGACAAATACTTAACAAAATATGTTAAATTGGGACATTTCCACTTTCTTATATCCCAAAAGTAATAAATCATTTTTCCTGATAAAAAAATATAATCTATTTTATTTGTATTTTAATTTTCACCAAATAAGTCTGAATTCTTTAAGAATTAAGTAATAACGTGTTAAATGAGTTTGTGGGTTGAGTCGATCTAACTTGATTAGCTATCTTTAGTGTTAGTTATGGACCTCATGATCAAAATATGTTTGATCAGAATCTGTGAAAGATCATACATGTAGTTGACATATACATGTTAACTAAGTGTGTCGAATTATTTGTCTCATGGTAAATTGATACCACTATTTTAACAATTAGGTCCACCATAATATTTTTTTAAATCAAATGTTCGTTCAAATGAATGCAATGTTTAATTTCATACAAAGATTAATACAAAACTGAAAACACTTAATTTGAGAATCTTTATATATATAAAAACACAAACATTTCCTCATATAGAAATGATAGAATTTTCCCGCCAAAAACTCATACCAAATCTGGAAATATATTTTTATTAAAAATTATAAATGATAAATGACAAATGATATTTGATTTAAAAAGATATATGATATATAAATGAATTCTAATGAAAATGGAATATTATAATATGATTTTAATGATGATGTATATATTTAAGGAAGTGAATGACAAAAAATCTTTTCACATATAAGTCTATATGGTAAGTCAACTTTAATTATTAAATTTCAATTGATATATTTTTACAATAATTATTTATATATAGAAATTAATATGCATATGAATAATATATATTATATAATTCACTCCAATATAAAAGATAATATTATATGATTTAATTTTTATCTTTATCTTTATATATATATATATATATTAACATTATCATATATAAAAATGCAGTATTTACCATATGATTTTAATGATGATGTATATATTTAAGGAAGTGATTGACAATAAATCTTTCACATATAAGTCATATGGTAATCAGTTTAAAGAAAATAAAAAGTGAACAAAAATGTTGGTATAAATCTTTCCCCTTAATTATTAAATTTTAATTAATATATTTATAAAACAATAGCAAATATATATATATATATATATATATATACACACACACAACATGATTATGTCATATGATTATTATAAACAGTGATTTTACAATAATTATTTTTATATATAAATTAATATGCATATGAATAATGTATATTATATAATTCACTCCAATATAAAAGGATAATATATATTTTATGATTTAATTTTTATCTTTATATGTATAAAATATTAACATTGTCCCATATAGAAATGCAATATTTACTCATCCAAAATCTCATCCTAGATATGGAAATGAATAAAATTACATTTTATGTTTAATAATACTTAAAATATTTAATTATGTATATATATATAGACATATATACAGACAAATAATCAATGTATATATAATACCACTATTAACCTTACATAGTATTAACTAATTATATTGTATAGGGAAATATAATATTTCATATACATATAAACAACAAATTTGAAATTTATGGTATATTTGTAATGAACTTAATTGGATGACACAATCAATCAAAGAAATTTAAAAAAAAAAATTGCCTTAAAAAACATTACTTTCCTATAGTATTAGGAAATTATCCACCATAAATATGAGAACCAACTAATGAAATTTTAATTCATGCTTTCATTTCTCAAATTCTATTTTTCTTTTCTTTCAATTTGTTTTCAAAATAACATCTGTCATCTGTGTCTACTCAATAGTTCAAATATATCTTCAATTTCAAAATGTAAAGTAAAGCAAATCCTTAAAAATGTTTTGGACTTCAAAACTTTTCGAGGGCTTACAATCTTAGTTTTTCATTTGTTTTTTAATTTGTGATCGAGGAGTTTCTCACAATTATACTAGCTAAATTTTTGTTTATTTACTAATGTAACTATTTGATAAATAAAAATCATTTATTTACGTACTAATGTAATATTGAATGAGTTAAGATGTTATAGGATAATATTTTGATTGATTTGTGTTATTCAATATTTTTAATTTAGTTAATGAATTTTATTTTATTTTAATTTATATAGTGATATGATTGCATATTGACTATTCTTACTCTAATATGATTTTTATTTGTTAGATTTCTATATGCAGGCGTTGATGAAAGAATATTGGCTTCAATTGGAGGTTGCGAATAACTTTTGAATGTTTGGAATTGTTTTTGACTTGGTAGATTAGATGATGAAATGTGAAAGCTCACATGTTATAAAAGATTACCATACTTGGACAAATATATAGTGAAATATTTTGATGTATAGATATACAAATATCACTATTGAAACTAGAGTTGTGTTAGTTTTTTTGAGAGTTATATATATATATATATATATAAAATAACATTTACTAAAAATAATTTGTCACTCTTTTGCCACCCAAAAACTTCATCATAAATTTGGAAAAAGTAAATAAATTATAGTGATAAAAATGATATTCATTTTAAAAGGAATATTATTTAGATCAATGACCTTATTATCATGGTTGACCAATAATTTATGGAATACATTTCCGTAAACACTTTTAATTTTGAAACCTCAATTTTATTTTATTACTTTGTACCATACACGATTATATTGAGATTTAAATGTATTTTCTCATATGGAATTTAAGTATTAAATTTTATAAATTATTTTATTTAAACAAATTAACATCTACCCATAAAGGATTCACTTTTTTTATATGATAAAAAAAAGTTAAAAGAACATCACTTAAATTAACCAGAATTAGAAACAAACTAATGTAAGCCCCGTGTTTTACATTTTTTTTTAATACTAATCAAGAATTTTAATTTATAAATAAATATAATTATTATTTATCATTAATTTTGAGTTTAATTAGTATATAATTTAAATTTAATTGTGTGAAAAGTTTTGATTATTATTAAATGTAATTGTAAACATCAACTTTAATTAAAATGTTTTTTCTAAAATTTCATAATTTACAATTTTATTATCAATCATAATTATTAGCATTTTGTTATTGAATTGTTATTATTTCATTAAATGCTCTATTATAATAAACTATAAATATTAAATGTATTGATTTAAAATTAATTATAATTAAATAGGATTAATTAGAGAGCGACATGTGTCACTCTTGGTTAATCCTTTAGTATATACGTAAATCCCGTGTATCACAAGAGTACTGTATTACTAATTAAGAAAATTGCAAACTGAAATTCTTTATTTATAAATAATTAATTATTATTATTTACCATTAATTATTAGCTTAATTAGTATGTAGTTTTAGAATTTCATAAGTTACAATTTTACAATCAATCAAAATTATTAGTATTTTTTAATTTAATTGTTATTATCTCATTAAATGATTTATATAATAAAGTATACTAAATATGAAATGAATTAATTAATAATGAAATTAAAATTTAAATTATTTAGGATTAATCAGAAAATGACATGTGTTACTTTTGGTTATTCATTTAGTATAGATATAGAAACATTGTAATGTAGTTCAGAATACTGATTCAATTGTTTCATTTAGATTATCCGAAAAAAAATTAACAAATATATAAATTGAAACAAAAAAAGTTCAATTTTGAGTAGATATGAATTTTGGAACCTTCTCATAATCAATGCGAAAAAACTTAAATTATACAAGCAAACTAATTAATTTAGACCCAAAAAGTATGCATACTAATGTGCATATATAATCTGAATACAATATATAACATATTGTCAACTATTATAAATTAGGGATATTAAACAATTGGTAGAAACATATCGTGATTGTTCATTTTTTATTCTTTTACTTTCACCTTGGGGTGTATCATACCGAAAATCCCATATCGTACCGAAATGTTCAGTATATCGAAATTCGATATTTCGATATTATAGGTAGTCATACCGTTTCGTACCGATATATCAAAAATACCGTCATACAAAAAATGAAAAATATATATCGAAACTTCGATATACCGAAAATACCGTTACACCGAAATGACGATTACATACCGAAACTTTGGTATATTGAAAACACCGATAAACCGAAATGAAAAATATCATATTTATTCATTTATTAATAAGAATTTAATATATATTTTAATTTATTCTATTATTTTCAGTATTTCGGTATATTTGAAATTTTAAGAATATCATACTGATACCATACCAAGACTTTCGATATAGATACTATGTCGAAAGTTTCGGTATGCCGAAATTTTGATATTTCGATAACCTCGATATTTCGATATTTTTCCCCACCCCTACTTTCACCTCATACATTGAAAATTGTTTAAAAAGATTAATTTGAGATATAGGATTTCATCAAATAATTTAAATGGATTTCCTTTGTTTCCATGTATACACAAACTATATATATTAAAAAAAAAACATTTTCATTAATCCATTTTTGATATGAGGCCTAATATTTGAAATTGAATATATATGACACAATAGAATTAAAAAAAAAACACAATGAGTTGAAAATAAATGAGGTGTACTGTTTTGAAATTATACTCGCACTTTTTTATTCTATCATGTTAAAAAGAAAATCAATTTTATAACTATAAGTACAAAAAATCCACTTATGAAAATAGATAAAAGAAGTTTGAGTTTTTATATATGTAAAAATATAGATTATATTATTTTAATATATTATAATTATACTTTTAAAAATTTAATTTCGTGCATCGCATGGGTAAAAAACTAGTTGATAATTAAAAATGAAACCAAAGATGCTTTGTGATATGTTAAAATCTAGGTCAAAGTGGAATCATTAATCATATATATGGTTTCCACCTGTCTTACATTAAAACTCACTTTATAAAAGTTTTTTTTTTTTTTTCGAATAAACTTTTTAAAAGTATTAAAGTTTGAAAAAAATTGTTTTCTAATTTTGCAGTAATCACAAAAATGAGATTTAGTCAAAGGGCCGGCATGCTAAGTACATTATGATGAGAAAATAACTCAGTCATCTTTTCAGTTTAATCATTACATCATGTATAAGACAACTAATATCATTAAACTAGTATAATGTTTGTGTGACATATGTGATTTAAAAATCGAGTTTAATTTGTGGTATAATTTAGAAACATGTAAATATTATTTATATAAGAAAAAAATATATTGACGGTTTTGTGCAATACACATTGTGTATTTGTGTAAGTTAACATGAAATATAACACAATTGGATTAATATAATATTTTATTTTTGAAATATATATTACATTTGTAAAGAAACATTTTTTTTGTTCACCATATAGAATAATATATATCTATATATATATATATATATATATATATATAAACAGAATATTCTGTCAAAAATAGCTACAGTAAATGTCTCATTTATTAAATATTTCCATTTTAAGAAATCATTAATAACTTTTATTTTAAATTTATTAATAAACAATACATAAATATTAATATTTAATACATTTAATTTTATATTTATTGTATAGAAACTCAAAAGAAAAAGTAAATAGATAAATTTATCTATATATTTCTATATATTATAGAGGAAAAGTTTGAGATATTTACAGATATGCTATTTTCTGAACAAAAGAGTGTCACATCAACAATATTTTTATTTTGTATTTTTTATTATTTAATTTATTCAATTTATAATATATATATTGTATTAGTTTGTTCTTATTTTATTAATACTAATTAAGTTATTTTTTATTGAATAATTTCTTATACACCAATAATAGATAATGTTCAAATAATAATTTCAATAATAAATATTAATTTGTTTGGAGATAATTGTATCATATTTAATATAAATATAATTTATAAATAAGTGTAACACTATTAAAGATGCATATATATGTATATATCTATATAATATATTTAGTGTAAAATTATATGTCATTCTAAGTATTTTTAAATTAATATTTATAAGTGTCACATCAACAAATTATATTATAAATTATAAATTATATATGTAAATTTTATTTTGCATTTTTTACTATATATTTAATCCATTTGATCTAATAATATAAATATTATATTAATTTATTCTCATTTTATCGATGTTAATTAAATTAATTTTTATTGAAGAATTTATTAAAAATCAACAACAGATATCCAAACAATAATTTCAATAATAATTATTATTTTGCATGGGGATAATTTATACCATAATAATATAAATTAATAAATAAATATAACACTATTAAAGATGTGTGTATATACATATATGTATATAATATTTTTTAAATTATAAATATCTTATAATCAAATAAAATTTTAGTCTTTTACTTTACACTTAGGACTTTGTATATTTTTATATGAGAGTACACATTTTGAATTTATATGGCTCACCTGATTATTTAAATTATATTGTCATCATCATGATCGTAGACTACTACTACATTTTGATTTTGTATTAAGCTTAAATTGTAATGATCAATGTCTTGCTATATCAATTAATTTACGTGATACTTATAAAGGAATAATTATCTGTCATCTTCGATGTAAAACGATATTAATAAAAAAAATTATATTCAATTTATTTTGAAATAAAAGATTGAAAATAAATAATTGATAGGGCTTGCATCAAGTTCCTACGTAAAATTTCTAATTTTATTGTGTAATGTTTCTATATATACATACTCATACACACATGTATTTAATTTAAATAGTTGAATTTGATTTATAATTCATAATTTTTTTAGTTTTTTATTTATATTTAATTTAAGTGACTGAAGATATTAATTTGTAACACAGATGCTAAAAAAAATGTTTCGACTATAATTGTTGTGTATAAAGAAGTTTTTAAAAAACTTACAAACCTTACAGGTAGAATTTCCAATTTTGATTTGAAGATCATGATATTGATACTTTTGTTTTTAGTATTAATCATAGATTAGTCAATTGGATGTGTATAATATTAATATATTGTTGTGAATTGAATTATCTTAACCAAATTTATACTTTTTTAGTTATTAAATATTATATTGTCTTTTATATACTAAAATTACTTATACTATATTATGAAATAATTAATATTTACCAACATTATATCACAAAACGCGCATCGCGCGGGGCGAGTACTAGTATATATATATATATATATATAACTGTACCATTTTCTGTAGTTTCAATTGAATGATAACAATAAAAAAATTAAATGAATTTTAAACCACATTTTCGTAAAAACTAAGTAATTTCATTAGTTAATAAATTTGAATAATCGTTTTCATGAGTTCACCTTTATTTTTGTTTTCCTCTTTTATTCGTTTATATTTTTATCCAATATTTTTAACTTGAACAAAATTTTCAAATTTGTAAGTGATTTTTATATTTGAAGAATCTATCATATATTATTTTAACAAATTTAGTTAATATCCATGTATTAATATGAAAAATAAAAAGAAAATAAAAAAGAATATTAAGATCTTTAATTGAAATTTATAAGATCCCAACGACACTATCGTCATATTTCCTATGGTTTTGACAGTCGTTTATACTTGTATCTGTTCATTCATAATGAAGTAGTACATTAATCTTTATATATATAAAAACACAATGATTTCTAAAAAAAGTAATAGCTAGATTTTCCCGTCAAAACTACATTACCAAATCAGGAAATATTTTTTTATTTTATTTAATAAATATAAGTCATATTTAATATATTTATATATAAGGAAATTATATGTAGTAGTTAATTATAATTACATAATCTAATTACTTTAAATTTGTTTAATATTTCCATGTCTAGATCTCAATAATTATAATTATAATTATTATGTTATATAAATTTTATGTGATAAATTTATATCCGTGCATTTAAAGTTTGCTAAAATATTATATACATAAGGTGAAATATATGGTAATTATACATATCATATAGAAATTAAAAAATTAAATGATTTCATTAGATTAGATAACTCATATGCAATTAATTAATTAAATACGGTTAATTGATTGGCTTACACATGCTATACGGTTAGTTGATTACTAATTAGCAAATCTTTATCTTTATATATATAAAAACACAAACATTGCCAAAAAAAAGTAAAATGCATATTTTCCCGCCAAAAATACCTTGCCAAAACTAGAAATGTTTATTTATTTATTTAATAAATATAAATCATATTTGATATATACATATAAATATATATTTAAGGAAACTTTATGATAAAATTCAATATACATACTAATTATAGAATGATTTCGTGTGATTCCACTATTACGCACTAATTTTTAAATTTGTAAGTAATTATAATCAATTGATCTTTGATTAATTATGTTTGATTTTTCTGTAAATCATATATGATATATATATATATATATATCTAAGAAAATTTTATGGAAAAATGACCTTTTAACATATTTGTCAATACAAAAAGTCAACTTTAATTATTAATATCAATTAATCATGTCATAAATATAATATATAAATCATATCATAAATAACATATCATAAATATAATATATATTATCACTTTATATATATGTTTTCTTTTCTAATATATGTATTTATTCATGGTTTATTGTAATAAAATTAGTTTTTAATAAATAATTATTCAAAGTATATATATGTTTATATATATAAAAACAAGAACATTGTTAATCTATTTTTTAGAATGTTTTTCCCACCCAAATACCCATCCTAAATATGGGAAAAAATCTCAATTATTATCTCAAATATATATTACTATCTATATATGTATATATTTATATAGTATGAAATGTTATGGTAATTGAATTCCTAAAATATTTAGCATATATACGTATACGAATGCATTAAAATAAATTTTGCATTATGTTTTGATATATTAGGTAAATTTGATATCTTATAGTATTAAGTATAATTTTATTTGGGAAAAAATTATTAATAAATCATAAATTTTATGTAGTAATTAGACTTAATGACCATATCAGTTTTAATCATGATTCAAAAATTGATATTTAAGTTAATATCTTTTTTTATTCACATGACATTTTCTTGAGAAATGAGCACATATCTATTATTTGAGAGAATAAAAATCTGCTAACATGTTTACTTAAGAAATAAGTATAAATCTATTTTTGGAATATAGTAATTCATTCCCGTAAATTGTGGCTATATCAATTATCATTCGAAAGGATTTGTTTCATTAGTTTTATTCCGAAAATGTTTCCAATCAAATTTAAATGTAATTTTTAATATACTAATTAAATTTATATTTTATATAATTATAAAAGAAGGATTGAGCTCTTCTATGCTCTTTCTTCTATGCCTACCCATGTCTCGTGTTTCTGTTCTTCTCTCAATTATAATGTATATCTCTATTTTATATTTTTAGGAATCTTTCATCGTTAGAGTGTAGTAACAATGCAGATTTTTTGTAATGACGATTTTGTGTTATTATGCAATTTTGGGAGCATCTCTTTCATTATTTTCTCTTTTTAGTTTTTGTTTAATTTTATTGATATTCAAATTTGTATATGGGAGTTTATGAAAATGCTCAATTCATTTACGTTGATTCTGTCTAATATTAGGGAGAATTGGAGTAATTGATGATGAGATAATAGTTCAATTTCTTTCTTTTGGTGATTTATTGATTTTGTATAGGGTTAAATTCAATTTTAGTCCATTTGAAAAGCCACTGTCCAATTTTCGTTCACCATAGAAACGATTTTCAATTTTAGTCCAATTAAACCAAAATTCGTCACTATTTGGTCCATTTTTGTCACTATTTCGTCCTCCATGGAAGTGGTTTTCAATTTTCAGTTTTCAATTTTAGTCCAATTAAGCCAAAAATGGACCAAATAGTGACAATTTTTGGTTTAATTTGACTAAAATTGAAAACCGCTTTCATGGTGGACAAAAATTGGACAGTGGCTTTTTAAATGGACTAAAATTGAATTTTTCCCATTTTGTATATGATCAGAATTTAGTTAATATTTTTACATATAAGATTAATGGTGTTTTTAATTATTTTTTATTATGTTATTTTGCACCATATATATTGATATTATAATGCTTCATTAGTACAATATCTTTATATTGCTACCAGAATAACAATTAAGATGTCGTATTGGTGAGTTTATTTATTAAATATTACTAAGTAGTTTTACTATAATATCCATTTAAATTAAATAATTTCATTATTTTACTTACAATATATATTGTTTTTCTAATAATCAGTTCCAATTGAATATTGAAAAACACAATTTACTATAAACAACACACTCCTAAAGTGATATATCACCCTAATGGTGACAGCAGGGTTGGATTGAAGACTATAGAGTAAGATATTTCTACAAATTATTCGATTAAAAAATCAATTTAAGTGACACGTTCAAATAAAAAATAGTATATCTTTATATATATAAAAACACAAACATTTTATCAAATAGTAATGTTAAAATTTTCCCGCCAAAAACACCCTGCCAAAATTGGAAATGAACCATATTTGTCAATATGGTAAGTCAACTTTAATTATCAATTTCTATTCATATATTTATGATATCATTTAGCAATGTGTGTATACATATATATATATATATGATTTACATCATATAATATCATAATCATAATATCATATAAACAATAAAACAATTATTCATTCGATGTTAATATATATTTATATATAATTTAATATGCATGTAAATATATACATAAAATATATTTATTATATAATTCTTATCATTACAAAATAATAAAATATATAAAAAGATAACCAAAATATAGATACAATTTTATGTAATTTTGTTAACGTATAAAACATAATTTTTATATAAAGGAGTAGATATATAAAAATTAATTCGTCACTTGATAACCAAATCTAGATAAAACATAAAGTCAACAATTAAATAATTCTAAATATAAAAATTAAAAGATATATTGTAATAATATATCATATAGAAAGAAATTAAAGAACTCCACTTGATTTGATAATAAATCATATGTAATAATAAAATGAATATCATATTTAATTAATTATGATATTAATATTCTATAATGTGACATTATATATATATATATATATGAAGAAGAACATTTCCTTAAATAATTTTTCCACCCAAAAGTTGTTCACAAATACTCATATGCAACTGTCTCACATGCGACGGCACTCGCGCACGGTTGACCGTATCCCAGGACACGATCGTGTGCGAGTGTAGTGTATAAGTATGTCTTTTTCAATAATAAGTATGTGATTTTTCACTATAAGTATGTGATTTTTTTTTTCTCGCCCACGACCGTGCCCTGGGACAGACCGTGCCTCGCGTGAGCAATCTGTGGCGCACGGTCAGGTCTCAGGGCACGGTCGAGATAAGTATGTGATTTTTGTCTATAAGTATGTCTTTTAGTGCTATAAGTATGTGTTTCGGCGCACGGTCGACCGTGTCCTGGGATACGACCGTGTCCCAGCACACGACCGTGCACCAGTACCGTCGCACGTGAGACGGTCTCACAGGAGTCTAGCTCAAAGTTGTTTTGATATTTATGGAAAAGATATAGTGTTTATCCATTAAATAAAAAAGTCAATAGCCTCATTAATCTTCTATATATAAGGATGAATATTATTACAAATTAGGGAAAAAAAGAAATTATTGTCATTAGCTATCCTTCTTCTATTTAATACGTTTCAAATGTTAATTTAATATGTTTCAATTTAAAAAAATGTAAATTATTTTATAGATGCAAACTAAATGATTCTTCATCTAAGCATTCCATATGATTTTATATAAAAAATTCTTAATGACTTATACATCAAGTTATTTGACATCGATTATATAGAAATATTGGTTTGTTTTAAAATTAATATAATTTGAAATGTCATTTTAAAAATATAATAGATGTTGATGCTATCATTTTCATCCATTAAATAAGATACAAATAAGTCCCTACTAAATTTCACTATTAAAATTGAATATACAATAATATGAGCAAACAAATAAGATTGTGATATTATCTTGATCTTGATTTTATATACTATATATATTGAACAGAATTTTCTATTTTGTAAATAATAAAATTCAATAAAAATAATAATTAATGTATAACATAATGTAATATAATAAAACGTTTTGATTTTATCAATAAACACATTAATTGTGAATGATGTGATTTGATTTCATGTATAGGAATTAAGTAGAAACTGAACATTTATTTGCAATCATTATAATTGGGAAAAAAATCTATAAATTAGGAAGCACTAATTCCATATCGAATGAACAAATTATGCACTATAAATATGAGAGAAAAAACTTAGAATTGACTCACACTTTCTCTTTAATTTCTCAAATTCTGCAATACAAATCTTTTGCTTTCATGATGTTTATGAGATTGTGTTCTTTTTTTCTTTTTTGGTTTTTATTTTATTTGGTTATGATTTTTATTTGATCTACATCATATAGTTTGGATGGACGGTTAATAATTTTTTGACTTTATAAATCATTTCTTAACGATTAAAGTTCCTATCGTTATTCATATTTGGAGATGAATGTTTTATTTATTGGTATTGCATATGGATTATTATTAATGCAATTTTTGTTTTTTGTCTTTTTTTTTTTTTTAACTTTATGCAGGAATTTCGTGAAGAAACCTGAATGAAAACTTACATGGAAAAGTGATAAAGAAGACTATAAATTACATTACAAGGTAGATTGTTTTTTTTTTTTTTGGTTAGAAATAATTGGAAATTAATCATATATTTTGTTTTTATATTTCTTTTATGTTTTTGAGATTTTTATCATAGAATTTATTTGTTTTAAAGATAACATGCTTAAAAGTAGTTAGTTGAATTATTCCTTCTATCTTATATAGAACATAGCTTTCATGTTGTGATTTGTTTACGTAAAATTATTCCTTTATCTTGAATAGTGTACTTGAAATATGATAATTTCTATAGAATTCATATCCATCTTATTTATATATAAACTAAGTTTAAAATTACAATATCTTATTTTATTACCGTACCTAGAGATTATCTCCAACAATTAAATATTTAAAATATATAATATATAAATTACTTAATTTCATTATATTACATTTGTATATATTTTTTTTTCCAAATCTCAAATAAAAATATTATAATTGTATTTTATAAAATTTTATCCCGTGCATCGCACGGGTACAAAACTAGTATATATAAAAACACAATGGTTTCTAAAAAAAGTAATAGCTAGATTTTCCCGTCAAAACTACATTACCAAATCAGGAAATATTTTTTTATTTTATTTAATAAATATAAGTCATATTTAATATATTTATATATAAGGAAATTATATGTAGTAGTTAATTATAATTACATAATCTAATTACCTTTAAATTTGTTTAATATTTCCATGTCTAGATCTCAATAATTATAATTATAATTATTATGTTATATAAATTTTATGTGATAAATTTATATCCGTGCATTTAAAGTTTGCTAAAATATTATATATATAAGGTGAAATATATGGTAATTATACATATCATATAGAAATTAAAAAATTAAATGATTTCATTAGATTAGATAACTCATATGCAATTAATTAATTAAATACGGTTAATTGATTGGCTTACACATGCTATACGGTTAGTTGATTACTAATTAGCAAATTGATTATTAAATTGGTGTATCAATATATTCCATTATGCTTACTAAATTACTTAATAGTAATTACGTAATTATATATTGTATGCTTAAATAAAACACTAATTCTATGGAGATAATTACCATATATAGATAAGGTCAACATTTTTATGTGATACAATTATCATTAGATATCATTTATGAAAAAAATAATAATCTTTATATTTATATATATAAAAACACAAACATTACTAAATAAATAATGTAAGATTTTCCCGCCTAAAGTTGCATTCCACTTCAGGAAAGAAATATTTATATATCAAAATTAATGTAAATGAATTTTTTATTGGTGTAAATCATGAAATCTTTTTTTAATTGGGAAAGAAGTTATTCTTTATACAAAAATGGAAAATAAATTAATGTGATTATATAATTAGCTTTACCATATAACTTAATTAATATATTTCCAGCCAATTAGAGGATTACGTTTTTGTTTATGGTATGATTGTCTACATTAATAATATCATTAACTATAATTCAATATTTTTGGAATTATTGACAATTATAAATTAGGAAATATCATTTTTTGAGTTACACCAAAAATTAGTCAATCAATTTCTCTCATTACTAACAAAATATATAAATTACAAGAGGTTTCCTTAATGTAATATTTCATATGAAATATTTATTATTATTATTATTATTATTATTATTATTATTATTATTATTATTATTATTATTATTATTATTATTATTATTATTATTATTATTATTATTATTATTATTATTATTATTATTATTATTATTATTATTATTATTATTATTATAATATACACTGAAATCGATTTCAATGTTAATTAATGTGAATATGAAATACATATACTATATGTTTAACTAATGCCTATATGACTATTATATATAATGATCCCATATTTGGATCATTAATTATAAATTAGTTTTGTTAATATGAAATGTCAAAATGTTAATTATGATAGTCAATTATTATGACACATTTTGGGTATGGAATATTTATAAACTTTTAAGTTGATATAAAGTGTATTATTTTATTCAGCTAAATATATGTATATTGAGAGTTTCCAAAAAGAAAAAACTCAAAAGATAAATTTTAGTCTTTATTAAATGATGGATTTTCCGTACCCAATGTTATTGTTAGTGAATGTGTCGAGATAAAACAAGAAAAGTGTAATTTTACATGCATTATATGTTTTTCTTTAATTTATTTATTCAATTTGTACATTTTTCGAATGTAAAAATATAATAAGGATGTTCAAACGGTTCGGCGGTTCCGGTTTCGGTTCAAACCGCCGGTTTGGCGGTTCCGGATTGGTGGAACCGAAACCGAACCGGTAGGTGGCCGGTTCCGGTTTCGGTTCCAAACCGCCGGTTGAACCGAAACCGAGCGGTTTGGCCGGTTCGAACCGGCCGGTTCCTCTTTTTTTTTTTTTTGCATTTTTCTTGTTCATTTTGATTTTGCAACTCTGAATTTGTTTATTAATGTTTGTTTCGATATAATTCATGATTGAAATAGACTAATAGAGTACACAAAATCGAACTGGCACAAATGTTTTCATTATAGATTGCAAAATTATAACAAGTTATACAATTTCTAAGTTTCTAACCTAATGATTGCAATTCTAATGAATTTATAATCTTAATTCTAATCTATTAGACTATTACAAACTAAATATATCTATTACAATTACAAAAGTTTATCTAAAGATTAAAGAGAAGGGGAAAAAAATTGAAAGAGCTTAAGTTTCATTCTAAGTTTGGAAATTCAATTCAATTCCAAACTTATAATGAAATTGCCTACGTATGCTTAATTCTAATCAAATTAAGGAATCAAAACCATTATTCCTTAGCAATAATGGTTAGAATAGGATACATGGTGGTCCTTCGTGACCACCACTTCAACAAATTACTTGAAGTCTCAAAAGCAATAGATTCATAAGTAGCACTTAAATAAGAGTCTAACTCTTGGGTAGGGTTACCTCTAGATCGTTTTTGTGTCCTAATGTCATAAAAAAAATTTAAAAAAATTAAAAAAAAAATTAAAAAAATTAAAAAAAATAAAAAAAATTAAAAAATTAAAAAAAATTAAAAAAAAAATTGTAAAAATCGGCGGTTAAACCGCCGGTTGAACCGCTGGTTCGCCGGTTTGCAAAAATTGGAACCGGAACCGAACCGCCCCCCGGCGGTTCGCGGTTCCGGTTCGGAACCGAAACCGGGTCAACGGTTCCCGTTTGAACGTCTTTAAAATATAACTAAAAAAAATTAAAATGAAAATTGTCAAACAATTATCATGCAATCAAACAAAATATATAATTGACTTATCAAAATTTGTATATTTTAACTTTCAATTCATGTATTTTAAGTAAACTATGAATTATATTTTTGAGTATATTATAATTTCACCATTTAAACAAATTTAAGTCCGTGCATCGCACGGGTGAAACACTAGTGTACTCAAATAATAAGACAATGTTTTTGGTAACACTGTTTTATGATTTCTTGGTTTGACACGATCATTGTTAGATCAACATTTCTAAAAATGGTCGACATTTGATCGGTCAATATAATTAAAGATAATATTTTTGCATATGTTAGGCGATAGTTTTATTGTCATTCAGTAAATATAATTATAGATAATATTTTCACAAAAAATCATGTGTGACCGTTTCGTGCTCCCGTGCGACAATTTTACGGAACACATACTTATAACCAAAAAAAAAAACATAATTATAGTTGTAAATGATATACTTATAAAACGGGTAAAATACCACAGACCCCCTCGTGTTAGAAAAATTCACACCGGACCCCCTGTGAAAAAACAATTGCATGAAAAACACGTAGGTTTTGAAAAATTCTACGCGCTGCACCCAATTCCGTCAATGTTGACGGAGGTGTAAATGACGCGTTGGAAGTGCGAATGTTGGTCGTTTTTTACCGTTGTTTTTGTGCAAAAAGACAGATATATCCTTGGCTTGACTATATATATATATATATATATATATATATATATGCATGTAAGACTAAAAATTACCACCTTTGTATGATCTCCTCCCCCTCAAACCTCTCCATATTGAAGGCAGCAGGTACTGTATTTCTATTCTTTTTTTAATTCTAATTATTATATTTGTTTATATATTTAAATATAATATGAATTTAATAATGTTAAATTTTACAACACTTACATCATTGAGTAGAATACATGTTAAAAAAATTTCTTATAATTTTTGTAGGATACATGTCAACATTTAGGGCATCGATGTCCAAAAACGAAGAAGTTTTGGATTTACGATATAGTTACAAAAAATGTTATTGCCGTAAAAATGCCGAAATTAAAGTTGTTGGTCCGTCCAAAGCCACGGTTGGCAAATTGTTTTGCACGTGCCGGTCGTCTCAATGTGGGTTTTTTGCTTGGCTTGAACCCACATCGATTGTAAGGAAAAATCATTCGAGCGAAATGCAAATGCCAGATTTGGATGAAGAAGTGGACTCTCTCGTATTCCCTAATTCTAAAGAATTGCTCACCAAATGTGACGATCTCTCGTTGAAGATTGAGAAGCTTGACAAGAACCAAACAACTATCAAGATAATCATTTGTCTTGTATTGGTGCTTTTTAGCATTTTAATTCTCAAGTAGATCCCTAACTTTAGTAATTTGTTGTGATAAATTGTAACTACCATGTGGTCATTTTCCCTACTTTTGCCACATTTAAAATTAAATTTCAGAAACAGTTTTGTTCATGCAAAAACAAGAACTACAAAACTGAAATGAAACACAACTGGATGATCATTCCCATCAGGTCTTCTATTTTTCTTTGGTCTTCCCCTTTTGATCCTCACATCTGGAGGTGTTATTGTGTCACGCCCCATTTTCTAATATGGAAATATAACTTATATAGCGGAAGCATAACATATAAACAGGGCGTCCAGCCAAAAGAATAAATCATCAGAAAGCCATTAATAAACGAAATCTCGAAAATGATGATCCTTATATTTGAAGAGATTAACATATACCGCAAAAAGTATGGTATAGTTTAAACGTAACAAGGATTCGTAATTACAGAGTACCAAAATAGGGTTCTGGAAAAGTCGACAATGAAATATACATAATTATACATGCAAAATGTGTCAGACAATTCCGCTCGTCCCCGTCTAGCATCCAAAGTTCTCTGTAAAAAAAATAATTTCATAGAAGGGATGAGTGTCAAAGGAACACTCAGTGGGTCGACCTGTACTGTGATAGGGACACATAATACCATAAACATATACTATACATGTACATAAACATATTACACATTGTGGACTCCCGAGTAGTCCCCTGTACATCATGCTGGATAGATATCACACAGACAATCTATCCGGGCCCCAAGCCGACCCTTTTGGGATTTTACACCCTTCATGCTGGGATTCCGAAGAATACCCTCTGTGCTGGGTTTCCGAAGAATACCCTCTGTGCTGGGTTTCCGAAGAACACCCTACTTGGCGTGCAAGCGCATGCGCAATTAAATGTTTCACATAATGTTTCTCACATAACACGTAGTACACATTGTTCACGTTCAAGTAAGTTCATATAAATCATGACAAGTAATGAGATACAAATAAATCTTTGACCTGTATTGGTTTCTAAAGAAACTCTTCCTGTACGGGTATTATCCCGACTTTTCATCATATGAAATCATTGACATTTGAATCCCTTGA
Source organism: Scutellaria baicalensis (assembly GCA_005771605.1). Taxonomy (NCBI): domain Eukaryota; kingdom Viridiplantae; phylum Streptophyta; class Magnoliopsida; order Lamiales; family Lamiaceae; genus Scutellaria; species Scutellaria baicalensis. Next base: position 49,762,684 of record CM016721.1, on the reverse strand, counting down.
AATCAGTAATCCTCGAAAATATATATGTAATTTACTCGGAAATCAAACATAATATAATAACGAATAACTTGAAATCGACTTTACTTGTTTACGGAAAATAATGCCACATATAACAATAAATGTCATGTAATAAGTTGTACAGTATATACGAAAACATTTACTTGATAAGATTTTACCCCACCTCAATAATCAAAAGTTGATTTGCGGTACGTTGTCACCCTCCTTATTCCTGTCCTTCGTCCGGAAATCCTACATAATGTAGAAGTCCGTCTTAGCGTCTAATTTAACTGTATATACGTGGAATAACTAGGAGGATAAATCCCTAAACAGAATAAGAATTCGTGATCCTATGCTTAGAGTTTAATTAAATCTAGAATTCATATGATCGTATTCTCGTACTAGGGTTTTCCTAACCTAACGATTGTTCGTCGTATTTTTCGTATCATTTTAAACGTCACTCTAATCTCTTTTGTACATAAATTAGAAGATTTGAGATCATAATATTAATTTCATAAATATGAGGTTCAATCTGAAATTAAACTATATTTAGGGCTCAACAATAATTAATTAAAATTGCAGGGACTAAACTATAAATAATCATAAGGTAAAGGGTTAACTAATTAATATACAAAAATATAACTTTTGCAATCAAGTCCCTGGAGAGAGTTAAATTTCCAAAAAGCAGCCCCTACTCCCCTGCAACTAATCCCGTCGCCCTCTGCTCCAATTCGCACGGCCGCCGCCGCTGCTGCCCTCCGCCGGCAGCAGCGGCTCCTCCCTCTTCTTCGCACGGCGCCGCCGCACGCGGCGGCGCCACCACCCCTACCCACTGCTTCTCCCTTTCTTTTCTTTTCCTGCTGCCGTCGACCCCAAGCTCAACTGCCGCCACTGCTGCCCTCCGTCGGCAGCAGCGGCCCCCTCTTCTCCGAAAACACTCGGCGCCGCCACACACGGCGGCGCCACCCACTCACCTCTTCACAACACTCAGTCTACCTCTTCCTTCTCAAACTATCTCAGTGAAGCAACAACAACACCTATCCATCTCACATACTACACCTCACACAACCCCCTCTCGTTCGTTCCCTAGCACGGCGGCGCCGCTCCTGGCGCCGCCCACCTCCTTCCAGCTCCTATCACACGGCGGCGCTTCTGCCAGCGCCGCCCCCCTCTTCCCCCTTCACTCTCTCTCAAAAACTCCCACATAAACCCAGCATCTCAAAACATATATACTACACTATAGATGTTTAAAAATTAAAAGGAAGAAATAAGCATTTTACCCCTTTGATTCACCCTAGTTTTTCCCAATTTGCAACTTGTTGTTTCTAAAGCAAAATAATAAGCAAGAAACGAGAGAGAGAAAGAGAAGCAAAAGATAAGCAAGAGTATAGAAATGGGGAAAGGAGTATGGCCTTCATGTATCCTATTCCTCTAGCTCAGTAGCATGCACAACAACACGTGTAACTAGCTAGGTTGAGTCATCTTTACTTTAACCTTAAGCAATTCTATCAATTTTACACTATATATATATCTATCCCATGACATGATTATATACATATGTATATATAATTAAATAAACTTAAACCTACGTATACATATATATACCTATATATATATTTAATATATATAAGTTTTGGGGTGTTATATATTGGCCCTAATGTGGACTGTTCAAACTCATGCATGCCCGGGACAGGATGTACACTATGGCTATAGACCCTCAAATACACATCTTTTTTGAACTTACTATCCACAAAGTCTTCAAGATTAAGCCTATGAAGACCTATGCAAGCAAGGGCATGACAGCAAGGAAACCCACACATCTGGAAAAACCCACATGAGCAATATTTATCTCCTAAATTGACTATGTGGTTTTCTAGGAAGTGCATGACCTCAAACTTTTCCTCTCCAGCCCAACTAGGAAAACAATTCCTACTCAACTTCCTTTGGTTTTCAATCTTTTTAATGATATTTGGACAGATGTTTTCACCATAACCCTCCATCCCAACCCTCTTCACTTGTATCCTAGTCATCAACCTTCTTCTTATCCATTCAAACATGTCTATGATTGGCAAATCTCTAGAGGGCAGGATGAAAGAATTGAAGGACTCAGACAGATTGTTTACAATCACATCACACTTTGAATAAGAGGAGAAATAACATCTAGCCCAGTGCTTAGCATCTACCCCACTCAACCACTCAAAAGCAGTTTGCTCCTTACCTTTTTTCTCACTCAATTTTTGAATCTCACTCATAACCCTTTTATGAGTGTTCATATTATATGAACTTGCAGCCTTCCAAAACAGTTTTTTCAATTCCAGCCCTCTAAATTTTGTCTTGAAGTTGTTATACATGTGTTTTAAACAGAACCTAGGACATTACACAGTTAAGACAAAAAAACAGAAGCCACTTAGTACATATTACCTAAAAAAACAGAAACAAAATGAAGGCCAATAAACAGAAACAAAGTGAAGGACAAACCTATGCTCAGAATTTGGGGCTAAAACACTAACAGCCTTCAGCAGTCCCTTTTGCCTGTCACTTACAAACACCCACCTGTTCTCCTCAACAACTCCTATATCCTCCAGCAGATTTTTAATAAACCATTCCTAACTCTCCTGTTTCTCTACTTCTACATTAGCCACAACAATGGGGTACATATTGTAATTCCCATCCCTCCCCACTGCAGATAACAACTGACCAGAATGGACCCCCTTCAGAAAACACCCATCTAGACCTATGATTGGCCTACATCCACTCAAGAAGCCTTCTCTAATGCCTGCCAAGCAGCAGTACATTCTTCTAAACTTAGAGGGGGTCAATCTAGTATCAACATGAACTACTAGGTGACTGGTTGGGTTATACTTGACCACAGTCTCACAATAATCATAGAGTCTTCTGTACTGCTCTGCAATATCAACAGTCAATAGAGTCAAAGCAAATTTTTTGGCCCTATAGACCTTGTGCATACTGCACTCTACCCTACAATCCCTTTTAATCCTATTCTTCAAGGTCATTATACACTCATTAGGGTTATCCTTAAGTGCATCTAGTATTCTCTTCCCTAAATACTTGTAATCAGCCTGCTTGTTTTGAACCCTATAGGCACATGTGTGCTTGCCTTTCAATGTCTTAACCTGAAAAGTCTCAATTTTTTGGACTACAGAGGCTCTCAACTTCCAGTCACACCCACTCTTACACACAACAGTTATGACATTTTTCTCAATCTTAGGGAATTTCAACTCATACCCCTTCCTAACAGCCCAGTCCTGCAACACATCCTTAAATATTTGCTTAGAAGGAAATGACATCCCAACCCTAAGTTCAAACCTCTCCATATCTGTGTTCTCATCCCACTCATTACACTCCTCACCTATCTTATTGGGGTCCACCTCTTCATCACTAAACCACTCAGCTTCTCCCACCCCAAGTTCTGCAGCCTCTTTCTCTATCTCTTCTGCCCTCTTCCTCTTCTGCCTTTCCCTTAAAACTTGTCTACATTTCCTAAACACATTTCTCTCATGACTTGGAGACCTATGTGCAAAGATGTCATCATCTTCAGGACCTTCAAAGTCCTCCACCATCCATGAGTGGACAGATGATGATGCATCACTCTCACTCAACCCCTTGTATGACTCATCAGATGAGTCATCAAATTCACTCTCATTTTCCCCTTTCTGACCCTCTGCCTCCCCAGTCTCACCATCTCCAGAGTTACCCTCTCCAGCCCCACCCTCCCCCATCTCACAGTCTGCACCCACACCCTCTTCATTCTCAATCTCAACATTGGCATTATCATTCCCATAACAAATTGAAGGGACTGACTCTTAGGTGGACAAGACATTACCCTCACTATCAACAGCTAGAACAGGACCTGACTAATCCTCAAAATAAAATGGAATAACCTTATGACCCTTATACTCATTGAACAACTTCATAAGGGATTGGTCATCACTAATAGTCATCAACCCATTGTTAAGATCTACCTCAGGCAAGCAGGAATATACATCTACACAACTACTTTTCCCACCACAATCCCTATAAATATCCAGCAGATTTTCATACCAAAACATTTCCACATTTACAGTTGGTACATATACCCCAATCCCCCCCACATATCTCAATTTTGCTAACTGCCTAAACCTACCACTAACCCACACATCAAATGTAAAAAAATCACCTTCATTAGCCATAATCTGAAAAATACCAAAACAAGACATTGAAGGAGCTTAGAATTCAGAATAGAATCCAAAATTCATGCTCCACAAATACACACTCAACAGAAAACATAACATAAGAATTTCAGAAATCAAAACATAATATACCCATTTCCCTCCATAATATACCCAATTTTAGCACTAATAATTTACCAAATACAGAATTTCTCAAAAAATCAGAATACCTAAGTCATACACAAAAGTACTCAATCATAAATTTCAGCATAAACATAAATGAAAAATATACACAATCCAGTTTCTAAATTTTTCCTAAGTCATACACAAAAGTACCATATACACAAATGAAAAATATACAGAAAACATAATGTCATAAACTCCAGCACAAAAAAAAAAAACTACTTGCATACATGTCTTAAATCCTAAATCGTCCTAATTTCCCTAAAACCCCGAAAGCCCTAATTACCTAACTTCAAAAAACCCTAAATCCCTAATTCAGGAAACACTAAAACCCTAATAGGTGTTCATCAGAAACCCTATCTACCTAATTTTGGAGTTTCACAAACCCTAATTCCCAAATTCAGAAAAAACGCAGAAGCCCTAAAATTCAAAAAAATCGTGTTATCGCTAAACCCTAATTCATGCTTCCCTAATCTATATTTTCAAAATCACAAAACATATTAATCATCTCAAGAAAAAAACTAAGAGAAAAACACCCATTCAAAGCGAAAATTAGATTTCGCGAACCTACCTTTTCGTCACACACTCAGACGCACAAACTACAACACCTCACACAGACACTACTCTCAGACGGGGTAGATTCACACTATATACGAACCGAAATAGGGTAATGGCTTAGATTTACGGTGAGTTTTGGTCGGAAACGGGAGGGGTGAACTGAAACCCTAACCTTTCTCCCTCTCTCCACAGTGTAATTCGAAATAGAGATGGAATATTCACTAAGTGTATATCAGGGAGAAAACGGGAATTCATATAGCAAAAATTGATGTCGTTAGTCAACGTTAGGTATTGGGGGGCGTGTGTCGAATTTCCAATAACCCACGTGTCTATTTTGCATTTTCCGTCTTACAAGGGGGTCCGACGTCTATTTTCGATAACACAGGGGGGTTTCGCGCAATAATCCCCTTATAAAACGCATACTTATAAAACATACTTATATTATTTTAACTCATGTTTAACCTTGTGAAAATATATTTATAAAACACATGCTTATAGTTGAAAAACATATACTTATACCTATAAAAGACACACTTTAATCCCATCGCACATGAGACGTCTCACATGAGATGTCTCGCAAGAGACCAACTCAAATATTTTTATATATTTTAGGTAACGTTTATGTGTATGAAAGATATTTTTGGGAAATTATAATTTGACAAGCAATACTATGTAATATTTTGTTGTGTATAAAATAATATTTTTATGCGTATAATTTAATACTTTTATATGTATTATATAATATATTTGCTTCAAAAATTCTAAATTCATAATTAATTTGAGAATAGTAATTTCACAAGTTATACTTTTGTTTTCATCATGTTATATTTTTGAAATACTACAATTTGATAAGTAATATTATTTAATATTTTTATAATTTGTATAAGATAATACTTTTATGCGCATCAAATGATATATACTTTAGGTTTCATGACTTCAAATCGATGATTAATTGAAAATTTGTAATTTGAAATTAATACTTCGAACTTTTTAATATTTTATGCATATCCCGTAATACTTTTGAAATTATATATACCATGTACTATTTTTTTTTTTTTAAATACTTCATGATACACATAAAATATTGTATAATAGTTTTGTAAAATAGTATAATTCTACCCTAAAATCAATTCAAATCAATGTTTATAGGTGTCTAAACTTGATGTAAGACTTGTTCATATACATTAAATGAATGCTCAAAAAGGTTGAGAAAATAGAAAGCTGAAACGTGTAATTTCGTGTCAAATCAGGGCATCTTCTGCAAAAATATTATTATATAAAAATCTTGGGAAGAATATATAAAGCAAATGTTAGAAAACCGAAAAACCGAAATAAAAAAGAAAAAGAAGGGCTGAATTCTTGATCTGACATGCTAGTAGTTTTCCAACAGCTTTGACGTAACCAAAAATGACGACCTTCTTCTCCCTTCCTCCAAATTAATTCCACACCTTCTTTCTCTCTCTCTCTGCATTCAACTTGATCTAGGGTTTCTATTCTGAGACCTTTTTTTCCCCTTTCAAATCAAGCTCTTGTGCGTGTATAGTTTGTACCTTTTGGTGTATTTCTCTGACCTCAATTTTTGGAGAATAAATCGAACGAAATGAAGACATCGCTGAAGAAATTACAGAAATTTGCTGCGCCTAAGCACGATAAAAGAGCGCAAAAGCAGCAGCAATTATTGGCTCTAGATGAGCATGCTCGAGCTACGCAGGTATTTTTGTACTACACTTGGATTTCAGTGGGAAAAAAAGATAAATAAATTCGCCCTTCTGTTTTATTCATTTGTTTTAGGATATATTTCTGTGTTAATGTGGATTATTTGGTGGCAAGTGTCGGATAGTATGGGGATTTTTGTTAATCCTTTTGAGTGTGCTGAATAAGAATTTCATTGATTATGATCGATTTTTCTTAGTGCTACACAACACCAAAAAGATGGATGGAACTTTGGCTTTTCGGATTTATATGATATCATTGATATGTTCATTAGTTCGTGGATGTTATCAGAAGTAAATATCAGATGTGCAGATTTTATTGCAATATTGAGTTTGTACTGCTGACAGTGTCTTAATCGATGTATGTACCATCTTATATTATCGAACAATGGCATAATTTTCTATAAGAAACCCGTCTAACAACACAAAAATCTTAAAAGGGAGAAAAAAAAGAAAGGAAGATAAGAATGCTATGAATTCAGCTTTGCTGGTGGTAATATAGAATCTGCATTTGCTCTTTGAGGAAAAGGAAATTATGCCTTTAGCTATCTAATTATGGATTCAGCTGCTAAAAAAGGAAAACTATGAATTCAGCTATCTAAATCTTTGATATATTTACCATTTTAAAGATAACTTCATAGGCCTTGTTATATTTTGAAGTTAGTCCAAGAACTCAAAGTTTTACCAGGTTAAAAAAGGGATAGAATGAATTCTGCTTTGTAAATGGTAATACATGAGTTTGCATTTTCTGTTATAGTAGAAAGGAAAAAAAAATATGAATTCAGCTATCTAAGTGGTTATAAGTGGAGTCTGCTAATTTTGTTATTTAACAACTTGCTTTTTAAAGACTTTCATAGAACAGATATATGGTATCATGTCATATTGTCCCCACAATGTTACAAAAAAATGTGTAGTCAATTATCATATGATTCTCTATACATTAAGGAGATAACTAAGGCAGATGAAGTTGGGAGCCTTCACTGAAGAAATGTGCTAGCTTTATCAAGTCATTTTCTGAGTTCTTGCCAGATTTTTGTTGCATTGTCTAAATATTTTTGCTGGGTCAAATTATGCTTTTGATGATTTCACTTTCCATGGTTCTAATTTGTGGATATGAACTTTGTTTTTATGTCTATCAGGATTTGATTGACATGAGAGACTGCTATGATAGGCTACTGTCTGCTGCAGCTGCAACCGCAAACAGTGTATATGGTATCGTTATGATTAAAAGAAGAAATCTTTATATTCTTCACTTCTTCCCTGAAGCTTAGCTGTAAATTGTTTAAAGATTTTTGAATTTTGAAATCACCCTGGAATCATCAGTTTTGAATTCATGCGTTTGTTGGTATTGAGTGACTATTCACTGGTTCATCCAGTGTAAGCTGATCAACTATAGCCTTGTAGCACATAAAAGACCACAAGCCTTGTAGCTCAAGTGGTATCCCACCTTTATAAAGGTGCATATTGTGAGATGACTAGGGCTCGGACCCTGGATCACGCATGTTTTCTTTTCTTTATTCTCTCCCTTCCACTCCCTCTAGCTAATTATTAAAATAAAAAAAACTGCTGATCTTATACTCTAACCCACTAAGTATCCCTTTTTTCTTTTTTATTAAGCAATTTGATACCAAGTGATAAATGAAGGTTCTTTGATTCTTTTGCACTTTGAGACCTCTTTGTTTGGATTGTTCTTTCCTCACTGTTTCATTGAACCGATGAGAATAAATGCCTTTTGGTTAAAGGAACATATTTAATCATGTTAAAAAGACACTAATCCTGGATATCAACTCTGTGAGGCATGCAATTTCATTTTTCCTTATGCGACAACTGTTCACACACGGTAATGTTATTAGGGTGCTAATTTAATCATTGTCCGAACAATGGAAAGAGCATGAAGCTGCATCATCCACATTTACCTGATTAGTTTCCCATTTGTTCAAAAATTTGTTTATCTTGAATAATTCTGTTAAATCTATATAGACAAGACTTAATCTCAGTATCAAGTAGATCACTTCTTTTATGAGCTATTGCTGCATTTGGAGATTGTTTCCTTGTCATTTTTTTCTATGACAAACTTGAATAATTTGTACTTCAGTGTTTTTTTTTTTTTTTTGGAATTTCTATTAGTCATTGTTTAATTTGAATGCATTTCAAGATCTCTTAATCAAGCTCCTTTGTTTTCAGAATTTTCAGAATCATTAAGGGAGATGGGTGATTGTCTTCTTGAAAAAACAGCCCTGAATGATGATGAAGAAAGTGGTGAGCTGAAACTTTCTCATGCTTATACATGTTTCATTTAATAAATTGGAAGATGGTTTCTGATCAATGTAAAACATGTGTACTCATAAGTTTTGCAAATGATTGACAAGGAAGAGGGGGTTTCTGAAAGAAAAGTTCCATTTAGTGTATATTGATTGATATTCTCACCTTCAACTTATGTTATACATGCCTGCATGGCACAAATTCTTCCATATCACCCCTGTTGAATGATTAAGAACAAATTCTTTGAGATATTAGTGAGACCGATTCCCTATTTGATTATTGACTTTGAGATTTTCCTTGATAAAAAGTGGATTCAAATATTATTTGCATAATTAGACTGCCAACCTTATTTTCATTCCAGCGGTCTCTATCATTGAGGGTCCTACACCAATGGACTACCTCAAGCAGAATAACCCGCATTCAGACAGGTGCGAGGGATAAAACCAGTAATTCTTCAATCTCTCTTTCAGTCAGAAGATAACATAGTAGCTGCCTGACCCCAGGTTCCTAGCCCGTGAACTAAATGTTTTGTCCTATATTGCCCTAGAGAATCTATTGGATTTTTTCTTATTACGGCCAGCTTTATAATCTCAGTTATTTGCGATGAATTAAAATGTTAGCATTTTTTTTTTCTCTTTCAGAAGAACTAATGGCTTTTATTTTGCAGGAAAAGTTTTATTAATGCTTGGAAAAGTACAATTTCAACTTCAGAAACTTGTTGATGGTTATGTAAGTTTTGTCTGATGTATACAAGTTAGTTTCTGTTTCCTGCTTTGAGTCCTTCTTGAATTCTTTGTTCTGTATTTCAGCGGTCTCATATATTTCAGACAATTACAATCCCATCAGAGTCTCTACTGAATGAACTTCGGATTGTAGAGGTGAGCTCCAATGGATATATTTTGGTGGCTTATTCTTGTCCTCTTCTTTTCCCATGAAATTGTGCATTGATAAGCAGTTTTGCTCAAGTGCTCATTGTGCTTCAGTTTCAGCTTTGTTCTGAGAGATAAATATTATGAAAGGCCAGCCTTGGATAGTTCAGTATCTTTTGAAATAGTGCACGGAACAAGTGCACTGCTCAATGTGTTTCAGATAGAGATAAAAGTTTTGAATTATATATCAAGGAATGTCATCCTTGTATTACTAAAACCATACATACACACATCCTTTTCCTTGATTTTCCATACATATATCTAGAAGTATAAGCAGCTTGATTCCAAGTGTTCCTTTCCTTATTATGGTTGGATTTTCTTTTGATCTTCCCCTCCTTACCTGGCTATGTAAATTGCCTAACCAATTGCACTATTCAGTGTGTTGTATACAATTTTTAATATCTCCATTTTATACTAAAAAGACTTGGGAATAGATGTTAATTCTTATTTCTTTGTATGCAATCCATGCCTACAGCTGTTTAACTTCATCTTTCCCCTATATGCAGGAGATGAAGAAGCGGTGTGATGGAAAGAGGTCTGAACTATCTCATTTGTTTACTTTTTCTTCATCGAACTTTTGGAAAGGTTTACTTGTTTGGTCTTCTTTCTGACTAAGTCTGCTTTTACCCTGAACAAATAATTTTTAGAGAAATATATGAAGATCTGCTGAAGAAACAAAAAGATAAAGTGAGGTTGAGAAACAATAAAAGTGATTGTTTTACCTCGACTCAGCTGAAAGAAGCCCATGATGAATATGATGAGGAGGCAAATGTTTTTGTCTTCCGCATGAAATCTCTAAAACAAGGACAATCTCGCAGTTTTCTAACACAGGCATCCCGGCATCATGCTGCTCAGGTTCTTTTCTTTAATTCGATGATAAAATACATAATTTGTCATTTTTTATCAAATTATTGTTTATGAGTGGAGCTTCACCTTCACAACAGCTATACTTCTTCAAGAGGGCAGCTGGATCTTTAGAGGCAATTGAGCCTCATGTTGGATTGCTGGCTGAACAGCTGCATATTGATTACCATTTTAGTGGACTCAATGATGATGGGCATGAAGTTTATGATGATGAAGATGATGATGAAAGTGATGGGGATGAGTCTACTGAAGATGGTTCTGAGACAAATGATGATGGAGAATTGAGTTTTGATTATGGACAAAATGGTCCACTGCAAGAAGTCACTATATCCAAAAACTCAATGGAGGTAACACGCTTCAATACTGATGTTAAATTACTCTGTTAGCCAAAAGTTTGATATTGTTTATTATCATTTGCCTTTGCTATAGTGTAAGCAGCATAAGTCTGACACTGATTCTAGATAGATAGTGATTGATGTTGGGTCAACTTAAATATCGACTCTCACGGAAAATCTACTTTCAAACAATCAGATTATTTAATTTACTGTATGATTTGAGATATACTGCCAATTGATCATGAATTCTATCTTTACCTGTTAATCGTGCAACCTAGATGCAGCTACCTCGTTTAAGTGATCCATGATGTCATATAAAGCTTAAATTGTTTGAATTGAAGAATTATTTTTCAAAACAGCAATGCATTCTACTTGCAAGCAGTGAACTATCTTGACTTGAGAGTATTAGAATATAGGATGAGTCATTGTCTTGTCAAACTTGTTTGCTAGATGTTATATAAGAATATTTTCCCAACAGCGTATTGATATTTGAGCTAAATAGCCTTGCAAGGTCACTCAAGAACATATTTTACTTTTGCAGTTGGATAATGCAGATGTGACATTCTCTCCTGACCCTAAATTGGGCACTACAAAGGTAAAGGGTACTCTCTTGTGCTATGTCAATGGTTGTGTTGCCAAATCACTAACTCCTACAGTCCTACTTGACTATGCCAACATGACACTTCCACTGATCATGTTTTAATGCCTCTTGCTTTAAGATCTAGTTAAATTTGAATCCAAGTTATGCTCTTGCGTTCCCAGATCCCTCCCTTAGAACTTGTGGCATTGGTAAGAGAGTTGAGAGTTGCTTTGGGTTGAAGTATGTCTAGTGAAGCATGTTTCTTTAAATAGGTTGATGTATTAACTGCTTTGAAAGTTAGAGATATACTGCACCTAAATGTATAAACTTGAAAAGACATGTCATGGTTCATGCAACTGTTGATTAGTAAGAGGAGATTTTTACGAAAAGCTAACAGGATCCCTATAACTTTGGTCTAGCAGAGTGAAGAAAATATGAGATTTAAGAAACACTCCTTGTTTCGGTCACGAGAAAGATTGTTGCACCTTAGATTTTAACTAATGTTATTCCCTTAAGCTCTTGACTGATAGGTTTGTGTACTTCACAAGTTGAATCTATGTAGCCGAAGATTCACTTGTCAGAACAACCTGAATTTTCACAGAAGGTGGATTATGTGCTTTATCTGTTTGTGTCCTGAACCAGAGTTCTATTATTTTTATGATTCTCCACCTTTTATTTTGTAATCACATGTTAAATTCAACTGAGATGATACAGCTTTCATTCGTAATTGCAGGAAATGTTACAAGGTCCTCCTCAGATTTCTCTCTCTCTCCAAAGAGGCGTCAGAGCAGTAAGCAAATCTGCTCCTCTTTTTCCTCAAAAGAAACTTGATTCAGCTGAGCGAATGACACAGATGGGGCCTTCACCATCACGCAAGTTCACTTCTTATGTGCTACCTACACCAGATGAGACAAAGAGTCCAGGTTCTGGGAAATTAGTAAATGAAGTTCCTCAAACAAGACAAGCAGACGTCAACCTCCGGCATTCATCTCCTATTGATCAAAACAAGTATGAAAAACTTAGGGTAAATGAGAAATTATCTGGACCAATCATCTTAGACACACAATCAGTACTCAAAGAGAGCAACAACACCACAAAAGCTAGTCCACTGCCCCATCCTTTATCGGAAGGCCTTTCTTTTAATCAACTTGATCCAAATGTAGCCTCCTATGCTAAGAAAGCAAAACGACAAGCTTTTTCTGGCCCATTAACAGGAAAGCCATTGCATAATAACCCAAATTTCACAGCAAGTGGTCCCATCGTCTCATCAGCCCTCCCTCCCCCATTTTCTGGGTCTCTATTGCGCCCTGGATTCCCTCGGCCAATGTCAACTGCAAAGGTATCTTCTCATGTATCATCTACTTTTGTGTCATCACCTAAAATAAGTGAACTTCATGAGCTGCCTCGACCACCTGCTCATTTAGCTGCTAGAAGAGCCTCCAATCGCTGTGCTCATTCGGGCCCTTTGATATCTAAAAGTCATGAGCTATCTACCACTTGTGTATCAGCGATGTCTACTGAAGCATCCAGACTCCCAGTTCCACCCCTGGGATTATCTCGCAGCTACTCAATTCCAGCCGGAGGTCCGGTAGAGGCGGCATTACATGTTCCTCTAGAAAGTTCTCAAAACTTAAACATGGCAGAAGAAATTTATTCGCCTCCTCTGGCCCCAATTTCCCTACCAAATATCCAACCCGCATCACATACAATAGATGGTTAGCCCTGCAAGACAGAAAAGGTAATTGGAAAATGTTTCTCAGTTACATCTTGCATGCCTAATACTGTTAGTTAAATATGGTAAAGCTTCAATTAGGTCATGCAAAAGTTAGAGGCATAGTAGTAAATACCTAGAGGTGTCATCCACCTTTCCTGGAGAATATGGACTCAGACACACACACACGCACACACACTTACACACTCATACACACACACATACACCTTGATCCTAGGTAACTATAAGAATGAAAATGAATTTGATTTAAAGTTTATTATAGGAAAATCTAGTATACCTTGCCAATTTTATTGATTCTAGAACCATTGAACTGTCTACAAGGTATACATTTTACCACCAATAGGCAATGTCTAACTTGCAAGTTGGGAGAAATTTCTACAGATTAAGACTTTATTTTATTATTCATGCTATATCACTTAGTGAAGCCGTGCTAATATTTTAACCATGATTGAGTAGCTAGCTATAAGCATTGAACTCGTGGTGCTGAGCTTTCAGTTTTGTATCCCTGGAGTCTGATATTGTGATTTGGATAGATGCTGGTTCAACGTAGCAGCAGATTACCTTTTAAACTGAAGTGCATCCATTATGTGTGATTATTCATGGCTCTTGGATCCTGTGCTTCAGTGTGAAATTGTATCTCATGTTGTATTTTACCAGTAGACATCAAGTTCATAAGATGATATTAATATAAACTTTAGTTTAAAATTGGTGAAATGCAATTTGAGATGTGATGCCCTAAGCTGCTATAAAAGTAACCCCCAGAAAATCTGCATCCCTCTGGTTCAAATTTCCACCTTTGTTCATATCTAGCATATGCTAATTAGCTTCTGGAGAAAGGAATACTGTTAGGTAGAATCACACTGCAGGGAAGATGATGATATATTCTTTAAAAAAAAAGAAAAAGATGGAACTGTCAATAGTATGAATCATCTCTCTATCATTTGCATGATTTGAACTGAAAAGAAACAAGAAAGTCACATGGCATTGGCATGTTTTTGTGTTGTTGATTATGTTTTAATTTCCACAGGAAACTTGAAGAGGACACGACACCCACGAGGATAGCTGCAAATTTCATGGTCACAGGCAAATTTGTAAATAGTTTACTTCTTAGTCCTTTGAAATTTGTTAGCCATGTGTACAGTACACTAACCTTGTGGAATTTGCTAACTCGTCGCTGATATGAGCAAATTTTGTAATCTTGTACCATAGTCAGTGGCTCTAACTAATTTTTGCAATAAGTGATGTCCTGGAAATGGATTTCCATATCAGCATTCCATTGGTTTTTCACTTGTGCATTGGGCATTTACAACCTATCAATGAATAGAATTCCACTTGCTATTGATTGCTGAATATGGCCAGTTCTTTTCAAATCTATGTACCTCAAGACAATGTCTCGGTACTGGATTAATCGAGCGAGATGCAAGATGGGTGTCCTCATGATGGACAAAGTGATTCCTGTTTTTTAACCTTTATATCATCTTCCTTACACAAGTTTTTAGTTTCTCTTCATGAAACTTAATACATCTTTTCGACTTCAGCATATTCAGAGATCATCGACACTTTCAGGACCCGGTTGTGGAAGATGTTACCCATAACCTCAATGCCGAAGATAGAGCACTATGGCAAAAATCATTTGATACCCAAGATTAATTCCGGTAAGACTTTATGCTAGCTATTGTCATCTATAAAGGAGTTTGGGTTGAGTTCTCTTGGCTCATTTTGATCCTTGGATTAATTTCTGAATAGTTCTAGTATGTTTAGGACAACTACAGAAAAGGAAGAACACAATAACGTTTGATGAGATACATTCTTCGTCTTTTGAAACACAAGTTCTCACTTCTCACAAGGACTATCAAACAAACTGTTTAAATGGCCCTTTCCATAGTTCTAACATTATTCATTTGCAAGCTCCCACGTCGTATCTCACGAACCCCATCAGCTCAGGCCCTTCTAATCTTGAGTTGTTTACAAAGCTGTAACAGTAAGGAAGAAAATCCATTCATTCAAAGGAACAAAAAACCATTTAATGTTGTTGGTGCATACATGGCCACCTCAATTTAACTCACTTCAAAGTGAATTCATGACATTATTCACCAATAAAATTCTCATACCTTTCTTCTGTGAATTTAGAGAATGAACCCGATGTTGGAATCGTACCACACAAATCGTTGCTCGACACGTCGCTGCACAAACGGGATAACCTTCTAATTCAACTCATCCATTAAAACTAGGCATTAAAACCACAAAAATTGTGTTTTTTTAATTTGAAAGGATCACAGATTTAACATGCTATAGAATGCTCCTACAACATTTTCATTGGGGCATCAAATTACAACAAAAGGCAAAGTATGTTTCTTTTTTCCTTCAACAAAATAAAAAACTTAAAATTGAACTAGATGGTAATTTATCTGGCAATTACACTAAAACTAAAGATGATGCTACTTAATAGAGCATATGTTGAATAGAGTTAGAAAAAAGGCTTACAATATCTTGAGGTTTCCCAGCTTAGTAAGTTCCCTTGGTATTCTCCCAGTCAGCTTATTACCATTCAGCCTCCTGAAAAAACATTGAAGTTTATTGCATATTACAAATTATAACAATAAATTGTTTGCATAGATGAACACATACATAAAATTGATGCTTACAGAAACTTGAGATTGGAAAGGTTAGAGAAAGAAGGAGGAATGGATCCAGTGAGATTATTGTGGTACAAATCCAGGCTCACTAGACTTTTCAATGCCCCCAATTCAGCTGGAATTGGTCCCATCAAGTTGTTCATGTACAATTCCCTGCAGTGATGATATTAGACCAAAAACCAACAACTTTTCCTCTTCATTAAATGCAAATTAATTGTGCCATCTCAGATACTACTAGCATTCACACTGCAACTACTGAATCTTTTATAATAATAAAAAAAGGGAAATTAATAATGGATCAAAGTATTAAGTACTCACAGATACTGTAGACGCTCAAGCTTCCCCAACTCAGGAACAAGCTTCCCAGATAGCTTTGCATTTCCAAGATCACTGCCAAAGATGATAACTAGATTTTCTCAGTTTTCTTGATCAAGTTAAACTATGATATATAATCAAAAGTGTATTAATAATCTAAGCAAATTAAAGTGTTAATAAAAAAAACCATTCAAACAGAAAACAGCAAAAATGATGATAAGAAATTGTACTTACAGCCTAGTAACTCTATTATCAGCATCACAGGTGACATGAAACCAAGTACAAGGGTCCACTAAGGTTGGATCCCAACTTTGCAATACATTTTCTGGATCATTCACATTTCTCCTCAATGCATAAAGGGCATCCCCTATAATCAAACCAACATCATAAGAACAAAGTAAAACTGCAATTAAACTATATCTACAAAAAGAAAAGACAGTTCTTTACCTTCTAAATTTGCATAAATGGGTGCAAATGCATGGATTATGAGAAGTAAATGAGAAAAAACCCTTATGCCCATGTTTGTGTGGAGATGTTTTTGAGAAAGGATTATTTTCTTGTTTGTTCCCAATTCTTGAATATAAATGATGATGATGATGATAATAATAAAGTGCTTGTTTTTTGTGTTTCAAAGAAAGAAAGGAATAAGGAGAAGGCAGGGAATCCTAATCCATGTTGGGGAATTTATAGAGCCCATAAAAGGACTAGTCAGTGTATGGTAAATGTTGATTTGTGTGTCAGTTTTTCTTTTTCTTTTTCAACTTTTCTTGTGGTTTCAATGGCTACTTGTTTACCACTTTCAAGATTGTGCACATTCTTATTTCTTGTGTATTGGGATTCAACTTTTCAACCTTTTTTTCCCATTTGAGCAAAACAATAAGTACCCTTTCGGTTTTTTTTTTTTTTTTTTTTTGTGTTTTGGAAGATTGGTGTTAAAAAATACTGACTAGCCTCTTTCAAAAAGAACTTATTTTGCTTAAATACAATTTTTTTTCCTTTAACTATGTGATGAAAATTTTAAGAGGACAAAAGAAAAGGAACTAAAGTAGTGGTTTAGTGCTTTTTCCTTGTTCATACTCAAAATTTGAGATTATAATTATAACATTTAATTGTGATTCACTATTTTGAGGTACTTTCTTGTGGCTGATGAAGAAGATTTGAATATAAAACTCCTTTTGACTTAATAAAAAGATTGAATACATTGAATGGAGTTATAAAATTCATCTTAATAATAATAAGATTGAATAAATTACTAAGGAGGTGTCTGACTAATCTTATTTTTGGAGCTTATAAGCTCTTGCATCTTATAAGATGTTTTAGAGCTTATAAGATGTTTAGTTTAAGTTTAAAGTAAGTTGTTGAAGTGTTTGGATAAATAAGATGATGGAGCTTATAAGATGTTAGTGATGTTATTTGTGTAATTTCAATGATCAAATTTGAATGTGTTTTGAAAAATAAGCTCTTGAGTTAAAAATAAGCTGGAATTCCCCAACTTATTATAAAAGAACTTATAAGCTCCTTACATCTTATAAACTCATTACATCTTATAAGCTCATAAAATAAGATCTTATTTTTAAAAGTTAGCTAAACACTTTTGAAGAGCTTATAAGCTCTAAACATCTTATAAGCTCTTTTAAGGAGCTTATAATTAAGCTTAGTCAAACACCCTCTAAATGCTACACACTTTTTGAGTTAAACTTGATCCACCATATCGACCTAAATAAAAAATGTTCATTAGTATTTAATTGTGATGTAAAGATATATAGTAAAATTAAGAATTAGTTCTATTATATTAGTATTATATCTACATAAATTTTTTTTTATCAGGAATTAAAATCATATAATTAATGGTGAGAAAGACTATATCTAATACTACCTCCGCCTCCCTTATCTTTGCCACCCTTGACCGGCACGAATTCTAAGAAAAAACTGTTGACTTTGATGTGATGTTATTTTAATGTTTTTGAGTGGCAGTTTTATAATTAATGTGTGTTTTTTGAGTGTAAAGTAAGTAAAATGAAAGGAATGGAGGGGTAAGGTCGTAATTTTTTTGTTGCCATTTTTGGGCTGGCAAAGTTAGCTGGGACAACAAAAAACGGAAAATAGGCAAAGATAGCAGGGATGGAGGGAGTATAAAGAATGCAGGTAGATGTACTGTTTCTCAGTTTGAATAAGGTTCTGAATTAATTCAAATCAATCTAAATAGATAGTAATTAAAAGAAAAAACAATTTATACATATTATTTGCAAGAGTTACATGCCCAGAATACCCAATTTCATATAAGGGAGCACAATTCTACCCAACATTGTAATATTTGTACCCCATATACCCAAAACTTTAAAATATTATCCCCAAATACCCAAAAAACATTTGTACTGGAATGTCAGAATTAAAAGTACTAAATCATCTATATTCTAATATATATTGATTGGAATAACGTTCTAAATCTCATTAACGAATATGACGAAAAAAAATCACAAGCTAACGAAATTAAGAATTAACTAATTAACTAAATAAATTTAACGAATTAACAAAGTTTAAAAAGCATGCTCAATTAATTAACGAATTAACGAAATAGTTTGATATAAAAACATTTGAAGAGTTAACGAAATAAATTAAAAGAAAAGAAACATTAATGAAATAAATAGACTTAACGAAAGTAACAAAAATGATGAATTTTGAAAAAGTTTACTACCTAAGGAAATAGTACAAATTAATTTAAAAAAGTTTTAAGAATTAACGAAATAATTAAATAAAGGCACAACACTTAACGAAATAAATTTAAAAAAAAAACATTAACGAAATAAATTAAATAATTGAAAATTCGCCCCACCCACCCATTATTGCGACACCTACCCACACAAACCCAATTTAATACTAGGGTTAACGAATTTCTCCCCTTTCTCCCCTTTCTCCTCCTTTGCTCCCCTTTATCTATCAATGGTTGAACGTGTTAGTATTGTGTTATTGTTTGATTTTATTATTTTGTTTGATTAGTTAGTTGTGTTATTGTTTGATTTTATTATTTTGTTTGATTATTAAGATTTTGTTTGTTTATTGTATTCTTGAATTATTGATTGAAAATTTGTTGTGATTAGTTTAGCCGGATTGAAAAATGAAATGGATTGTTGAATCTCGATTAAGTAATTCCGTTAAACTTTAGAAAATTGATAGAAAATTCTATAGGAATTATTATGAAAACATTAGGCGTTAACGAATGAAATTACCGAAAAAATTTTAAATTTTCGTTAAGCCCTAAATATTAAGGGGTTAACGAATCAATTTATTGAAAATAATTAATCAATTTCGTTAACCCCTAAAATTTGTGGGGTTAACGAATCAAATTATCTGAAATAATTGAACAATTTCGTTAACCCCTAAACTTAGGGGTTCACGAAATAAACCCTAGTTAATGAAATTTTATTCGTTAAATTCGTTAACCCCATAAAGATTAGGGGTTAACAAATTTAATTTTTTTTTCGTTAATTCCCTTACTCTATTTCGTTAATTCCCTAATTAATTTACTTTTTTTTTTTCAAATTTGATCCCTAATATTTTTTAATTCGTTAGTGCATGGTTAATTTTAAATCGTTAGCCCTAAGTTTAATTGTTAATTTTAATTCGTTAGTCCATGTTTAATTTTTTTAATTTAGTTAGCACTAATTTCGTTAGGTATAATTTTTTTAATTCGTTAGCCCTACTTTTTAATTCGTTCATTAGTTTATTAATTTTTTAATTCATTAATTAGTTAAGCCCTACTTTTAAATTAGTTAATTCGTTAATTAGTTTATTAATTTTGTTAACCCCTAAAATTTGTGGGGTTAACGAATCAAATTATCTGAAATAATTGAACAATTTCGTTAACCCCTAAACTTTAGGGTTTAACGAAATTAACCCTAGTTAACGAAATTTTATTCGTTAAATTCATTAACCCATAAAGTTTAGGGGTTAACAAATTTAATTTTTTTTCGTTAATTCCCTTACTCTATTTCGTTAATTCCCTAATTAATTTGCGTTTTTTTTTATTTGTGCCCTAATATTTTTTAATTCGTTAGTGCATGGTTAATTTTAAATCGTTAGCCCTAAGTTTAATTGTTAATTTTAATTTGTTAGTCCATGTTTAATTTTTTAATTTAGTTAGCACTAATTTCGTTATGAATGATTTTTTAATTCGTTAGCCTTACTTTTAATTCGTTAATTAGTTAAGCCCTACTTTTAAATTAGTTAATTCGTTAATTAGTTTATTAATTTCGTTAAGCCCTATTTTTAATTAGTTTATTAAGCTAATTCGTTAATTCATTAATTAGTTGATTTTTTTTAATTCGTTAATTAGTTAAGCCCTAATTTTAAATTACTCTTAATTCGTTAATTAGTTTATTAATTTATTAATTCATTAATTAGTTAAGACCTATTTTTAAATTAGTTAATTCGTTAATTAGTTTATTAATTAGTTAAGCCCTACTTTTACTTAGTTTATTTCACTAATTCGTTAATTCGTTAATTAGTTTATTAGTTAGTTTATTAATTTTTTACTTCGTTAATTAGTTAAGCACTACTTTTAAATTACTTTTAATTCCTTAATTAGTTTATTAATTTTTAATTCATTAATTAGTTAACTTTAATTCGTTAGATTCCTAGTTAATTTTTAATTAGCTTAGTTAATTTATAATTCGTTAGTTTATTATTTTTTAATTTATTAATTTGTTAGTTAATTTTTTAAATTCCTAGTTAATTAAGTTAATTTTTAATTCGTTAGTTTTCGTTAATTAGTTAACTTTAATTTTTTAGTTAGTTCATAATTAATTATTATTAATTATTTAATTTGTATTTTTTTGTATTCGTTAATTCCTTTAAATTTGTTCGTTAATTCAAAGGATTTTTGGTCATGATTGTTTAATTATTTTAGTGTTTGTAAATATACAGATCGAGTTCCGTCATAGGGCATGCCAGGGTATCATCGCATATATAAATGGATACGTTCGCCTTACGGTACTTGATGAGGTCAAGGAACAACTTTGATCGATGGGTCGACAGTGTCTCCATGACTTTTGGAAGACGAGTTTTGGTCATTTACTGATGTGGAAGACGGAGAGAGAGTCTTGCAAGGTTTCTTACACGTCCTCATGTCATATGAGGTGCATGGTAACGAGATGCCTGCACATGAGAGATGGTCTGTGTAGGGTAGGAAATGAGTATTTATCGGTTCGGTAAGCGCGAGTTTGCCCTAGTGACGGGGTTGAAGTTCAATGACTCGACTTTCAATCCGGCCGCAATTCACACCCCACCAAATAGAGCAGTGTACTGGAGGGTGCACACTGAGTCATCTCGGGTCACCGTGTCTGACCTCCCGAATGTTCACTCCTGAATACATGATAGACAGTGCACTCTCGAATGTTCACCTAGTAGAAGTTATTCGCTTGCCTTTCGGTCGACTCACTTGTTTTGGTTGATCCAGGCGTGACACAAACACATCTGCGCATCTCATCATCTACAACCCACTATGTCAGGTCGGGTACAGGTACAACTTCACAAGCCCACATCCCTCTCAACCAGTGCGTCGTATAATAAGGGGCCACGTGCGAGGCAACCGACTCATTAGTATAACTACAGTAAACACAAATTAAGTTCAATTTTACGAACAATTATTAGCATAAGTAGGCCATGAAGGAGTACCTGATGGTACAACATACGTGCGCGCATGGAATCAACTCGGTTTGAAAGAACATACAACTACACACACCTTCACTGAGGCCCACCAAGTATATTTTTCGACCATCAGTGACCTTGAATTTACCTCGTCCCATTCTTTGGACCTCCATCGATCGTCATTGCCGCATGAATTGTTCTAATTTGTCGTGCACGGACTTGGTGAAAGTGGGACCTCTTTCATCAGCTGCCAACCTTCTCTCAGCAAACCATTTTTCAATAACTCTTCGAGCCGCCTCCAAGAAGGAACAAACGGGCAACTTTCTTGCCCACACGAGACGAGCATTCCAAACCTTAGCAGCATTAGAAGTCATGAAGTTGAATCTTCGAACAGGGCATTTCATACGAGACCACCTAGTAGCTCCAGCCTTTGTTAAGCTGTCAATCGCTCCCTGGAAACCACTATCATTGATCAAAGATATGTACTTGACCATACAACAAGGAGAATCAAAGTCATAAAGTATAACATTTTGGAAACGTGAGGAATATTTAAAATATGAAGTTCGACATACCTATCAAATGTGTCTTCATCGTAACAGTATGTGGCCATATGGAATAACCCAACCAAGTGTGATCTATAGTTGGCTAGATTCTGCTGAATATGGAAACAACAAAGACAATGAGAAGCTTCAGGATATGCATCTTGTATTGCATTACCGATGCTAGCGTGTTGATCAGACATGATAACCAAGTCATCTGGGCAACCGAAGGCTTCTCGCACATTACGCAAAAACCATGTCCAAGATTCATCGTTCTCGACACTCCCTATCCCAATCGCCAAGGGAAAAATTTGATCGTTTCCATCTTTAGTCACAGCAACGAATCCAATCCCTTGTACTGTCCCTTCAAATGACAACCGTCGACCACTATAACAGGTCTGGAATATAACCAAAATCCGGCAATGGATGCACCCAACACAAAGAACGCATATTTGAATTTCCCATTACTCTGGGTGTCTAATGCGGTATATGTACCCGAATTTTGTTCCTTCAAAACCTGTAAGTAAGCTGGTAACATGTTGAATAAAGTCTTCGGATCACCATATGCTTCTCTCATTGCATGGTGTTTTGCACTCCTAGCTGCTTGTAGCTCAAATTCAGTCTATGTCTCTCTTTCATCTCTCGCATGATGTCCCTAGGAGTGATGTTATACCTATCTTTTCGGAGCCTCTGGACGAAATAATCTCCAATCAATGTGGATGAAAGTCTGCGGGGTGCACTAGCATTGAGCTGATATGAACAGGTGTGGGGCAACACAACTTTGACGATTTTCCAAATCCTGTGTTTTTCATGTGCATTGAGTAAGAACGGACAATCATTTTGATTGCACTTCACCTATCATCGGTGTTTGTCAGAGTGGTCCACATGGAATTGGACTTGTTTCTCCAGATGATAATACCCGACTAAATTCTTCAATTCAACCTTAGACCCAAATGTCGCTCCTTTTTGCATACCAGTTGGAGCATGCTCAATCTCATCTGCAGTTGGGTCCTCAAAATCAAGTATGTCTGGAATGTGCCACTCAGCTCTCATTGTGTCAGAGCAGAATTGCTCATATACAGCTCGTTGCTCCTCATCCAAGTTTGCCTCCACATATTCATCCAGCACAAAGTCATCTTCTGCATCAATTGGATCTACCAAAATAAAAGAAATATATATCAACTTTTGTTAATTGTATACACAAATATTCACATATGATAAGTCCTGTAGTACTTGATTACCTGTTCGATGATCATGGTCTTCTTGTTCCCACCTATCTTCAAGTGCCGGTTCTTCGGCCTCATCAGTTGGGTCCACATTTAGGTCTAAATAGTTCAACTCATTGTGTGGATCACATCTAGATGAGGTCGGCCAAGGTTTTCACGACTTATTTGAAGATGTTCGAATAAAATTGCCATCTAAACCCCATGTTGAATAAAAATTCAGGTCGTCGTGTAGTCCTACCGGAACATTTGACCATTCCAAATTTCGAGTCTTCTCACTCAATGGATCAAAACTTTGAGCACCAACATGTGTCTGTTGGAACCACCGGATCGCCGACTCTATGTAATTATCTAATTCGGGATCTAAAGTATAATAAACATGCATCGGAAAAAGAATTATACCTTTTCACCGTAAAAGGTGAGGCCGAAACAGTTCTTAGGTCAGAACTACCAAACGATCTTCGAATCTTTGACTCCATGATCTTCTGCCGTATTCCTATCCCTCTCTTTTGGACGTCGTGTGGGCGACGATCTTCCAAAAGACTCAGTAAACTCGCCTCCTTAGTTCTCTCAAGTGAATCTGTTTTTATTTGCGTGAGATTGAGAAAACGTGATCTAGGAGGCGCTGATATTAGGGTTATTTATAGGCTACAACAGGGACCCTGAGGAGGAATTAGGTTGGGCCTCCGGATGGGCTTAGGCGTCCCGTGTTCAGCCCGAACATCTCGCTTAAGCCCATCAATTATAACTCGGTCCACTAAAGAGTTATAATTGAACTACCGTCCTAATCCCATATTACAATATGGGCTCCTTTATTATATGTACATTTATTTCCCCGCGTTTAAGATATCGAATGTCCATAAATTAAATAAGTTACTGACAACTTAATAATTTACATCTAATTCCAAAAGTAGTACCACTCATCTTTATTATCATGTCGGATTAAATCCACCTGCAGGGTTTACATGATAATCCTTATGAGCTCCTCAAGGGGACATCATCATCCTAAATAATTAGGACACGGATTCCTTCTATAATCAACAATGCACCATATAAACAGTGTTATCTCCCAATTCACCGAGCCTATTGATTTATTAATAAATCTCACCCATTGGTAAATTAAAGAAACAAACATTGAGTACACGTGCCCGTTATTATATATGGATTAAGAAGATGTACATCCATACTAACAGAGGTCTTGTTCTTTTATTTATAGTCAGTATAAGTCGAACAACCTCATATGGTCCTGCTCAATACATACAAAATGTACCAGTGTAACTTTATGGTCAAGATAGACTAATACCAAATTATACTACAACCGTTCCAATGGTTTGTCCAAATCCATCTTGATTGTGAGCTATTATATATGATCTATAAGGAACTGATAGCATGATCTTCTATGTGACACCACACACCATGTTATCTACAGTATAGACTAATCTGGACAACAACAATAATATAAAATGCAAACATTTGATCATAATGAATCTCATATCATAAAGATGTTCATACAAAAGCTAGGCTTATAGTATACATCCTAACAATCTCCCACTTATACTAAAAGACTATGCTGCCATAAGCGCTGCCATACATCTGATTCTCATCCCTTCAACATGCCCATCAAAAGCTTTCGCTGGAAGAGCCTTTGTGAAAGGATCTGCTAGGTTATCCACTGATGCAATTTTGGTGTCAACAACTTCTCCTCGTTTTACGATGTCTCGTATAAGGTGGTACTTGCGCTTAATGTGTTTGCTTGCTTTATGGGCTCGTGGTTCCTTCGAGTTTGCTACTGCACCACTGTTATCACAATAAATGGTGATAGCTTTAGGCAAACTAGGAATCACTTCTAAGTCCATCATGAAGTTTCTGAGCCATACAACTTCTTTGGCTGCCTCATAGGCTGCCACATACTCAGCTTCCATGGTTGAGTCCGCAACGCATTTCTGCTTAACACTCCTCCATACTATGGCTCCACCTCCCAAGGTAAACACATAACCCGAGGTAGATTTACTCTTGTCCCTATCCGACTGGAAATCAGAATCCGTGTAACCCACAGGAAGCAAATTATCTGCTTGGTAAACTAGCATATAATTTCTAGTCCTTTTCAGGTACTTTAAAATATGCTTTACCGCAGTCCAATGTCCTTGTCCTGGGTTACTTTGATATCTACTAACCATGCCCACGACAAAATAGATATATGGTCTCGTACACAGCATTGCATACATTAGGCTTCCTACGGCCGAAGCATAAGGAACTGCCTTCATATCCTCTATCTCCTTTGGTGTCTTAGGACACATCTCCTTAGATAAAGGTACTCCATGTCGAAAAGGTAGAAAACCTTTCTTGGAGTTTTGCATGCTAAAACGAGCTAGGATAGTATCATTATACGAAGCTTGAGATAAGCATAACATCCTTTTCTTGCGATCCCTTATAACTTTGATCCCAAGAATATGTCCAACTTCTCCCAAGTCCTTCATATCAAACTGCTTGGATAGCCATATCTTTACGTCCGACAACACCTTGACATTGTTGCCAATGAGCAAGATGTCATCTACGTATAGTACAAGAAATACCACCATGTTTCTGTCACTCTTCTTGTATACACAAGACTCATCCGGACATTGAATGAATCCATAAGACTGGATTACCTCATCAAAACGGATGTTCCAAGATCTCGAAGCTTGTTTCAGTCCATAAATGGACCGATTAAGCTTACACACAAGATGCTCTTTGCCCTTTGCAATGAATCCTTCTGGTTGCTTCATATAGATGTTTTCTTCAAGACTACCGTTAAGGAAAGCTATCTTGACATCCATTTGCCAAACCTCATAATTCATATGAGCAGCAATAGACAAAAGAATCCGGATAGACTTGAGCATGGCTACCGGTGAAAAGGTTTCCTCATAATCGATTCCTTCTTTTTGAGTATACCCCTTCGCAACAAGCCTTGCTTTAAAAGTTTCTACTTTCCCGTCTGATCCTCTTTTTCTTTTGTAGACCCACTTACATCCAATGGTTTTTACACCATTTGGTGGTTCTACTAGCTCCCAGACTTGATTAGAATCCATAGATTCTAATTCAGAATTCATAGCCTTTTGCCAAGATTCTGCATCTTTATCTTGGAGTGCTTCGTCATAGGTCCAAGGATCAGATTCGTGTTCACCAGGTACCAAGTCCGAAGACTTTCCCAAAAAACATGAATCTATCAGGTTGTCTAACAACCCTCCCACTACGACGAGGCACTTGTGGTGATAGTGTATCATTAGTGATAGATGGTGCAGACCCCTGTGGTATCTCATCTTGTACCGTTGGTACTAAGGTAGGAGTTTCCCCTCTTATTTCTTCTAGAACAATTTTACTCATGGGCTTGTGGTTCATTACATAGTCCTCTTCTAAAAATCGGGCATTTGTGCTAACAATTACCCTCTGATCTTTAGGACTATAAAACAAACCACATTTCGTTCCTCTAGGATAGCCCACAAACAGCCGAACTTCGGTACGAGATTCCAACTTATCAGCATCTCCCTTCAGCACATGTGCTGGACTACCCCAAATCCGAATGTGTTTCAGACTAGGCTTACGCCCATTCCACAATTCTGTGGGAGTATAGGGTACTGTCTTAGAAGGTACCAAGTTCAGAATGTACGCTGCCGTTTCCAGGGCATGCCCCCAAAATGAACTCGGTAATTCCGAATAGCTCATCATCGATCTAACCATTTCCATGAGAGTCCCATTCCTTCGTTCCGCCACACCATTCTGTTGGGGTGTACCAGGTGCAGACAATTGGGATTGAATCCCAGCCTCTGATAAGTAATTCCTAAACTCTCCTAAGAGGTACTCGCCACCACGATCAGATCGTAGTGTTTTGATACTTTTACCATGACGCTTCTCCACATCAGCCTTGTACTCTTTGAATTTATCAAAGCACTCAGACTTGCGGCGCATCAAATAAATGTATCCATATCTCGAATAATCATCTATAAAAGAGACAAAATATTCGAAACCACCTCTTGCTTGGATAGACATAGGACCACACAAATCAGAATGAACCAATTCCAACACTTCTTTGGCTCTATACCCCTTGGCTTTAAAAGGCCTCTTGGTCATTTTTCCTTCCAAGCAGGACTCGCAGGTCGGATAGTTTTCCACTTCCAATGAACTCAAAGGTCCATCGGCTATCAACCTTTGAATCCTACTCAAGTTAATGTGACCTAATCTTAGATGCCAAAGATATGTTTGGTTCATTTTTGAAGGTTCTTTTCTCTTATTTGAGTTAGAAGATGTATTATTAATTTCCATTTGTTGCATCGTAGGAGTTATTGGATTAAGAGTATATAAATTGCCAACCAACGTACCAGAACAGATAATAACCCTATTTTTCTTGACAACAACTTTGCCATCAAAAGAAACAGAATATCCATCCAAAAATAACTTAGAAACTGAAATCAAGTTCTTTCTAAAACTAGGTACATAAAGACAATTCCTCAAAACCAAAATCTTGTTCCTATCAAAAGATAAATAAACATCTCCCACTGCAACAGCCGCCACTTTCGCAGCGTTGCCCATGTATATGGTAATCTCGCCCTCACTAAGTCGCCTGGTTTCCTGGAACCCCTGCAAAGAATTGCAGACATGATCAGTGGCTCCCGTATCTACACACCAGGTGCCGGTAGATAACACCGCTAAACATGTTTCAATAATTAGTGAATAAGATGTACCTTCTTTGTTCTCCTTTTTACGGGGACAATCTATCTTCCAATGTCCTGGCTGCTTGCATAAAAAGCACTTGCCCTTTGGCTTCTTCACGCCACCTTGTGGACCATTTTTCTTAGGTCCACCCGCTTTCTTTGCCGAACCATTTTATTTCTTTTTCTTCTTCACTTCGCCATTCGGCTTAGAAGTAGAAATATTTTCAGCAATATAAGCTCGAGAAGTTTGACGAAGTATCCCTTTTGCCGCTTGGAGTTCTGTCAGAAGTTCCGCCATCGAATACAACCTTTTGTTCATGTTGTAGTTCAGGCGAAACTGCTCAAAACTCTTAGGCAGCGACTGGAGAACAATATCGACCTGGGTTTCCCCATCGATTTCAGCTCCTAGGACTTCCATCTCATTTAAGTGAGCCATCATCTTAAGGACATGATCCCTTACGGGTGTCCCCTCAGGCATGGTGGTCGTCATTAAGTTTCTCATGGCCTCTTGCCTGGCAGCACGACTCTGGTGTCCGAAGAGTTCTTTGAGATTGAGCATCATGTCATAAGCAGTGGTCATGGCCTGATGCTGATGTTGCAGCACATTTGACATAGAAGCCAAAATGTAACACCGCACCATCTCATCTGCCTTGATCCACTTCCTATAAGCCTCTTTCTCCTCTTCACTAGAGTTTTCATCGGGCTTTTCAGGACAGACCTCAGAGAGTACAAATTTGTACTCTTCGGCAGTCAAGACAATGTCCAGGTTCCGTTTCCAATCAATATAATTAGGGCCAGTAAGTTTGTTTTCTTTAAGTATAACAGCAAGAGGATTTAAAGCCATTGATAAATCCTGAGAAACACGTAAATAAATACATAGATCAAAACATAAGAATTTAAAACAATATTGTTTCCCTCAAACAATATAATTAAATTCACCAACACCTCAAAACACCGTGAATTTTGCATGCCACGATAGTGTGGGCGTATACTAATTCAAACATTGTAAGAGGAGGTTTTACCCATTAATTTCATTATCTTGTTAAACAAAATAAAATTAATAGTTGGTTTATCTTTAGCCATGCAAATAACAGCACTTACTCCGATAGGGAGGATACTATCACATGCACCTAAGTGTATACCATTTACTTAATACCAAGTCAATTATCTAGGTTTGTGCCTCTTCAGATGGAGAAGATTTACACGCTCCTAAATAATTTCCTATAATTATCTATAAGGAAGTTTGATCTAGTGATCCGCAAACAAACTCATTCGATATGGAAGAAGGCACTTAAAGCCAACATATAAGTTTGAATGCATCACTAACAAACCAGTAATGGAGGCTATGGGATTTATTGAATTGATCCTTCTCCCACTTAGTTATTTATCATGAGGGATTTTAACATGCATAACATATGAAACACATAAAAGCATGCTTAAGAGAACAACACATATAAAAGCAATAAATATGGAAAACATAAAATTCTGGGTTTCGCCGCGCGTCTCGTACGTCGATCCTTATCAGCAGCGCCTCCAATCCTTATCTGCAGCGCCTCCAATCCTTATCGGCAGCGCCTCCAATTCTTATCGGAATTTCGATCGATCAAGAAACTGGTTCAGATTACATCTACCAATCCTATACAGAATCTAGTTCGAACATCCTATTACAGTTTTCATCCATCGATACTATACAGATTCTAGATCGAACAGAAAATAAACCCTACACGAAAAACTGCCGTGTTTAAACTATTACAATCATGCACCAACCCAATAAAAAAAACAACCTCGACAGGTCCGAGGGTTTAAGCCATACATGAATATACATCCAGACTATAATAGTTGGATTTAGGGTTCCTGCAGAAACTTCATGATATCTTGCATATCCTACTATTATCAGATCTTAGAACGCATCACAATATGATTAACCGAATCAATCGCATAGAGTCAGAAAACCACTGCTCTGATACCAATTGTTGGAACCACCGGATCGCCGACTCTATGTAATTATCTAATTTGGGATCCAAAGTATAATAAACATGTAGCGGAAAAAGAATTATACATTTCACCGTAAAAGGTGAGGTCGAAACAGTTCTTAGGTCAGAACTACCGAACGATCTTCGAATCTTTGGCCCCACGATCTTCTGTCGTATTCTTATCCCTCTCTTTTGGACATCGTGTGGGCGACGATCTTCCAAAAGACTCAGTAAACTCGCCTCCTTAGTTCTCTCAAGTGAATCTGTTTTTATTTGCGTGAGATTGAGAAAACGTGATCTAGGAGGTGCTGATATTAGGGTTATTTATAGGCTACAACAGGGACCCTGAGGAGGAATTAGGTTGGGCCTCCTGATGGGCTTAGGCGTCCCGTGTTCAGCCCGAACATCTCGCTTAAGCTCATCAATTATAACTCGGTCCACTAAAGAGTTATAATTGAACTACCGTCCTAATCCCATATTACAATATGGGCTCCTTTATTATATGTACATTTATTTCCCCGCGTTTAAGATATCGAATGTCCATAAATTAAATAAGTTACTGACAACTTAATTAATTTACATCTAATTCCAAGAGTAGTACCACTCATCTTTATTATCATGTCGGATTAAATCCACCTGCAGGGTTTACATGATAATCCTTATGAGCTCCTCAAGGGGACATCATCATCCTAAATAATTAGGACACGGATTTCTTCTATAATCAACAGCACACCATATAAACAGTGTTATCTCCCAATTCACCGAGCCTATTGATTTATTAATAAATCTCACCCATTGGTAAATTAAAGAAACAAACACTGAGTACACGTGCTCATTATTATATATGGATTAAGAAGATGTACATCCATACTAACAGAGGTCTTGTTCTTTTATTTATAGTCAGTATAAGTCGAACAACCTCATATGGTCCTGCTCAATACATACAAAATGTACCAGTGTAACTTTATAGTCAAGATAGACTAATACCAAATTACACTACAACCGTTCCAATGGTTTGTCCAAATCCATCTTGATTGTGAGCTATTATATATGATCTATAAGGAACTGATAGCATGATCTTCTGTGTGACACCACACACCATGTTATCTACAGTATAGACTAATCTGGACAACAACAATAATATAAAATGCAAACATTTGATCATAATGAATCTCATATCATAAAGATGTTCATACAAAAGCTAGGCTTATAGTATACATCTTAACAGTGTCTCCTCATCTAATGAACATTGTTGTTCATGATAAGAAGAACCACCTGATACTCTGATGTCTATCCGTTTCATTGAAACAAAAAGAACTAATAGTCCATACTCCTGTGAAAAACACTCATGCAAATCAAAATCATTCATGATTTTCTTCTTCTTCAATCTTCCATTCACTTCTACTAGAGAATGGATCAAGTACCCCCAACAACTCAAATCAGCAAGTACAGTCTCATGTAGCGAGCTCAATAAATCTTGATAGGAAAATGTTTGGAGATTTATCATTGATTGAATGTCATTCACATACTGCAAACCATGTCAGTAACCTCCATGACATATTGCCACTAAAAAAGTCATCCCTAGACAAATATAATAAAAAAATGTAAAATAATTATCACAAATTATAAAGTTAACAAATTAACGAAGAAAAAAAAAGAGGAATAACGTATACAACGCCTTAAATTCGTTAACACTTTTAACGAAAAAAAATGCCCCATATTCGAACAAGGGTTAACGAAATAAGCCTTCAATTTCGTTAACCTTATACAAAAATTGTTTCATTAACCAAGCACCAAATTCGTTAAGGGGTTAACGAAATTATGCCCTAATTTCGTCAACCCTTGCAAGAAAATTCGTTAACCCCTTAAAATTTTGGGGTTAACGAATTAAACCCTAAATTTTGTTAATTTTTTAACCCCTTTAAATTCGTTAAGAGGTTAACGAATTAACCCTAAATTTCGTTAACCTTGCAAGAAATTTTGTTACCCCTTAAAATTTTGGGGTTAACGAATTAAACCCTAATTCTTCATTAACTTCATGAATTAGGTTTTAACGACAATTAAATTACTTAACTAACATTCTATAATTCACAGATATAGGGTTTAATGAATAAAAAAAAGGCAATTGTCGAATAGACCTAATCTCTTTGCCAAACCCTAATTTTATAAAAACCCTAATTGCCAAACCCTTATAAACCCTAATTTTATAAAAATCCCAATTGTGAAACCTTATAAACCCTAATTGTGAAACATTATAAATTGTAAGTGTGAAACCCTAATTATTTTGACAAACAACACTGAAATATTCAATTTGCATTGAAATACTTACTTGATTTCAAGCTTGATGAATACTCGAAATTTTGAGTCCGGTTGGATAAATCTTCTGAAACTTGAAATTTTTTAGAGAAAATCCTGTATGGTAAATTTTGTGGAATGAATTTGAATTGAACTGTAAATTTTGAATATTAAAAGTAAGGTAAATTTTTTCTTATTATGAATGATCAAATCAAATATTGTCTTATTATTCACATGCATAATTTGCAAAAGTAAAAGCATGTAAAAGTAAAAGAATCTGTAAGAAGAATCTCTGTGAGAAGAATCTCTGCAAAGTGTAAGAATGCAATGTACTTGGAAGTGAAAATGGGTATTTGAGGATAATATTTTATATTGATGGGTAGATGGATATAAAAATTTATAGGGTCATTCTATAATACATCAGGTGTATTAATACACCAGACTCTCCACTTATTTTCTACCATCAGATCTAAGATTATTAAGGTCAATGTCAACAATGTTCTCGGATCTAATGGCTGGAAATAGGTAGAGAGTCTGGTGTATTAATACACCTGGTGTACTATAGAATCATCCAAATTTATATTGATGAGTATTAAAGTGAAATTGTTATATGTAAATGGGTATTTGGGGTATTTTCTCTATTTGCAAGTGGGAAAATAATCCCTATCTTTTTTTGGAATGTGAATTTTAGTGAGATGTGAATTCAAATGTTGTGTTTCCACATGGACATTGGAAAGCGACATATAAGAGGCTTTTGTTTAGGGAACATTATTCCATATATATTTGTGTTTTCAATAGTACTCTAGCACAAAGAAAAGTAGGAATAGTTTTTTATATATTTAAAATATAATAATAAAAATGCTGATTAATATTACATCATGATCAACTACAAATGCTCTTTAAGCGAATTAATTAACCAAATTATTGTGAAAAACTCTTTTGAATTGAGGGAATTATGTACACGTTGAACTTATTGCGAAAATCAAATAAAGTGTGCTAAAGTATACATTAAACACAAAATATTGGATCAATATAATAAAAGTTGAAGGTAGATAGGTTTTCTCGAAATACATGCCTAAGCAACAAAACAAGATGACAATTGTTGATCATTTTCGAGGATAATTGTCCTTTTAAGTCTTCACATTTCTGTACTATATACCTTAAGTATATCCACTTATAATTTTAATAATTATATATCATGTATAATATAAACATTTACAAATGAATATATAATATGTATGATGTTATATATATTATTTCATTACAATAAGTAATCGAAAAAGAAACGATATAGTAACCATGCATAATTCAGACCTCAGTACTATTCTATACATATAAGAGATTGCAGCATCGAATTAGACATTTGTGTGTGTCTGTGTGTGTAAAACTAATATTACCACCATATATGTTTGAATTAATCTCAATCTCAACACATTTGAACTGAATCAACAATTAATTAAACTAAATTAGCCATTTTACTCGAAGTTGATTAAAATTCACCTAAAACCATTTAAGATCTGATCTCTTTGTGAAACATATAAATAATCACAACCCAAATTATGTGAATCCATTTATTTTATAAATCTGCATATTTATATATATGACTGCATGCATGCACACAAACGATTGAAAACACATGTAATTATATTTCTCAAAAGAAGTGACTTGACCATATATACATATTGACCACTTTACTTTTGAAAGAGTAATATAATATGGAAAAAGGTGTAATCACTCAACTAACTCAAAAACAAAAAGGTGCCAAGGTTTTTTTCTCTTCTTGATCTTCAATAGAAATTAGAACATTATTCAAATAAGATTGGATTCTAGTTACATTTTTTTAATAATGAGTTGTAATTTCATTTATACAAAAAGTACTTAATCTGATTATATGATTTGGGTGGACTTCATCATGTAAGAAATGTCATGTGAAGCAATCTTACTCAAAAATTTAACTTACTTTAGAAGAACCAACAAGTTAATTGATCATTGCTAGCTTGTTTAAGATAATCAATTTTAATTATGTACTGATATTTCTCTTAATTATATAACTATGAGTGATCAGATCACTAAAAATGAGAGGGGCAAAAAAAAAAAAGTGACTAGATTGCCCACTTAAATTCGCACCAAATTTTGCCTCCTTAGTTTTGACCAATGACTTATAAATGAATTATCTACCTTTTAGCTGTTTTTTTGGCCCACCTGCAATTAAATTGTGACTTGTGATAAGGTCTTTTATATTATTTGGTACAATTAATTTTTCCTTGAATTGTATTTAGATGGATTTAAAGATAGATATATTAAATTCAGAAGTAGATGGAATAGATTTGTTTGAAATTTTTTTTAAAATTAATTACATACAATACAACTCGATGTTAGGTTTTAGTAAAGTTATAAATAATTACATCATATACCGTATGAATTGTAATATGATTAGGCAGTAAGTGGTACTTAGTATTTAATTAATATGCCGACTCATCTAGTTGTTTTTTGTGTATAGGTGAATGGGATGACTTTTGAAATACTTTATTATCTTTGATACACACGTCATGTGTTAATTTGATGATGTCATTTAATACAGATAGTATACGATAATTATTTTTAAATCTAAAATAAAACATAAACCTTTCCAACTTACATAAAAAAAGTACTCAATTGCTAACTTGTTTTGCCATCATCAATCATACTCTATATTATAAAGTAAATAGGAAATTGCAGTTTACAGATTGGGTCAAAAGTGTCTTTTGGGTTTACCATAATGACTACACTTTTTCAAACATCCAACAATTCCCGCCCTTGTTAGTATTATTATTATTTGAGTTACACTTTTTTTAAATATACATGTAACAAAAAAAGAAAGAATTTGTAGTAATTATATTGGGTTAAACTCACTTCTACGCAATGGTCACAAACTACATTAGTAATATAAATTATGTTTGTACTAAACCAGCTTTGTGCAACAAGCTCGATCAAATTGTGTATTTATATATATAGTCTAGTCTATTTGAACTTAAGATCTCAACATCAAACATCCAACTTTATATATATAGTCTAGTCTATTTAGATGGTTCCACTTACTATTCTTATTTTCTTAATGAGGGTGGGTTCCGGTTTCATATTTTTATTAAGATAATATGGATAATTGATTCAAAAAATTATATTGAATTGTAGCTCCTAAAAGTTCTTAATACATGATCCTTATTTCGATTACTCTCAAAATCTTCAAGGGTTGAGGATGAATAAACAATTTGGGATTCCAAAGTTGTTCCTAAGACAATATGCTTCAATAACCACATCTACTTCCTAGTAATTTATCGAGTGAGTGAACATATATACAAGATTGTGCTATTGGATAGAGTTTGTATCATGATCAATGTCATGTTTTCATTTGATATATTTCATTTTATTATAAGAATAAGTGTTATGTGAGACCGTCTCACGACTTAATTTATGTGAGATGGGGCAACCCACAACTCACACTTTAGAATTCACCTATAAAGTTGTAGAAATTAGTTGGGTTAGTGAGTTAAAAGGATCCGTCTCACGAAATATTCTCACACAAGTTTTTGTGTTATCAAACTCTAAAAATAAGTATACTATTTTAACTAAATTAAAATTTGGTGTTTGCGTGGTGGTTTTATGTCTTATCTTAATAATTGGACTATTTCACTCGTGATTAGTTGTAACCACCTCCAGCATCAAGCAAACAATGGCAGTGATCTGTAGCTTGTCACTTGATGTGATGCTTCCTAAATCGCCAATCAAACACTATTAACAGTTACTTTTACAGTTTTACTAGATCAATTTCAATATTAATTAATCGAAAAAATGTATGCACTGATTTTTCTTATAATTATCTGAACTAATTTTAGTTGATCTTACCCTGTTTATTAATGTCAAATAATTAGGGATTTAGTTGACCAATGTACTTTATTTTGGAGGTAATGGGACCTAATAATAAGGGGAAATGGATAAAAGTACTCGATTTATTTCTGAAAGCCCAATCCCAGCCCAATAGAGAACTAGCAGCCTAACTGGATATAGATCGGCCCAATGTTGGCCCGTTTGTGTCGTTGAAAATCGTACTAAGTGCAGGTTTACACAAAAACGTAACATTAATTAGACGTTTTAGTGATTGATGAATGACTTATCATTAATAATATCGTCTATTGTCTATTTAATTATTCATGTCATTCGTGATTTATTCCGAAAGAAAATTAAATAGTGGTGATCCTCTATTATAGTGTTGAGAAATTCAGTTGATGTTCACATGATTGTGGAGAATTGGATTCAATACACCAAGATCAATATAAAACTAGTTTAACTTAAAAGAAAATTAATGGTTGTTTCAATATAGAAAGCAGGGGAAATTATTGTTCTTCATTTTTTGAGAAGTTATATATGTTGAATGCAACTATAAATTACCAAGTGTACGTACCAGGGTGGTTGGTTGATGAAATTAGTCAAAAAAATTCATTGCGTAAGTTATGCTTTTCTATAATTTGAATGAACTTGAGTCTATGTTTTGTATCAACCACTTTTATATGAGCGTGTCCAACATTACTGCCAAAACATTCCAATTTGAAAATTTTGAAAAATTTTCAAATCAGCAATCAAGTTGAAGTCAAGGCTCGAAGAAATTAAGAAAATTCAGTGGAGGTGAAATTGATGGCCTCAAGTTAACCCAATGTTTTGGGAGCCATTCATGTACCTGAAAATTCACTTTAAGGCTATCCAGTGAGCCTTAATTACCCGGTTCAGCCATGAATCTGCTTACTAAGCTCATTGAGTGTGCTAAGTCTGGTCTTGTGCACACCATAGTGTACATAAGGCTTCCTACAACATTGGCATATGGAACCTTTAGCATATATCTTCTCTCTTATTCTGTCTTTGGCTTCTGAGAAACTGATAGCCTATAATTTAAAGTCGAGTTGAAGCTTGACAGTGTAGTAACTCACTCACAAATAACTTTGATAATTAACTTAATGAATATATACCTAGCAATCAGTTAAATAAAACAGATTTGAGTTGTACATGATAAGTGTGCACAAATAAGATGATGTGTAGTTAGCATGGTTACTTGAATTACGAGTTACAAACACCAATACATGAACTAATTTTGATAAAGGGAGTTGTAGTTTATAGGTTAGAATGAAGAAAAAGCGGAGTGAGGAGGAGAGGGAATTATTATATCCAGCCCAGCCCAGGTGATGTGTGTCTAGTAGTAGTAGGGTAATATCCACCAGCAGTTCTTGAGCAAGATCCCACCTGCATCTTCCTTGATCTCCTCATCTGCTTTTCGACTCTCTGAGTCTTGATAATGGCACTCAGCCTTTCCCTTCTATACTTGCTGTTCAAGGGAAGGGGCATGGCGTCCAGCCCCATCAGCTTCCCCACCACCCCGGGCTTGCACCACACCACACTCTCTCCACCCATCACACATGGCAATCTCTGCACCTTTTCTGCTTCCAAATCATACCCAGATTGAATCAACTTCCCACCTCTATCTGTGAATGAACATCTGTACATTGAATCTTTGCCGTCCAGAGAAAATCTAGGGTACTGATTCAATGCGTTTCTTGCACTTCTCAGTATATCGGAGCTGTTCACGCATGACATTCTATGCTGAAACCCTCCTTTTGTCTCTTCCATCTCCAGCTGCAGAATCATCTCCTCCAACGTGGGCCGCGGCGGAGACGAGGCTGGGGGCTCCGCCTTGTGCTGGTCCAGAGTGGAGGTGGAGCTTTCTCCATTGCACATGATTAAGTTTTTGAAACCCTTCTTCATCCTGGATCCGAATGAGTTCTTGACGAGGAACAAGGACAAGTCTTTCATAGTTGAGGTTCAACAGAATTGAGCTTCACCTACTACATATATGATTAATTAATCTCCATTAAAAGCGATCACATGAATGGAGGGTTGATCACAAGTTTCTCATCTCCCACCTCCATCTAAATATACTACTTATGCCCTTCATTTAACCATACCTTCTATTTCAAACTTTCAAGTACATTCTCTTTCTTTCAATACTATTCACAAACTCTAGTGTTACACTGTCTTCCAATTCACAAAACAGAAATGTGGAGCCATTATTTTTATTAGGACAAAACTTTTATATCGGAGTACGGATCTTAGATTCGTGACCCCAACGCGTGGTGTTATATATATATTCTTTGGGTATTACGTGAATACGTATTAATTTTCCATATTAAAGTGTGGTAATAAATATATACTTTTCAAGTATCATACGTGAATACGTATTAATTTTCCATATTAAAATGTGTTAATAAATATATATTTTTCAAGTATCATATGAATATACATGTGACTCTTCAGGTATTATGTGAATATACACGTGACCATGCTGTAGTCAAATTAAGGGTACCGTGGCCCAAACACGGAAGTATTACTCTTATAATTATTAATTTTTCTCTTTTTGCGCAGAAATGGGTCTCATGTGATTTTAGCTATCAGTTTCGTATTGATGAACCTGGGCCACATATAGCACTAGTTTTCTGCGCCGCGCCCTTTTTATTTATGTTTCTCATATTTCAAGCTCTCAATGCAATAACATGAAAGCTCATGTGAAATTTTTTCATAAATCTCATGTGACTTGTGAGACCCTTTCATAAATAATTTTTATGAGACATATCATTATTATATATCTACTGAACTCATTTTTATAAACTCTTATATAATTGTTAAAGTGTGAGTTATGAGATTGACACGTCTCACATGACAACATTCGTGAGACAATCTTATAGAATAAATATTGTTTATAAGTTCTTATCAGAATAGAAAATAAACATGTGCAGATTCGATAATTCTTTATTTCCTTTAAATAAAAAGAATATTCAGAGCTACAACAAATTCGATCAGCAGTTGATGCAACTGGAACTAAAAGTCAATATATATCAAAATTAAGACAGATCCTTCCCATATAACTTAGTACACACTAACTGCACATTAATATATCCCTAATTTCATACAATAAACTATCAGGACAAAGTGCAACCAAGATAAAACACACAACATCAATCCTGTTTGTAAGAAGGCATGATAGCTACTGAAATTTTACATATAAACTGTAGTAGGAAAATATGTATATACACCCAAAATTAGATGTCAACTATGAGCACTACTCATCCTGCTGGAGCTTCGCTAGCTTTGACAAATCGGCCTTTCACTCGCTTTCTAGTATCGGCTCTTGCTTTTCTTGATTCGTATCTTATATGCTTTTCATATCTAAAAATAGACATTATGACAAGATCAGAAAAGGATTTCTTGGGGTTGTTAAGGTGAAAGAAAAGTCAGCGAAAATATCTACATACCGCCTTGTTTTCTTCTTTTCCTTGTATCGTTGCATAGCATTGCCTCTATTCTTTGCCAGAAGCTCGAGGTCACTCTTTTCCATAGC
Organism: Scutellaria baicalensis; assembly: GCA_005771605.1. Taxonomy (NCBI): domain Eukaryota; kingdom Viridiplantae; phylum Streptophyta; class Magnoliopsida; order Lamiales; family Lamiaceae; genus Scutellaria; species Scutellaria baicalensis. The sequence goes on along the minus strand of CM016721.1, from coordinate 49,722,631 downwards.
TGCTACAGTTTCATTTGTCATTAAGATAGACGGGCCCATGAATTGGATATCTTTTGAACCACTGAAACCTGATGACGGCCTTGATGCAGGCAAATTATTGCTTTCGGATGTTGGAGGCCCCTGATTTGCCATCATGTTATTTGAGAGACTCTGCATTTTGACAACATGAAAGAACTTTCAGAGCCAATTTCTTTAGCAGAGAAATTGAATGGAAGAAATATAGCACTTAGCCTTTGTACTTGACAGTAGATAAACCATCATAGCAGTACATAATAGTAAATAGCAATTACTATATATTAATGAACAGTACATGATAATATTAGCATACTGATTTTTCTTCTATATGTGTCCACTTTGCACTAGATTAGTTTAGCATGCTGTATGAGAAGAAATAATCTTCTGCAGAAAAGGAATTTGGAGAAGTGTAAGGGTCATTTGGTTACTTCTGAGTATGTACAATGATTTAATTTTGTTTAACAAAAAACCACTTTGACTTGCTTCGAACAAGTGCGGTTGTGGATTTATGAGAATTGGACATGAGTTTGCCATGGGAAAACAAGCAGCAATCTTTTTGCCACCACCAAGCATATAAAAAGTTTTGAGATATTTATAAACTAAGATTCGGTTACAATTTAACCATGTCAAATCAAACAGAGAGAGATGTCAATTTCTTGCGGAATAAAGTCCCTGGATACTAATGTAAATATATAGTTTTACACATTATCATGCAAAACAGAATAGTTTTTCTTCAGAATTTCCTCTTTCCTACCACAGCCTGAACATAATTACCAAGATTCAAAGAAAACTAATGTTTCCTGATGATGTGTTATCATTTGTTGATTAAAGTTGGAGTGTCTACTTTCATTCTTCTCAATGCTCAAACTTAAAAATAAAAAACTTATAAAAGGAACATGAGACACTGCAACAATAGAGAGCCATAGGCATTATGACCATAATTTGGAGATTGATAACTTTTTTGCCCATAAGGAATGACTCACCATGCAATACCAATAGATCAACAAATATTCCTTGCACAGTTAACACACAAACATAAAGTTTTAGCCAAATTGTAGTTCAAAAGGAGAACATACCATATGCAATGAAACAGTAAGCTGTCGTGATATTTATATGAAAAGCAGAACCAAATGACCTTTCAAGAGCAACGGAAGTGCCAATATAAGGAGCAGCTCAAGAATATAACAGGTCACTAGCACCTCATCTACTCCTAACTTCATGGTTTACATTTTACTATATAGAAATTTGAGAGTTGATGCACTTTTTGGATTAGGTATTGACAAAATATTACCCAGATGAAGATGTGAGTCATAAGTCCTCAAATCCGAGCCCTCACATCTTAATCCAGACTGCAAAGGGCATCACCAGTTAGCACTTTGGACTAAGTTATTTGATAAAATGTATAGATAGTCGATATACCCTAGTCGGCTACTTGGCGTTAATTTATCAGCACACGAATCACTAATGACTTGAGAGAAATTTAACTAAAGAGAGCAAACAATGCAAGAGAAGGAATGCTTACATTATAGGGAATTACATCATCATTGGCAATAGAAGAGTTCACTCCAGAGAGGTCCACCCCCCTTCTCTTGGCCAAGGACCCGTCTTTCAGTATTTCCCCATAATCTTTTACGGTGTACAGCATGTGACTTCCACTGTAGTCTAGCTCCACGGGGCTAGCCTCTTCATGGCCCCTTAATTGTCCCAGATTGAAGTCCCATATCTGCAAAACCGAATGAAAAACTATTAGCAAAGAAGAGATAATAGAAACAGTCATTTCTACCAAAGGAACAACCGAACAACAGGACCACATAAAGCACAAAGAAATAGTCATTAATATTGAACAAAAAGAATAGAGATAGTAAGAGAGACCCCAAACTGAAAATTAAGGCAAATCTGGATTTCCAACTCACTATGTGACCCATAAGCAACGATTATCTTCCTAGCATTCTATTTATGACAATGACAAATGTTGTGTCATAAACCTCCAAATTCTATATACCCATCTGACAAAATTAAGATCAAGGAATTGAAGTTTATCGTTCCTAATGATCTTCCGAAAAATGGTGATTTAACATTAATCATAATGGAAGATGCAATAGAAAACATTATAGCATCATTAAGTTAATAGCACAATATAGCCCCCCTTTAATAGTATATTCCATCATCTGAAAGCACCTCGAGTCCAAGACAACACAAATTTGGTAAAAACAGAGTGTACAAAATAAAATAACTCATACAAAATCTAGTTTCAGTTTCTGCAAAAAAAAAAAAAAAACAGAAAGTTTCTCAAAAGAGTAAGTGTAATGCAGCTGAGGAAAGCAGATCCAAAAAGTACCTGTGCACTGTGATTACACGCGCCGGTGTTCCACAAGATGTTGGTATTGCCATCCTCCTTCAGGTTGGCTGAGGTCGGCATCATTAGCAGCGATGTAAGCCCTTCTCCATCCTGCTGTTGCTCCTCATACTGTCCGCCAAAATTCTCCTGCCGCCAAGCACCGCTGCTCGGCGTCCGCGGCCCCGCATCATCCCCATCTCCGCCGCCGTTGGCTAACAACTCAAGCAGCTGCTTCAATACCACCTGCCTCTGCTTCCCACAGTTGCGGCTCTTCTTCTTCACCAATTCACCCTCGCAATCCGTGTAAATCATTGAATCGCCATTCGGCACCATCACCGCCTCCAGCAATCCGCCCCATTCATACGACTCCGGCGCTTTCTTCTCCTCAATCTCCAAACCCCAGGCCGCCGCCAAATCAAAAGCGGAGGGGCAGCCGGAGAAACCGTCGATAGGAACCCGATCGTGCGCTGCGGAGACAACGCAGTGCGCATCCCAATCGCAGTCGTGGCAGAGGACGAGGCCGTCGGTGGAGCAGCGGACGGTGGCCGGCTCGGCTGCGCAGTTGTCGCAGATCCGGGAGCGGAGGTGCTTCTTAGAGAGGGCGTTGGCGGAGTGCACGTGCTGGTCACATGACAAGCAGAGCTTCGCACTGTCCGCACGACAGAAGAGTATAGCAGGTCGCTCACCGCAAAAATCGCAGGAAACCATCAGAGTAGAAATTCAAAAAAAAAAAAAAACTAAAACTAAAATTTGATTGGTGGATTAAAGGGTAGAGAGTGGAAGAAAATGAAGGGACATAGGCAGTGAAGAAGATGGATAGAAAGTTTTCTTGAATTGGAGATTTCTGGTAACAGAAATTTGCAGGGAGATGTAGAAGATCCACATCGTTATTTATATTATAAACAATCAGTGAGAGACGAGAGAGGATGGAGAGAGAAAGAGAGAGATAAATGAATAAATAATGGTAGCTAATTAAATAATGAATAGTAGTGATACTCTCTCTCTCTCTCGTATTCCTGATGTCTAATTTTGGGATTTTAGTTTGGCAGATGTACGGAGTGGACCACTCGTTAAAAATATCTTTACCTTTTTTCTGAGCTGGCACTACACTTCCTTTTCTTCCCTTTTTTCCTTTTCTTTTACCGACATTATTCTTCTTCATTTAAACCATCCACCAATAACATTTTATTTCGAAGTTCTTAAATATTTTTTTAGCCAGATATTATTTAAATAAAGATTATTTTTTAAAAAAAATTATTTGTTTGCAATTAGCTAATTCATACTCCATCCATCCCATGAATATAAAATATAAACAATGTATCGCCTATCAATTGTAGGCATTTCTTAATATCATCAGCGATATGTAAATAACTGAATTTCACAATCCTTTAAATGAAGTAGTATTCTTATAAACAAGTTTCACGTGCAAATTGGGTGTACATGGGTCGGGATGGGTCATATTGTATCCGTGCCTAAATTAATTTATTTATTTACCGTAACATTTATATTATATTAATATAATTTTCATATGATATTAGTATAACATTTATGTCAATGTTACGTAATCTTTAAACAATATTACTTTAAAAATCCAATATTAAAATTTGTGTAGCATAGCTAAAACATTTATGTTATACTAATTTAATCTTTATGTGATATTAGTATAACTTTTATGTACAAATATCGTAATCATTATGTATTTAAAGACTAATATAAGGGGGTATATTACAATAGCATAAATGTTAAATTATTATAACATAAATGTTTAAGAGGTATTATAGGTCTGCTATAGTACTACTATAAAAAAATTAAATATAAAGGGTACGCGAACATAACTAAAAGATTAGGCACGTGGGATTAGGGTTTTGAGCGCAGATTTTGGGGTAGGCACGTGTTTTAAGCGTGGAAATCACCTTTTGTGTCAGATGATCAGAATTGCATAAATTTTGATCATGCATCTGGTGCATATAAATATTTGTGTTTAAATATTATGATTATAAATTAATGATTATATTTGATTTGTAGCACCACGGTGATAGACATATGTGTTCACAGTGTGTAGGCTAATAGACCTTTAGATTATATAGTTCAATATTCGTTTTTTAACTATAATCACTTTATTATTCTTAAAATATAGTTTCTTCAAAATAACTTTAATTAATGTTTGAAACTTTTCTAACAAATTATATATAAATGTTGTTGGGTTTTTGTTTGATCATTAATATAAATAAATAAGAGCATAAAATGAATTTTGTCGACTAAATTTGTTTTCAGTAGATTAATTGTGTTTTCTTAATACTATCATTCAAATTTCATAATGTGCATACACACATATGCACTAGAATTACTATACCTAATTAAGTAGGCGTTTATAAAGCCCCAATATAAGGCTATTATGGTCGTTTTCAATTTGAACTCATCTTATTTATTCACCAAGAAATAAACATTAGCCGACTTGCAAGACACTTCAATAATATTAACAACGGTGATATTAGTAATAGATATTATTTGTGAGAATATTTTGGGGCAGGCAAAGACCATTCATTAATCGTTACATAAGTGTCACTTTCATCTTCTATTAGAAATATTCTCACAATTTTGCAAAACAATGTTACTTGTTTATGTTAATTATTATAATACATTAACATTTTTACTTGAGATATAATCTATGTAAAATGATACAATATGATAAGGATTTCCAATTCGAGATATATAAACTATAATTCAATGCAGGTGTGCCCTTTTAGGCTTCATTGACTTTGGCACACAGAGATATGTTAATTATCTAGATCGGTAAGAAAACTTCATAGAATAAGATTTAAATTATTATTCATTTTGAATGTTTACTTTAATATATAATATTTAATGAAGATAGTTAATTATTCTTATCCATCATTTACTTTGTGATATATGGAGGTTATAATACGACTAATATTACCTAAATATTCCTTATGATATTACAAACACGAATAGTTAATGTTTATTAGGTCAGACATAAATGTAATTTCTAATTTTATCCCAAGTTTTTGATAAATTATCTTCAGGGCCTTAATTATTATTTAAGGTATTATTTGAATTTCGACATATTATTATGGATCTGACGTAGAATTTTATTATTTCGAAAGAGAAAAAAAATGCATGTTAAAAAATAATGGAAATGACTACTTACCCATTACACTGTTTAGTTGGTTGTCATGTTTTTTTTTTTTAATAAGTTTGGAAGGAGTAGAGGAAGTGATAAGAAATCATAGAAAACTTGTGTGTCCCAAGTTCGAATCTCGATCATCACAATCTACATCATAAGTTAAGATACCGCTTAAGCTATATGGCTCATGGTTATACTCATGAGATTCAATTTGCTAGAGGTTATAATCATTATTTTCGTCATATCTTTTGATTTTGATTTTATACGTTAACGATTTTTTAATATAATTTAAGAATTTTTCATGTAGTTTAAATTTGATCAAATTTTTTGAATTACATTGGAAAATGTCATGTTTGATGCATGATAGCTAGAAAATTGGTACATTTATTGTGGTTTGATTTGAGATTTTATAATCTTTTATGTGATTAAATGCACTGTTTTCGTATCTATATATGTTTTTGGTATCAAAATACTTCATATATCATTTTCAATATTATTCAGAATTTTGGAGTATATTTTGATCAAAAGATATGTTTATGGGTCGAGAAATGAACACAAATCGAAGTTGGGGTAGTTTGGGCCCAAAAGCCTGTCACACTGGATCACCCAGTGTCAGCCCAGTCTGCCAATGTGATCCAGTCTGCAGCCCAACCCAGCGAGATTGTGTACGAGATTTTGGGCCAGAACAGGGTTAAGCCCATCTCCAAAGGGCTTAAAAAGATATGTTCACACACATAATTAGGGGAAAATCTTTCTTTTCTTTCTCTCCAAGCCACTCTAGAGAGAGAATTATTTTAATAGATTAGCTTCTTTTCTTATGGATTATAATTCTACAACTTTTATTGATTCGATTTCAAGGATGCTTGGATAATTCTTCAATTCCGGTTAGCAGGGATGTTTGAACCCATATATTTATTTATGTTTTGATTAATTCGGTTTCCCCTTCACGATGTTTGATTGAATTGATTATGCTATCTGTGTTGAATGATTTCGATAATTGATGCTTGATTTAGATTGATCACCTAGGTTAAGTGTTTGATAATTGATTGCTAGAATCTTAAATCATGAATCCTAATTGTTGTGATTTAATTTTCATTAGTAGTAAACTAGAGGTCGTGCATCTCTAGGCTAGCATAATCCTAAATTATCAAATCGAGCTTGTGTATTTGGAGTCTAGTTCATCCTATCGTCTTGTTGATTAATGCATTTGATGAATTAAATCTAGAGAGCTTTATTCTAGGTTGTTCAATTGAATAGGGTTTAATTAGTGATCTTATCCTAATTTAACTAATCTTAAGAGACGATTCGGTTTAACAGAGCTTGTTGTTAGACTAGGGGTGATAATTCCATGATAATCTGAGAGAGGGGTGTAACATTGATTAGACATAACTGATATTGGAGGATAACTGATCTGTTAACTGGAATGTTTTACATCCTTTGATTTCTTGTTTAATTTGTTTTCTAGGTTCTTAGTTAATTTTAGTGTTAGTTACCAATCAATCTAAAACCCCCCATCTTTTCTGTTTCTTGAATTGAACATAAGTGGCATAATTAAATCTTCAGCTCCTCGTGGGATCGACTCCGACTTGCCCTATCTACTAGTTAGTTAAGTTAGGAAGGATTTTATTTAATTTTATCGTGTCACGACAGCGCGGTCAATGCACGTTATACCCGAATTAGGGGGTAATTCAATTTCTTCAGATTTGTCACTTGTCGCCATATCACTTTTAGGTGATGGCCGGAAAGCTCCAATTCAACAAAATTTGATTAAAATCAGACAAAATTTAAAATTGTGGGACAATATTAAATATCATATTAATTATGAGATAAAAATCGAAAGACAATGTAGTTATGAGATGAAAATTGATTTTCACTCATTTTAAAATGCTTTTGCGTTATTAACTTTAGGATTTCATATATTAGACAAACGCAAAAACTTAGGTGAGACAAAACATTTTTTAAGACCTTATTGATCATAATGAATATGCTAATCTGCTTTCTTAATTCATATGAACTTTATAAAAGGATGTTTCATAAAATTGGTACTCATTAGTAGATAGGTAATCATGTGATTCAAAAATAATATAGAACCCTTAATTAAAGAATTAAAGTGAACACAAAGCTTTGAATGGACGTTTAATTTTATGACCATCAAATTATATTTTCGTCCATAAAAATCCATGTGATACGATATCATGAATAGTTTTCGTGAGACGGATTATTTTACTCATAAAATTGAATTCATTTTCACAAATTCATGTATGAATTATTAAGTGTGAATTATAAATTAGCTCATCTCATAGAGGGTCTTACAACACATAAGACATGTCAATTCCCATTTATGTTGTGGTAGCTAAAATTCAAAATTCCAGGGTTCAGAAAAATTAGATCCAGAAGGTAAGTCTCAGAAAATAATTAATCAATAAGTTATAAAGTGTCATCCAATTTTAAAATGATGGCTTTGAGACAAATCTAACTCGTTGTGGCCCTTAATTATTAATTAATTAGTGTTGGAATTTTTTTAAGTCAAATCATATTTAATCTAGGCCGATTACAAAAACAAGTCTCTTCTTTACCTTAACCAATCATCAAGATATATGATAGCAACAGGTCATGTGCAAATCCATAGTTTACCCAATTTTCCCTTTTTCCACACATATATAATTTTCCAATTAGCGAATAACATGACTCCAACCATTTTTATATTTCATCTAAGTCGACCCTACATTCATGATAATTGAACAAAAAATTACTATGTCAACTGCCACACACGACGGATCAACACTAGTACAATAAAACTAATTAAGTTTGCTAACATATAATACATGTTATACCCCAAAAAAATATCTCATACTCACAATTATAAAACTCGTAAATCATATATAATTGTGTTATACTTTTCCCTAATATTAATTACAATAGACAATTAGAAAAGCATCTCCAAACACTTTATAATATATCACTTATTGATCACATAATTGTGGTTCGTATAGACGAAATTTGCTTGTGCTAATAAAAGAGGGAGAAGGAGAAACATTTAGTGTGCCAGAAATGATTAATTTGTCGCTATGAAGAATACTATTCTCCAGTTTTGGACCACATTTCATGTAATATATATGTTCCTTTTACAACGGCCAATTTTTTTATTTTTTTTTCTTAAGCAACGTTTTTATGCTTATAATTTAAATCCTTGACTAAGAGATTTGTAACTCAAGAAAAAAAATTCTTAACTTAAAGATTTGCATATCCATGATACTTTATATAGTATTTTTTCCTGTATTACGTGATAAAAAATATATCGATCACAATTAATGATTTGTAAGATTAATTATTTTTAATCATCATCTTAGTAAGTTTTGTTTTTAAATGTACAGTTGTGTTGATTTCATCAACCAAGCCAAAAGCAGCTAATATTTGGATTTTTTTTAGGGAGGATTTTTAAAATACCCATTTTCATAAGTCAAGGAACTTTTTTACCCATTTTTTAGAAAAATAACTTTTTTACCCAATTTTTAAAGTGAAATCTCCATAATACCCTTAACTTTAGTTATATTTACATAAGAAAAGAATCTAAGAGACTCTACTCGTGTCCAGAAACTCTACTCGCGTCAAGGAAACTCGACTCGTGTCCAGAAACTCTAGTCGCGTCTACCTTTCAGATAAGGTTCAACATATCATGAACACAAAATATAATATTGTGTTCACGATATGCTGATATCGTGTTCATGATATGCTGATATGCTAATATCGTGTTGACAATATACTGATATTGTGTTCACGATATGCTCATATCGTGTTCATGATATGCTGATATGCTGATATCGCGATCACAATATGCTGATATTGTGTTCACGATATGCTGATATCGTGTTCATGATATGCTGATATCGTGTTCACAATATGCTGATATCGTGTTCATGATATGCTGATATACTGATATTGTGTTCACGATATCCTGATATCGTGTTCATGATATGCTAATATGCTGATATCGTGTTCACAATATGCTGATATGATATCAGAGGTATTTCCATTTATGTAAATATAAACTTAAGTTGAGGGCATTATTGATATTTCGTCTAAAAAATGGGTAAAAAAGTTATTTCTTCAATAAATGGGTATAAAAGTTCCTTGACATACGAAAATGGGTAAACGTAGGTATTTCCACTTTTTTTTAAATCTAATCTAATTAACCTCACAAGATGTAAATGAATTAGGAAGCAAGCATTAACATTAGGCTATTGCATTTAAGATATGGTGAATCTAAGAGAATTTAAAAAGGGTATCTAAAAAAGTTCATTTTTGTCTGTGAAGTTTATGGCTGGATCACATACAACAAGCTATCACTAAGCTTGCATGGAATTTGTTAAATTTTGGTTAAGTCAGAAAGACAACGGGTTTATTAGTGTTGTTAAACTGGAATAAAAGTGTTGTGAAAGGCAGGTCTATTCAAAGCGTTGTTAAAGGGTATTAGCGCTCTTTCACTTATAAAAGGTTGTACAGAAATCGGTTTTTTCTTTCTCCTGGGCAAGTCGTGTTTTAACTAATAAAGGCACATTTTTTTAATTCAAATTTGACGAGCCAATGACGAAGCAACACGTGGAAGATTCGGTAGTTATTTTCAGTTGACTTTCAGCTCAAGATCGAAACAGTGCTAGAGTGGCTAACTTCAAGATCTTCCACAGGATTCGTTTCTTATCCGTTCGATCTAATTTTTGTTGCATTGTAAAGCCTATATATATGGCTAAAATTGGCTAGTCTTAGATTAGATTGAGATATTCTGTTGATAGAAAAATAGCTTAGAGAAGTGAGAGTGTTCATCATCTTTGTGAGTGTGATCTGCAGATTTGCAGAAGAATTTGTACTTGTTTTCATTGCTTGAATAAAATCCTCCCCTCCCCGTTTGTTCCCGTGGATGTAGACTTTAAGCCGAACCACGTAATTCTTGGCGTGCTTGAGTGTTTCTTTATTTGAAGATCTTAGATTCTTGCAAGTTTTTGATTGGAGTGGTTCTTGGTTTATCTTGCTGGTTGATCCTTGGAGTTTCTTAGGGAATTGGGATAATTTCTTAACATTGTCAATTTGCCAAAATAAAGTATTGCATAATAATTATTGGAAAAGCAAAATTACAAAGTAGAAATAATGGTAAGATAAAAATAGTGGGCGATAGATAGGTAATTAAGTAGAGGGAACATGCTAGCTAGCTATAGTACTCCTGTCCGCGTCTATATCTTAATTTTCCTAACAAATAATTCTGTGGATAATTATTAAGTATACAATTCATTATGTGAAAATACCCTAATTTAACCTCTGATTTTTTTTATTTTAACCCAACAACTATAATATTTACCCAAAATAACCATTGATTTGACCGATTCAAACTTTGACAATGATTGGTAGTGATTGGGCATGAAATCAATGTATATATCATTATATTAAAATAACCCTAAAAAATAAGGTTGTTCGAACAATAATCTTATTGTTCGAACAACCCTAATTTTCGAATTACATATAATTTTCGAATTACCCTAAAATAGATGATACATTTATTGTTAGAATAACTCCTATTTTTATGGGTTATTCGAATAATAAGTGTATTGTTCGAATAACCCTATTTTTTAGGGTTATTCGAAAATTATATGTAATCTTCGAATAAAAGTAATTTTCGTATAACCCTAAAAGAACATTTTCGTGTAACCCTCAACATTTTCGTTTAACCCTAGAATCTACATTTTTGTGTACAATTGAACCCCTAATTTGTATTGGTAGAATAACCCCTAATTTAGGGGTTATTCTAACAATACACCTATTGTTCGAATAACCCCTAAAAATAGGGGTTATTCTAACAATACACTTATTGTTAGAATAACCCTTATTTTTAGGGGTTATTCAAACAATAGGTGTATTGTTCGAATAACCTTATTTTTTAGGGTTATTCGAAAATTATATGTAATTTTCGAATAAGAGTAATTTTCGTATAACCTTACAAGAACATTTTCGTGTAACCCTACAATCTACATTTTTGTGTACAATTGAACCCCTAATTTTTGGTATTTTCGTGTCCCATGAAGATAAGACTACATGCAACCCTAATTTTGACCTTAAACAACATACTCTTCGTGTACAAATTCAAACCAACTTATATAAATTGTGGTTTGGAAGAGAGAGAAAACTGATTTTCAAGCCAAGTATTTGAAATGAGAGATACACGAAAATCATGCCTATTTGTTGCTACATTCTTAGTCAAAAAGTTGGACAAGATTCCTGTTATTTTACTGCCAAGATTCGCTGCAATTTCTACCAATTTACTGTCATGTTGACTTCAACTTTACTTTATATCAATCAATTACTATTTTTGACACTAATTAACGTGTGGGTTATAAGTGGAATTTCAACTTATTAGTGGCTATTTTTATCCCATATTATAGTGATTGGGTTATTTTGAGCTACTCACCCATTCATTATCTTCTTAATTCACTTTCTTATTCTTATGGGCTCCATTTATTCTCCTCTTAATTAATTTCTCAAACTCCTTCAAAGATATATCTATTTTCTAACTTTCAATTTGGTATATTGCATCAAAAAGAAAATATTAAAATTGAAATTATTGTCACTATCATGTTATATAAGGTCTTTTGTATGAGATTGTGTCGTGCATGTCAATTATAATTAAGATCAAATTTCAATACTTACAATTTAAATTGAGTTTCGCAAGTCAAATTATGTTTTCTATGGGTTATTATAAGTTATGAATTGTCTCATCTGGTAAAATTAAATTCTTGAAATTATCTCACAAATTAAAAACATACTTGTAATGTTGTTATACGTTTTATTGTATTAATAAAATAAAATGTGTGGTCCTTCTTTAATGTATGTATATATACGCACACATATGTACACCATAGATGTATTGATACACCTAGAATTGTAAGAGTTAGATTGAAGTCTCTTAAATCCTAGCCATTTGATTAAAATTATAGGATAACTAGTTACCTATTAAGTTGGTCACCAAATATACATAGATAATTTCCTATATATATAGATAAACCCACAGTTCATTAGATCAATAAAGGATTTGATTGTGATCAATTGAATAGAGAACTACAAAACACACTGCTCCTCTTGTCTCTCTCTTTTTCTCTATTTTTTCATCTTCATTTTTGCACAAAATAATAATGGGATTAAAATAAAATCAAGTACTTCTAGATTCAAGAAACCTACAATAAATGATGCAACTTATATTAAACATGATAAAGTTGATAAACTGAAGTATTATTCAGACACCAGGAACTGTCATTCAATGTTATTAAATGTAATAAAAGTTCGAGACTAAATAATTTAGAATAATTCTTTTAATGATAATGATGTCGATTGGTTAAGGATAAAAAGATTAAAAAGCTCAAAATTTAGATAAGAAGAATTTATGCCCGCCCTGCCTAGTTTGTAAAATAAAAGTTTGAAATATAAAAGTTGTGTAAAGTTAAGTATAGCGATGTTTGGTTGATCAGACCATCATGCTTTATCTTGCGTGCCATTACATGAACCTTCATCACTTTTTGTTGATAAAAGGTGGTCAAAATAATTCGTTTCCTAATTTTATTTCCTATGATATGTATATATATTTTAAATATTTTTATCAGGAAAGTTTTGAGAATATTTAATTAATGAGGCCCAAAAGGCGAAAAACTACGTGGAATGTGCATTTTAGCTATCCTATCCTATCTGCATTAAGTTTTTTTGTTTTTTTTTTTAAGATTCTGAATAGTAAAATGTTAAAAAAGCATGAATTTGAATAAGGGATTATGATAGGACGGATCTGTGATGGAGGGACACTGTTTTTTTTGATGAAATAATTCTTGGATTGGAAGAATATTATTTTTATATTAAATGATTGAGGAGGGGTGGGACCACCACCATATGCATTTCCACACGCCACCACGATGCCTAATTACTTACTTAAACAAGAATATTTTTGTTTTAATATTAAATTAGCTATATTTCTTATATAAATAAAAGAAGAATTAAATAAAAGTTAGATATTGTATTGTATAATAATAAGAACAAAACTTATATGCACCTGTGGCACGGATCTAGGATCCGTGCCCTTAACCCGACCCGACGCGTGGGCCGCACCCAGGCGCGTCCACGCACACCCCCACCTGATATGGTGTGCGCCCGCACACCAGATTTCACACTATGTGATTGAGTGATAGGTGTTATATATGTACTCTATATGTGTTATATATGTACTCTGTAGGTGTTATAGTTATATTATATGATTCAATGATAGGTATTATAGTTATATTCTATAGGTGTTATATATATACTCCTTAGGTGTTACATATATGTTCTTGAGGTATTACATATATAGAAGATTTCATATTATGTGATTCAATGATAGATGTTATATGTATACTCTATATGAGTTATATATATACTCTTTATGTGTTATATGTATGTTCTTGAGATATCACATATAAAGAAGATTTCATATTATGTGATTGAATGATAGGTGTCATATATATACTCTATAAGTGTTATATGTATGTTCTTTAGTTGTTATAATATTTTCATAATACCTGAAGGAATTGTGTTTATTATATATCATAGATGAATGTAATTTTATATCACCTATAGAGTATCTTTGTAATACCTTTAAAATATTTTCATAACATCTAAAGGAATTGTATTTATTATATATTATAGATGCATGTGATCTTATATCACATATATAGTATATTTGTAATACCTTTAGAATATTTTCATATTATATGTCTGATATGTTTAATATATACTCTATATGTGTTATATATATACTTTTTAGGTGTTAAATGTCTGTTCCTAAGATTAAGTGATATGTATATATAAATAATAGATTGTAAAATGCGATTTTATCATCTTCTTCCCCAAATTTTCTGCAAATTCATACTACTCAATCATATTTCTACAATTTTATACCTTCATTCAATAACCAACAAAGTTGCATACCAAATTACATATATATACAATCCTGAATATATAAACCTTAATGAAGATAAAAGAACAATAGAGATGAAATAGAAAATTTGAAATCTGAAAAAAAATTAGAACACAAAACTAGTGGAAGCATCAATGGTGAGCTAGAGTTAACAGCAAAATATCCTCCCTCATTAATCGGAATATGAGGATTTGATAGACAAAGGTTGGGTTCCTTCCTCCTTGACCCCATAGATGATTCCCCATATGTATGTATGTATGTATATGTTTTTGGATCGGATTGAAGAAGAAGAAGAAGAAGGGTTAAAAAAGAAGGAGAAGAAGAAGAAGAAGAAGAAGGAAGCAGATCGGGTTGAAGAAGAAGAAGAAAAAGAAGAGCAAGAAGAAGAAGAAAAAAATTTAAAAAAATTGAATTAATGGGAACAGGTCGGATCGGGTCGGGTTGGGGGCACAAATCTTGGATCCGTATCCCCGAGACACATAAGTCCTACTCTATTAATAATGGGAGGTAGGTGGAGGAGGAGTATCTGTATTATATTGGTTGAATGGAATAGAAAAATAAAACTCACGTGGAAGAGAATCGGTAGCAGATATAATGCAGCTATTTTATTTTGTCATTTTCTAACCTATTCTTTTGCGGCTCCCTAGGTCCGCTTACGTCATACCTGACATATTTTTCATGCCCCTTTTCGTCATTTCATCACCTTCCTTTTTCTTCCTAGCGCTTCATGGCTCCTTTTCATCGTTTTGCACCAAATATTGTTAATTATTTTAGGTTAAATGTAAAAACAACGAAAACTATTGATTTTTTTTTATATTTCGACTTTTTTTTTCTGATTACAATCTAGTTTTTTTTTTTATAAATTTTACGATTGCAACCTAAATTATTTTTCTGATCATTTTTTTGGGCAAATGTATTACATATCACTTTCAAACCAAACTTTATTTTTTTTTATTCAATTGCGACCCAAACTTAATTTTTTTTATCCAATTGCAACATCTTATTTAAAATACAATTTGATTTTGATAGATTTCAAAACTTGAGGTCGCAAATATACAATTAGATTTAAAAAAAAGTTTAGGCTGCAATTAGATAAAAACAACAAAGTTTAGGTTGCAAAGTGAACAAATTAAGTCACATGCCTCTCATGTGATCTCATTTTTGTCGAAAAATTTGGAATTGGAAAAATTTACAAAATATTAGGTTGTAATCGGGAAAAAAATAGATTGGGTTGCAAATTGTAAAAAGACAATAATTTGGATTGTTTTTTGTATTTTACTCATTATTTTATATATATATATATATAATTGGGTTTTATGATGTTTGAATTTTTTTTCTCATAATCACTGAGGATAAAATTATTTAGATTGCATTTAAATTGATGATTTGATAAATAAAAAACCAAAAATAAAATTATTAAGATTATAAAATCCACCAACATTAACTTAGAATTACTATAATAATCTTGATGAATTGTTTGATGAAACAATTTTCAACATAATTCATTCTTTTTTAGTAAGAGAACCTAAAATCCACAAATTATTATTTGTATATGTATTTACTTCCTATATATATATATATATATATATATATATGTTATCTATGAAATCATCTACGAGTTTTTGATATATTCCAATGAGTAGGACTCCTGTGAGACCGTCTCACGGATCTCTTTCCGTGAGACGGATCTTTTTGACCCGCTTTGACCCAGCCCATACCTGAAGCCCAGCCCATACATTAAAAGCCCAACCCACAGCTGAAACTCAAAGCCCAACCCACAGCTCAAAGTCAAAGCCCAACCACACCTCATTTGTCAAAGCCCAACCCACAGCTGGAAGTCTCCTGTCGCACCACCGTCGCATGCAAGGAGGAGAAAAATTTTCGTCGCACTAGTTGAAGCCGTCGCACCTCGCCGCACTCAGAACGTCGCCGCCGTCTTCTCAGACATCACACTGTCGCCGCCGTGTTCTCAGAATTTCCAGGTATATTTCTCTGCTCTCTTTCATCGGCGTCAACAAACTGTCAAAAGCTTTATTAATCCTTTTTTTTTTAAAACTGTTTAGATCGAATGGAGGAAAACGATTGTGAAATAATTGAAGGAGATTCATTACAATCTGAAATTGTTCAAGAAGTTGTATCAAACTTGGGAGGTATTTCTAATTTCTTCTTATTTTGCTAATTGTCATTAAATTCCATAGGCATATTAGGCTACAACATATCAGTGATTCTTTGCTTGCTAAATTATCAATAAGGCTCTGTGATTATTGGGTGTATGAGTTATTTGTTGAAGATAAGCGAATCTGTAAAAACCAGATAGAAACTCATGTTCTTGCAATGTGATACTTATGCGCTTAAAAGTGATACTTATGTGCTTAAAAGAAATACCTGGACCTGGACCAAAATAGAGTGCAAACAAACAAATAAAAAAACAAGCAGACAATAGGTATACAAGTAGCTAGAATCAATACTCATATGCTAAAAAGGCTTACTAATGTGATTAAAAGGAATACTTGGACACATCTCAATACAATACGAAAACTATTTTGCTATTTTATTTTATTGAATTCAAGTATTAGAAATATATACATAAGTATAATTCATATAGTAATATATATGTGTTTTTCAGCCAACAGTGATGGTCCTGATGTAACTGGAAATCTATTAGGCATGACAACAAACACCATCAATGAAATGTATGAGCTATATTGCAGTCATGCTCGAGCAATTGGATTTAGCGTACGTAAATCAACTAGTAGGATGTCAAATGATAATGACAATATTGTTTTGGAGAAATACTATGTTTGTTCTTGTGCTGGATTCAAAAGGAATGACAAATCTTATTCAGCGAACATGGAAGAGAATGTTGCAATATCATCAACAATGAAAAGGAGAGTTCCTGTTTTACGAACAGGATGTCAAGCTTCATTAAGAGCAAAAATGAATGATGATGGAGTTTACGAAGTTATACATCATGTACTATTGCACAACCATGAATTAACTCGAAAGGAGTGGAGCCACTTTCATCGCTCAGAAAGGAAGATGGGTACTGAAAAAGGTAAAGCAATTGAAGAGATGATCTCTTCAAGAATAAGACCAACTGATTCATACCGTTATATGTCACATAATGCGGGTGGAGAGGAAAATGTTGGGCATACTTTGAAAGATCATCTGAACTTTGTTAATAGATTCAAGGTGAAGACAATAGAAGGCGGTGATGCTCAAACAATGATTGAAATGTTGTATCAACAAGTTGCTGATGAGGATGACTTCTATTTTAGAGTCAAATTGGATGAAAACAGCAGGTTGAGTAACGTTTTCTGGAGGGACTCAATGATGAAGGAAGATTACAACATTTATGGAGATGTTGTGGTTTTTGACACAACGTATCGAACTAATCGATATAATTTGATTTGTGCACCGTTTGTAGGCATCAACAATCATTGGAAAAACACGATGTTTGGGTGTGCATTTTTATCTGATGAGAAAATTGAAAGTTTTGAGTGGCTTTTTGAAGCATTTAAGAAATCTATGGGTGGAAAATGTCCAATTACAATCTTCACAGATCAAGATCAAGCAATATCAAATGCAATAGAAAAGGTATTACAAAATTATTTTCTGTACAGTAAAGGTATATGTTTTATACGTATAAGTATGTCTTTTAACCATTTAAGTATGTCTTCTGCAGGTATTCCCTGGAACAAGACATAGACTATGTCTTTGGCACCTTTATCAAAATGCTATCAGTCGATTTGGGGAATTTAAACGTGATAGGACATTCAAAGAAGCATTTAACAAATGCTTGACAGGGTGTGCAGATCCAAATGAATTTGAAGCATGTTGGCAATCAATGGTCTCAAAATATGGATTGGAAGAGCATACATGGTTCACACGGTTGTACTCTTTAAAGGAAAAGTGGGCAACTGGACTGAGTAAAGATTTTTTTTCAGCCGGATTGTTATCTTCTCAACGAAGTGAAAGCACTAATAATGCCATTGGTTTCAACGCGAGAAAAACAACAAGCTTGACAGAATTTTTTGGCATTTACAAGGACACTATAAAACGTTGGCGGACAAGAGAACAACTAGATGAATTTCAATGTTCAAAATCAAGGCCAGCATCTATACTTCCATTAACCGGATTGTTGAAACATGCTTCTGAGGTATACACACCATCTCATTTCAAAAATTTTGAGGCTGAATTTCTGAAATCTATATCAACTAGTTCTACTATTATCTTTCTTGATGAAAATATGATGGTCTATGATATTTCTTGTGAGGGTGAAGGATCTTGTCATGTTACATTCGATGGTAAAAATTTGTTGATCACCTGTGATTGCAAAAAATTTGAAGAATGTGGGTTTTTGTGCTGTCACTGTTTAAGAGTGCTTCATATGCATTCTATACAAAAGATACCCGACTCTTACATACTAAAGAGATGGACAAGATATGCAAAGTCAGAGATTTGGGAGAATTTGAGCAAAGAACAGCAATTGTCTAACAATAGAACAGGATCCATACTTTGGCGTCATGAGATGACACGCAAGTATTATAATCTTGTTTTGAAAAGTGAACACTGTGAAGAAGCAAGAAAGACTCTTGAAGACGGATATGATAGAGATTGTTCTGTTATTCATGGAGTATTGAGTTCAAGAGATTCTATAAATCAATGCAATACTTCTACTGATTCAAGTTGTTCAGCAAGTAATATTGTTTTGGATCCTACACGATCTATTACAAAGGGGAGAAGACAAAGAATAAAAGGGCATTCAAAGAAAAAGAAGACTACCGATGCATCAATTCAACAAAAGGAGTTTGGAAGCAAGACTCCTAATTTGCATTTATTTTAAGGATTTGTTAATTCTTCTTATTTTAGTGTTTTGAATTCTGTTCAAAAGACATACTTAGTACTTATATCAATTTATTTTTCAGATTTATATACTCATATACTCATTTTCATAATCAGTACTTTTGTTGATAAAAAGGCATACTTATGTGAATAAATTGCATACTGGAACAAAACAATGTGAAGCAATGAATACTGATTTCAAAAATAAATATTTATGTGTATAAGAGAAACATTTTTGCATAGAAGACATAATTTGAACAAACAAACTTAAACAAACAAATAAGAAATAATAAAACCAGAACCAATACTTATGCACATAAAAGACATACTTATTTGTATGAAAGGCATACTTGGACAAAAAATATGAGATAGGCAGTAGATAACAAGCAGTTATTGTCTTGAACTCCAAATTCGAATATTATTGTCTTGTTGGAAATGTAAGAGAGAGTTCTACACCTTTTATGTTTAAAGTTTCCTTGTGAAATATAAACAATCCACATTTAAATATTATATAATTAAATGAGATACTGATTTCCAGAATTAATATTATATGCATAAGAAAAAATCAATACTTATGTGCCTAAATCAATACTTATTATCCAAAAAGTCATACTTATGTGCCTAAAAGGCATACTTGGACCAAAAAACATATAAAATATAACCTCAGAACCAATACTTATGTAGATAAAAGACATACTTATTCGTATAAAAGAAATACTTGGACAAAGTATAAGGCAAAATACATACTCATTTCAGAATCAAAAATTTCACAATGAACAAGATTAGTTTCATCAACAGAATCTTGGCTCCATAGCCATACATTTTCACAAAAACAAGCTTCCATAACTCATCCAACATCTTCTTCAATTGCTCATCAGTTCAAACCAATAAGAAATTCAAAGTAAACAATCAACATTCAGAAAAATACTCCATCTCTAACTATTATCCATTAATACATTAAAAAAATTCAACTAACTGTTTGAATCTCAATCCATTAAAAACTTCAACAAAGTTCTTAGCCCTTTTTCTTCTCAAGGACCACTTCAATCTTTTTTCTTCTTTCCACAAATCTCCACAAGTTGAGGCTTCTTCAACGAGAATTCACTTACTTTTTTGATCACATCAGCCTTCAACTCATTAATATCATGTAGCAGAATTCGTACCAAATATTCACCTCGCAACAACCGCCGTATCAATGCCTTCAAAGAATTAAACAATTAATATAAATAATAAAATTTAATTGCAGCAAAATTATACATGAATGTCTAATAATTCATACCTTCCCCAAGTCCGGACATGTGTATACTTTTCCATCAAAACATTCCATGTGATTCATGAGAAAAACACCACAATCTTGATCTTTGCTGTTTTTCTTTTGCCAACTAAACTCAATGTTCTCAAAAACACATTTGACAACAAGATCAGCCTTTGGGTGGTTCATTTCTTCAAGAAACACGGACATTTGTTTTTGCTACATGAAACGAAAGTATATCACTAAAAGATATAACACATACATATATACTTAAACGAATAAAATTTAAAAATTGCATACCACTTCTTCAACAGCATAAATGTATGTTTCTGGATCCACATGTTTTCTATTGTCAAGATAATGCATTTTTAGATCCAACAAATTCAGAACTGCGCCAATGTAATGATTGTGAATCTGAATTGGCACAAAAAACTAAAACAAATGCAAATACAAAAATAGCAAAGTTAGAATATTTACATATAATAATTGAAATAAAATAATTATGATCTTTCTTACCATATCAAATTTATCTAAAATGACATTGTTAAAGGTGCACCACCTTTTCCAGCAACCTCTAACACTTTGTTCATTTGATTCAATCTTCACATCATCAAGAATTCTCTTCAAATAAAACTTGAACAAAAAAAACAAAAAAACAGAAAACAGTAGTGACAAATCAATACTCATTATCAGAATCAATACTTTTCAGAATGAAAGGCATACTTATATCCCTAAAAGTCATACTTGAATCAAAAAAATGAGGCAATTTATACTGATAACAAGAATAAATATTTGTGTATAACAGAACCAATACTTATACACATAAAAGACATACTTATCTGTATATAAGGCATATTTGAACAAAAAACACTATGAAACACTTACACTATGTCCAGTATCAAAAAAGAAGCACTTTTGTTGATTTCCCAGGCGATCTGAAACATTTAGTATCTTCGTCCATGCATCGATAACACACGTATATATTTGTTCAAAAGAATTTAAGGATTGCACTTCTTCATATGAGATGACAGTATTACCATTTCTGAACAGGAGCTCACTACAATAAGGAAAATAAAAACATAAGAATAGAAGAAACGAAAATAAACATGTAATTTTAAAGAAATGAAAATTACGATTAACTTGCCTTTTCAAACTTTTTTCTGTGTGATAGAAGCAATAATCAATCACTTCTTTCTTCTCTCTTTCCACCGTAGAAAATAAAGTTTTGTTCTTTTTTAGAAATGTGCAAAAGAAACCAACATCCTCCCCTAAAAGGATCATATCATCTGCTTTAGTAGTTGTCTCCTTGTCTTCATGATTCTTTTTCAAGCTAGATGATATAACCTTCTCAATTTCTTCATCCTTCAAATGTTCATCATCATCATCATCATCATCATCTTCATCTTTGATTGGTGATGGAGTTAATAACTCAAAAGAAGGCATATCATCTACCACCTTCTTCTTCTTCATTGCCAAGAAGTTGTCAACAATTTCATCAATGCATTTCTGCACCTTCGGATCTTCAAAAAATTGTTGACTATCAGAAGCAGATGAATCTGAACAAATTGGGTCAGATTCTTTAGATGATGATTTGTCCATGAACTTCAACAATGTGCTCATATGGAAATTTGAGACAATGGAGATGTCTCTCTTCAGAAGAACTAAAGTCATTTGCACAACATCCTACAAAAAAGGACACACTTGATTAGAATATGAAAAGAAAGTTCAAAACAGTATAAGCAAAATACTTATTTGCCTACTCAGAATAAACAAAAGGTATACTCAGAATTAAATACTTTTCTACTTACAACATATACTTATCTGCCTAAAAGAAATACTTATAGTAAAAAAAGAAAAATAACTTACATCTTTGCACATCTCTTTTATCTTCGAAGCTGTAAGTTCACCCTTCGGAACATTGAACTTTATCTCCTCATCCACTTCTTCCACAATTTCTTCCTCCTTTTCAGCAGCCATTTTGTCCTCATGAACATGAGCAGAGTGTTGTTTCTCACCCACATTTTTACCATCTGAAATTGGGTATCCATCAACCCATTCTCCTTGCCCATATTTCCCTGCCATTGCTTCCTCCTTCATCCTTTTTCTAAGCTTCTCGGTCGTCCAATGTTGAAGCAATGGCAGTGTACATGGCTCCACTTCACCTTGCCATTTCATCCGGTGGAAGTAGAGAATTTGAAGACATAAAACGCACCCACTCACATTCTTTTGAGACATATTTCTATTGTAACTATCAACAGCTACACAAAGCTTCTTCAAAATATAACTACACCAATCAAACTCACAAATTCTATCTACATCAACAATAGAATTATAAGCATTAAAGTTTACTGACCCATTTGTTGTTGGGGTCAAGAATGTAGATAAACTATACAACGTAAAAACACGTTTAAAATCAGCCCCACCCTCTTTCAAAGAATCAATCAACAAACTACCCAATTTACTTACAGAAGTTTTCAAATCAATGTTCAGACGACTCAATGACCCTAAAACAATAGACTTCTGATTTTTGCCTACTTCCACCACTCTTTCACCCGTCCTCGGCAAAAGAAAAATGTCACATATATCATTAGCCGTGACAACAAAACTCTTTTGCGGACCAATGGTTAACATCCTACTAATCCCATTAAAGTTGGAAGTTAACCATCTCATCAAATGAACTGGAATATACTTACCCAGCTCCAATGTCAGTAATCCACCGAAGCCTATGGACCTTATATCCTCTTTTTGCTTTTCATTTAGGCTTTGCAAAACTTGGTAAACACCTTGTGGACGACAGTGCACAATAAATTCTCTACAAACAAATGAATACAGTAAAAGTAAAGTCAGGTTTCAGCACTTCTCAAATGCTATAAAACAACAATGCTCAAGTAAAGGCAAACTTGAACAAACAAATTAAAAACAGAAAAATCAGATATAAGGCATACTTATGGGCAAAAAAGGCATACTTATGTGAATAAATTGCATACTTGGACAAAAAACATACTGATTAATACTCATTTTAATAATCAATACTTTTCAGAATTAAAGGCATACTTATGGACAAAAAAGTCATACTTGTGTGAATAAATTGCATACTTGGACTAAAAACATACTGATTAATACTCATTTTAATAATCAATACTTTTCAGAATTAAAGGCATACTTAAGTGCCTAAAAGGCATACTTCAGTGAATAAATTGCATACTTGGACCAAAAACATACTGATTAGTAATCATTTTAAGAATCAATACTTTTAAGAATAAAAGGCATACTTATGGGCAAAAAAGGCATACTTGTGTGAATAAATTACATACTTGGACCAAAACATACTGATTAATACTCGTTTCCAGAATCAGAATAAAAAATATGACAAAACAACAACAAAAAACAATTAAGTCTAAACTACATAATAGTTAAATATATACAAACAATAATAGCCATGTGATTCAAATGCTATAAAACATGTATGCCTGCCATTTATTCGAGGTGCCATTTATTCAAGGCATTTTCATAGTACGAGGATTAACTGCAATAATTCTGATTCAAGCAGCCTCTATAAAAAACATACAAGACATATAAACCACAATTCATAGAAGTAATGACTTGCATTCCGTAAGATTCAAATTGTAGAAACACATACTCACATGTTTTAAAAGACATACTTATATATTAAACAGACATACTTATATATTAAAAAAGCATACCTCTCAACTGCTTTCTCTGCACATTTCTTCTTCTCAACAGTTTTCTCCACACATTTCTTGTCAACTGCTTTCTCCACACCTTTCTTCTTCTCAACTGCTTTCTCCACGGATTTCTTCTTCTCAACACCTTTTTTCACACTCTTTTCAATTTTTTCTTCTTGATCTTCAACACTTACCTTCCTTTTTTTTTCATCACGGATAACTCCTTTTTCTTCTTTCAACTCTTTTCTCTTGATACTCTTTGTTTCTGCAACCTCTTTTCCCTCAAAACTTCCTCTCCGACCTCCTTCCTTCGAATAAACAATGATAGCTTTCTTCCCCATAATAACTTCAACAAACAATTTCAACCTAAGCAAATTACAATTTCAACAAAAAAGAGTTTCAGAAACCTAATCACATTCTCAAAACACAGAAAAAGAGATGAAACATTAAACCCATTAACACCACTCAACTGGCTGGACAACTACTAATCAAAAAATTGAAGAACAAATCATATTCCCAGGAACTAACCATAAGCAAATTCATCTCCATCAAAGAAACTCAACAAACAGTTATTCATTCATTACTAACTCAACACTGAATGAATAAGCAACCACACAAAAAATGACGAGTTCTTGTGCAATTCTTCCATATGGAGATGTGTCTCTGACTATGGACACTTGAAATTCAACAGAAGAACTAATCAAGAAACCCTAACTGATATAAGCAAAATATATAATAAGCATGCACAAAAATTCGAAAATCCAAGAGTTCTATACAACAAGTAGCAACAAAAATAGTAATGCAATCAACATCAAACATTTATTTAAAACATATAACTCAAATTTTGAAAAGAGTAAAACTTACAATTCTCAAACTCCTAGACGATGGTGAAAGCGGTGAAGACGATGAAGATGGTCAAGGCAGAGAAGATGACGAAGGTGGCAAAGGTGGCGACGGCGGTGCGACGGCGGTGCGACGGGTTTCTCTTCTATGTTTGGGGTGCGACGGTGCGTGCAACAAAGAATTTGAGCTGTGGGTTGGGCTTGACAAATCAGCTGTGGGTTGGGCTTTGACAAATGAAGTGTGGGTTGGGCTTTGACTTTGAGCTGTGGGCTGGGCTTTTAGTTATGGGCTTGAGGTATGGGCTGGGCCTAATGGGTCAAAAAGATCCGTCTCACGGAAGAGGATCCGTGAGACGGTCTCATATGAGTTTTTGCGTATTCCAATCCTTGTCTTTTCTTTTTGATAAATTATAAATGTATGCCATGTTGGATAAATCCAATGTATGTTGGGCTTCCACGTGTCAATTTAAATGTGTATAGCTGTCTAAATGAAGCCCAAATTAAAGTGATCCACTAAAGTTTAAGTTATGGGCTTATATGGGTATCATATTATTCATGGGTTTTTATGTGTAGATACCATTAGGTGATTTTCAATTTGTTGAGGGACCAAATTGAAAATAAAGGAATTTTATTATTATAAGTAAAGGGTTATGATCCCCAAACGTCAGATTTCTCATCACACGTTCTGCATTCTTTCTGCGGCTGTGATTAAGGGTGAATCTGATAGTTTGGTAAACCATCCCAGTTAAAGTACGATTCGGTATGATTTATGGATTTAGGTACGCTTCCGCTTTACGATTATCGTCTTTCTCAATTTCGGATTATCATCGTAGAGTAGATTTGGGGCTTTTGTACTATAGCATGTTTTTGTGCTTAAAGCATGCAATTTATGTGACCTACTAATCTAACAAGTGGTATCAGATCCACTCTATGCATGATTTTCTGAAATATTGGAAGAATTTCTATGAATCTAAGTTTTGGAAAATTATAAGGGCTTCTATTATCATTCTTAATGAGCCGATTTGGTTTAATCTATTCATCCTTGATACGCGCGTGAATAGTGGGTTAGTGGGAAAAATTTATCTTCCTTTTCTTTTTAATTTTGAAGCAAATCAACCTGATGTTCTTTCGCTGCCATGCTTTGTTTATTAACTTTGCTTGGACTAATTGATTGACCATGAATGCTGATTAAATGAGCTTGCAAATTAAGCTGGAAAGATTTGGCGCATAATTTAATTTTATGAGCAGATTTATTTTAATGAATTCTTTTAGATACGGCATATGGTTGAAATTGCTTTTCTTCTGCCTAAATTGTTTGTTTGGGTTGTTGACTATATGTATTTGTTGCTTCTATTTTGCATGTGTATATGATTTCTGATTCGGTTAATCACTTAAATAGTGATTTCAGATTGCTCCCCATATGGAATTTCGGGTGAAGACAATTATAAGTCTTAAATGTTTAAATTTGATTCGAATTTGTTGGACATCTCATGTTCCCTTTTGGTTTTACTAATATTTGAGATAGATTGATTGAAACTTGAAGTCGCCAAAGTGACCTCTCTTGTGTAAATTTTTTCTATTGAAAATATTGGGTTGGTTGTGGATGTGTATATTCATGCGGGTATTAGTCGGCCCAAAGGAAGATTAATGCTTGGCCAAAGTACACAAACACTTTGATGGTAAATACGTGACAATTATAAGTTTTTTTTTTTTCGTGTGAGTAATAAGTCGGCCCAAAGGAAGGCTGTTGCTCGACATGGTTTTATTGTCAGTATTTGATCATTAAGAAGAGGTGACCACTTACAAGTTAATATTACTGTCCAAAGACTTGATATTAATGTTGTGCTCGGTGCCTCGAGAGGTTTCCATCATATTTGAATTTATTTGGTTTATGTGAGCATGACAGTTATTTGTTTTTTGTTCTCTGTTTAGCTATGTCTGCTACTTCTGTGTCTGCCAACTTTAACAACATTCCAGAAGCCTTTCGAGGCACTGCATCTGAGGAAATTATTTTGGCCAGTGAGTACCTTGCTCATATTGAAAAGCGTTTTGTAAAAAACGATAAGGTCGATACAAGTATTGCTCAGCTGGCCATTAAGTTGGGCATTATAAGGAAGCCCGTTGAGAAGGCTTCTAAGGATCAATTTATTTTGGTCTGTTATGAGTTTAATTTAGCTTCAATATCTAGAAACACTTGTGGTTAGATTCTGGTGCTACCACGCATATAAGTGTTTCGATGCAAGGTTGTCTGAGCTACCGAAAGCCAATTGATGGTGAAAGATACATCTATGTGGGAAATGGCAAATCGGTAGAAGTGGAGGCAATAGGGCATTTTAGATTGTTATTACAAACCGAATATTTTTTGGATTTGAAAGACACTTTTATTGTTCCGTCTTTTAGACGGAATTTGGTTTCTATCTCCATGTTGGACAAATTTGGTTTTACTTGTTCATTTGGAGATTGTCAGTTTAAGCTTTCAAATAATTCCAGTATTGTGGGCACTGGTTCTTTGAGTGCATTTGACAATCTATATTTGCTTGATATTGTACCTTCATATAATGAAACCTTGCATGTTGAATCTAGAGGTACAAAGCGAAAATTAAATAAACAAAATTTAGCTAACCTATGGCACAAGCATTTAGGTCATATATCAAGAACCAGAATCGAGAGGCTTGTGTCAGATGATATTTTGGATACACTCGACTTTTCAGATCTTAGTGTATGTGTCGAGTGTATTAAAGGAAAACAGACCAAACAAAAGAAATTAGGTGCCCAAAGAGCTAAGGATGTCTTAGAATTGATTTATACGGATATTTGTGGGCCATTCCCTATGGCTTCTTGGAATGGTCAACAATATTTTGTGTCATTCATAGACGATTATTCTCGATTTGGGTACCTATATCTGATTCATGAAAAATCAGAGGCACTGGACAAGTTCAAAGAATTTAAGGCTGAAGTTGAAAACCAACTCAGCAAAAGGATTAAATGTGTTAGATCTGATCGTGGTGGTGAATACTACGGTAGATATGACGGTTCAGGTGAACAACGTCCAGGACCATTTGCTATCTTCATAAAGGAATGCGGAATAGTCCCACAGTACACCATGCCAGGGACGCCTAGCATGAATGGTGTAGCTAAGAGACGAAACAGAACTTTAAAGGATATGGTAAGGAGTATGATTAGTCATTCTTCCTTACCAGAATCACTTTGGGGAGAAGCAATAAAAACCGCAGCTTACATTCTCAATAGGGTACCAACTAAAGCAAATGTTAAAACTCCATTTGAACTTTGGACCGGGCGTAAGCCTAGTCTAAATCACCTTCATATTTAGGGATGTCCAGCTGAGGCACGGTCTTATAGGCCAAATGAAAAGAAATTGGACTCCAAAACAGTTAGCAGCTACTTTATTGGTTATTCAGAAAAGTCCAGGGGTTTTAAGTTTTATGATCCCACTAGAAGGTCAATTTTTGAGACGGGAAATGCAGTGTTCTTTGAGGATGTTGAGTTTGGGGGAGAAATAAGGTTAGAGATATTGTCTTTGAGGAGGAGTCGATTTCGACACCGACTACTGCTTATGACAATGTTCAGGTACCCATTCCTGTCATTGAAGAAGAAGCAGATTTAGAACCTCAACAGGATAATGTTGAAAATCTTCCCCATCAGGTTGAAGAAATAATTCAAGAACAACCTCAACAAACTCAAGAACATATAGAATTAAGAAGATCCACTAGAGAAAAGAGAAAAACTATTCCGGATGATTACATAGTTTTTCTCCAAGAAAATAAGGACACTAATGAATTAATGGAAGATGATCCAATCAGTATTCATCAAGCTATGCAGGGTCCAAATGCTCTAAAGTGGATTAATGCTATGAAAGAAGAGTACAAGTCAATGCAAGACAATCAAGTTTGGGATCTTGTCCATGTACCGGAAGGTTCGAAACCCATTGGTTGTAAATGGATTTTTAAAACCAAAAGGGATTCGAATGGTAATGTGGAAAGATATAAGGCACGTCTTGTGGCAAAGGGCTTTACTCAAAATGAAGGCATTGATTGTAAAGAGACTTTCTCTCCGGTTTCAACGAAAGACTCTTTTAGGATAATAATGGCACTAGTTGCGCATTATGATCTTGAGTTACATCAGATGGATGTTAAGACAACGTTTCTCAATGGTGACATTGTTGAGACAATATATATGGTGCAACCTGAAAACTTTGTGTCCGGAGACCCAAAGAATATGGTTTGCAAATTAAAGAAATTCATATATGGACTCAAGCAAGCTTCTCGTCAATGGTACCACAAATTTCATGAAGTAGTTGTCTCCTTTGGTTTTGAGGTTAATGCTGTTGATGATTGTGTGTATCACAAGTTCAGTGGGAGTAAGTTTATATTCTTGGTGTTGTATGTTGATGATATACTACTAGCCACTAATAATTTAGGTTTGTTGCACGATACCAAAACCTTTCTATCAAAGAAATTTGAAATGAAAGATCTTGGGGATGCCTCTTTTGTTTTAGGAATCCAAATACAACGAGATCGTTCTCAAGGTATTCTTGGATTGTCACAAAGAGGATATATAGAAAAAGTGTTACAAAGATTTGGCATTTAAAATAGCAAGCCGGATGACACCCCTGTGGCTAAGGGAGACAAGTTTAGTCTCAATCAGTGCCCTAAAACTGCACTTGAGGTCCAAGAGATGTAAAAGCTTCCCTATGCTTCGGCTTTTGGGAGTTTAATGTATGCTCAGGTCTGCACAAGACCTGACTTAAGCTTCATTGTTGGTATGTTGGGCAGATACTTAAGTAACCCTGGTATGGATCATTGGAAAGCAGCCAAACGGGTTATAAGGTATCTACAGAGAACTAAGGATTACATGCTCACATATAGTAAATCAGATCAATTGGAGATCAAAGGTTATTCTGATTCTGATTTTGTTGGATGCCAAGACAGTAGAAGATCCACTTCAGGCTACATTTTTCTGTTAGCTGGGGGAGCTATATCATGGAGAAGCGCTAAGCAGACACTTGTAGCGTCTTCCACCATGGCGGCAGAATTTGTAGCATGTTATGAGGCATCAAATCATGGAATATGGTTACGAAACTTTGTCACTGGGCTGCGTGTTGTGGGGAATATTGAAAAACCACTTAAGTTATATTGTGACAATAATTCGGTAGTATTATATTCCAATAACAACAGGAGTTCCACGAAGTCAAAACACATTGACATTAAGTTCCTTGTTGTGAAGCAAAGAGTGCAAAGTGGTCAGATTTCTATAGAGCATATTGGGACAGACTCAATGATTGCGAATCAGCTAACTAAAGGTTTACCACCCAAGTTTTTTCATGAGCACACAACTCAAATGGGTGTTATGTTATTTCAGGTTATTTCAGTTTAGTGGGAGTCTGTATTTGGTTTTATTGCTCTATATTTGATTTTGGACACATTATTGTGTATTTTGATGATACTGCGCAGAAATAAAGTTTTTTTTTTGGTTTATTTGCACTTTGTAATTTAGGTTTTATGTTGATCTCACTAAGGAATAAGGAAAGGACCAGTTGGAAATAGGCATGTCAGGTCACATTGCATGTAATTTCCATGCTACACACCATGAATGATCTGTTGATAATTGTAATGATATACGTGATTACTGATGGGTTTAGTTACGATTAAAGTAACAAAGACCTCTTTAGTCCTATGTCAGAGCAGTTGACAATGAGATTGTTTAGGGATACTCATACATATGACAACAAGGTTTGAGCTCACTTAGGTAATGCACATTTGTTCGGTGTCACGTGTTACCCAAGTGGGAGATTGTTGGATAAATCCAATGTATGTTGGGCTTCCACGTGTCAATTTAAATGTGTATAGTTGTCTAAAGGAAGCCCAAATTAAAGTGATCCACTAAAGTTTAAGTTATGGGCTTATATGGGTATCATATTATTCATGGACTTTTATGTGTATATACCATTAGGTGATTTTCAATTTGTTGAGGGACCAAATTGAAAATAAATGAATCTTATTATTATAAGTAAAGGGTTATGGTCCCCAAACGTCAGATTTCTCATCTCACGTTCTGCATTCTCTCTGCGGCTGTGATTAAGGATGAATCTGATAGTTTGGTAAACCATCCCAGTTAAAGTACAATTCGGTACGATTTATGGATTCAGTACGCTTCCGCTTTACGGTTATCACCTCTCTCAATTTCGGATTATCATCGTAGAGTAGATTTTGGGCTTTTGTGTTGTAGCATGTTTTTGTGCTTAAAGCATGCAATTTATGTTACCTACTAATATAACATGCCATGCATGTTTGTAATGTAATAACATCAGTAAATATACAAAACATGTTAAAATACAGATATATATATATATATATATATAATATCATGTGCTAATTTGCGAATTGATTTCGCATGTCATCAATTATCACTAAGCATTTCCTTAGAATAGACCACTTTTCTCATTAAAGAAAAAAAAAAAAAAGAATTGACCCGTGAAAATTGATTGTTTTAAGACAAATATGATTCATGGTAGTATAATTCTCGTGAGATGAAATTTCATATTCATAACCTGTACAAAATCCAACATAACACATATAAAATACATCATTGATAAGAAGACCTATAATCTATATAGCAAAGTTCATGATTTATTTTATTTATATCTGTCAATCTTTCCAAGAGATTTTTTTTCTCTTGCATATATGTTGTATTCTCTTCCCCTTTTCTATCATCAAATTGTAGTTTCTTCTTTTTAGCTTTTGCCTATCTTCTTTCAATCTGATCATATATAACAAATCATATTCTTTGAACTAATTTATTTAGTTTGAGTTCTTATTTAGCACATTTCTTATTTATCGATTATGCTAGTTAGGAATTAAAATAGTAATTTTTTATTCGGTTGTTCTTGTTATCAACCATGGTTGGGTTTTTATTCAAATATTTAAAAAAAAAAAATTGTAAGAAACCAGATTACTCTATTACATACATATATGTAATATGATATATATAGATATTGGTTAATTATGTGGTGGTTCAAGTTTAGAAGC
The DNA here is from genome assembly GCA_005771605.1 of Scutellaria baicalensis. NCBI lineage: Eukaryota > Viridiplantae > Streptophyta > Magnoliopsida > Lamiales > Lamiaceae > Scutellaria > Scutellaria baicalensis. The sequence goes on along the minus strand of CM016721.1, from coordinate 49,690,485 downwards.
AGCAATGCAATTCATGTATATGATAGGTTAAAAAAATGTTTAATTAAATAAAAGATAATATGTTCCATAAAAAATGGGGGGTTTTCAGATCAAAGTAAATTAAAAATTTTAATTACAAAACACTTTAATTCCAAGTAAATGTAATATTTTTACTTCAACATAAGGTTATGAGTTCACAAATTAAGATTTGTAAAATGATTTAAGAGTTCACAAATTAAGATTTGTAAAATGATTGTATATAATATTATGTTGTTAATTGTCATCTAAAAGTTCTTTTTTGTTTGTAATTTTTAGAATTGATCTAAAATTCGAAGACAGACTGTTTGTCATTGAATAATAATTCAGCCACTACCTAATTTTAGCAACCCATCAATTATTAAATAAATATATACTACCTCCGTCCCAGTTGAATTTGCCTACTGATCATTTTCGTTTGTCCTAATCCAATTTGCCAGTTCATAAATGACAAAGAAATTATAAAACAAAAAATATAAAAAACATTTTTTTAATCAAAAAGTAAACAAAAAGTAACCTAAAACAATAAGTCAACTGCATTTTTTTAGGTTTCGTACCCGATCCAAGTAGGTAAATTGGATCGGGACGGAGGTAGTATAACTTTCACTTCATTAAATCTCTCTGATTTTCAGTAACTCTTTTTTGTCATTTCTTTTATTTCCTTATTATCCTCACTCACTGACAAGTGACATCCTGGTCATTCTTGTCCTAAATCAATTCCATTTTAATATTCCACATATCCTATTTTGTAGTTTAGCATTTTTCTTGATGGATAGTATTGTCTTATATGGCATAAGTAGTATACCAATTTTTTGATGTTATGTATATCTCCATTTTTAATATTTCGGAATGTTTAGTTTAATTTAATTTAATTTAATTTTACTAATTAGAAGATCTCCAAAAAAAATCATAATAAGTTAAAATATTATTTTAATTATATAGCTCTAAATATTAACAAAAAATGAATCTTTCCTTTATTGAAATCCATGAAAATGGCCAAACTGACTAATCAAAACCAAACAATATTTATGGGATGGAAAACATTAATATTAATTAACAGTAATTTCCATGTCTAAGTCCCAATTTGGTTGTATCTACCAACTAATAGAAAACCCAGTTTGCAGTTCCACATGGGCTGTCATTTAACCCACAGAGCATAATGGGCCAATAGAAATGCAAATACACAATCATTAGGGTGGACCAGTGGACTATAATTTGTTACCGCCCATTAAATTCCCTATTTGAAATTTTTGAATATTTGATTAAAGAAAATGAATTAACCATAAGGCTTAATACTTGTATAGATTAATTAATCAATTAAAAGGTTGTTTAATAGGCATGATAAGAACACAATTATTTTCTTCAAAATTGATAAATTAGGACTTGAAGCAAACTTTAACTTTCATACTCAACCTCATTAATTAAATTTCTAAACTCAAATTTCATGGGGAAATCCAACTCCTAATTACCCTCAAATCTATATGTACTATTTAAGTATCCACGTCAACTAGTTTTATTGATTTGTGTAAAGAGTGACACTTGTGTGTCCAGGGCACGGTGTCTGCAACTTAACCATCATATGGTATTACATATATACTCTACATGTATCATTTGTATACTCTTCAGGTATCACATGTATATAAGAGTATATATGTGATACGTTTCTTGGTGTAAAGAGTATCACATGTATATAAATGTATACATGTGATATCTGTAGAGTATATGTATAACACCAAGAAACGTAACACATGTAGAGTATATATATAATACCTAAAGAGTATATGTATAACACCTAAATTTGTGTCCCTATGTGGCAAGGGGTATATATGTTTTTTCCTTCTGAAAAAAGTCAATCAAGGCACTTACCTCTTCAGCTAATTTAAGTCATATTTTCCTTACTCCAATGTCATTATATGAGACATATTATATATGTCTCTATGAGACACGCTCTAGCACTCACAAACTACATTTTACCTACTCTTATATTTTTTTATAGATTTGATGTGTTATAAAACAACACAATCAAGAAATTTACAACTTATTACAATGATATTTGAACATTCAATATAACTTCATTGTAAACTTCTATTCACGAACCTGTTCAAACTCGATATTTAAGTGAGATCTAATATGTACTTGAAGAGCTCAGTACTAACATTTAATGATCATGTTATGTAACACTTGACTCAAAAGGGAGTTACATGAGAAACATAATATTAACAATATGTGTATGTATATATAAAAGTATAAGTACATTTTATTTTGTTTTTGTTTTAGGAAAATTTTTAAAGTATAATTACCTTCTCTGTGATGAAGATAACAAGAAATATTAAAATGAGCTAGGTCCATTCCACCTCATTAAAACATAGGTTTCGGTTGAACAATCAATAGTTATTATAAGATTGTTATTATTATTTATATTTTATATAGTTTAGGGTTTTGCTTGGTTTTTAATTAATTTTTAGTGGGTCGGACTTTTAGGATTTACATGCCTAAAATCCTAGTTTATCTATTATACATAGGAGCCTTAGGATCATTGTAAAGTAATTAATTAATGAATAAAAATTATTGGGTTATTCCTTTTTCGTGTTTTATTAGTGTTTTCCAATATTTTGAATTAATAGATTATCATCATTTCTTAATTGCGTTTACTTATCTTCTGACTATTCTTACGATCAACAAATTTATTGTATAGGCTTTCTTCTGTATCATATAATATCATACTTATTCATATACTCCTTAATATAATATATATATATATATGTATTGGAAGGATAGAAGTACTGATTAAAAGAACACTAGGATGTTATGTTATTGAGAGTGTTGTTACAAATGTTATTATTGTTCTTTATCTTATTTTTATTTTCTTTTACAAAGGAATATCGCATTAATTAAATTTGGAATAAAGATGGAAAAAAGAAAAAGAAAAGACATACATGAGAATGTCTTTCTCTGCAAATAGCCCTACAAATAAAAGTCAAAGATGAAATTATTCGTAAATAATTGGCCCCACTCCACTCATTTTCGGTCAAATTCTAATCAAACGAAAGAGGTCACAAAGTCAAAACGACAAGCAATTATATCCACATAATCATGTCACCATGCTAAATCCCTTTTCTTGAGCACGTTTCATGTGAGATCGTCTCACGATCTTCTTGTGTGACATGAGCTAATTCTTAATTCCTCATGAACAATTTATATAAAAATCCCTAAAAATGGGAAACTATTAAAATCACTTAAAAATAGTTCAATATAAAGATTATAGATTTCAGATCATTATATATATTAAAATCATCCAAAAATTCTTCACGGATTAAGTTATCTATCATTTAAGTCATTCAATGACATTTGAAAATTGGGAAAGGTAAAGTGATTTTGTTGACAAGCTGGTTCAAATATACTATTATTCAATCTCTCAAATTGGGAAGAAGCATATTATTCTATATTTAAAGTTGAATACTTTTTTTCTTAGGATATTGCAGAACAAACTGCAATGCGTTATATTCGAAGCTATCCATTTCCTTGAGCAATAATATGGAGTTAACAGTTTTGCTTTCAAGTTTCCACAACCATCTCAAATATATGTAACCGTGTTTAGAAAAAAGCATTCCCATATTGTAAGAGATAATATTATTTTAGGTTGAACGGCACATCAAAATAGATGATGAATTTTTAAGTTAATTAGATGTATAGTGATGATAACTATTGAGGTTTTAGAACTTTCCCACAAAACAAATTTATGTATCAAGTTCTTGCAAGATTGATACACCTCAACAATAGTACATCTTTAAGTGCATGATCACATCCACAATGTCTAAAGTATCAATGCAAAATATTCTTCATTCCTTCTCCAAGATTTGTCAACTCCACCTTCAACCTGACCTCTATAATGGAGCTCATACATAACGATTCTCAGAATAAATTCCTAATCAGAACCTTTTGCATTGCGATTATCCTTCCCATACCCTTACTAAGTTATTGATGGAAATTGCACTTGTATATGCTTCTATTGCAAAAACACACAATCAGTCACGTATAAATAGACCAACCAACACCCTGCATTTCTGCCACAACTGAATTCCACAAAGAAAATGAGAACGCGGTTTGAAAGTAGAGAGGTCTTACATGATGATAAAGAGTCGAGTTTGGTAGCCAAGAATGACTTGCCTGTAACCTCAAGTATAGTGAACCACAAAATCAGCGAATAGATATCACAGATTATCTTTCCTGTGCTATGGTTAACAGGCAGTCTCCTTGGCTAGCCTGAACGTCTCTTATCTCTCATGCTAGATCTGCTCCTGCAATGAAATGCCTCGACAAGCCGACTCTTTTCCTGGCTCCATGGAGTTACATCAGAAGAAAGGTAAATGATCTCTCTTTTCAGCATTCAAATTTGACTAATTGTCTACCACCAAAAACCAAAGAACATTACATCTAGTCTCTGCATATCATTCCATCATGAAATCCATTGCTAGAACTCGGAAATGTCACTATGTGTTCATGCAATAATGGGATCTCATATGGTGCTGTAAGCCTCTAACCACTAACATGGCATGGTGCCTGTGCCATTTGTAGTATGTCTATAATTCTAGGACTTCATGTAGTTTACTGATCAACACCCTTGCAGCCCTTTATTAAAGTCACTTTCCCCAGACGACTATAAGAATGCTAAGACTAATGTTAAGGTAAAACATCCCAGATCACAGTTTCCTTCAGAGAATAACTTAGCCTGAAAGCCAAAAAGAACAACACCAGAGATAGCAGTTGTCACCTTCTAAATCCGATTTATAGGCTTTATGATATTAGAAACCAATTTTGAATAAAGAGGTTTTGAGAATATTCCTCCTCGGGAGCCAGAGCTCCATTTTCAACAATATCCTTTTGTGTAGTGACACTAGTCCACGTACCACAAGGTCCCAGAATGTATTTTCTTCTAGTATCTTTCCTAACCAAGGACATGAGACAGAGACATAACTTGGTTCAGTCTTAATCTCCCAGCCATAATAGAACCAGGGTGAACAGACATAAGCTCAATAAGGCATTTCCGACATGAGATATAGTTGTAAGATGACAGGAAGATTCAACAAACATAATCACATGCATTGAACTTGCACCTAAACATCAATTAGTATACATAACTGAAACACAACGGATATTTCCCAGTTGATCCTTGACAACTAAGCTTATCATGGTAAATCTTTTTCACACACCATATATTAAGTGCAATTTCTTTTCAAGTTCCACTGACACAGAACATGCAGATCATAATTCGATATCCATGACTAAGATATCAAGAATAAAAACAAACACGCACACAGAGAAGAAATATGTAACAGGAGTCAATTTGGTATTCAGTCAAAAGTTGCAACAAGATTATTATACAAATATAATTCTGCCTATAATCTGTTTTTATAAAATACAGTTCTTCCATTTTTTTAAAGATAATCACCAAAACATATATTTGCATATGAATATACTAGCATAATTACTGTGATCCTACTGGACTCATCATATCATGCAGGCACAGCAAAACTCTGTTGTTCCCAGTGCGGCGGATCCATCACAGCACAAATATCAGACTTCTCAAAGTCAGCAACCTAGTAATGCAATAAAAATAAAATTTCTAAGTAAATCTTCAGAAATTGGCATGTGGCATGTTCAAGGAGAATATTAAAGACGGATATGCGATTTTACCTTCTCATTGCAGCTAGGACAATAATGATACTTGTGCCATAGACAATCCATTGAAGGGCACAGAAAACAGACTCCAAGCATCATCGGCATCATACAACCAACAAAAGCGGCTAAACTCAATTTTGACCTGAATCAAAAGCAAATACAAGTATCCAAGAGTAAGAAACCAAAATAATACACAGACAAAAGAAGTCATCTTGGAAAAGATACATAAACCTATACATGGTAAATAACTAGCATAATTCCGAGCTTCTATGCAGCCTGTCTTAACGTGGTTGTTTAATACAGCACCATGGAATTTAAAGATAAGATAACAGACATTGTAGTAAAATCCACATCACAGTACTGAAGTGGATGACCTTCTGATTAGCATAAAGGCTAAAGCAGTTAGCTCATGGAAAATTTCTATTCTTTTTCCAAATCTATATTGATCTGCTGCCTTGTTATTGAGTAAAAACTGCAACAATTTGATCTCCAACAGAGACACTCCAGTGCAAATCCCAGTTTGTTCACCACAACTAATCACAAATTAGACATAATGCATCCTAATTGAAATTTGAAATTGATCACTCTGTTTCCAGTGTGGTCCATCACATGACAATTTTGAATGCATGATCAAATATAAATTCAGCCAAAAAACATTCTAAAAAGTAAAGCTCGAATCTTTGTATAGAAAAAAAAACAAACAAACAAACAAACAAGATACGAGACAAAACCTTAGACAATTAGAAATAAATTCCAAGAAAGAAACAAATATTTACAAAACTCCCAACAGAAAAGAGAACTTTACTTGACAGTGGTGACGCCTGATCCACCGCAATAAACACAGTTAAAAGGCGCAGGGGTATCCCGGTAAATTGTCTGTTGAAGGGGAATTCCTTTGGGGTCCCCAACGACGGCGTTTGGAGGGATGGCGCCGGCCTGATAAGGGTTTTCAGTGACGTAAAGTTGCTGTGGCATCGGCGCATGGTACGCCGCGTTGTAGGGGATCCCGATCGCAGGCTCGTCGTTCTTGGACGATTTCTCCATGGCTGTCGAATACTTTCGAGGGCAAGTGGAAAAATTTCGGAGAGATTATGAACAATAGATTCGTCAATTAATTGGGAAGTTTCGATTAAATTGAGAAGAGGAAAAGTTGAAATGGAGAATTTTTCAGATGAAATTTGGGGGAAGACGAACAAGAAATAGGGTGGGTTTTGAAATGTGGAAGCTTCCGCTTCTAGAAGGAATGTAAGCTCTTAGCAAATACCTGCTGCTTAGTCAATTTCAAAATTGGTGTCTAAGAATATTAATTTACATTCATAGATGTTTGGGGTGGAGGTTGGGGTTTCTTTGGAGTAGTTAGATTAAGTTTCAATTATGTTTTGATGTTTTTTTATTTGGATTGAATGTTTTGTGTAATATAATAATTTGTAATTTTTTTTTGTTTGAATTTAAGTTTGCAGCATTTTTAGAAAGGTTTATTTATTGACATTATGTTTGGTTTATAGGTTTGTTATTTCCATTCTACAAAATTTCAAGGGAAATTTTCACATTTGGTATCCGAAAATAGGTTATATTTCAAATCGGGTACTCCAAAGTTTGAGTTCATCAATTTAGCTCCTCAGTTTTTCAAAATCCATCAAATTTAGTACCTGCAGTTAAAAATCCGTCCAAACTGACGGAAGTTAACTACCCTGAACGTTTTTGTGCGAAAATTAGATGGGGAAAGCTATATTTTTCCCCAAATCATGTCCAACTTCTCATCTACTCAAAATTCGATCGATTCAACCCTAATTTCCTCAATTATGATATTCAAGATCCTCAACCTTGATATTCAAACCATTTGAACACTCCACAATACCCTACTTTCTGCATTGCCATATACAAAACATCACATTCGCCAAAAAAAATCAGAAATTCAGTGGAAATTCAAGCTAAAAAAAATGATAATAAATCTTACCCCATAATTTGGGCAACACCAATATCTCCTCCCTGGATTATCTTTCGACCAAGAGGTCTTCAAAGGCAAGACAATCGATCGAATTGAGGAAATTAGGGTTGAATCGATCGAATTTTGAGTTGATGAGAAGCTGCGCACGATTTGGGGAAAAAATAGGGTTCCCCGTCTAATTTTCGCACAAAAACGTTCAGGGTAGTTAACTTCCGTCAGTTTGGACGGATTTTTAACGGTGGATACTATATTTGATGGATTTTGAAAAACTGAGGGACTAAATTGATGAACTCAAACTTTGAGGTACCCGATCTGAAATATAGTCTATTTTTGAGTACCAAATGTGAAATTTTCCCAAATTTCAATTATATCCTTATAAATAAGCTCAACGTTTTTAGTGTAAATTTACCCTCAACGTGTGTAAATTTACCCTCAACGCTTGAATTTGAGAGCAAATTGACCATATTTTTCTTTCTATGGATATTCTAATCACATTCTTCTAGTGCAAATGTATTATATCTTTTATTGTATATTATATTAAATGAAATAGAACCTAATTATTTGTATTGAAATATTCTAAATTAACTTCAAATTTTATTAATAAATTTTACTATTTGAGAATTAAATAGATCTACATTTTATAATAATGTCAAGATATATAACGTTTAGAAAAAACAAACATAAATCCAAACATAATATATGCCTCAAAAAAAAAAAAAAGAACTGTGTTTTTGTTACATTTTAATAGTATAGAAATAAAAAAAAATGATAAATGAAACACAAACACAATATTTTGTTCATAAATCCAAAAAAAAAAAAAAATCCTTCATAATCATATATAGTAATATATTACATATGCCATTTTGAATTCCAAAATCAACAAGTTTTGACTAAAGTCCAAAGAAATAGTTTAAGTAAAATTAAATGTTATTTCTATTTTTTTAAAATTAAATTAAAGTAAAAATAATTGTTTTGTGGTGGTTTGATAATCAAAAATTTTGGGCCAATATATAAGCTCCCCAAAATCAGCCAATTTGTTTGTGAGACGACAACTAGAGAAGAAATCAGTTAGGATTGCAAGTGAAGATCCCGCATTTATATGGGATACGTGTAATTTTATGAGGAATAGGGAGTATTCTAGACATTTCAACTTTAAAATAAAGGATATAAATGTAATTTTCTATAGTTGCAAAAGTAGGTTGAATCATGGGTTTATAAACTCACCAATATTGGTGGGTTTAATAAACACACCATAAGCCCACCCTTATCCCTCCACATCATCAACTTTAGTACCAGATCAGTTAACGAAACAGGGCTCAATCCCACGATCCAAACAAAATTTTTGTTACTTTATGGGTGGTTTATTAGCTAACTCTCCATCCAAACTAGGCCAAAAGAATATTAATTTACATTTATTGATTAAAAAAAATCAAACTTCAACTATTAAAAATAATAATAATCTTTTGAACTTGGAAAATGGGTATTAAAAATACCCAAAGCCACAATGTAAAGAGCAAAGGTGGTTCTATGTTTTGAGTAGATGATGTTAATGTATGTTGACTATAATATTGGAAACATAATGGACAACATTGCTCGTCCGTGAAGTCAAAACATAAAAGTCAATTGGGAAGCCCATATGGAGAGGCCAAAATCGAAGCCCATGTGGCCTATGACCTTCCAAGTCCTCATGCGTGTGATGGTGTAAGTTAGTGGAGAGGTTACACCCACTTAGTGGACATAAATGCCTTGAATGTCATTATTATGGTGAGCCCCTTCAAATGGTGGGTGTGCTTATAAATAGGACATGGTTTTGATCATCATGCACACAACCAAGAGGACGAAATTCCTCATTGTAAAGCCATATCTCTCATAGCATGTTTGAAAACAAGCTTGCATTTTTGAGCGTATGGAAATGTGATCTAGTTCTCCACCATTCTAGTTTGTTAGTGTTTCTAGTTTTGTGGTGCTACTAACTAAAAGATGTAAGTCGTTTTACCTTTGGGAACGTCACGTCGTACTATGAGCACTAGTCGTGATGTGTTCGTATTTTAGAGGAAATGTTTCCTTGAGTCGACTTTACATCTTGCATTTGCATTGCATTTCCAAGGCTCTTCCTTTTAGGGAATTCGTTATTTGAAATTGTTGCTGGTTTCTGGAGTCTATCACGTAGCCAAGCTCGAAGACCTTACTGGATTTTAAAGTTCGAAGGTACTCCAAATTTCCAACATTAATCTAATGTCTTAGTGTTGCCTATAGTGTTGACAATATCGTCGGCAACATTCAGAATCAGTCTCTTGCATTTTTGCAACATTTTCAGAACTATAAGTTTGCAACAATATTGTTTTTTATTTTCTTGTTAAAATCGACATTGTTTGGTGCATTGTAAACCAACTTGTTTAAGATAAAAAAAAAATGTTTGGTTCTAGTATTATGATATATAACTAGTGTATATTACTGTGTATCACACAGATTTTTCTAATATACTTTAGACATATTTTTAAGTTAAAATTAAATACATAAAATATAATATATTCAGTATTTTTATTAATTTATATTAACATAAATTAACATCTGGTTTCTATTAACTTTAATTTTATATATATAGTATTAACATATATTCATCTAAGTTTTATTATTAACATATATTAATTAGCAATCAATAATTTTTATTTGTGAATTTACTAATGTTTGTTTTTCTTAAAATTATATTTATATACTCATATGCCTAAAAATATATGTACATAATATTCTATACATGATATGCAAGATTCAATTCTTTTCCCTAATTTATAATAATTATATTTATTTACATATAATTTTATTATATACATTTAGCCTAGCTTGTTGAATTAAAATTAAACATCAATATTTAGCAAAACATTAAAATTAATTAAAATGCATATGTTACAGTCATATCATATTTAGTATGTAAATTAAATATAATTATGAAACATAACAATCAACTTCTATATTAATGTATATTGACTAAAATTTTATAGGTTACAAATTGTTAGTAATTATCATTAAAATTTCATATGGTACAAATTGTTATTAATTATCATTAAAATTTCATATGTTACAAATTATTAGCAATTATCATGCATTAAAAGAATTAATTGAATTAAGTTATAAATTAAATATATATAAATTAAAAAAATTGAGCAAAAAATTGGAATAACCATAGAATGACATGTGTCATTTAGTGGTTATTCATTTAGTATATATTAGTAATTCATCCGCGCGATGCACGATTATTTATTTTGGTAATATATACAATTTATAATTTGTTATATTAAAAAATTATTCAATGTCTTTACTATTTCAAATTTTTTATAGTATATACTTTATATTTTTCATATTTTTATTGAATATAATTTCATTTTATAATTTGAAAATACCATAAGATAAAATGGAATTTTAATTGAAGAAAGTAAATGTTGGTTTAATTGTGCCTCTACCCACATCTTAAAGCTTCCTTGTGCATTCATTTTTCTGTGGTGAGTTATTCTAAAGTCAAATAACACAAACTATACATGTTATTCTAAATTATATTTGATAATATTAAAAGGTCGTAATACAAAATTTATAAATAACTTAAAGAATTTATACAAAATTTATAAATAACTTAAACAACGAATTTGAAAGCTTACATTCTATTTGTTTGTATTTTGTAAATAAAAAATAAAAAAACATTCTTGACTCAATAAATAATTTGAATATTACAATGAATTTTGGAGTGAGTGAAAAGTGGTTATTTAACAATATAAAATTTGAAATATTTATTTGTATACAACATTTTTCATAATTACAAAAGATATACAAGTATTTCTTTTAACTTCAAAATTGATGATGATGATGATGATAATAATAATAATAATAATAATAATAATAATTCTAAACATTGATTAATTACAATTAACCAATAACATAAAATTAAAAACATGAAATACTCACATTCTATTTGTTTCTATTTTTTTGTATTTTTCATGGTTCGGTACAAAATTAACAATATAAGTTTTTGAAATATTTATTTATATAAAACATTTCTTGTAATTACGAAAAAATATCTTAATATTTGTTTAACTTTAAAATTAATAATAAGAATAATTCTAGACATTAATAAGTAATTAAAGTTTACAAAAATAAAATTTTGATAGCTTACATTCTATTTGATTCAATAATTTGCTAAAAAAATTCATGTCTAAAAAATAGTTTGATAAGCTAGTGTGTTTTGGAGTTTGTTAAAAGTGCCCGGTTAAAAGTATAAATTTCAAAATATTTATTTATATATAACATTTTTCATAATCACAAAAAAATTATCTTAAATTTTCTTTAACTTTAAAATTGATAATAAGATCCTAATTTTATACCAAAGTAATTAAAGTGAACAAAATAAAGAACAAAAATTATTGTTGAACAATGAACAACATTCGTCAACAACAATAACAACAAATACTATCAATTAATAATAGTAATGATAATAAACATAATAATAATAATAATAATAATAATAATAATAATAATAATAATAAAAACAATAATAATCTCAAGATTCAATAAACACCATGCAGATAAAAAAGGTGTTAACATTTAAATTTAAAAGTTAATAAATAACAACTGATCAATTAACCTGTTAATTGTTATACGCTATGTAAATTAATCATACAATGAATTCGAAGTTTTAAAGGTAGTAAAATAAAATAAAATAAATATCAAATTGATGTATGCCCATAGGCTGCCATAGCCCTCATGTCTAGCAGAATTTAGTTGTAAAAATCATTAAGAAGGGAAGAAAAATAAAGAACACAATAAATTTGGGGAAAATGTATAAAAATAAAATAAAATAGAGAGTAGAAAGAAGATAGAAAAAGAAGAAGAGTGGGTGATTATAAAAAAACCAAAACAGAAGAAGAAGGGATTGGAGAAAAGTGGGAAGAAAAAGGGAAAGAGAAAGGTCCTTTAATGTCAGATAATTCAGTAAAAGAGTTCAGAATAGATTCCACATCCGGAAACCCAACCCCCCCCCCCCCCCCCCCCCAATCCCCCAACAATCTCCTACTTCGCTCCTACCTCCCCATTTCTATGTTCCCATATTCTTATTTTATTTCAAGTCTAGTTGGCTACCATTCATTGGACTAAATGTGTAATCACATCGTGATAAGTTGATCTATAATTATACTTGACTTGAACCTCAATTTCATCCCTTCACAAGATTGGAATAATTGGGTTCCATTAACCTCATTTTTAGCTGACAATTATGGTTTGAAATATTTCACCACTTAATTAAAGAGATTTGAAAGTAAGATCTACGTATTAAAGTAGTAAGATCTACGTATTAAAGTACATAGAAACTCTTGTGCATCGACTCCATAGATCAACTGGGTCGATAAGATCTGAATCCGTGCATTATTTATATATTCCCTCGTTTTAGGTGTTGAGATCTTTAGGTTGAATCAATTATGTGAATTTTATATGTTATTGGTGTGACCTTTATATACAAATATGGTCATTACCTTTATGCACTGTAGCATTAAAAAGTTATAATTTCAAAAGAATTTTTGATTCGACATATCTTTACGTGATATTAGTTGCACATTTATATTACATAAATGTAACACTATGTTAATATAAAGGTATAAGTAATATTACATAAACGTTTGAATAATATCATGTAAAATATATATGTACAAATTGTATTGATTTTTAATTTTATAAATTACAATACATAAAGGTCATACAGATATAATATAAAGTCCAAGAAAAAAAAAATTGAAGGAAGAGAAGACAATATTTAAAATTTAAAACAAAAAATAGACGAATACGAATCTACCCAAATCAACCCGGATTGCACAATGCATTGGAGAGTTATTCAAATACGTTTCATTTATATAATAAACACAACTAATTTATATTCTCTGGAGTCAAACTAACAATAAACTTATTTAATTTTATTTTTTTATCTTCGACCATCTTTCTACTCTTACAACACTCAATTTGATAATAAGTTTAAAGTTTTTTTTTTCACATGGCTTTACTAAATATCATATTATATATGTTTGTATATATACACATAAAAACTTTTCATTCATAGGTTTGAGAGGAAACAAACAAGCAAAAAAAATTGATTCTACTTGAAATGAAGTCAAATATCTTAATAGTTTTTCCAAATGATTATCTTAGGGCCTGTTTACTTTGGTGGTCGGGATTGTTTGGATTGATAAAAATGTGGGATTGCACTGTTCATTTAGGACAAAAAAGTTATAATTTGATTGTTTGGTATACAGGTTATATTATGGGTTTAGTTTAAATTTTTGTTTGGTATGAATGTTTGTAGGTTTTGTGTAATAGGTTTGTTTATAAAATCTTGTTTGATATATAGGTTAGAATGGATTAAAAGTGTGAAAAGACATTTTTTCCCTCAATATATATTAAATTAAAATGGGAGATTTTAATTAATATGAAAATGGAAAACAAATTTTTGTTCATCCCCAAATTTCCATTTTCCATCTTAATGAGCAAGTTCCAACTCAAATACATGTAATGCAAAGCTCGAACTCGATCATATAATATAATGAACAAATCATTTATGACACAGGATCAAGATACTAGCAAAGTTTTAACAAAATTGAAATGAATCCAGCAAACCGTAATGAGCCAGGCTCAAGCTTATCACCATTAGGTCTGGCTTGGTTCCATGTTATCGATAACTCGTCACAAAAATCGAATTCACTCTCTCTAGAGTACAGAGGAAACAAAAATGGATCAAATTTGAGGCATATTGGCAGAACAAGGAAAAGGGGACAGCAGTTTCCGCAACAACTTTCAGGGACAAAAAACGAGACTGATTGATTATTCTAGGAAGAAAGGCAAGGTGAGAAAGAAACATCCAGACCTCATCTCGTCTCATGTAGAAACTATTGTATGGTCTATACAAGGATTATTTCGATGGAGCACGATAACGAGGATAAATAAGTAGTAGCACCTTATCCGCTATGCCATTACTAAAACACATACAGTTTCTCACCAGATTTCTTGATCGATTGTTATTTCTTGAATGGCACAGAAGATACTCCCACGTCGGCAATTGAATCATGTCAAACCAACACGCTTCCTGCAGGTGCTGCACCTTTTTGGGCCTTCTTTTACTTCTTCATTATTTTTTGAAAATTTCCAACTTTAGAAATGGATTTAAAAAACATAGACGATATTATCCATCCTACTATTAGTACTAACTGGGAAGAAGCAAACAAATTTCAAAATTATGAAATGGGATCATAAAAACTGACAATGAATTGATAAGATGAACAAAAAAAAGTAAACAAGCAGATGAGCTTCCATTTTCAAGATCAAAATAGCAAACATAAGATGTATACAGGTGGGAAATAACAAACATAATTTCATTTACATCCATATGTTTGCTTCCATTTTCCAGACAAGTAGAAAGTATCAAGAAAGTGAACAAGCAGATAAGATGTAACCATAACTCCAGATCATAATAGCTTGCATATATTTCATAAATAAAATAGCAAACATAATCCCAAAATTATCAGTCAATTGATTAAAACAACCAATAACTTCTCTACACATTGCACAATTTAATGTGTTTGCAGGTACAGAAACAACAAAAAATATTCAACCACAAGCTTCGATTTTCAGACTTTATGAGTGATCCACAATTCACGGAAAAGAGGAGTCCAAACTGCACTATGTTTGTAGATTTCAAACATGTTGTACATAGAAATTGAAGAACACCAACAACCCCCAAATAGAAGCCTTAAATTACCCCAAATCCTTCATTGGCAACAAATCTGTTTTCAGAAACTCAAGAAAGAAAACATCAGATAAAACCCTAATATCTTGTTTTCCGTCGTGTGGAGGATGAGTCAACTGAACATGCCTCTTCCAACTATCGGCCTGAGACAAAACCATAATTCATCATTCGAGTCACCATACACCTTCGAATGAGATCGAAAATATGCGAGGATTAAGGCTTCACTGTTAATCGAAATGGGAGGGGATAGGGATTCAAGTCAAACAAACATCTTGGAGGCATACCTGAATGAGAGTCGACGGAGGGGAAGGCGCCTCATCTGAGTGTGTACAACGACAAAATCGATGGTCGGGATCCGGTGGTGGAGTTCAGTCGACGGAGGGGAAGAGGGTATGGTTTGGGTGGCTGTTGATATATATGCTAGGGTATTTCAGTGATTTGATTGTAACATTTGGGCATAATGGTCATTGTATTTGGAATAATAAGGGCAATATGGTAAACTTACATGTGGCACTGTAAGGATTGGACAAAACCCACCAAAATGGGTGGGTTTAAAAACTCTGATATAGCACAGCCCAATACCACAACTAATCCCACCAGATTTTTCAAACCCGGGCTGCTAACCAGAAAACATGGGTTTAGGCTGGAATGTAATCCTTATACAGCCTAAACCCACAAAGTAAACAGGGCTTAAGGGATGCACGACAATAAATTTTGTTTTTATAAAAATAATATTAAAATAATATGTAAAAGTATATATATGATGTGATTGATTGTGACATATATCTCTTTGAGTCCTTATGTAGTACACCTGATGTATTAATACACCAGGATGTCAGTAATTTTTGTCCATTAAATCTGAAAACTTTAAATCCTGACCATTCATTGCTCATTTACCTTTTTTTACCTTTCTTCAATATTTACTGCGGTAAATTCTTGTGATTCCCCAAAATGGTATAATGTCATAGATAATGAGTCTAAATCCTCCTTCTCCTAAAATTTCATTTATCAATCATTATCATCCATAAAATCAAATTCACATATTCTAGTATTATGCATCGTTCGATGACAATTCATTTGACATCCATAATCAATACATTTTATTGTAATTTACGATGGTTACATATTCAATGTTTTGTTATATCATAAAAAATACATGAATAATAATCTATATCTATATCTATATTATACTAAAAGCAAGCAAGTTGGAGAAAATTTCTAATTTGCCACTTTCCCTCCTAAAAATGTCACATCAATTTGATAATGTGTAAAATAATTTCTTTTTATTTTAATTTTTCAAGATTTCATTTTCATTTTCTAAATTAATTTAATAATTTTAAATTACATGACTTTCTTGATAAGCTATCAAATATTATAATAAAAACTAAAAGAAAGATATATATAATTTTTGATTAATAATACAATATAATGAAAGAGAGAGAAAAATTATCTTTTTTTTATGTATTTATATTACGCATACTATTAAAAATTTTGTTTAAATAATTATAAATTATAAAAGATCACTTAAGTTAAAAGTCTATAAAGTAAATAAAATCTATATAATATAATTTATTGTAGAAAATTTGTTTTTTTCATATTAACATATTCACGCGTCTTCTTTTTAAAACGTCTTTTTTATTTTAATATATATTTTGTGATAAAATATTTAATAGAATTTTTGAAATTCATGTACTTAAACATAAATGTTTAAGATAATATAAATATGTAAAAGTTTTATGAAGTTAGAAGTTAATACGAAAGTATTTTATGTTAGAAGTATATACTACGTAATGTGTAATGTAAGAAGAAAGTATAAGCTAGCATTTGATGTTTTTTAATATTACAATATACATAAAAGAATATGAAAAATATAATTATGTAAATTCATTTCTATACTATATCTAAAATGATAATAGTTGGTGATTATTACCAATTGTCATTCAATTGCAAAACTATTAGCCAATAGGAAAAAAGGGAAAAAACAAACTAAAAAAATAGAAAAACTTTTGAGTATCTTATTGGACAAGTTCATAAAAATTATTGAACAACTTGAGTAAATTTTTTTAATTTCATTTTGATTTTCTAAATTAATCTAATAATTTTGAATCAAGCTCCATATCAAGCCATTAGAATTAAACTTCATCTACAAGTTATTGTCCTACTCTATATAAGCAATGTATGAATGGAGATGGAAGTTTCACTAAATGAGAATGAACTAGCTTATTGAAATGGAGGTTTAAAATATCAAAACAAAAGGTAAAATAATGGAGCTTGAAATATCAAAAGAAGGAGAAAATTAGTGATATAAATAAGATGAAAATTGAGGTGAAAATCATTTTTGCATTTAAGCAATGTATGTATATATACCTATTCACTTAATAAGAATGAACTAGATGAAATGGAGGTTAGAAATATCAAAAGAAGAAAACGAGTTGGTGATGAAAATAAGAAGAAAAATTGAGATGGAAGTTATTGTATACAAGCAATGTATATAATAACTCTTATTTAATTAGGATGAACTAGCATCAAATGAAGGTTAGAATTATCAAAAGAAAAAAAAAAGTAATGGAAATAAGAAAAAAATCAATATGAAAACCATTATATCATATTAGCAATTCATATATATTCACTCTCACTTAATGAGAATGAACTAACATGAAATAGAGGTTAAAAATATCAAAGAGAAAAAATCGAGATGGAAGCTTTTTCAGATATAACGAGATATTACCAATACTAATTAATTTGATTGTCATCTTGATTATCCAAATCCATTGATAAGTAATTGCATTACCCAAAAAAAAAACCATTTAGCATTATAATAGTATAAATTACAAAAAAATATTAAAAAAAGATTTAACATTTTAGATATAGTATAAATTACACTATATCATCAACAATAAAAAATATTAGATTATATAACAAGGCGCGCATCGTGCGGGTGCACAACTAGTATATATAAAAAGAAGACTTTTGGAAAAATTTACAAGAATGTCATTTTCCCTCCTAAAAATGTCACATCAATGAGCAATAACATATTTATATAAATAATAGTTTTTCAATAAAATTAATCATATCATTTAACATTCTTTTCAATATGGTATATTTTACTATCATCATCATCATCATCATCATCATCATTATTACTACTACTACTATTATGTATTATTATTTGTTGGTGTTGTTGATTAACGTTGTACAATAGTGAGCAATAATTTAATTTTTGTATATTAACTATCATTACTTAATGTCTAAAATTATTCCCATTCTCAAATTTAAAGTTAAATAGATTTTAGGATATTTTTTTATAATTTTGCAAAATGTTGTGTGCAAGTAAATATTTCAAAGTTGATCACAAAATTTATATTGTTGATTGAACAATTTTGACCAACTTCAAGAATCATTAGCTTAAATTATTTATTGATCCAATAAAAAAAATTCAACAAAAGATAGAAACAAATAGATGTAAGTTTTCAATTTTTTTGAATTTAATTGTTTTTGCTAACTTTAATTACTTAATGCTTATAATTATTCTTATTATCAATTTTAAAGTTAAACAAATTTTAAGATATTTTTTGTAATTATGAGAAATGTAATTGTATATGAATAAATATTTCAAGACTTATATTGTTACTTGGTCACATTTAATTAATTCTAAAAATCATTAGTTTATTAAATTATCTATCAAGCTGTGAAAAAAGTTCAATGAAAAATAAAAACAAATAAAATGTAAGCTTTCAAGTTGTTAATTCATTATCTTTTTCCTTTTTTGTGACTAAAATTATTTAATATTTATAATTATTCATATTATCAATTTTAAAGTTAAAAGAAATTATAATATTTTTTTTGTAATTATGAGAAATTTTGTACATAAATAAAGATTTCAAAACTTATATTGTTAAATGATACTAATCAAAATATCTATCAAGTCAACGACCATAAATATATTTTTATTCAAAAGAGAAATAGAATATAAGCTTTCAATTTCGTTGTTTAGATTATTTACAAAATTTGTATTCCAACATTTTAATATTGTCAAATATAATGTAGAATGACATGTTACAATAAAATGAATGCACAAGAAAGTTTGAATAACACAAGTGAGATATGGGTCAACCAAATTCTACTTTCTTCAATTAAAACTCTACATTACTCAATAATTTTTTTAATAATAAAATATAACTTTAAAAATCAATAAAAGAGATGAAAATTATATTTCAATATTATACAAAATTTAGAATAATAAATGATTTATAAATAACTTTTTAATATGACAATCAAAATAAATAATAAATCGCGCATCGCGCGGGTGAAATACTAGTATTTTATAACATGTCATGTTTGGTTTATTTGTTTCAATGCAATGTTTGTAATTATATGCTTGCAATGTTTATAATGTATATCAAACTCAATAAATAGGGTCATTCTGTAGCATACCGGGTGTATTAATACACCAGACTCTCCATCATTTTTAGTCATTAGATCTGAGATTATAGTTGACTTTGACTTTAATGATCTCAAATCTGATGGCTGAAAATGAGTAGAGAGTCTGGTGTATTAATACATCTGATGTACTATAGAACTACCCCAATAAATATATCCAATAAATAATATGCTAGTGTATTTTATAATAATAAATATTTTATAGCATGCAATATTAGTTTATTCCACAAATGCAAGTTACTGGAATATTTGTAATGATATGGTTGCAATGTTTGGAATGGACATCATTTAATATGAACTATCTTATCGTAAGATATTTAATTCTAATGGTAATGTTATGCTAGCATGCAATACTTGGTTTTCATTGTTTGTAAAATGGTATATGTTGTTTTATTTGCAATGCAATCTCTAGATGTTATGACGTTTGTTTGTAATGGTATGCTTAATTGGAATTAGTTTTATATAATAGGAAACTTATATATATATATGTATGTTTTAATACGTTATTTAATAGCATGTACTTATTTTTATATAATGAGAAACTCATATCCCTTATTATAATTTTCTAAAATAATCATTTTAATGATAAATATATTTTACTAAAATTAAGATATCTTAAAAAAGTGTAAAGTTTATATAATGGGAAAAACATATATGTTAACACATACTCTAACATCAATTGAACACATACTCTAACACATAGTCAAATTATAAGATACATGGTTATATAGAATGTGTTGGGTGATGCAATCAAATTATAATAAACAAGATATATGAACTGGTTATAGAATGTGTTGCAATTGATGTGTGATGTCATTGCAATTGAATGGAATGCTACTGATATATATTAATGTGTGATGCCATTATAATTGAATGGAATGCTGCTGATATATATTAAGAGTATGTGTTGTGTTGCAAGTGTAGCGTATGTGTTCCAATTGATGCAAGTATTGCAATATAAATAATGATTATAATTTGTTTTAATTGTCTGGTTATATGATGTGTTGCGACGTGATGCATGGAATGCTGATGATATATATTACGATTTAGAGTATGTGTTGCATCAAATTATTATAAAACCAAAATGAATATGATGATTATGTTTGATATATCCAGATTGTTTTAATTTGTTTTAATTGGAGATGTATAAAGGTTTCAATTCCACAAATCACGTTTGATTTGTTATCGTGATTTCTTCCAAATCTTTTTTTTTTTTTACCTCAAATCCAAATATTTAGATAAGTATCTATGAATTGTTTTAATTGGAGATGTATAAAAGTAATATTTAGATAAGTATCTATGAATTGTTTTAATATGTTTTAATTCGAGATGTATAAATGTTTCAATATATTAAGCATATGTGTTTCGTTGTGTGTTCCAAATGCAATGTAAATAATGATTATAATAAATAAGATACATGGTTATAGAATGTGTTTCATGATGCAATCAAATTATAATAAATAAGATATATGAACTAGTTTTTTAAAGGGTCTGTTGTAATTGATGCAATTGAATGGAATGTTGTTGATATATATTAAGAGTATGTGTTGCGTTGCAAATGTAGAATATGTGTAGCATGCAATAAAATTAATTTTATTATGAAATTTATTTTAACTTCATGATCAAAACATATTAGTATATCTCAAATATATTAAATATTTAATTTCAATTTCATCACAATGGTTGTTAATGTTTTATCATATATTAAATTAGGTATGATCTATGCAAATGAAATAAATTTGTAACAACGATTTATATTTAATATAAGGGTAATTCTATACACACCCCATCAATTACTAAACACACCTCATCTATACACACATTCTTTTTTTTTATTATTTTAAGAATGTGTGTATGGATGGGGTGTGTTTAGTATTGATGGGGTGTGTATAGAATTACCCTTAATATAAATGAGCATTCTACAGCCTACAACATATAACCCAAAATTAAATGTAAAACACACAATGTATTTCATAGCCCAGAATACACAAATCAATGCATGACAGCCCATTGTCCAAAGGTACCAAAAGTTATTACACAGCCCACACATATTACACAGCCCACAACCCCCGTAATCCAAAGTTCAAAAAGTTACCTTAAAAAAATTATTGCGGTAAAAAACTCTGGTGTATTAATACATTAGGTGTACTACATAATTACCATATCTCTTTATCTCTCCTTAAGAACGTTTCTTCCGTAGAATTTCTGGCAAAACTGCTAAAATGCATCCTTGCCCCAAAGCAAATATACTAATATACTCCCTCCGTCCCTGCTAACTTTGCCTACTTTCCTTTTTTGTTTGTTCCAGCTAACTTTGTCAACCCAAAAATGGCAAAGAAAAATTTACTCCCTTACCCTTCCATTTCTTTTATTTTACAACTTTTGCACTCAAAAAACACACATTAATTACAAAATTGCCACTCAAAAATATTAAAATAACACATCACATCAAAGTCAACAGTTTTTTCTTAAACTCCGTGCGGTCAAACCGTGACAAAGATAAGGGGGACGGAGGGAGTACTATGTAAGAATATCACTTTAAGAATGCCCATGCAGATGGCAAAGAAACGTTAATCTCGAGTGGTTTATAAGTAGAAGTAAAATATTCTCAAATTTATTAGGCAAAATTGAAAAAAAAAAAGTCACAACTTTTTAATCAATTACAAATTTATCCTCACTTTTCAATAATTTTAAATAAAAATAAAAAATCACAACTTTTGTTCACCGTTGCAATTTAGACCACTTTTTGAATTTTCCGACAATCGGAGTTCACGTGTCCGACAAACATGCCACGTTGGATGCCACGTCATTCCCAACCAAAAAAGATTTAAAAATGAAATTGCAAAATAAAATCATCACTTTTCCTAATGTTGCAATTTAATCTCATTCTTTCAAAAATTAGCAAAAAAAACCACAACTTCATTTTGCAATTTGAAATTATTTTTTGATGTTTAAATTTATAATGGATTCGTCACATAAACAATACAATTATAAAATTTGTAATCTACGTCAAAATAATTTCTAAACTAGTACCCTATTATGTTTTTCAATTTTTTTTTCTTGTAAAATTGATAAATTAAATTAAATTGCCTCGTATAATTACATTTTATGAAAATGAAAAGTGGCTCGTATAATTGTCAATTGATAATTAACTAATGCAAATAAAAGTGACTCGTTCATTTGTCAAAACACAATTAAAGGACAAATTAATTACAATTAATTAACTATTCACAATTAATTAATAAATTATTCCTAATTATTCACTTAAACGAGCCGTTCAATTTATTTAGTTAGTTAAACGATCCATTCAATTTAAATTCACTTTATTTATGTTAAACGAGCTAGTCCATTTATTTACTTAATTAGCTCGTTTAATTAATTAAATTGAAAAATAAAAGTAGGTCGTTTAATTGTTAAACGAGACATTCACAATTTTTTTTAAATTTAATTATTTGAGATCCAATTTAAAAAGTGGCTCGTTTAAAATGCAATTCACATTTGAAACGATTAATTATTCATACTTAATTTCACGTTTAATGAAATATTGATAATTTAATCTCAATTAATTAATTAATTATTCATAATTATTCCTAATGATTCACTTAAACGAGCCATTCAATTTATTTTCATTAGTTAAATGATCCACTTAAATAAATTCACTTTATTTATGTTAAACGAGTCATACCATTTATTTACTTAATTAACTGTTTTAATTAGTTAAATTGAAAAATAAAAGTAGGTTGTTTAATTGTTAAACGAGTCATTCACAATTTTTTTTAAAAATTTAATTATTTGAAATCCAATTTAAAAAGTGGGTTGTTTAAAATGCAATTCACATTTGAAATGATTAATTATTACACTCAATTATTCAAAATTAATCTAAAGGTTAATATAAATAAGGTGGTTCGTTTAATAATTATATTTACAATGGCTCGTTTAATTCTTGTTAGTGGCTCGAGCACTCACTGTTTTATTTGTACTAACACAACTGTTGTCAATGTAGATTTCCACTACAATTTAATTTCTTTTGTAGATTTTCACATGCACTTTAATTTATTAGACTGCACATAGTCAGATTTTGACATGCAATGAAAATAAAGTTGATTTGAACATTCATTCATTCACGGGTTGCATTCATTGTTGATTTGAACATTCATTCACGGGTTGAACGATTCTCATATATTTAAGTGAGAATTTTCAAGGCAGTGAGAATGAGTTTCCAACACTCATTGATTCAATTCTCAAGAGCTGTGAGTTAGACAAGGTGTGAAGGATTTGAAGAGTTATCAAGTAAGTTTGTTATCTCTTGTTTTTTATATAATTTTTTTTGAATTATTTGCATCATTGGAATTTATAGGTAGTGGCTCGTTTAGGGTTTCTTGTTTAAATTTATAGGTAGTGGCTCATTTAAATTTAAAGTAGGTAAATGTTTGGGTTTCTTGTTTGATCATATGTACCTATAGTTGCTCGTTTAACAAAGTAAGTTATTATTTATTAAAATAGTGAATTATTTATTAAAATTGCATCATGCCGTATGTTTTCTCATTTAAAGAAAAATTCAACAGTGGGTTTAAGTATTAGATTTATATAGTAATATAGTGGAAAAAATTTGAATTATTAAATTTTAGAGTTTCTCATTTACTGACTCTTTTAAATGGAGAATGAATTATTAAAACTTATTTAATATTAAAATTGGTATAATTTTTTTTTTGATTTCTCGTTTAATTCAATGAGAAACAGTTGCTCGTTTAAATGGTGGAAATAGTGGAATTATTACATTTTAAGGGTTCGCCTTTAATTGAATTGAAAATGGTGGCTCGTTTAAGGGTTAAATTGATAAAGAAAATTCCATAATTAACATTATTAAAAAAAAATCATGTACTTGAAAACCACAGTGGCTCGTTTAAAGGTGAGATTTTAATATTAATAATTCCACTATATAATTCTAATTAAAGTAGCCAATTTAAATCAAATTAAACGGGTCGTGTAATGGAGTATTTAATTCCACTATATAATTGTGCTTACAGAAGGTCGTTTAATTTAATTATATTGCCTCGTTTAGCTCGTTTAGTGTTAGGATCGTTGCTCGTATAGAGGCTAAAATTTAATAATAATTACACTATATAGTTGTACCTTTGTTGCTCGTTTAAAATTAGAAATAGTTTCTCGTTTAAGTATGGAAAATTTAATAATATTGGCTTGTTTAATTTAATTACTCTATATTAGCTCGTTGAATTTAATTATATTAGCTCGTTTAATACTCAATTTTAATAATTCCACTATAAAATTGTACTTAAAGTAGCTCGTTTAATTGAATTATAGTGGCTCGTTTTATGTAGTGATTAATTCGATTGCTTTAATTATTTCAATTCCATTCCATTTTTTCTGATCATATTATTGAAACATGTCTTTTTCGGTGGTGGTTTCGTTTGGTGGCCATTGGGAAGGTATTCAATATGTAAATGGTTTCCAAGAGTTGATCAATCTTCCAATACTCACGTACATAGATTTATTGACTTCCATTCATGGGATCGTGCTTGCCGACTTGAATTATTGGGGATATGTGATTCATGTGCTAACTGAGTATAACGGCAGATTAAAGAAGAAGAAAATCAAGTCTGATTTTGATTTAGAAGAAGTTTTTTATTCGGATGATTCTCTTTTGGTTGTTTTTGTTTCCCTCAAGAGGATGAATGTTGGATTATCCGCGGGGTCGTCCTATTACGAACAACAAGCTTCAGTGGATGAACAAGAAAATCAAGTTTATCCACTTTTCATTTCATTTCAATCTAAACGAGTCACTGTTATTTTTCAATTTCAATAATTAGACGAGCAACTGCTTTGCATAATTACATTGGATTTTAAAATTTAAACGACCAACTTAAACAATTATACGAGGCACTTTAATTTTCCAATTTCCATAATTAAACGAGCCAATTATAATTAAATATTTACGTCAAATTTACAGGATTAAAAGAGCAACTTTGGAAAATTACACGAGGCAATTTCAATTTTCAATTAATTAATTAAACGAGGCACTTCATTGTTTAAATTCCACTAATTGAACGAGCCACTTATAATTAAATGATTAAGTCTAATTTATAGAATTAAACGAGCAACTTGAAAAATTATAGGGGCAATTTCAATTTTCAAATTAATTAATTAAATGAGGCACTTCATTGTTTAAATTTAACTAATTGAACAAACCACGCTTAATTAAATGATTAAGTCTAATTTATAGAATTAAACGAACAATTTGAAAAATTACACTAGACAATTTCAATGTTCAAATTAATTAATTAAACGAGACACTTCATTGTTTAAATTACACTAATTGGACGAGCCACACTTAATTAAATGATTAAGTCTAATTTATAGAATTAAACGAGTAACTTGAAAAATTATACGAGCCACATTTTCAATTTTCAATTATACGAGCCACTATTACACATCAAATAAATTAATTAAACAAGCCACTAATTATAGTGTTAAGTCTAATTCATGTAATTAAACGAGCAAGTTCATTACTTAAACGAGACAATTTTAATTTTGAATTATAATAAAATTTAACATAAATCATTTGTTAAATTGTAAAATAAGCAAATTAAACGAATTATTAGATTTTATATATCATCACTTAATCATCGAACGAAGACTTGGTCAAAATGTAGTAGAAAATGTAACTTTCTTATCTTTTATAATATAAAAATACTTTTATTAAATTGAATGGTAGAAAAGTTAAATGCTTATAATTTTTTTTGTGTAAGTTGGGCTGGAGTCTAAAAAAAAAAAAAAAGTGTAGATTGGAATAAATAAAAGAAAAGAGAGGGGCAAAAATGGAAAGTTAATATTACTGGTTGTGGGAGGTGCAGCAGGTGAGTGAACAACTACAAGACCCATTTCCCAGAAATTAAATTCAAAAGAAAAACAGAAACTGTTAAATAAAGGTCGGCGTTCTTTTCGGTCACTGACTCACTGTGTTCGCAATTCATTCTTTCCAACCTCTTTATTATTTCTTTATTCAAATCAATATGTTACACAAATAATTCTTTTTATTTCATTTATTATATCATTACATTAACAACCTTACCTTTTGTTCCCCAACTAATATAAAATGGGGAATTGTTGACAAAATTTTCTAATTAACTAATTTTCTGTCAAGAGTTTTTTGAAAAAAAATATTATATCACGGTTTATAATAAAAATATGTAAAATAAAATAGAAGGAAACATAAAACTTATTTCATGATACTAAATATATTCTTAGAAAAGAAAGAAGAAAATATAGCAGAAAATACGAACAAAAAGTCAGTTCTTGATTATATGCACATCTACATAATATAAGCTATCGTAGAATTAATCATTTCTAATATTGAACCCATCACGACTCTTTTGTAAAATCATATTTTTTAGTAATAAAGGAATTTAACGTAAATTTGGTGATAAATGAAATCATCTATAAAAGTAGAAGTTTATAGATAATATTTTATATTTGAAGTGCGAATTTGTGTTATATAATGCAAGGGGTATTTCATTATAAAAGTAAATATTTCAAGTATTGATTTGTGTAATATTACAAAATACAAGTGTATAATAGAATTATATATGTAAATTTTAGTTATTTAAATTCATTATTTTTGAATAATTAAATAAATATCTAAGAGATGGCTATCAAAAGAATGTTTTGATAGTGATCCCTACTTTATATGATTTGTTAATAATTTCAGAAACTTTTCACAATATATTCACAACTCTATATCAAAATCTTCACTACAGTGGTATATAACATCAAGATTTATCAAATCTCATTTTATCATATAAAAAAATTGATGACACAAAATATGGCAATCCATATATCGTATGGGACTATGGGTTGGTATACTTCTATAAATTGTATAATCCAAATAAATTGGGTTGGGAAAATATATTTCAATGTGGTAATTATTTCAATTAATCTAAATTAGTTTAACGCAATAAAATATATTTCAATGTGGTAATTACTTCTATAAGTGTGAAAGTGTTTTCTAAAATTTGAGAACTACATACTCAATTTTAAAGATCACAGCGTGTGCTAAAATATTTTTTCAATATAAATCATTTGTTAAAATATAATCTATTTTATACAGATAAAAGTATGACGGTTAGCCATGTAACACACTTATATGATCTTTAAAATTATTTATATAGGTTAAAAATATATTTATTGTAAGTGTGTATATTACACAAACTATATACTACTTGAAGGATAAAAAATTTAATAACACAATATATATTTTTTCAATGTTTTATGGAGGAAATTAGATATGTGAGCCGAATATAGTGTTTTTTTTTTGTTCACATAGACTTACTCATTTCCATTTTATATATCTCAAATAATAAAATTATAGTTTTATTGTTGTTGTTGTTATTATTATTGTTATATAAGAGTATATAATTATCAATAATTATCTTTCAGTTGAAATTGAAATTCTCTTATTCAATTTTTTTTTTTTTAACAAAAATTATCTTTCAACGAAATAATAATTTCAATTATACAATTTTTTTTTTCCGTCACTCAGCGTAAAGATAAAATAGGAAAAATATTAATAACTCTAAATAAAATTAAAAGATAGTTTTATATGTCTGACAGAGGTATAATTTTGTAAACACTGCTCAATGTGCTCATAATTCCTTTCACCACACTATTTGCGCCATATCAATGCATGTCAGTAACGTATTAACTATTAATCTAATGTTTTTCGCATCATTACACCACTTTCTCTTTTGTTTCTTAAATAAATTTGAACTTGAACGACCAGCAAATTATTATTTCATTAAATCAGATAACAAAATTTCATAATTATAATTTTAATATTATTAAAATAATATCAAAAGCTATAAAACTAGAAGATAAAATTGACCACAACGACCGTCACCTCTTTCTCCCTCCAAAAAATCATGAAATTTATTACTAATATTCAAAATTTTGTTATTTAATTTTGATGCACTAAATAGGATGAGGCGGAATCCATGCGCGCCTCATGCTTAGAATGCAGCGACATGTCCTCCATCATCCTCTTGTGGGTCGTGGACCGTGGAACACGTTCACTGACGGTTACGAACGAAATTACTGTAATATTAATTACACAATAATATAATATATTTATATAATATTATTCTAAAAATCTAAGGTAAAAATAATGAAAAAAAAAGAAAAAAGTTTAATTAAATAAATGTTAGAAGCATGTTTCTATTCCCATTTGCAACTTTTATGAGGCGTTTAAACCAGATTTGATAGATATCTTGTAATATTTTAATATCTCATGTTTTATTTTATTAGATGTTATAATTTTAGTGTATATT
This sequence comes from Scutellaria baicalensis, assembly GCA_005771605.1. Classification (NCBI taxonomy): domain Eukaryota; kingdom Viridiplantae; phylum Streptophyta; class Magnoliopsida; order Lamiales; family Lamiaceae; genus Scutellaria; species Scutellaria baicalensis. Next base: position 49,661,291 of record CM016721.1, on the reverse strand, counting down.
GTATCAAAAAAATAAATCAGGAAGCATTATGAAATGGAGCAGCCAATGAGGTGGAGTAGGTTGAGTACGGAATGTGTGTGGTCAAAAATTATAATACTGTGAAAATTATATAAGCATCAAATATAAACTTTAATACCCTTTTCATACTTGTGAATTAGATGGTGCTTAAGTAAGTGATCTGATATGAGATTAATATTAATTATATTATTTGTGTGTTAAAATCTCACATAACATTATAAAAAACTCGATCTCGTAATGACTTTTTGATTTAATTTATACACTTTTATTATTCGTTATAAAATACAAAATTAAATTATAGAAAACGGAGTGGAGAGAATATAGCAGTGAGAAGGATTTAAAAATAGAGAGAGATTAAACAAAAATTTTTTTTTTTAAAACCCGGTGTTGTCCCTGTTGGTGCCCTACCTGGTTTTCTGATTCTTTAAAAAAATTAATTCCTTTTAAAGCCACAAATTTCTCTCTCTCTCTCTCTCTCTCTCTCTCTCTCTCTCTCCTTTATTATTTCACTACGCAAATCCACTTTTCAATCTCTCTAGACGCCCACATCAAATTTCCCCTTTTTTTGTTCCTTTTTTTCTCTGATTTTTTTGATTTGGTAGATTTTTAAGGGTTGTTAATTTTTGGTGGGGTGGAACAAATGGCGACTCCAAACATGGCTACAATCACAGCATCCTTGGAGAGATCCCTGCAGAACTGTACCTTGAACCCCCAACACAGTAGCAGCGGCGGCGGGGGTGGAGCGGCGCGTGGCTCCGAGTCGCTGCCGGTGGAGGACGCCACCCCGACCTTGGAACTGAATTCGCAGGGCTCACTCCCTTTCCATTGGGAGCAATGCCTGGATTTGAAGGTAAAACCAGAGAATGACCCTCTTAGATGAGACAAATGGGAAATTTAAGATCGCTATCATTATTATTGGTGTTATTATTGTTTTTGTGTTCCTTTTCTGCACATTTAATGCTTCAAAACCTTAACAGATCCACCATTATTTCACCTTGTTTTTTTGTTTCTTTTGTCCCCAAATGTTTCTCTCCTTTATTGTTCCCCTTTCTTCATTTAATGCCCTTTTTTTTATAAATTCGTGTTGGTAATAAATGAGCTTGGTTGAAACAGAGCGGGGAGATATACTATATAAATTGGAGGACGGGGATGAAAGCGAAGGAGGATCCGCGGACGACGGCGGAGTACAGCGGCGAGTATTACTCCGACGAGGATAGCAGCTCCTACGACAGCGAAGGTTCGTCTTCCGAATCGTCTCCTTCTTCATCCAGAGAGCAACGGAGTGGTAACAGCAATAATAGTCAACAAAATTGCTATTACCAAGACAAAAATGGAAATGGGAGCAACATCAATTCTTCGAGTAATAACAGCAATGTGCTTGTCGTGGCTGGATGCAAGAGCTGCTTAATGTACTACATGGTGCCTAAACAGCTCGACATTTGCCCCAAATGCTGCGGTCAACTTCTCCATTTTGATCGATCCGAAAATGGCTCATCCTGAATCCCCCACCTCCCTCTCTCTCTCTTCTTCTTCTTCTTCTTCTTCTCTCTCTCTAAGATTTTCTTATGGATTTTTGGTGGAGTGTTTAGTATTGGATGTTGATGTGGGGTGTGGAGTTTTTCTGATATGAGACAAAAAGAATTCATTCTTGTTGCTAATTATTTACTTCTTTCTTGTTATGTATTTTACTACATTCTTTCTTCTTTGTTTCCATTTATTCAGATCTTCTTTTTCCTGCATTAACTCTCTCTTTTTTTGTTTATTTTTTCATGCATTTATTTGCTTCATCAGTTCAACATAACAATCGAGCTCTTTAAATTGTCTGAAAATATTTGACTGAATTTCAGAGAATGATTGAATGGATGATAAATGCGTGATGATTTATGTATTGATTTTTAGAGTTTCTAAAAGTGATCGAAAATCTGCAGTATGTATTTAATGAACAAGTTTGACAGAATTCTTTTTTTTTTTTTTTTGGCAGTTTAAGTTAATTTGATTTACAAACTTGAAGTGATATGCTGTGTCAAAGATTGTTTAAAATGGGAGAAACCGAATTGAAAATTTTAAGAAAGGGTAATGTATCTGGTCTTTAAATATGTTGTACAAAATGTATTCCATAATGGTAGATAAAAGTTAACATTTACCTTTTCAGTGTGTTTGCATAAATTTATTTAAAAGATAGTTCTAAGTTTATGCTTTTTATGAACTGTTTTCCGAGTTTAAGATTTATATAATGGTATGCTTTTTATGAACTGTTTTCAGAGTTTAAGATTTAAATTATGGTGATCTAGGTTATGGTAGTAATGATGATTTCGGTAAGGTGAGTGGAATTATGAGTTTTTACATGTTTGAGTTGTTTAAAAATGAAATTGTCGTAGCTATACAAAAACCATAAGAAATTAAAGTGAGACCGTTTTACGGAAAGTTTTCATGCGACGAACCTTTTTAATCCATGGATGAAATTCATTTTCACTAATTTATATAAATTGTAAAATGTGAGTTGTGGATTGAGTCATCTTATGAAACATGATTCATGAGATGTATCACATAAAACTCATTCTACAAAAACAGGATCGAGTTGAAAAATATGTTATAAATTTTGAGTTGGTACCCTGTGCACCAGGTGCACATACAATCCGGATCGAGTCTGCGTCGACCAAAATCCGCTCACTTCTTTTTTCTGTGTTTTTTTTAATTTTATTTTTTTCGCTTCAAATTGTTATCTTTATATTGTATGTGTAGAACCTTTTATGTAATATAAATGTGACATTTATGAATAAATGTAGTGACCTTTATATACTCTAACTTAAAAAAAATTAAGAATTTTAGTAAAATATATATATATATATATATTTATCTTTATGTTATATTAGCTGGATCTTTATGTAATAGTTTTGCACCTTTATGCCATATATAAAGGTGCAACTAATATCACATAAATGTATGAATAATATCACATAAGGTATGTTCATCCAAAAAATACTTTCAAATTTTTCTGAAAATATTCATTTTTTCTAAGTTACTAAACATAAAGTTCACCAGATTTGTATACAAATGTTACACTCATAAAAATAAAGGTATCAGTTTAAAGCGAAAAAAGAAAAGAAAAGAAAAACTCAAATGGACGTAGATTCAGATGGGATGACTTTGCACTTGGTGCACTGGAGAATTCACAATAAATTTTTTGAGTTTAAATCTGCAGGAGTTCGAGACGATGACTTTCCTAGCTTCATAAAGAAGAGACAATGACATTTTTTAAGCTTCTTAAGTTGGAGACAATGACATTTCCCGATCTTGACAAGCACGACATAGATGCCAAACTTTAGAGGATCACCACTATTTCGATGTGAAGCTCAAGAAATGCATTGTTTCAAGCTTCTTCAATGAATTTCTCAACAAAAGATACAAATTTCTTTAACACAAAACTCTTTTGAAACTTCTTACGTATTGTTTCCATGAGAGAGCTTCTTTTTATCTGTAAATCAAACTCACCTCACAAATTCTTAACTAAATTGTTAAATGTGGATTATGGGTTGACCGATATTACATAACAAGATCCGTAAGACGGTCTTACATCAGACCTACTCTTTCCTCGATGATTTAATTTCATTAGTATCTTAAATGACTAGAAAACTCATGTGACGTCATTGGAAATAGAGAGTAATCTAGATTAAAGGTTGTGTTATTACGAAATGCGATAGTTATTTAAGTTCTTAATTACCTAAGAAGCAAAAGCTCAATCAAATAGCAAGCTTTACACGTTTGATGCATTGAACTGATTCTATTAACAATATTGGTGTCATAATTAAACTATTAATTATAATATATATTCATCGATCGTGGATTAAAATAATTTTCTTTGGGTTGAGGGGAAAAACATCCTCTTCGCACCATGTTATATTCCTCAAAAGTCAAACCCATATGCAATAGAATATACTACATATCATCCTGGCATGTCATCCAATATCTATTTTATATCCAAAGAAAACTTGGACAAGTTAGTTAATTATCCTTTTAATTTTTATTTCGAGGAAAAACAAAGTGTCCTTTTTCATCATCAATATATAAATTTCTTGAGCGACATAGGCTACGACAAATTATAAAATTTCGTTTTTGTGTTCTTTTCGAATTATATATTGTCTGTTTTATCTTGTTATTCAATATTTGTTAATTAATCTCTAGTTAATGAAATTAGTCATCTTATGTTTCCCACAATTTATATAATGTTACCCCATCGTAAAATAAGAGTCATATGCCCCTATTTATATAATAAAATAAACAGAATTTTAAGACCAACGTGTAAACTGTAAAATAGTCCAACTTAAAACTTAATTATTGTTGTTTTAATTTTTGGCCAAGGCCATGTGATTTGCTACTAAAATATGATCAAATTGATTGGTCGACCATTGAATTGAGAACCAGTCATTGATTCGGATTTAAAGGCTTAAAAAACTAGCTAGGAATTTCAGGGAAACACTGATCACATCTTTTTTACTTTAGATGATCTTGTTATTATATATATTGTGTATATGTATATAATAATTAATGTTCAGTTTTTAAATTTGTCTTACATACATATATCATTTAAATTTCATACATCTATTTCAAATTAACTAAAATTAACATTAATTAAATACACACCATGCTATTAAGTGAAAAAGATAAAACATATATATTTATATATATAACCAATTGTTGCAACTTATGAAACCATGAACCCGTTGGAGAGAAAATAATTATTTTGATTAAAGGGTTTTTGGGAGAAGTTGAAATACATATATATCACATTCATTTAGAAACCCCTAAGCTTTAGAAGAAAATGGGAAATAGAGGTGGAAGTAATTGAAGGAAGGAAAGGTTATATATGTTGGTCATTAGGGTTGGCATAGATAAAAAAAAAAAAAGAGTGGTAGGGTATGGAATGTTGGTGTATATATAGAAGGTGAAAACAAGAGGGGAATGAGGAGGAGAGAGAAAGAGAGAGAAATATAGGTCCACAAGGAGAGGAGCTAGGGATTAATGGGTGGGGTTAGAGTTACACACAGATCATATTGTATATATATAGAGAGAGAGGAGGGAGAGAGAAAGAAAAGGAATCTAGGCAGAAGAAAAAGAGTGGAGTGAAGAAGGTGTATAGAAAGAGATTGATGAAGAGCAGAAAGAGATAACAGATCCTAACACGGAACATGACATCGACCTTTCTTTATCTCTCTCTCTCTCCTCTCTAAACCTGCATGAAGAAGAGATTATAATTAGCTAGAGAGAGAGAGAGAGAGAGAGAGAGAGAGAGAGAGAGTGTGTGTGTGTGTGTAGATAAGGTTTATTAGCATATAGATAGATAGATGGAAGCAGAATTGAGGGTTGGGGCCATTTGTTGCGATGTTCGAAGCAGTGTTGAGAGAGAGAGAGATGAGGGAATCTCCATCTGTCTTTATTGCTTTAGTCATGATATTATCCTGCCTGCTTTGTTTCCATCTTTTTAAAACACTGTTATCTTACCTCGACTACTCATCATCTCCATCCACCATGCATTCTGACCACTCTCACACCTTTTCAATCCATTCCATCATTATCATTAATCTTAATTCATTTTTCTTGACCTTGTAATTGCATGCTCTTCAATTATATATATATGAAGAAGCTTAAGCTAGCTAGACCATGCAAGATTATCAGGAAATGTTATTAATTGCATATATATGTAAACTGTCTGCCTCAATGCAAAGTGTGACATATCATGTTTTTTTCTTACAAAACACACACACACACACACATACACCGAGCTGAATCGAACATTAATTGGGCCATTATTAATTAGAGTGACAAAAGGCATGTATAATTGTGACACAGGACTTTGTCTAATCCTACCTTTGGTCTAACATAAAATGTGGTATATATGCAACATCCATGTGCCCTTCACGACAACGCATACCAGATCCATTTCAACACCTAGATATATATATATATATATATATATATATGCACATGTAATATTCTAGCTATCACATTTATATAACTTTGTACACCACATTATTAATGTACCATATATCAAGAATTAATTCGTTAAAGCAGACTATTAATTGTTAATTTCATTTTGAATATAAATTATCTCTTCAAGCAGGTGATACCTAGAAATTAAACGTGCATGACTACGTCTACGTAGAGGAGAAATTATCATAAATAGTAGTGTTTCAATACATGATTTTACGTTGAACATTAATATAGCTAGTTTAAAATAATACTAATATATAGCTAATTTAAACATGAAGTACTATATATTTAATTAATGTTTCGACAAGATAAAATGTGTCCCAAGGATTATTGTTTTGTTATGATTGAAGAATCATTATCATATTAGGTAAAGAATTTCCCTTTTTGTGGTTTTATGGCCAGATATATGACATGGCACACCTCTCGTGATTTGTTTACTGTGTTTAGCTTCAGAAAACTACTTGGATTTTTTATTTTTTGAGAAACTAGTTCAATAATATATGTATTTTTGTTTTATTATTTGGAACTGATAAGACGTCATATCGTGTACAAAAAAGTAGAACCAATAATCCGAAAATGGGCTTCTGGCCCATTAGTCCATACACAGTTCGCATTTTGCCCCTACACACAGACTGGGCCCACACCCTATCTGCCATTCCAATAAGATTCTTTTCTACCAACTATTTTTATTCTATTTCTTTTGGTTAACTTTAAATATTTTTACCCTTTTTGTTTTCCCTGCCCCAATCTAATTTACACTATCAAAATTTAGGGTAATTTTATAATACACCAGATGTATTAATACACCAAACTCTTCACTCATTTTCAACCATCAGATTTGAGATTATTAAGGTCAAAGTCAACTATGATCTCAGATCTAATGACTGAAAATGATGGAGAGTCTGGTGTATTAATATACTCAGTGTACTACAGAAGGACCCCAAAATTTATGAGTTATCCTCTTTACAAAAACATGTATGAGATGATCTTTCGAATAGTTTTCAAGAAACGAATCTTTTTATTCATTAATCAAATTGATTTTGACAAATTTATACATGAATTGTGAAATGTGAATTGTGTGTTGACTAATCTCACAAAAAATGATTCATGAGAAAGTCTGATATAAGAATTACACTGTTCTTTTCATTATTTTCATTTTCATTAATTCATACCACTCATACTCACAAACCAATATATTCTACACCAAGTATGTGTATAATTTACTAAGATAACTATTAGAAAAATAAAAGCTAAGGAAAGACAGTAAAAAGAACTTTCCATTGGGAGTCGCTTAAAAAAGAGGATTTCCTCTTTGTATTATAGTGTGATGCCCTCCACGTGTCATCCTAAGCTGAAGCGAGTGGTTATAGTTGGGATGTTAAACGGGTTGATATTATGATTTTGGGTTGATTCCATTATTTCGAGTTAAACCAACCTCCAATATTGTGAACCTAATTTTAAGTCTATTCAACTTCGGGTTTAATAGGTTATTATCGGACGAGTAACAAATATTTATATTTTAAATATATAACTTTGAAATGATTCATTGCAATAACAAAAGTTGAAAAAAAATTCAAATTTTAATTAGGATAATTACCATACAGTTGAAAGTTCATATATTGTATTTTATATACTCAAAACTAAAATTTATCCAATCAGTTAATAGTTTATAGAAATAAAAAAATAAAAAATTACAGGCTGGCGAGGCAAAGTGGGCTGGCCCAAGAAAGCTTTGGATTTAATGAATTTCAGGTTAAACGAACAAATATTAAGACACTAGAGAAATTAAGGTCCAACCCTCTTTCTTTTATTGGTATAACTTGTTTAATATCTCTAGTTCTAACGACCACATCATTTTGATATTAACATTGATAAATATACTATATTTACTAGTTTGAAAAAAAAAATGTAATTAATTATTAGATTTTTTAAATCATCTTGATCAACAACTCAATTTTTTTTGAATTTCTTTTACAATAATTTTCACTTATTCGATATTAATACACACATATACTACATAATATTTTACTATGTAGATGAGTATTACGAACTTTGAAATATCTTGATCGAATACTTTTAGAAAATAATGTAATTATTAAACTGATAGAGTATGGCAAGAACTCCTGGCAAGCTTGTGCATGGCAATGGCTGTGCATGGAGTTTGAAAAAAAAAACGGCTAAGTAATTGGAAGAAATAAAAGGAAGAAGAAACGTATTTCGTTATATGTTAGCACTAACGTATTTCTTAAGTTGCAGGTTAAGGAAAAATCGCGGTTTTACTTAAAGAAGCGTGAATGCGCTTTGCCACGTCACTCATTCTCAGACTTGAAAGAAAAGCGCTCTTTTACTTATAGTAGTGTGTTTCAGTTCAAAGGCTTAAGTTGCTGATTTAAAGATATCCAATCGCAAGTTGCCAGCTCAGATCAAGAAACGGGTAAAAACGGTTATGATGCACAGAAGAGAGAGATGACTTCAAAACAGAGTGTGCGAGAGGCGGTTTTCAAAGATCTTGCCAAGATTCGTTTGAGATCCGTTTTGGATGATTTTTTCTTTGCCGTGTAGCCTATATATAGTAGTTTTCAGTGCAATTGAAAGCACGAGTTGACATTGAGTTTTGAGTGAGTTCTAAGTCTGTAAAGTGACTGAGTTGAGACAGTTTCTGCAAGTGTGTTTTGCAGATTTCAGTTTTGTAAAGTGTTTTGTTTCATTCAATAAAATCACCCCTCCCTTCGTTGCCCCGTGGATGTAGGCTTTCATAGCTGAACCACGTAATCCTTTGTGTTGTTGTGTGATTTGGATTTCTTGCATTATTGTTTCAATCGGTGAGATTGTTTTCTTGGTTAGTGGATCTTCACATTTTAGGGTTCTTGATTGGTAATCCTAACAGTTTGGCGTCGTATGTGGGAAGATAGCTCGGTGAAGATTGCCACTGCAAGGTTTGATGTGGAGAAATTCAATGGGAAGGGAGACTTTGGCTTATGGAGGGTGAAGATGAGGGCTCTCCTGGTACATCAAGGTTTGGTTTTGGCTTTGCAGGATCCAAGTGCATTTCCTGAAGCCATGTCAACTCAAGAAAAACTCCAGATTCAAGAAAGGGCTCATAGTGCCCTCATTCTCAGCATAGGAGATAAGGTGCTAAGGGAAGTGGCCAAAGAAGACACTGCTCTTGCAGTTTGGCAGAGATTGGAAAGCTTATACATGATCAAAACGATAGTCAACCGGCTATACATGAAGAAGAGGCTTTATGCATTCTAGATGACAGAAGATAAACGAATTCTTGATCAATTGGAGGAATTCAACAAGGTATTGGATGATCTTGTAGACATTGAAGTTGATCTCATGGAGGAAGACAAAGCTCTCATGCTGTTAAGTGCATTGCCTAAGAGTTATGAACACTTCATAGACCCAATCCTTTATGGTAGGCAACACTCAATCACTCTTGAAGAAGTAGTAGTTACTTTGAAGGCTAAGGATCTGTCCAAAAATTCAGAGGTGAAGGCCAAGAATGTAGCTGAAGGCCTATCCATTAAGCAAGGGAATAACAAGAAGAAATTTCAGAAAAGGGGCCTGCTCAGATTCAAGGGAAGAAATTTGATCATAGCCAATCCACTACTGATAAGGAAGAGGATAGGTGCTTCCATTGTCACAAGTCTGGCCACCACAAAAAGGATTGCAATAAGTATAAACAATTCCTGAAGAACAAAGGTCAAGCTGTTCAGAACCAAGCAAATCAAACTAGTGATGCTGCTGCCTCAAATCAAGGTTATGAATCAGCTGAAGTCTTGGCCATCACAGCCACTGAGGTAAGTTCAGAGTGGATCCCAGACTCAGGGTGTTCATTTCACATGACCCCAATCAAGGATTGCTTTCAAGAACTTACCTTAGAAGAATCTGGTATTGTGATGCTTGACAATGATCAAAGTTGCAAGGTGAAAGAAATTGGTTCAGTGGCTCTGAGAATGCATGTTGGTGTGGTTAGAATTTTATCTCAAGTAAGGTTTGTTCCAGATTTGAAGAGGAACTTGGTCTCTTTGGGCATGCTAGATACTCATGGATACAAGTTTCACTCTGAAGAAGGGATACTTTCAGTTTCAAAGTATGACAAAGTGGTAATGCAAGGGCTAAAAAGGAATGAATTATACTTTCTAGTGGGAGAGGTCTACCAAGGTTCAGTAAACTCAGCTCAAGAGATGGATATGACAAGTTTATGGCACAAGAGACTTGGTCACATGAGTGAAAAAGGTCTGCAGGAGCTGGCCATGCAAAAGGTTTTTTGGCAGAGACAAGATCACTAAGCTGGAAATGTGTGATTGTTGCATTTTGGGAAAGAATAAGAGGCTACCATTCAAGTCAGGTATTCATGTATATAAAGAGCCATTAGAGTACATTCATTATAGTACATACATTCAAGTCAGGATGAACCAAACAATTCTTAACAAAGTAAGGTGCATGTTGATAAGCTCAGGTTTGGCAAAGAGTTTTTGGGGAGAAGCATTAGCCACTGCAGTGTATTTGATAAATAGAAGTCCATCTTCAGCAATAGAGTTCAAAACTCCTAAGGAAAAGTGGTGTGGTGTTCCTGCCAATTACAGTGGACTTAATGTGTTTGGCTGCCTTGCTTATGCTCACATAAATCAAGATAAGTTAGAACCAAGAGCTTTGAAGTGTCTATTCTTAGGCTACCCTAAAGAGATCAAAGGCTATAGACTGTGGTGTTTTGAAAAGGATCATAAAAAATGTCTTGTCTGCAAAGATGTAGTTTTTGATTAATCTAAGATGCCAATGAAGAAGAGTGATGCCAACACTGATGAATCATCTGGAAAAGAATAGGAAACTCAATTTGAGGTGGAGTTTTTCACCTTAAATCAGCCTGAGAAAGAAGACACAAGTTCAGCTGAAGAAGAAGATGAAGCTGAAGCTGAAGCTGATGAAGTTCAAAACCAATTAGCTAACTATCAATTAGTTAGAGACAGGTCCAGGAGAGCTATAAAACCACCTTCTAGACTTGGTTATACTGATAATATTTCTTTTGCTTTGCTTGCAGCTCAGGAAGTAGAAAGCTCTGAACCTGGATCATACAAAGAAGCCATTTCATGTCCAGAAAAAAAGCAGTGGATGATTGCAATTCAAGAAGAACTTTGCTCACTTGACAAGAATGAAACATGGTAGATTGTAGATAAGCCTGCAAGTGGATCTTTAGGAAGAAAGTGGAAGCTGCAAAAGGGAACAAAATCAGATTCAAAGCAAGGCTTGTTGCAAAAGGATTCACACAGAAAGAAGGGATTGATTATGCTGAAATCTTTTCCCCAGTAGTCAAGCATTGCTCCATAAGGATACTCCTAGCTATGGTGGCTCAATTCAAGATGGTATTGCACCAAATGGATGTCACCACTGCATTCCTTCATGGTGAGCTAAAGCAGCAGATATACATGGCAATTCCTGAAGGTCTTCATGTCAATGGAAGTGAAAATAAAGCATGCCTGTTAAAGAAGTCACTCTATGGCCTCAAACAATCACCAAGATAATGGTATTTGAGGTTTGATCACTTTATGCTTAAGTCTAAATTCATTAGAAGCAAGTATGATCATTGTGTTTATTTTAAGCATGAACATAATGCACACACTTTTCTTCTTTTATATGTTGATGATATGCTTATTGCTAGTACATCTAACTCTTGTTTGCATGAAGTGAAATCTCTTTTAAAATCAGAATTTGACATGAAAGATTTGGGAATAGCAAATAGGATGCTTGGCATGGACATAAGTTTCTGTGAAGATAAAGGAGAAGTGTTCCTTGATCAGAGTGATTATCTGAAAAATGTGTTGATCAAGTACCAAATGAATCAAGCCAGAAGTTCTAGTGTTCCTTTGAGTCAAAGCATCAAGCTCTCCAAAGAGCAGGAGCCAAAGCTGCAACATGAAATGGATAGGATAAAGAGGATTCCTTATACAAATGCAGTTGGAAGCTTAATGTATGTCATGGTGTGCTGCAGGCCTGATCTTGCTCATGCCATGAGTGTCATTAGTAGGTACATGGCAAATCCAGGCCTTGTTCATTGGGAAGCAGTCAAGTGTGTGATGAAGTATCTCAATGGTTCATTAGACAAAGGTTTAAGTTTCAGACAAAGATCAAGGTTAAAAGTTCCTATAGAAGGCTTTGTAGACTCAGACTATGCTGCAAATGTTGATACAGGAAGTCATTGACAGGGTTCGCTTTTACTTTGTTTGGAACTGCTATAAGCTGGAAGTCCATACAACAACATGTTGTTGCTTTATCAACAACTGAAGCTGAGTTCATTGTTGTTACTGAGGCTGCAAAGGAAACTACATGGCTTAAGGGAATTCTGAGTGAGTTTGGAATTAGTCAAGGATGTATCAGCATCTTTTGTGACAACAATAGTGCCATTCATCTCACCAAACATCCTGGCTATCATGAAAGGACCAAGCATATAGATGTTAGGTTGTATTTCATCAGGGATTTGGTTGAGCAAGAAGAGGTTAAGGTGGAGAAAATTGCAACTGAAGAGAATGCAGCAGATGCATTCACTAAGGCTTTACCTATGGCTAAGTTTGAGTTTTGCATGGAGTTAATTGGACTCAGGGGCAAAGCTGGAATTAAGGGTACTTGAAGGTTGAAGGAGACTTGCAGAGAGTTCAAGCCATAAGGTGGAGATTTGATAGAGTATGGCAAGAACTCCTAGCAAGCTTGAAAAAAAAAAACGGCTAAGTAATTGGAAGAAATAAAAGGAAGAAGAAACGTATTTGGTTATATGTTAGCACTAACATTTTTCTTAAGTTGCAGGTTAAGGAAAAATCGCGGTTTTACTTAAAGAAGCGTGAATGCGCTTTGCCACGTCACTCATTCTCAGACTTGAAAGAAAAACGCTCTTTTACTTATAGTAGCGTGTTTCAGTTCAAAGGCTTAAGTTGCTGATTTAAAGATATCCAATCGCATGTTGCCAGCTCAGATCAAGAAACGGGTAAAAACGGTTATGATGCACAGAAGAGAGAGATGACTTCAAAACAGAGTATGCGAGAGGCGGTTTTCAAAGATCTTGCCAAGATTCGTTTGAGATCCGTTTTGGATGATTTTTTCTTTGCCGTGTAGCCTATATATAGTAGTTTTCAGTGCAATTGAAAGCACGAGTTGACATTGAGTTTTGAGTGAGTTCTAAGTCTGTAAAGTGACTGAGTTGAGACAGTTTCTGCAAGTGTGTTTTGCAGATTTCAGTTTTGTAAAGTGTTTCGTTTCATTCATTAAAATCACCCCTCCCTTCGTTGCCCCGTGGATGTAGGCTTTCATAGCTGAACCACGTAATCCTTTGTGTTGTTGTGTGATTTGGATTTCTTGCATTATTGTTTCAATCGGTGGGATTGTTTTCTTGGTTAGTGGATCTTCATGTTTTAGGGTTCTTGATTGGTAATCCTAACATAAACATAAGCACGAATTATAACTAATAGAAATATAATTGGAATATCATACAATATTTAATGCAAATTACAATTAAAGTTACTAAAACACATAAGTATTATAATATGTTAGATTTAAACTAATATTACACGTCATGCTAAATTTACTTGAACAAAAATATAAACGAAATGCATTTAAACTCTATATATAATATGGAGTTTAGTAGTTCGGTAGACTACTTCTAGACCCTTCAATATCATTAAAATATTCTCTATAAGTGTTGGAGGAATTTTCATGTTGAGATTGCTTCAGAATTTTGAGTTGCTCATTCTGCCACCATGAATGTCTAACCAGATCTGTCAATATGTAATTTATTTGCATTGTGTTGTATGACTAGATTTTTTCTTTAGTATATTAATATGTATTTGTGATGAATTTTATAATATAAGTTTGATATTTTTTACTATAAATGTTTTTTTATAATTGAAATCAATTAAATCAATTTTTTTTATGAACTCACAGATATTTGATATTAAAGAAAATTCAAATATATATATATATATATATATATTATAAGAAAATATTCCAATTTGAGTTTGAAGGGTTGGAGATGGTGGCAAATTTGGTGGCCAAAACAAAATTTGAGTTCGTGGGTTGGAGATGGTCTAAGGTCCATCAAATTTAGTAAATAATGACAATTATTTAGAGCAATAAAATAACTTAATAGAAGATATAAACTATAATTTTATTTATATAATATTTGGATAAGAATATTAATTATCTCTATCCATCAATCAATTATTATGTACTATAAGAGTGCGTTTGTTTGTCCTTATTAGGGGTGATATATATCATATCAACAAGATTAACTTGTTTGGTTGAAAATAAAAGTCTATGATATAAAAAGGGTCCGGTTATATATCATCAAATCTTGTGATATGGTTACCTAAAAGGATGGATGAATAATTTATCATATGTATTAATGACAATTTCTAATCACTTGGATACAATCAAAGCTTAATCAATAATTTGAAGCAAATACACCCTAAATATATAATCAAGATTAGGATATATTACACGTATATATAATGAAAAGGTTAGGAGATATTACACGTATATATAATGAAAAGGTTAGGAGATATTACACGTATATTTGTTTAATGTTTATTAGGAATCTGTATGCAATTTTGTAGTATTACTCCAATGTTTGGTAGATTATCCTAGGGAAGGGTCGAAATAATTATCTGAAATTTTTTTTGCACTTTCACATTCTGTCCTAGATAGAAAGGATATTATTTATGTCCATCAAAGTAAAGTAAACATCAAATAAAGGTGGATAAAACATCACCATTCAAAGTCATCCGTTAAAATAAATGGAACAATATAGTAAATGGAGCAATATAGAAAGAAGAAAACATGAGCACGATATAGTAAGTACCATCACCTTTAACTATGTACAAACTACTATGTTTAAGGTACAATATATGGAAAACAGACATGAATAGAGCACAAAATGGCAAAAAGCACAAATCAACTGATGCTCACTCGAAGACACGATACAAACAAAACATCTCCTCTCCTCTCCTAGGTAGAGAGGGGCTGTGCCACATTCCTCGTGGCCCTTGAATCCGACACACTGTCCAGCAAATGGTGCGACGCCTTCTCAAAGTTTACGAATCCCATGAACCAAAACTCATGACCATCCACAGTCACGATCTGAATGTACTTCCCTGGTGGATCTTCTTTCATGACCACGGGGTTCACATTCTCTATGTTCCCCAACGGTATCGTCACCTATAATGATCATCAAATGAGTTAGCACCACAGGAAATCGACTACAATTCAGAGGTGTTAGTTACCTTGTAGTAACTCCATGCCTCTTGCCCAGAGGGGGCTTTGAAAGACAAGGGACGATCGCTGCAGAAAGCAACACGAGCAGTGGATAGATAGAGGGTTCCGGCGACAGGGCCAGTGGACGTGGAAAGATAACATGCGAATGTCTTCTTCAGCTTCTCGTGTGGATCAGTTGGAAATATCTGCTTGAACAGAGACTCGAATCCTCCTTCTGTTATGGCTTTCGCTGTCAAATTAGCCTTACCCCAAGCAGCTTCGGATACAGATGGACCAGTTTTTACTGAAATCAATCAAATATACACAATAACTATCCACACCCAACTCATCTTGCATATACTTCCCCTAATCATACATACCATTCTCCACAATCTAGTCATCATAAACAAACGATAATGGGAACTACTCTTCACACAATATGAAATAAATCTTTATCGATCATACACTAAGGTTACAATTGAATCAAGTATCTGTTTGAGATAAATGCATCGAGAAAATCGGTTGAGAATGATACAATTCCAAATTTGTGTCGGTCAAATCAAGCCACCAAACATGAAGTCAATACGAATTTCAATTCAAACAAAACCACAAATGAATTTACTACCATGGATTTGAATATCTCCGAATCCTATTAGTATTCCAAAACACAACCTGATAGAATTCCAAAACACAATCCTGAATATAATAAATACATACACCTATACAGCCTAGTTGCCATTAATATATCAATCTCAACAATCAAAGGATGATACCTCACAAACAGGATATAATCACACAATTAACATGATAAATCAAAGGAGCAAATACTCACAATTGTGCCAGATATTACGTCCGATTTCTTCAGCCCTGTGACTCCAAGAATTGAAGATATTGACGGCGTATTCAAAAGGGTTGTCGGCGGGCTTTTGGACGGGGGTATAGACCACGTAAGGCTGCTGTTGGGCCGGGCCTTGGGCCTGCCAATGGGCCGCCTGCTGGTTGTCTGGGTGAACCGTCGGGGCTGCCGGCGCTCCCATTAAGTGAGTCCCCCATTTCTTGGTTTCTTCTTCTGAGGGTTTGCTTAATTTCTGATCATCATTTGAACTCGCCATGATTATTTGAATGAAAAGGAGGGAGATAGATATGCTAGGTATTTTTAATGGAAGATGAGGGTTATTGAGAATGGATTTGAATGAACTATTTATCATATGGATTACTATTATTATTATTATTATTATTATTATACAAAAACAGGGGAAGGGAAAACTTAAGCGCGTGAATTTGGTTGAATTCTGACAAATGGAATATGGGTTGACACGTGGCTTCATCACGATTAACTCGAATGTTCCAGATGGATCCCCGCCAGCTGCTCCACTACTATTTCAAACCTGTTAGCACATTTGTCATTAATTAATACTAGTAGTGCACCCGATGCGCGCATTATTATATAATCTAATAATTTTTATTGTTGATGATATAGTGTAATTTATACTGTATCTAAGATGTTAAATCTTTTTTTAATATTTTTTTGTAATTTATACTATTATAATGCTAAATGGTTTTTTTTTTTTTGGGATAATGCAATTACTTATCAATGGATTTGGATAATCAAGATGACAATCAAATTAGTATTGGTAATATCTCGTTATATCTGAAAAGACAAAAACTTATATACCCCTGGGGTACATAGGAGCACAGATCTAGGTGTTGTATAAATGTTCTTCAGGTGATATATGTATACTATATAGGTGTTATGTTTGTTGGTATTATAAATATACCCTACAGGTATTATATGTATATAAGAGTATTCATGTGATACCTGAAGAGTATATATATGATACCTATAGAGTATATATTTAACATCATATGATGATTAATTTAGGGGCACCATGCCCCTGGGGCACACAAGTGTCACTCATCTGAAAAAGTTTCCATCTCGATTTTTTCTCTTTGATATTTTTAACCTCCATTTCATGCTAGCACATTCTCATTAAGTGAGAGTGGATATATATGAATTGCTTATATAGTATAATGGTTTTCATATTGATTTTTCTTCCTATTTTCATCACTAATTTTTTTTTCTTTTGATAATTATAACATTCATTTGATGCTAGTTCATCCTAATTAAATAAGAGTTATTATATACATTGCTTGTATACAATAAATTCCATCTCAATTTTTCTTCTTATTTTCATCACCAACTATTTTTCTTCTTTTGATATTTCTAACCTCCATTTCATCTAGTTCATTCTTATTAAGTGAATAGGTGTATATACATACATTGCTTAAATGCAAAAATGATTTTCATCTTATTTTCATCACTAATTTTCTCCTTCTTTTGATATTTCAAGCTCCATTATTTTACAATTTGTTTTGATACTTTAAACCTCCATTTCAATAAGCTAGTTCATCCTCATTTAGTGAGACTTCCATCTCCATTCATACATTGCTTATATAGAGGTAGGACAATAGTTTGTAGATTAAGTCTAATTCTAATGGCTTGATATGGAGCTTGATTCAAAATTATTAAATTAATTTAGAAAATCAAAATGAAATTAAAAAAAATTACTCAAGTTGTCCAATAATTTTTAGGAACTTGTCCAATAAGATACTCAAAAGTTTTTCTATTTTTTTAGTTTGTTTTTCCCTTTTTTCCTATTGGCTAATAGTTTTGCAATTGAATGACAATTGGTAATAATCACCAACTATTGTCATTTTAGATATATTATAGAAATGAATTTACATAATTACATTTTTCATATTCTTTTATGTATATTGTAATATTAAAAAATATCGAATGCTTATATTTTCTTCTTACATTACACATTACATAGTATATACTTCTAACATAAAATATTTTCTATTAAACAAATTTACATATTTATATTATCTTCAACATTTATGTTTAAGTACATGAATTTTAAAAATTCTATTAAATATTTTATCACAAAATATATATTAAAATAAAAAAAGACGTTTTAAAAAGAAGACACGTGAGTATGTTAATATGAAAAAACAAAATTTCTACAATAAATTATATTATATACATTTTATTTACTTTATAGACTTTTAACTTAAGTGATCTTTTATAATTTATAATTATTTAAACAAAATTTTTAATAGTATGCGTAAAATAAATACATAAAAAAGATAATTTTTCTCTCTCTTTCATTATAATGTATTATTATTAATCAAAAAATATTTATATCTTTCTTTTTTTAATTATAATATTTGATAGCTTTTCAAGAAAGTCATGTAATTTAAAATTATTAAATTAATTTAGAAAATGAAAATGAAATCTTGAAAAATTAAAAGAGAAAGAAATAATTTTACACATCATCAAATTGATGTGACATTTTTAGGAGGGAAAATGACAAATTAGAAATTTTCTCCAACTTGCTTGCTTTTAGTATAGTATAGATTAAAGACTTCAGTTATTGTAAAATCCAACCTCTTACAGCTTCACAAAATTTTAATGTGGATCAATTTTTTTTTTTATATATCTCATTAAAATATGAGATTGCAAATTGAAATGCAAGTATATTTCAAATTGGTTTTTTAATTGTAGTTTATTTATTTATTTCTATGCAACTCACGTGTTGTATATTTCATGGGAACATTCTTGAAATAAAATGAGGTTTACATTTCGTCAGAAAAGATGTTGGGAAAAAATTAATTACATTAAAAAAAATTCCTAAATTTTGGATTACAATTAGACCAAAAGAAGTCACAAATAGTAAAGCGATCTTACTTCAATTTTTTTTTTTTTTTGCATATAACCCATAGTTTAATTTAATTTATTATATCATTTTTACGGTGGCTTTTTATTGTTTTCTAACATCTATTGGAATCTATTTTGTAAAGGCAGGTTATTTGATAATATTGGTTTTGGCACATGTATTGTTAGATCTCAAATGTTTCGGTGGATTGACTATGATTTTATCAGATAAAAATTTGTTGAGAAGGACTTGGGTGTCCGGGGCACGGATCCGTGTTCCCGACCCGCTCCATAACCCACTCAGTATACGGTTTTTTTCTCTGTTCTTCATTTGTATTTGCGTACACTAGCCTTCTCTTCTCTCTTCTTCATGACGCACTCTCCTTTTCTCTCTTCTCCACAACGCTTCACTAGGCGGCGGCGATTTCTTCTCTCTTCTTCTCTCCTTCTCGCGTTATAATGACTTCTTCTCTCCCTCGAGCGGCGCGTTCTTCTCTCTTCTTCTCCGTTGCGTTCTTCTTCTTCTTTTTCGCTGCGTTCTTCTTCTTCTATTTTGTTGCGTTCTTCTTCTCCGATTCTCTCTTTGCATTGACTAAGTTATGGAAGGATTTGGTTTGCAAAGTATGTTTAATTGATTTAGATGAGATTTGTTTGATTGATCGAATTGAATGGATTTGTTTTGGGGTTTCTTTGCACACTGCTTATGTATATTCATATGAATTCTGCAATTCTGTAAATTTTACAGAAAAAAGAGAGGAATAATATGATATAAATCGTGGTTTTGGAATTTAGAAATTTTAACTCACTATACAGTAATGTAATACCTATAGAGTATACATGTGATACCTATAGAACAAAAGTTCGAACAAATAATTCATACATTTATTGAATGAACACATGATACCTTAAGAGTATACATGTAATACCTGTAGAAGAAAAACCTTTATTGAATGGTAGAACAAAAACTTTTATTGAATGAACACATGATACCTTAAAAGTATACATGTAATACCTTAAGAGTATACATGTTGAACAAAAAATCAATACACATGATACCTATCATTGAATCTCAAAAAATATAATCTATAGGGTATACATGTAATACATATAGAGTAAACATATGATACCTATCATTGAATCTCAAGAAATATAACTCAAGAAATATAATTATAATACTTATATGGTATACATGTAATACCTATAGAATAAACATATGATACCTATCATTGAATCTCATGAAATATAAGTGTAATACCTATAGGGTATATGCATAATACCTATAGGGTATACATGTAATACCCATCACTGAATCATTAACTACAGAATCAGGTGTGTGTGAGCGCACACCAAATTTGTTATGGGTGCGCGTGACGGCTTGTGGGCGCACGTGGGCTGCCCATGCACCAGGTTGGGTCAGGGGGCATGAATCTAAGATCCGTACCCCTGTGGTACACAAGTTTTTACCAAATTTATTATGATGTATATCCTATATATGGTGTTAAGATCTTTTTGTTGGGAGAACCTCACAATATATGGAATTACATGATGTTAAATAACATATCTTTTAATGAAGAAATGTGCACCCAACATATCAGGATAAGCAGTGACCAGTGTTCTAAAATACGTTAGGCGTTAGTCGGGTGCTTGCCTGGTGCCCAGGCGGACTAGTCGGAGCCTAGGTGGGGCTAGGTGTCGTATCTA
Source organism: Scutellaria baicalensis (assembly GCA_005771605.1). Taxonomy (NCBI): domain Eukaryota; kingdom Viridiplantae; phylum Streptophyta; class Magnoliopsida; order Lamiales; family Lamiaceae; genus Scutellaria; species Scutellaria baicalensis. Next base: position 49,640,626 of record CM016721.1, on the reverse strand, counting down.
AATTAAATAGATTTTTTGCTATTTTAGATATTCTTCTTAAGTTTGTATCTTTAAAAATATTTTTAAAATAATATATGTACAGTTTATGTTGGAGCACAATAAAATCTCAACATCTCATTTGAATTATATTTAAACATGACCTATTCAATGATGATTAAATTATTTTTAATTTATATTTCTCAATGTGTTAATTTTCTATCTATATCTAATTAAAAAATAATAATTTTTTTTTAGAGAAAAAAATTATTGTCATTTACTATAAAGAATAAAAATGAAAAAAAATATATTTTGACGCCTAGACTGCCTAGGGTTGAATTTTCTGCATAGTCCCACGCAGCGCATAAAGCAACCGAATTGATCAAACTCAGTTCGATTAGGGACCATCTAACGTCTAGGCCGAATTTTAGAACACCGTTGGTGATAGTGCAAGAAGAGAGTTAAAAGACCACCCAATAGTTTGGCTTTTTTAACAAAACATTGTACTTTTCAAAAAATGTATATATATATATATATGGTGAGATACCAAGTTAAAATTTTGAGTTGAGTCGGCGAATTCCACTATTCTAACAACAATATTAGATGAGGAGGAGAGAGGAGAGTGTGAGGTGGGTGGACAGGGGTGGGGGAGGATTAAAAGTACTTTATTTTATATCTTTTGTCAATAAAAATGTAACCTCTTATGTATAAAAATGTAAAATTTCTAAATTTATATATTTAATTTAGTGTAAATATGGATTTATAAGTTTGGCTCTCAAATAATTCATTTTTGAAAAGAAATAATTTAGTATATTCATAAATATAAGTATTAAAATATAAAATAAAATTTTATTTATAAGTTTTGGATTTTTCCATAAAATCTAATGCATTCCTCTCATTCCACATTTCCCATCACATTTCCCATTTTCTATAATATTAGAATACACCTAATGACTTACCTACTTAAGTCTTAAGAAGACATGTTTCTAAATACTATATAATTAAAGTATGCATTCCATCACATTTCTCATTTGCTATAATTTTATGAGATCGTCCCATGAATTCTTTTACGTGAGACGAGTCAATCCATAACTTTTTTTTTTCTTTCAACACTTTTTAGTTGTAAATGAAAAATGATGGCTGTAAAACTGTTTTAATCAACATCAAAGTTGTTTATAGTTGACTTGAATAGTCTCGACACAAGAAACCATGTCCCAAAACTAGCTAACATTTCTCATTTCAACAATTTGATCAGTCAACTATTAAGTGCTCAATCCAAATTTGTGTGTCTTTCTTTCTCCAATAAATAAATAAATAAAATTCCTTCAAATATAGATCATAAATGACAAATATCATGACAAAAGCTAGCACAACCACCAAACTAGATGAATAATATATATATATATATATATATATATAAAGAAGATCTTTTAAAAAATTACAATCATATCATTTTTCCTCTAAAAAATGTCATATCAATAAGTAATAAATAAAATTTAAAAAATAGTAGTATTTCAAGAAAATTAATTATATCATTTAGCATTTTTTTTAATATGATATATTGTTGTTATTTATAATAATAATAATAATAATAATAATAATAATAATAATAATAATAACAATTATTATTATTATTATTATTATTATTATTATTATTATTATTATTATTATTATTATTATTATTATTCAAGCCCATTTATTCATGGCCCATTTATCTCACACGGAAGCTTGAGAGCATACGGTTCAAAGAACACAGAAAAATTCGAAGAGTTCATCCGAAGAGTTCACAGTGGTTGGAGAGGACTTGCTGAAGGGATAATATGATTCATTAAACTGTGCATGGCGGGTGATATAGACTCTCGATGTAGTAGGGTCAAGGCACCTGAAACCCTTGTGATTCGAGCTATAGCCAAGAAAAACACATGAAGTGCTTCGTGGTGAGAATTTGTTCAAAGCATAATCTGGAAGGCAAGGAAATACCTGACATCCGAAGGGATGAAAGTTGGCATAATTAGGCGAAATTCCATATAAACCTCGAATGGAGAGTGTCAGTGAATGACCGAAGAGGGAAGTCGATTAATAGTATATACATCGGTTGCAAAAGGTCCACCCAGAGAGATAATGACGCAGAGGCGTGAAAGAGAAGAGCAAGACCAGTTTCTGTGATGTGACGATGCTTACGCTCAGCACGCCCGTTCTGCACAGGAGTGTATGGACATGAGATAGCATGATGAATGCCATGTGCGCGAAAAATATTCTGCAACTTAGTGTTTGAGAATTCTGTCCCACCATTAGATTGAAACACTTTAAGCTTGCGCTCAAATTGGTATTCCACATAAGTTTTGAATTGAGAAAACAGATCAACAAAATCAGACTTATGCTTTAGAGGGTAAAACCAAGTGAAGCGAGAATAATCATCCACAAAAATAGCATAATAAACAAAATCAAAAGTGGAGCGCACAAGAGCAGGTCTCCATAAATCACAGTGTACTAAATCAAGAATGTGAGAAGCACATTTAGTGTTCAACACATATGATGAACGAGTGTGTTTCGCCAACTGACAAGGTGAACATAAATTAGGGTGGGAATCAGAAAATTGCAACTAGCAATCTATATCTATATCTATATCTATATTTATATCTATACTATACTAATAGCAAAATCTTTTGGAAAATTTACAGGATTGCCATTTTCCCGCCCATTTGTAACTGCTTTGTTGTCAATAAACTATTGGTCCAGGTGGCTTGCTATTGTTGCTGTGTATTTTTAATTGGAAAAAAGTGTAATAGGTATGATTGGATTTCATTTTTCAAGACAGTTTGTTGTTGCTCTCCAAAGATGTTTCAGTTTTCAATTATTTATTTAATCCTTTAATTTCAGTTATGTTAGATATGGTTCTGTTTTCAAGACTGCAAAATAGATTGTAATGATTTTTTTTTTTGCAAAAGTGGCAGCTCATTCAAGATATTGTAATCAATGAGGTTGCAGTAATAATAAATAAATGCATTTACAGTAAAATATGTAATGAGTGAGGATAAGCAAATTATATTAGGTTTGTAGGTAGTGATTAGGCTGGAGAGGTATCTGCAGAGGCATATATACTCTGCAGCATGTTCTATAATAAACTGCATTTTGTTTCCAGAAATTTTGCATGGCGTGCAGGACATTTTGAGTGGTCTAGGCAGCAGGCTATCATGGTCTGGGGCTGCTTAGTGACTGCTCGAATTCCACCACCAAAACTCTATAAATTGTTGAGGCTGGCATTTTGTGCAAGGTCACCTGGTGCAAGAAACAGAGAGTTCAAAGTATTGTTATCTTCATCTCCAGTTTTGTCAAGAGTGTAATGTATGGACATTCATCTTTTCTGTTCTGGCTGCTGTTGTTACATGCACAATTGAATGTGTAATCTGGATTTCTACATTTGCAGGGCTCCTTGCTTTAGTCTCCTGTGTGAGATTGGTCCAGCTAGGACACAATGGGCTGTTAAGCTTCGTTTGGTCAGATGGTATAACAATCCTGCATTTGGAAATCGCAATAAGATTCGCAGTGTTGAATGCATATTCCATGATATGGATGTATGTACAAATTCATATTATTCAAGCTGAAGTTGTTTTACAAAAGTTTATGAGTGCATACTAAGTTTCTGTTTTTTTTTTTTGTTTGCAACAGGGACAGAGAATTCAAGCTAGCATTAGGAGTGATTTAATTCCTAGACTGAACATGAGTTTAACTGATGGTGCATTGTGGGCTGTGAAAAACTTTGTTGTGTCTAATAACAAGATGAGATTCAAGACCACAACAAATAGATATATGCTGATATTCATCAATGAGACACGTGTTACTGGTTTCAGTGATGTTTCGTTTCCTAAAATCATGTTTGCATTCAAGTCATTTACTGATGTATGCAATGCTGATGACACTGATGAAACAGTGTTAATTGGTGAGTTGTTAATTTGTTTGTAAGATGATTATATTTTTTTCGTATTTTATATTACTAAACAATAATAGTAAATGTTGTGCAGATATTATTGGTCGTGTTGTTAGTGTGAATCGGCCATGTGTTCATGCTAATAGTGAAAGTGAGACTAAGAGGATGGAGGTGGTGTTGGAAGATCATGAGTTAGTATAATTAATATATTACTTATTTTAGCTTAGGTTTTGGTAAATCTGCTTATGTTTTGTTTTTTGATTTCAGTGGTAACCGTTTAAATTGCACTCTATGGGAGGATTTTGTTGATCAAATGATGAGGAGGGTTGAAGTTGGTGGTGAAGCTCCAATAATGATTTTACAGTTCTGCCGCCGAAAGTTTTTTAGAGGTATGTATTTAGGACAATAGAAAAGTCAGTTTAGTACATTATGAAATGTTTATAGTACTCTGATTTGTTTTTTTTTTTTTCATTTGTTGTTCTTTAGATACTGTTTCTGTTTCGACTACATATAACGCTACAAGAATGATTCTTGATGATGAATTTGAAGAAGTTTCTGTTTTTAAGGCTGGGTATGTTAATTGTTTAATATTTTTATAACATTAAGCATTCTGTAATTACCTTTGACCTGCCACAACTAAATTGTATTTTCTGTTTTGAAGTTTTGATGATGTGAATGGTATGGAAGATGCAGTCCGGCACAAGTCATTTGGTTCTATTAAGTTTGGAGATGAAAAGTCAGTGAAGGAGGATTTTGCAGTTCGTACGATTGAGCAGATTCGTATGAGTGGGGAGGTATCTTTTAAAATTAAATACCAAAAAGTATCTGTAATGTGTTTGTATATAGGAGTATTAATTCTTTAGACTTTAACTCTATTAAGTATGTTTTTGAAGTAGCTTATTTGTGGTTTTGATTAGGTTGGGAGTTTTTGGATCAATGCTAGAATTTTATGTATTGAGTCAATTGATGATTGGTGGTACATGGCCTGTTCTAAGTGTTTCAAGAAATTGGCTAAGGTGGAGCAGAAGTTTTACTGTACCAACTGTGATGAGTTTAGTGCATCTGGTAACCCAAGGTATATGTCAATGTTCAGTATTTGTAGTGTGAAATATTTTGTTGAATAAATTGTTGTTTTGGTAACTTTGTAGACTTAAAACTATTGAGTTGAATTTATATTTTGTTTGTAGATTCAAACTCCAGATTTTGGTTCAAGATTCAACTGATAATGCATCTCTTATTCTTTGGAATCAACATTGTGTTGAGTTGGTAGGGAAGACAGCTTTGGAGTTAAGGGAACAATATGTATGGTTTAAATTTAAATATGTTTTATATTTGAATGGTTTTTATTTTTGTTTTGGTGTTGTGCTGAATTTTGAACTTAAATTTGTCAGGCTATGGATACTGATTATTTGCTGCCAAGTGAGTTAGGAAATCTTGTGGATAGAGAACTGTTTTTTAAGGTTCATGTTTCACCTAATCAGGTGTCTGGCTTTTTCGGGGCTTTTACTGTTAAGAAGATAAGCAATGAGTTGGAATTTTTTGTTCCTGTGGTGAATTCACATCAGGTACATTAATATTTACATAAGGGGGGTTTTTTTAGTTTAGTATTGGAAGTGTTTGATTATTTGGATTTACTGCTTAAGGTTTTTATTATTGTATAGGGATCTGATTTACTGAATGACATAGGGGTTGAAGATATTGAATCTGACATGGTTGGTTTTGACTTAAATGTATATCAATTACTCTGTTGAGGTTTCTACTCTCTTTAAATTTCTAATTTGCTGCATTTCTCTTATTTATTGCAGTGTCAGTCTTCAGGTTTGTGTTTCAGTACTCCAACTAATCAGGGTGTTACTAATAAGCAGAAACGAAAAGAGGTAGTTATGGAGAAGTCTGTTAAGAGGAAACTGATTGCTGAATTCTTAAAATCAGATTCTGATGAGAAAGATTTTGTTGTGAAGGAGGAGGAGAATGATGAGATGGTTGGTTTTGACTTCAATGTATATCAATTACTCTATTGAGCTTTCTAATGTGTTTAGATTTCTAATTTGTTGTAATTTTCTGATTTATTGCAATGTCAGTCTTCAGGTTTGTGTTTCAGCACTCTAACTGATCAGGGTGTTATTAATAAGGAGAAACGGAGAGAGCTAGATGTTGAGATGTCTGTTAAGAGGAAGCTGATTGATGAATTCTCAACATCAGATTCTGATGAGAAAGATTTTGTTGTGAAGAAGGAGAAGAATGATGATTCTTAGATGCTGCAAAATTTATTAGTTTTATCTATTTCCTATGTTTGGTTTTGTTTTGTTAGCTGAATTGTTGTTTTAGTGGTATTTTGGATTTTAAGTTTTTGATTTTATGTTATGATGAATGATGTTTTTTTTTTTGGATTCACAAAGTTGTTATTGGAAGCACTATTCTGTTTTCATGGCTGACTATTTTCCAGTTTGCAGTCACTAAATATTGTTATTTACTTACATGTTATTTTCTTACTGTGGATTTGCAGTTATTAGTTAATGTTTATGTTTGTAGTTTTTAATTGTCATTAATTTAGGGATTAATTAAACTTACAGCAGTTTAATAAGGTTATACACAAGAATCATTGTAGGACTGCTTTAGTTGCAGAAATGTGAGATGTATGGAGCATTAAAGTGCAAAGAGTATATGAGTGACAATTTCCTAATAACTTAAGACTAAAGATACATGCAATCATCAAATAATCAGACTTAATAAATAATAAAGATATTGCAGTTCACATTCATACAAGAAGCAGACTTTCATGTAATCTATCGTACAATCAATAATAAATGAGTAACAGATTGTATTACTTCATTATTCATCTATGCATGGAACAACTAAGCTGGCATTTTGTTTGTTTCATGATCAAAAACAGATAATAAGTCAATTTTTTTAAGTTTTTAGTGAGTTTTGAGATACTTATCTCGATACTGGTATGATCTTCGATTTAGTAGCATTTATACTGCCATTGAAGTCATTATTTCCTGCATGGAAATGAATGAGCATATATTAGTATCGTAAATCGAATTTAATACAAATATTTGTTATATAAGGTCTATGTATATAATCATGTATATCTTATTTAATACAATTTTTTTTAACATATCCTATCTGTATAAATATATTTATTGTTTAGTTGTTTTTAATTGCAGTGTTTGATGTTTTGTTGTTTGCATGAATATGAAAACCATTTTTGGGGGATGTGTTAGGTTAGGTTTGAGCTACTTCCTAGGTTTATGATTATTTACTTTTAGGGTGTAATAAATAGTTTATTGGGAACAACCACATTTGCTTATATTTGTCTGTTAATTTTAAAATATAGACCTTTGGTATTCCCAACTGAGTTCTCATCACAGTTGGTACAGTTGAAGAGTTTTGCACACAGATATATGTTTATCTTTTCAGTTCATGAAGCATTTCATCAAGAGTGGTCTATGCATCCTCTTTTCTACAAGTTAGTGTGGGGAGGTGTTTGACAGAGATAAGTTTATATTTGGTGGCAGATAGAGGGTTGTGCTATTTGTTTTACTAAGGTACTTAATTCTTTAGATTTGTTCATTCCTTTGAGTTGTTATGCATTTAGGGCAATAGTGTGTACTTTAAAATTTCATACACATTACTTTATAAGTTAAAATGCTTAGGATACTGCAGATCAAATGCTTATCTTCGTTTTTTGGTTTGTGATGAAATTGTCCATTAGCCACTACTCTTCTGTCTATAGCCATTACGAGCTATATTTTTGCTGATTTTAGGATTTAACTGCAGTTACCAAATTATTTTGAATTTAAGAGAAGAGTTTCAGAAGTTTTATGAAATTTGGGAAGTTTGGGAAGGATAGCTAACAAGCTATTTTACTACTAAGATGTGTTTATCTCATCTATTTATTAGAGAACTGATTGTTATGTGAATTTTTCAGATTAGCATAGGTTGTATTGATTGACAAAGCAATATGAGAAAGCTTACACAAAGCACAGTCATAAATAAGAAGCGTACGAGAGATCTACAGTTTGCTAAAGGTTTGTTCAGATATCTGATATGTATTATGTATTAAATTTTCCATATTGTTAACACAATAGACTAGAGAATGAGTATCATTAGTTTATCTATTTATTTGAAGGCATTTGAATGAAACAGAGCTGTATTTTTTTCTCTTATTGTATATGTATCAATCTTTTTAGTTTGTCGTAATATTTTTTTATTTTGAATTGCATTTTTTTAGTTTGTATGAAGCATGAATTATTACAGTATTAGTATTCAGTGTGAGTGTTTTTTTTTTTTTTTTGTATAATGTTTTGAAATCATGTCAATATCTACATCTATATCTTACACACTGTAAGAACACACATCATTAGGATATTGCAGATGCATATAGTATAGATGCATGCAAATCAGTTAATGAACATAACCAGAGCCTCATAATTAAATTTGGTCACATGGTATAGGAGTTTTGCTTCTGAAGACTAGAAAAATTGAAAAGGAAAACATAATTACCTGTTTTGTTTGATCCACGTGCTTGATTCACATTTCAGGACTGTCTGTATATGGTAGTATTCTGTTGATGTTCGGTGAAAACCATTCCTAAGACATAATAGTTAAAAACTATGTGAATATGGAATAATTGTAAGTAGATATCATGAGTAGTTATGAATAAAAAACTTAATAAGTGTATATACCTAGGCTGATCATGCATGTTTGCGTAGATTTCTGCATCTGAGATGGATTTTGGTGTAACCTTTCTTTTTGCTTGCAAGACACATAAGTTAGTTTGTTGAAGTAAAGATGTTTTTTTATGCACATAAAGAGTCATTTATTCTGGTATGAATAATATGATTTGATTATTACAATATGGAAGAATTAAAGTAAATAAGGATTATGAATATTATGATTTGATTATTACAATATAGCACTTTAGTCTTTTACCTGCAAGAGTTATTTGTGTGACGTTTCTATATTAAAGACTCAGATTTCCAATAAATGTTTTACAAAACCCTAGCAAATTCAAAAGAAATCATCATTGTCTGTGTTCTGCACTAGAAATAGATCTTTGAACTAATGTTTTTCACCCAATATTGGAGTATGTTGTCTGATCAGAAGCTATAGGAGTATTGTACATCAATATGGACTCACATCTCAGAAGTAAGAACACACATCATTAAAATATTGCAGATGCACATAGTATAAATGCATGGATCAGTTTAAGAACATAATCAGAGCCTCAGAATTAAATTTGTGCACATTGTATAGGAGTACAGAGTACTACTTCTGAAGACTAGAAAAACTGATAAAGAAATCACAATTATATCAGTCATGCATTCAAATTTTGTTTTTAGAAACACATGATTTGAACAAACTATATAGGCAATAATTGATAGGAGTTATAATAACAGAGATGCCAATTATATAGATTTACACATGAGATAGGAGTTACAAACACATAATTTGAACAAAACATACAGAGATGTAAATTTTATGTTATTGACCATATCTTAGAGACTAGCCTCTGAATTGTAAGTTCCACATAGTATAAATGCATGCACATCAGTCTATGAACATAATCAGGTCTTCAGAATTAAATTTGGCCACATGTTATAGGAGTATTGCTTCTGAAGACTAAAAAAAAAAAAAAGAGAACTTGATTACCTGTTTTGTTTGATCCACAGGCTTGATTCACATTTCAGGATCGTTTGTATATCTTAGTATTCTGCCGTTGTTCGGTGAAAACCATTCCTGAGACATAATAGGTTAAGAACTATGTGAATATGCAAAAATTGTAAGTATATATCATGAGTAATTATGAATAAAAACTTAATAAGGGTATATACCTAGCTGGATCATGCATGTTTGCGTAGATTTCTGCATCTGAGATGGCGTTTGGTGGAACCTTTCTTTTTGCTTGCAAGACACATAAGTTAGTTTGCTGAAGTAAAGATGTTTTTTTATGCACACAAAGAGTCATTTATTCTGATATGAATAATATGATTTGATTACTACAATATGGAAGAATTAAAGTAAATAAGGATTACGAAGAAGAGTAAAATATCCAGCACATTCCTTGCAGAGCTCTGGCTACTGCTTTTCAAGAGTACAAGAATAGAAAAAAACCATAACTAGCTAGCACTTTAGTCTTTTACCTGCAAGAATATTTTGTGTGTTATTTCTATATAAAAGACTCAGATTTCCAATAAATGTTTTACAAAAGTCTAGCAAATTCAAAAGAAATCATCATTGTCTGTTTCCTGCAATAGAAATGGTTATTTGAGCTACTGTTTTTCACCCAATATTGGAGTATGTTGTCTGATCAGAGGGTATAGGAGTATTGTATATCAATATGGACTCACATCTCAGAAGTAAGAACACACATCATTAGGATATTGCAGATGCACATAGTATAAATGAATGGATCAGTTTAAGAACATAATCAGAGTCTCAGAATTAATTTTGTGCACATTGTATAGGAGTACTACTTCTGAGGACTAGAAAAATTCATAAAGATATCAAAATTATATCAGTCATGCATTCAAAATTTGTTTTTACAAACACATGATTTGAACAAACTATATAGGGAATAATTGATAGGAGTTATAATAACAGAGATGCCAATTATATAAATTTGCACATCAGATAGGAGATACAAACACATGATTTGAACAGAACATACAAGCATGTAAAGTTTCTGTTATTGACCATATCTTACAGCCTAGCCTCAGAGTTTTAAGACAGTGCCATGCCTGTTTGAGTTCAGCATATGAATAATTTAAATATAGTAAATAGCTTGCCAATATAGTTGTGATTCAAACCATGTCTTGCATACTTATTTCTGATTTTGTTGCACAGAGAAGTGGCTATCTTTTAAGATTTATATTAGGAGCAAAACAAGACAATTGTAATACTAAGACAATTACATTGAATCTGAATTTATGGGAATATTATAGGTTTTTCAAGGCAGATAGTATATATGCATATGTACTGAGAAAAACATGTCTTAGGCATGTGAGCTAAGAATTTGAAACAAGTGTGAGTGTTTTTTTTTTTTTTGTATAATTTGTTGAAATCATGTGAATATCTATATCTAGATCTTACACACTGTATAAACACACAACATTATGATATTGAAGATGCACATAATATAAATGCATGCACATCAGTCTATGAACATAACCAGGTCTTCAGAATTAAATTTGCCCACATGGTATAGGAGTTTTGCTTCTGAAGACTAGAAAAAATAAAAAAGAGAACTTAATTACCTGTTTTTTTTTTTTATCCACAAGCTTGATTCACATTTCAGGACTATTTGTATATCTTAGTATTCTGTCGTTGTTCTATGAAAACCATTCCTGAGACATAATAGGTTAAGAACTATGTGAATATGCAAAAATTGTAAGTATATATCATGAGTAATTATGAATAAAAACTTAATAAGTGTATATACCTAGGTGGACCATGCATGTTTGCGCAGATTTCTGCATCTGAGATGGCGTTTGGTGGAACCTTTCTTTTTGCTTGCAAGACACATAAGTTAGTTTGCTGAAGTAAAGATGTTTTTTTATGCAGAGAAAGAGTCATTTATTCTGATATGAATAATATGATTTGATTACAACAATATGGAAGAATTAAAGTAAATAAGGATTACGAAGAAGAGTAAAATATCCAGCACATTCCTTGCAGAGCTCTGGCTACTGCTTTTCAAGAGTAGAAGAATGAAAAAAAACCATAACTAGCATAGCACTTTAGTCTTTTACCTGCAAGAATATTTTGTGTGTTGTTTTTATATAAAAGACTCAGATTTCCAATAAATGTTTTACAAAAGTCTAGCAAATTCAAAAGAAATCATTATTGTTTGTGTCCTTCACTAGAAATGGTTATTGAGCTACTGTTTTTCACCCAATATTGGAGTATGTTGTCTGATCAGAGGGTATAGGAGTATTGTATATCAATATGGACTCACATCTCAGAAGTAAGAACACACATCATTAGGATATTGCAGATGCACGTAGTATAAATGCATGGATCAGTTTAAGAACATAACCAGAGCCTCAGAATTAAGTTTGTGCACATTGTATAGGAGTAGTACTTCTGAAGACTAGAAAAATTGATAAAGAAATCACAATTATATCAGTCATGCATTCAAAATTTGTTTTTACAAACACATGATTTGAACAAACTATATAGGCAATAATTGATAGGAGGTATAATAACAAAGATGCCAATTACAAACACATGATTTGAACAAAACATACAAGCATGTAAAGTTTCAGATAGGAGTTGCAAACACATGATTCATACAAAACATATAGGTCTTTTACCTGCAAGAATTATTTGTTTGACGTTTCTATATAAAAGACTCAGATTTCAAATACATGATACAAAAAAAAAATCATCATCATCTGTTCATGGACTGGATATAGGTTTTATCATGTATAAATGATACATGAATTAAGACTTTAGAGTTTCACATTTTACAAACTGATCTGTGCTATAGTTGTGTATAAAAGACTCAGATTTCAAATAGATGTTTTCCAAACCCCTAGCAATGAACTTTCAGGATTACTAAAATTAGAAAAAATCATCATTGTCTGTCCTGCACTACAAATAGGTGTTTATATGCTGCTATGGCACACTTAATATTAGAGGTTTATATACTATAGATGTATATGTCAGGAGAAGAAAATTTTTTTTAGCTATCTGAGCTTCCAATTTAAAACAGGTGCTTTCCAAACCCCTATGAAACAACATTGTATATAAATATGGACTCAGATCTCCAGCATAGTATCAAAACACTAAACATATCTCAACCGAAGACATAATTCTGATGATATTCTTACAGATCTCATAAGTAGGAACACACAACATTATGATATCGGCGATTCACAGAGAATAAACACCTTTATCAGTTTAAGAACATAACCAAAAGTCTCAGAGTAAACATTTGCACATGATATAGGACCAAATACTCAAATAAGAGACTATATCAAGACGGTATATACATATTGACCCAGATCTCCGAAATATTTTCCAAACCCCTGTGATATATGAAGATAATAGTAAAAGGAAATCCTCATGGTCTGGTCATACAACATATATCCTATTCGGAGTATGAAAAATTTATTTGTTACCGAGTGAAGATCTGCAGGAAAACTTATAGCATGTGCCAAAATTCGGTGCAGATGAACATGCATCTAGTCTAGAAAATTATATCAATGAAATCTTTGGAATCTTGCATCGTCGGTGCTTTCCCGTAGCGTAAGCCCCTCAGTTTAAGATTTGTGAAGGGTTAGACGATTTTATCGGAGAGAGGTGTAGTATCTGTTCGAATTTGTGAAATATCTGCTCAGATCGTCGACGGTCGGAGGGATAAGCACCGACGATAGATCCAAGATCTGTATCGTCTTGAATGAAACGACATTGAAAGGGGTGGGTTTTGGTCTTTGCCTGGGAGTTCGTGCCTGGCAGCTTATTGAGGGGTTTGGTTGGTGGGTGGAGTTAATTAGCTTAATTGCTATTAAGTCAACTCTAATTATGTGTTGAAATTTAATTGTATTTTGTTTTATATTTTAGTGTTGTTTTTTTTTTCTTTTCATGTTTGTATGTACATATATGTAAGTATTTATGTATTTATATGTTGGATTATGTTTTTTTTTTTTTTTTGTGTTTTGTTATATTTCAAGCAAGATATGAATTATAACACGTTTGCGTTGCTTGATCTTCTTATTATGAATTTGTAGCAATGTTTTTGTTTTGTTATTTGTTTTTACAATGATTTTATGATGGATTTTGTTACTACTTTTTTTTGGCTTTTTTGTTTTTCAATATATATATAAAATTTTTAAATGTTTGATGTTTTATGAAAAAAAAAATTTCATCAGATGATTTTCAACAGCATCCCTCGAAGCAAGTGTCAAGAAATATTGTATTTGGAAGTTCATTTACTCCACTTAATGACGTGACAAATGGTGAGTTGTTTAATTTAAATGTACAAAGGTTTACGAGATTTTGTTTTGGAGAAAGTTTCATTTCATTTTTTATTGTGTATTGCTTTAGATATGTTTTGTAATAAAATGTATTTTGAATGAGTATATATGTGTGTAATGTTTGTTATAGTTGGTTCTACAAGTGGGGTGCGGTTTGTATCGACACCTGTTTATGAAAATCGATCGAAGGACAATCATGATCCTTCTATGATGGTTAATTCGACATCTGTTTTCATTGACTTGACGGAGGATAACGTTGCACATGATGGATTACAGTCTTCAACTGATCGAGAAAGAATAGGTTTAAGTGTTTTTTTTTTTTTTTGCTTTAAAATAAAGTCTTTTTTTGTTGTTCTGTATATATAAATATGATATGATTAGTTTTTAATTTTATAATATACATATATATAAATCTTCATTTTTTTTATGTCTTTGTGATGGAAATATACAAGTGTTTTAACATTCTGAAGGTTTACAGATTATTTGGACAATGGGGATGCAACGTACACTTGTGAGTTTTGTGGTGCATTGTTTTGGTATGAAGAGCGAGTAAAGTCCTGTCGTAATTCTAGATTTCCGAAATACTCTTTGTGTTGTAATCAAGGAAAAATTCAACTTCCTCCAATGATGGAGCCACCGAAGGTGTTGTATGATTTGTTTCATGGTAGTGGTGAGAAAAGCAAACATTTCTTGGATAATATAAGATCTTATAATAACATGTTTAGTTTTACTTCAATGGGTGGCAAAATTGATTATTCTACCAATCAAGGGAAGTCTCCGCCAATCTTCAAGTTACATGGGCAGAATTTTCATCTTATGGGTAGTTTGTTACCTGTTGAAGGATCAGCTCCGAAATTTGCTCAACTCTACATTTATGACACTGAAAATGAAGTCAACAATCGGATCAAGTGTGTTAGGTTCGTTTTATTTTATGATTGAAATTTCATGATAATATTTAATTATATGAATGCGCAATAACATTCTTCAAACTTATCTTAGTACAACGTTCATTTTTTTATATGAACAGGGATAATGCTAATGTGGAGAGCTTACATGCTACAATTGTTTTAGATTTGAGAAGTATGCTTGATGAACATAATGTATTGGTGAAATCGTTTCGGTTTGTTGGGGAAAAACTTCGAGATAGTTGTACATCAGATATTAAATTGAAGTTATTTGGTCGTAGAGGTCGAGATGGAAGACAGTATAACCTACCATCTGTTTCTGAAGTTGCTGCTATATTAGTTGGAGATTTTGATGAGTGTCTTGGCGAGAGGGACATAATAGTGGACTTCATGCTGCTTACTTAGCTCTTCAGTATCCTTTATTGTTCCCTTATGGAGAAGATGGCTATAGAGAGGACATTTCATTTTCAGATATTAAATGTTTTGCACTTGGGAGAAGAAAGAGGGTTAGTATTAAGGAGTGGTTTTGTTATCGGTTGCATGAGAGAGAGAATCAACCTATTACGATTTTCTGTGCAAGAAGATTGACACAACAGTTTATAGTTGATGCATTCACAATGATAGAGTCGGCAAGACTAACTTATATACGTTTACATCAGAAACAGTTGCGATGTGAGTTGTATAAGGGTCTCGCTGACTCATTGTTTCGAGGTGACACAGATCTTCGATTGTTGGGGAAAAGAGTTATATTGCCACCATCTTTCACTGGTGGTACCCGTTATATGATTCAAAATTATCAAGATGCTATGACAATATGTCAATGGGCGGGATACCCAGACTTATTCTTGACATTTACATGTAACCCGAAATGGCCTGAAATTGTACGTTTTATTGAGAAAAGAGGAATGAAAGCTGAAGATCGTGTTGATATAGTTTGTCGTGTTTTTAAGATGAAATTAGAGGCATTGATCAAGGACCTTCGATATAATAAGATATTTGGTTCCGTCAGATCAGGTAGAAAGTTTTATTCATATAACATATTAATTATACATTACATACATTGACATGTACATTACTGCATATCTATGCTTTTTTTCTGTAATTAGGTTTTTTAAATTTATTACTTTATTGAATTTGTTTGTTTAATGATTTGCAGTTATTTATACTGTTGAGTTTCAAAAGCGTGGGTTGCCACATGCACATATTTTACTATTCCTGGAGCAGGATGATAAGTATCCGACACCTGATGACATTGATAGGATAATCTCGGCTGAACTACCTGATATTAAAGATGATCATGTGTACTATGCTATGGTGCATGATTTTATGATACATGGGCCATGTGGTTTGATGAAGCCAAACTCTCCATGCATGGACGAAGGTAAGTGTGTGAAGCATTTTCCAAAGCGTTTTGCTAATACAACCACTGTTGATGAGGATGTGATGCAGCAGAAGCACGATATAGAAACGTAAATCCGTTGATTCTAAGAATACCGGAAGATACGTGAAGGGATAACCCAATTTAATTCAATATTCAACTCCCTCAAATAATAAACATAACAATTATTTATACTAATATTATGGAATCATAAAAGATGAAATAAAATCACATAAAAATAGCAATAACAATAAAATCAATCTAAATCTATAAAATATATTTATTCCTTATTGATCTCCATCATTTTCCTCCTCTTCGAAAAGATTCGTCCTCGAATCTGCATGAATTGTATCTCCTGCAGTATAATAAACTCCACTAGTCGCTCATCTCGTCCCAAGATAACAAAATCAATTGATGCCTCCAAAAATTTCACCTCAAAAATATCTGCAGTACGTATGTGGCCTAAGGTCTTGAGACGATAAGCAAGTGGGGGCTTCGGAAAAGAATCAAAATAACTATCATTCGTGATGAAAAAATAATAGTAGGTTTGATTGATGGTGGCGGTGTAGGTCTGATAAGAAGATGAGTTCCGTCGTTTGGCGGCGATAGACGGTGGAATTAATTGAGCGGTGACAGGGGCGGTTGGATCCGGATATGATGGCGGGGCTATTGTCTTCAAATCCGGATATGATGGCGATGTTATTGCAGCGGCAGCAACAAGAGCTACCAAAACTGGAGATGGTGGCGACAAGATAGCGGACGATTCCAGTTCGAGTTCGTCTCGTTGGCGGTAGCTGTCGAAGATCCCATCGACGATGGTAGCCAATTGAGACCAGAGGAAATCAAATTCCTCATCCATATCGTAAGTCTTTGTCATGTTGATGAACTCCACAGAATCGTTATGACTCTGGATACCAACTGATGCAGCAGAAGCACGATATAGAAACGTAAATCCGTTGATTCTAAGAATACCGGAAGATACGTGAAGGGATAACCCAATTTAATTCAATATTCAACTCCCTCAAATAATAAACATAACAATTATTTATACTAATATTATGGAATCATAAAAGATGAAATAAAATCACATAAAAATAGCAATAACAATAAAATCAATCTAAATCTATAAAATATATTTATTCCTTATTGATCTCCATCAGGATGGGTATCCAATTTATCGTAGAAGGGATAATGGTCGTACAATTTTGAGAAATGGTGTTGAGCTTGACAATAGATATGTTGTTCCACACAATAAGTATTTGTTGCTCAGGTACAGAGCTCATTTAAATGTGGAGTGGTGTAATCAGTCACGATCAATCAAGTATTTATTCAAGTATGTGAATAAAGGACATGATCGGATTTCGACTACTTTTTATAAGAATGTGGTTGATGGTGATTCTGTTCAGAATGTGGATGAGATTGATATATATTATGATTGTCGTTATATCTCACCATGTGAGGCGATGTGGAGGATATTTGGATTTGAAATTCAGTATAAGAGCACTCCTGTGGAACACTTGAGTTTTCATCTTCCTGATGAGCAGACAGTTCTTTTCTCTGATGAAGATGAAATAGATGGTGTTCTTAGTCGTCCGTCAATTGGTCATTCTATGTTCTTATCTTGGTTTGAGGCGAACAAAAAATATGAGGATGCAAGAAAGCTCACATATGCAGAATTTCCACAAAAATTTGTTTGGAAGAGGGATAGTCGAGAATAGACCCCAAGAAAAAAAGGGTTCTCTTTAGGCCGCATATTTTACATTGCTCCTGGAAGTGGTGAGAAGTATTACCTTAGATGTCTTCTTAATATTGTTAGAGGTGCAACTAACTATAACGACATAAAAACAGTTGATGGTGTTACATATAAAACATTCCGTGAAGCATGTTACGCCTATGGTATATTGGATGATGATAGAGAATATGTGGATGGCATAATTGAGGCAAGCTATTGGGCTTCTGCTCATTCGTTGAGATATTTGTTTACCACTTTGCTCTGTTCTGATACTTTGAGTGAACCAAGGGATATATGGGATAAGTGTTGGATGTATTTGTCGAATGATATTTTACGTCGACAACGTGATATATTGAATCATGAAGGTATGATTTATTGTTATTGTATACTTAATTGACTTAAATATTTATTGGAATATTTTTTTATGTTATGGTAATGCTTTCATTAGGTTTGATTTTGACTGAAGATGAGGTAAAAAATCTTTCACTGGTGGAGATTGAGAAGATGATGCATAAATTTGGGAGGAGTTTGAGAGATTATGACACAATGCCATTTCCAAATATGGACACTGCTACATGCTTGCAGAATAAGTTGGTGTATGAAGAACTTCAGTATGATCGTGCTAATTTGTTAGATGAGCACAATACATTCTTATCAAACTTGACGGATGAGCAGCGTACAGTTTATGATATTATTATGGATGTTGTTGATTCGTCATTTGGGGGGGTGTTCTTTGTTTATGGATATGGTGGAACTGGAAAAACATATGTATGGAAGACATTGTCTGCTGCAATTAGATCTAAGGGGGAGATTGTTCTTAATGTGGCTTCGAGTGGGATTGCATCACTTTTATTACCTGGTGGGAGGACTGCACACTCAAGGTTCGCTATACCAATTAGTATTGATGAGTTCTCAACATGTAATATAAAGCAAGAGAGTCAACTAGCACAACTTCTTATCAGAGCAAAGCTTATCATATGGGATGAATCACCTATGATGCACAGACATTGTTTTGAAGCGCTAGATAGAAGTTTAAGGGATATCATGCAGGTGAAGGATTTAAGCAATAAAGATAAACCATTTGGTGGTAAGACTATTGTGTTTAGAGGAGACTTTCGTCAGATATTACCTGTTATACCAAAAGGCACTAGACAAGATATTGTTCATGCAACAATAAATTCATCTAAGATTTGGCAGTATTGGAAATAAGAATATTGGATAGCAAAATCATAGTAGCTAATTATAGTAGTAGATCCTCTGTTTTATGCATAATTGATTATTTTAGCAGATATGATGGCAATCATTGTGGATCTAGATTATTCTTATCAACCTTATATATATGTAATTCTCTGGTTGAGTTTGTATTATCTTCTTCAATTACAATAACAATCTTCTATCTCATAAGACTTGCAATCATAGATATTTATTCTTCATAATGGTCATTCCATCTTTCTTTCATGGTATCAGAGCCTGATACCTAAGATACAATTTTTTTTTTCTTTAAAAAAAAAAATTTAGCATGAATACAGATCAGTCTAGAGGCTTTGTAGATCAAAATCAGATCTTGCAGCCTCAAAGTCAGCTCATAACAGTTAAGCTTGGAGAATCAAACTACTTAGTTTGGAAGCAACAAGTATTGGCAGCAGTAAGAGGCTATGGTCTAGAGGGTTTTTTGACCGGAGAAGAAATGAAACCCGATCCATTTATTCCAAGTTCTTCAAATGAAAATCTCATCCCTAATCCTAAGTTTGCAACATGGGTAAGACAAGACCAATTTCTTATTTCATGGCTTCTTTCTTCATTGTCAGAAGAATTACTAGTTACTACTGTTGGCTTAGAAAGCTCTAAAGAAGTATGGGACACCCTTGAATCTAGCTTTACTAGCCAATCAGTAGCCAAAATTATGCAATATAAATTGCAACTTCAGAATCTTAAAAAGGGAACCATGGGAATGAGAGAATATTTAAACAAAATTAAGAGTTGTTGTGATGCCTTAATTGCAGCAGGACAAAAAGTTTCTGAGGCCGATCATATTTTATACATCTTGAGTGGATTGGGATCAGAATATAATCCGGTTATGGTTTCGGTTTCTGCCACAATAGGCGGCTGTACTTTGAGAGATGTTCATGCCTTATTGTTGAGTTTCGAGAGTCGTATAGAAGGGCTGGAAGAAACACAAATTAATATTGATGGTTCTATTCCCACGGCTAATGTTACTACATATAATAATATAGGAAGAAGTTCTCAAGGATCAAATTGGAGGGCCAGAGGTAACAATTTTAGAGGTCGAAGTTTCGGACGAGGTTTTGCAAGAAGTTTTGGAAGGACAAGTCCTTTTAGAGGACGAGGGGGAAGTCGTTTTGGCCACTTCCAACCTAGTTGTCAAATATGTGGGCTCAACAATCACTTAGCTGAGAAATGTTTTCATAGATTTGATCCTGAATATGTTCCTCCAAACAGAAATCATCAACCAAGAAACCAAGCAAACAATATGCCACGAAATCCTATGGCTAATATGGCGTCTACTAGTTCTGTTGATTTTCCACAAGATAATGATTGGTATCCGGATTCTGGAGCAACAAACCATCTTACATTTGATCTTAGTAATCTGAACATGGCATCTGAATATCAAGGCGCAGAGAAGGTTCAAGTTGGTAATGGTGCAGGTTTGTGTATTTCTCATTATGGTAATACCTTACTTAAATCACTATATCCTAATAAGGGTCGCTCTTTTCTTCTTAAAAACCTTTTACATGTGCCACAAATAACTAAGAATCTCATTAGTGTATCTAAATTTGCTCAAGATAACAAGGTATTTTTTGAGTTTCATCCTTATTTTTGTTTGGTGAAGGATCAAGCCACAAAGGATACTCTTCTCAAGGGAACTGTTAAAAATGGTCTCTACACCTTCAACCTCACACCTCCAAAGAACAACCATAGTTTTGCTCAAGGTCGGAATGAGCTTCCCTCAGCCTACACTGCAAACCTTAAGAATAAGTTAGACTTGAACTTGTGGCATTCAAGATTAGGCCATCCTTCCTTTAACATTGTAAGAAAAGCTCTCTCAGCTTGTCATATTCCTTTTTATGATAATGAACAATTCTGCTCTTCTTGTTCTAAATCCAAAAGTCATAAACTTCCTTTCCCTAATTCTAATTCTCAATACGACACTCTTGAATTGGTGCATACAGACTTATGGGGGCCAGCTCCCATTAAATCTTTTAACGGTTTCAATTATTATGTCAGTTTTATTGACCATGCTACACGATTCACTTGGTTCTATCTTTTAAAACAAAAATCCGATACTGTGAGAGCTTTTAAACAATTCAAAAATCTTGTTGAAACACAATATAACAAAAGAATTAAAATTTTGCAAAGTGATGGTGGGACAGAATATAAACCAATAACTGATATCCTCCATGAATTTGGAATAATTCATCGTATTTCTTGTCCTTATACACCAGAACAAAATGGTTTAGCCGAAAGAAAACATAGACATATTATCGAAACAGGCTTGGCTCTCTTAGCACAGTCAAATGTTCCTGTCAAGCATTGGGATGATGCTTTTTCAACTGCTGTGCATCTTATAAATAGAATTCCCTCAAAAGTTTTGCACTATAAAACCCCTTTTGAACTTCTAACAGGACACAAACCTGATTATTTTTCCCTTAGAATTTTTGGTTGTCAATGTTTTCCACACCTAAGACCTTATAATGCACATAAGTTAGAATTCAGAAGTGAGGAAGGTATCTTCCTTGGATATTCTGTATCGTATAAAGGTTACAAAATTTTATTACCCAAAAGAAAAAGAATCATCATCTCTAGGCATGTAATCTTTAATGAAACAACCTTTCCGTTCTTGGCTAAATCTCAAACCTTTGTTCCAAAACCCATTTGCTCTTCTCCAAAACCTGTCCCTGGTCCTACTTCTCCTCTTATCCTCTATCAACCTAAAATTACTTCTATCCAGCCTCAACTCCAACATTCTGACCAATCACCTAATGAAGATATAAATTCCCCTTCTCCATCCCCTTCTCCATCAATTTTTCCCTCCCCATCACCTTCACCCCCTTCTCAACGACCACCTAGTGATTTGGATGTTGTATTACCTAATGAGAATAATGATATCCCTTCTCATATTATAACTAATGATGTCCCTAATTCAGTATCTAGCATTTCAGGTGGTCATCATATGGTGACAAGATCCAAATCAGGGATTTTTAAGCCTAAAGTCCTTCTGAGTACTACACCGCTGCAAGAAGAACCACATTCTCATATAGAAGCTCTTGAGAGTCTAGAATGGCTTCAGGCCATGAAAGAAGAGTACAATGCCCTTCTAAAAAATAATACATGGACTCTATGTTCTCCCCCTCTTCACAAAAATGTTATAGGCTGTCGTTGGGTCTATAAATTAAAGAAAAAGGCGGATGGTACTATTGCCCGATTCAAGGCTAGATTAGTGGCAAAAGGATATAGTCAGGTAGCTGGTTTTGATTATTTTGATACATTCAGTTCAGTCATTAAACCAGCCACAATCAGAACCGTTCTCTCAATAGCAGTAACCAAAGGATGGGAAATACGACAACTCGATGTGGATAATGCCTTCTTAAATGGCGACATTGATGCAGAAATTTATATGATGCAACCTCCTGGATTTGAGCAAGGTCATAATATGGTTTGTCGTTTAAATAAATCTCTTTATGGCTTGAAACAGGCCTCAAGATCATGGTCACTCAAATTCAGTTCTGTGTTGAAAGGATTGGGATTCATTCAGTCAAGGGCCGATACGTCATTATTTATGAAACATGAACCACATTACACCCTTCTTGTTTTGGCTTATGTCGATGATATTATTATTACAGGTAATGATAAGGTTCAAAATCAGAGGTTTTTTGATCAGTTATCCCAACATTTCTCTTTAAAGGATCTTGGACGGCTCAATTTCTTTCTTGGAATTGAAGTAACTGAAACTTCAGAAGGATTGCATTTGTGCCAAAGTAAATACATCAAGAATATTCTTAAAAAAGCCAACATGGAGGCTGCAAAAGCACAAGTTTCTCCTATGGTCAGTAGTCCCTTACTATCAAAGTTTAATGGGACACCTATTGCAGATGGTACTCTTTACAGGTCTATTGTAGGGGCGCTACAATACGCCACTCTCACACGTCCTGATATTTCATACAGCGTCAACAAGGTAAGCACTTACATGCAAAATCCTTTGGATACACATTGGAAAGCCGTGAAACGAATTTTAAGATATTTGGCTGGTACACTTGATCACGGTTTACATGTTAGACGATCTCCTTCCTTAAACCTCACGGCATTCAGCGATTCAGATTGGGCCTCTGATATTGATGATAGGAGATCAACATCAGGACATTGTGTTTTTATTGGGAACAATATCATTTCTTGGAGCTCAAAGAAGCAAAGGACTGTATCTCGCTCGAGTACAGAAGCGGAGTACCGAAGCTTAGCTAATGTTATTTGTGATGTTGTGTGGTTGCGGAACTTATTGGCTGAGTTGCGTCTTGTTCAATCTAAGCCTAGTACTGTGTGGATTGATAACTTAGGGGCTGTTGCGTTGGCATCTAATCCCGTTTTCCATTCCAGAACTAAACATGTGGAGATAGATTTACACTTCATCAGAGATAAAGTTTTGGAGAAAGTAGTGAGCATTCAACATGTTCCAGCATTGAATCAAATTGCTGATGGCTTCACCAAGCCTTTAACCGGACAATTCTTCGGTCGGATACGCAACAAACTCACCGTTTGTCCTAAATCCTCCCTCGAATTGAGGGGGCATATTGGAAATAAGAATATTGGATAGCAAAATCATAGTAGCTAATTATAGTAGTAGATCCTCTGTTTTATGCATAATTGATTATTTTAGCAGATATGATGGCAATCATTGTGGATCTAGATTATTCTTATCAACCTTATATATATGTAATTCTCTGGTTGAGTTTGTATTATCTTCTTCAATTACAATAACAATCTTCTATCTCATAAGACTTGCAATCATAGATATTTATTCTTCATAATGGTCATTCCATCTTTCTTTCAGGCAGCACTGTAAAGTGCTTCGCTTGACAAGAAATATGAGACTTGATAATCCATCGTGCTCAGATACTGAATTAAAAGAGTTGAGAGAGTTTTCAGATTGGATTGCAGGTATTGGAGATGGTACAGTTGGAGTGCGTTGTGATGACCATTTTGAGGTAGAAATACCTAAAGATATTTTGTTAAAGAACTCAATGGATCCAATTGCAGATATTGTGCATAGTACTTATCCATTAATATTGGATTCTACTGATGTGTCAAGTTATGTGAGAGAACGTGCTGTATTGGCACCAACACTTGATGTGGTTAATAGCATAAATGATTATGTGACTTCAATGAGTTCAAATAAAGGAAAGAGGTACTTGAGCTCGGACAGTACATTTATGTCTGGAGGAAATAATGGTATGTTTCCTGATTTGCACACTACAGAATTTTTGAATGGAATTAAATGTTCTGGTGTTCCAAATCATGAATTGTTATTGAAAGTTGGTACTCCTGTAATGCTTCTGAGAAACATAGATCATTCTAATGGGTTGTGTAATGGTACACGAATGGTCATAACCAGACTTGGAAAACATGTTATTCAGGCAAAAATACTTGGTGGGAATAATGCAGGTCATGAGGTTTTGATTCCAAGAATGTCTCTAACACCGTCTGATCCAAGATTGCCTTTCAAGTTTCAAAGAAGACAATTTCCTTTGATTGTATCGTATGCAATGACGATAAATAAATCTCAAGGGCAGTCTCTATCACATGTTGGCTTATTGTTGAAGAAACCAGTTTTTAGTCATGGTCAATTTTATGTAGCTGTTTCTCGCGTGACAAATCGTACTGGCTTGAAAATTTTGATTGTGGATAAAGATGGGCAGTGTGGTACCACAACTAGAAATGTTGTTTATAAAGAGGTTTTTAATAATCTATAGTTTTTTTTTAATTTGTAACTTTTTATCTTCTCATTTGTTTGATGTATGGGTTGAGAATAGTAATTTTAAATTAAATGTTTGATTTTATATCTACATTTCAGTTTCAGAGTTCTAACCATAATATTTTATTTCTTAGATCATTGGGTGTCTTATCTACATCATTGATAGTGTATAAATTCTTTTAGACGTGCGATATGATTAAATTCATTACTATATCATGAATATTGCTCAAAAAATTTCATGAAAGACTAAAAACTATTATGCAATATGTAAACATTGATAAAAAGAATTTCGAAAATAGTTTTCATATAATGTACTGAATATATACCCCTACATACATAACGATTTATTGTATTATATAACAAAACGTACAGTCTGGTTGGAGAACTATTAATAAAATTATTAGATTATATACAAGACGCGCAACACGCGGGTACACTGCTAGTTATACTAAAAGCAAGCAAGTTGGAGAAAATTTCTAATTTGCCACTTTCCCTCCTAAAAATGTCACATCAATTTGATGATGTGTAAAATAATTTCTTTTTCTTTTCATTTTTCAAGATTTCATTTTAATTTTCTAAATTAATTTAATAATTTTAAATTACATGACTTTCTTGATAAGCTATCAAATATTATAATAAAACATAAAAGAAAAATATATATAATTTTTGATTAATAATACATTATAATGAAATAGAGAGAAAATTTATCTTTTTTATGTATTTAGATTACGCATACTATTAAATTTTTGTTTAAATAATTATAAATTATAAAAGATCACTTAAGTTAAAAGTTTATAAAGTAAATAAAATCTGTATAATATAATTTATTGCAGAAAATTTGTTTTTTCATATTAACATACTCACGTGTCTTCTTTTTAAAACGTTTTTTTTATTTATATATATTTTGTCATAAAATATTTAATAGAATTTTTGAAATTCATGTACTTAAACATAAATGTTTAAGATAATATAAATATGTAAAAGTTTTATGAAGTTAGAAGTTAATACGAAAGTGTTTTATGTTAAACGTATATACTACGTAATGTGTAATGTAAGAAGAAAATATAAGCATTTGATGTTTTTTAATATTACAATATACATAAAAGAATATGAAAAATGTAATTATGTAAATTCATTTCTATAATATATCTAAAATGGCAATAGTTGGTGATTATTACCAATTGTCATTCAATGCAAAACTATTAGCCAATAGGAAAAAAGGGAAAAAAAAAAACAAACTAAAAAAAAAATAGAAAACTTTTGAGTATCTTATTGGATAAGCTCCTAAAAATTATTGGACAATTTGAGTAATTTTTTTTAATTTCATTTTGATTTTTTAAATTAATTTAATAATTTTGAATCAAGCTTCCATATCAAGCCATTAGAATTAGACTTCATCTACAAGTCATTATCCTACCTCTATATAAGTAATGCATGAATGGAGATGGAAGTCTCACTAAATGAGGATGAATTAGCTTATTGAAATGGAGGTTTAAAATATCAAAACAAAAAAGAAAATAATGGAGCTTGAAATATCAAAAGAAGAAGAAAATTAGTGATGGAAATAAGATGAAAAATTGAGGTGAAAATCATTTTCGCATTTAAGTAATGTATGTATATATACCTACTCACTTAATGAGAATGAACTAGATGAAATGGAGGTTAGAAATATCAAAAGAATAAAATAAGTTGGTGATGAAAATAAGAAGAAAAATTGAGATGGAAGTTATACAAGCAATGTATATATAATAACTCTTATTTAATTAGGATGAACTAGCATCAAATGAAGATTAGAATTATCAAAAGAAAAAAAAATAGTGATGGAAATAAGAATAAAAATCAATATGAAAACCATTATACTATATAAGCAATTCATATATATTCACTCTCACTTAATGAGCTAACATGAAATGGAGATTAGAAATATCAAAGAAAAAAAATCGAGATGGAAGCTTTTTCAGATATAACGAGATATTACCAATACTAATTTGATTATCATCTTGATTATCCAAATCCATTGATAAGTAATTGCATTACAAAAAAATAAAAAAACCATTTAGCATTATAATAGTATAGATTACAAAAAACATTAAAAAAAGATTTAACATTTTAGATACAGTATAAATTACACTATATCATCAACAATAAAAATTATTAGATTATGCACAACTAGTTATTGTAAAAGAAGCATGCCCAAGCCTAGCATGCCAAAGAGACATAGAAGCACGCAAAACTCGAGTCCACAAAGCAGTAAGGAGTATCGGCTGACATCTCTCCAACACATATAGGCCATGCTCACGCCGACCTTTGGCTAGAATGGCCTTGGTGTGTCGATTTAATGAAGCAAGCATAGTAAACACAATCTCAACAGGATTATCAACAGTTAACTGGCTAATTGATAAGAGATTCTTGGTAAGATGAGACACAATCAAGACATTCGATAAATTAAGAGACACAGACAATTTACGAGAGCCTATATGAGATATAAAGACTGAATCACCATTACCAACAACCACAAGATCATTACCGGCATAAGATTGAGAGGAGTACGGATTGGAGGAGCTTGATGTCATATGGGTGGATGCGCCGAAGTCCAAGAACCAGTAAGAAGTGGGCTGCTGAATCTGGCAGGAAGTGTTGAACGCAGCAGCTAGAGAAGATGTATCAGAGGCCGTAGACTGTTCATAGCGTTGAGGACATCAATCTGCATAATGATTTTCCTCCTTACAGTTTTGACAACGGGATCGACGACCCTATTTCCAGAAAAGGAGGAGCCACGTCCTCGATTATGACGGCCGCGTGAAGAAGACGGCGCCGCACCGAGGATGCCCCGAGTGGAACCACAGCCAGATGTAACCGAGAAAGCCACCTGGGAATGGACAGACTGATCAAGGGACTGTTGAAATAGATCAAAGCTCTCGGCATGAGAGAGCAGGCCCCAGAATGACGGCACATGAGTAAGGGATAGTTAAGCAACGGAGAAACTCTAAAAGGCAGGTACGAGACCTCGGTGAAACCAGTGTGACTTGTCCGTACCATCAACAGGACGCCCAATCGCGGCTAACTGTTCACAGAGAAGCTTGAACGAGTGCCTTTTTTCATCAATTGTAACTCATCCTTAAGACGGATCTCCTTGGACTTGGAACTGCTGTTGAAAGCCATCTCGAGTGCAACCCAAATAGCACGTGAAGTAGTGCAACCGAGGACCTCCGGCATGGCCTCTTCAGTGAGGGAAGAGAAGCAAACTGAGGAGACGTTGATCTGTATGAGCCATTCAACGTACTAGGGATTAGGGGAGGAAACACCAACATCATTAGAAATGGTTTGTGGCGGTGCCGATTTGGAGCCATCAACATAGGCAAAAAGGTTTTGACCAGTGAGAAGAGGGACAAGCTTGGCCCTCCATAACAGATAATTAGATGAAGATAAATTGATGGAGGTCATATGAATGAGGGTGGTGAAGGGTAGAGAGGGAAAGGAAGATTCAGTAGGCATGAGGAAGAGATGAGCCGCTAGTCGAGAAAGAGATGACGGTTTAAGGTTGGGAGAGGATCCAAGTTAGGCTGATACCATGTGAGAAGTATTTTGATCACCACAAATGGGTAAGAAATATCTTTCCACTATATAACGACATTACAAGATATGTACAAAAAGAGATTACAAAAATCTATTCCTAAGATACAAAGGTTATGCAAATTCTCATCTGAATTCTTATCTCCAACAAAGTGTTAATTCACTGATCCATTTCACTATGCATAGTGAAGTTTTCTCAACTGTCACTTTAATTTGTGTCAAGTATTCATAATGAAGTTTTCTCAAATTTTCAACTACCATTTTTGCGTCAAGTATCCACAGTGAATTCTCATGGCTTTGCTGATATAAGATTAATTTTCCCTCAAATCATTAATAAAATATACAGAATTAAGCTTTGCAGGTAAGATTGTTCCTTCAGTTTTTTTAATACATTCTTAAGACAAATACAAATTTGGGAGGAAAAATAATTTCTTTTAACTGTATTGCTTTTAAATAACTACAAATGATAACTTATTAGGTTAAATTATTCCGTGTGAGATAACTCAAATGATATTAATGGATGATTGGAGACTCTATATACTCAATTAGGTTAAATTGAAATAAATGGGCTTTGAAAACAAAAAAACAACAAATAGAAAATTGTGGGGCAAAAACTTGTGTGCACCAGGAGCACGGATCTTTGATCCGTGCCCCCGACCCGACCCGGCGAGTGGGCTGCCTCCACACGCGCCCACACGCCCCCACGCGCGCCCCTAATTAAGCTGGTGTGCGTCCACACACACTTGATTACCTAGTTGATGATTCAGTGATGGGTATTACATGTATACCCTATAGGTATTACGCATATACCCTATAGGTATTACACTTATATTTCTTGAGATTTAATGATAGGTATTATGTGTTTACTCTATAGGTATTACATGTATACTCTATAGGTATTACAAACTTACTCAATTAAGGTATTGATTTTTTGTTCTATTTTTTGTTCTATAGGTATTACATGTATAATCTTAAGGTATTACATGTATACTCTTAAGGTATCATGTGTTCATTCAATAAAGGTATGAATTATTTGTTTTTACTTTTGTGTAGGTATCACATGTTTACTCTATAAGTATCATATGTATACTCTATAGGTATTACAAACTAACTCAATTAAGGTATGAATTATTTGTTCGAATTTTTGTTCTATAGGTATCACATGTGTACTCTATAGGTATTACATATTTACTCTATAGATATTACATTACTGTATGGTGAGTTTAATATTTCTAAACAATAAAACAGTGATTTTATCATATTCTTCCTCATTTTTTTTCTGCAAATTGCAGAATTCATGTGAATTATTATCACATAAACATTGTACAAAGAAACCCTAGAGCAAACTCATACAATTATCCTCTGCAAAATCAGAGGAGGAGGAGGAGGGGGAGGAGGAGGAGGAAGAAGAAGAAGAAGAAGAGGAGGAGTAGGAGGGAGGGATGAGGATCGAAGAAAGAAAGAAGAAGAGGAGGAGAAGAGAGAGGAGGAGGAAGAAGAAGACAGAGAAGAGGGAGAGAGATATCGAAGAAGATAATAAAGAAGAAGCATCGGCAGGAGAGTAGGAGAGAATAAGTAAGAAGAAGGAGATGGAAAAAAAAAAATGGGTACTATAATTCGGGTCTACGATCCTGATCGTACCCCGGAGGCACCCAAGTCCTACTCAAATTGTGGCCTTTTTATGGGCCTTTTATAATAATGATAATTTAAACATATTATTCAGGTAGACCCATTTATAACATTAATTTCAATTACCTATATTCTAAGTGTAAAGTGCAAGAACTTTGATAAAAATGATGAATGATTATACATATATGGTATGATCTAAATTTTAAATCATTGAGTTCTTTATATTTTCGATAATAGTTTATAAAAAGTGAGAAAGCAACGAAAACATTGTGAGAGTTTTTTATATCAATAAATATATTCGATTTACTACAATGTTTATTTCATCCAAATAATGAAATGTGCTGTTAATGTTGTTGCCCTTTATTTTATTTGTTAAGTGACAATAAACTTAAATATTCCAAATCAAAATCACTCGAATTTCAGTAACGTTTTAGTTTGCTAATTTATATGTCGTGATTTTATTTTTTTTGAATTATATAACAAATAGTGCAACACATGAGCAACTCCTAGTTAAATAATAAAAAACCTTCATTGATACATAAAAATAAAATGGTCTTAACATTCCTCACTATACACATGACAAAAATGTGCAATTGATACCCTCTAACTTTGCACATTATTAAAAAAAGCTACCATGAAATTAAGCGATTCGAAACAGAAATTAGTTATACAAACGTGCCTTTTTTTTTTCTTTTCAATGATCATATTATATATATATACATACTTTTTATTTTTCTTTAGCACAAAGTATCTAAGACATATTTCTTCTTCTAAAATTTTCTGCTTACAGGTCTCTCGCTAATTTCTGGTAAATGATCAAAAAAAGCACAGTAAAATCAGCCTGCAAATAAATTCAAAAACGTACGAGTTATATTAGTATTTAATGGCTACAGAATTAAATATCATGTCTATTTCCTTAAGTTCTGGAAAAAATTAAAATTGTTTGGTGGTATCTTAAATCCAAATCCCTACTTAGGGCCACGTAATTATTATTACTATAGTTTTGTTATCATAAATGAACAAAAGTTAAAAGAGAATTATTAACCTCATGACTTTTGCACAATTATATTACAATTAGTCTTCATTCACGTCGATCCTGTAAAAAAAAAGGTATTTGAACTCAATATTTGAAGCCAATCTAAAAAGGAAAAAGGAAAAAAAAAAGTAGGGTTCCAATAATTGCAATAATTAAAGGCACGTGGATTAATTAGGAAATAGCACGTTAACACTATTGTTACCAGGAAAGGCTTCAGTCATTTAAAATTTATAAGGGAAAAAAATGTAATACTATAAATCACACTTAACATTGTGGTTGTTTAAGAAATTCATGTCAGCCAATCACAACTAAGATTAAATTCGAATAAGTTAAGTTTAAAATTTTGGATTATTATATTACAAAAATCTCCAAAATTCTTGATAATATCGAATTCTCTTTTTCAGCCTTAAATTGAGGATGTGTGGTTTGCCTTTAAAAAAAAGGAAACAGGGTTATCAAGAATCTTAGAAATTTCCGATCGAGACAATTTCATTTTATTCTTAAATCTACAGAAATGTAAGATGCCATGCATTGAACGTCGACTAAATTACCTTAAAAAACACACACACACATATATATTTACATAAATTACGATGATTTTTAGTTAAGAATAAAAATTTAATTTCAAAAAAAAAAAAAGAAAAAAAATTTGGAAGACAAAATCACCTATGTTTACGCTTCTCCAAAAACCTCTGGAGAGAGTTTTTCCTTGGTATGGGCAAATCTACAAATTAACATGCAATATTTTAAAAAAAGGAAACGAAAATAAAATGATGACCATAATCAAAACTATAATATTAGTGTATGGATAAAATGAAATAAATAGGTAGTTAATTACCTCCTCTATTAAGAGAATCCAGAAGATTCTTCTCCTCGCAAGAAATGGATTCCGAATATCCAATATCAGACTTTGGAGCTATTTCCTCATCAGCTACTTTCATTATATCCTCTGCCTGTATAATATTCAAAATACATAAATGTGACATGAATATAAATTATTTATAATATATATGATACAATTCAGAAACCTGAGTGGGAGACACGTTAAAAACGGAAACGACACCGTTGTAGAAGATAGTCATGGGAGCCGTGGTATAATTTTGAGGTTTGTTCTGAGACCTGCAAGTGAAGATGAATTCATTAAATAAAGTATTTATGGAGTGTAATTAATTAGTATAGAAAAATGAAATAGTGTTTGTACGTTGTTATACCTAAGTTTATGACGAAAAACTGGAAAGTGAGTATGATCATGTGTTTGGTTAGGAAGAGAGAGAGAGAATTTGGTAGAACCCAAACACCCTTTCTCAATCACACTCTTCACTATCTCTGGATTCATCTTTGTTACAACACCTTGAATATCTGCTTCAAATTAATTATTATACACATGAGAGAGAAAGCTCTAGAGAGAGAAAGATCGACAAACCTCTAAAGCTTCTCCGGCGTTGAAAGCGGTGGGGCTTAACACTGAGGGGAGAAGCTGGTGGGAGGCGATCAGAAGAAGTGTTGTCCATGCTGAAAACTAAAATCAAGTAATTGAGAAGATGATCCAACCATTGGGGTTTATAAATATAAATATAATGTTGTAATCATGGAGAATATTGAAGTGGGTGGATAGCTAATTCAATCCTTTCACTATAGTCTTCTATAGTTTATAGTCTTCTATAGGTTATATGCACGAGGAAAATGAGAAGTCATTATATATACACACACATATATATATCCAACCTTTTGTCTTTAATTAATATAATAATACAAACTACAAACACCTCGGACTCCAATGCTTCACAAAATTGACCATTTCTTTTCTTTTCTTTTTTGATGAAAATTTGACTACTTTATGATTTATTGTATCTATTTTAATCACTTAACTTTGATTTTCTTTTTTTTTAGTTGTTTATTTTGGTTTTGTAATCTTGTTTCTTTTAAGGCACTCCTTTCTATTTCTTACCATTATTATTCTTTTATGCCCACGTTTTTTGTATTAGAATTTTTGTTTGCTTTTATAAGGATGTGCCCTTATAAGGATATACCTTTGTATATAGGTTCATGGTACACATGATGGATGTGCCCTTATAAGTTTTAAGTAAAATAGAAAATATGAGAGAGATTAATAGTTAATTTTTAATTGTTTTGGTGCAAAAAGAAAAGTCGTACCATGCTTTCCGGCTTTGAATGAGTCCAATGCCATCTCAATTTTTGTTCTCCAATAATCCTATTGTACTATCTTATTTATAATTGGTCTATATACTTTGGGTCCGTTTGGTATGTAGGTTTAGGGTGGACAAGGTTTGTTAACTCCTCTAATTTCATGTTTGATACAATGGTTAAATGCCCAGGTTTGTTGTCAGGCCTGGGTTTCAAATGTGGGACAAAAGGGGATAATTGTCATGTTTGCAAACCCACCAATTTTGGTGGGTTTGTATAGCCCCAACAGTAACCCATTTGAAATGACTTCATTACCCTTACTATTCATAATTAAATTACTGAATTGCCCTTAAGTTTCAAAAATCTACATATGTACCCCACATAAATATAAAACCCTAGCACATGCCCACCCCCCCCCCCCCCGTCGATTTCTTCCTCGATGAAATCGAGCCACCATCGAAGTTGTCGAACCAAATTCGAGGCTGCGGCGGCAACCGACGAAGCCCCCTAAAACCCTAATCGACTACCACCGTCCACCTGTGTGCTTCCAGAAGCGAAACCCTTCCGTCATCCCCAATCCCCAATCTCGGACCTCATTCTCGGCCTTCCTCTCCTTTTTCCCCATGTCTTCTGCCGGCCGCCGCTGCTCTGCTGTCCGTGAGCGCCGCCGTGAGCGACGATGCTAGGTGTACGAAGTGTATGAGTGTGTGTGTTAAGTATGTACGTGTGTTGGGCTGTGATGTATGTGGGAGTGCGCTGCGAATGTTCTAATCTCTGCAAATGGGTTGAAGACGATGAAGAGATTGAGAAATATCAACTTTACTATTTTGCTTTTCCATTATTATAATTAAGGGGTATTTTGGTCATTTGTCATAATATATCAAACTCAACCTATATACCAAACACAAATTTATAAACAATACACTTTATAAACATTAATACCAAACACATATTACAACTAAACCCATCCCAAAAACCTCCACACCAAACATCCAATTATACTGCATGAACAATAAAAAGCCCGAAATTATTACAATCCAATCCAAACCCAACCTTCGAACCAAATGGCCCTTTGAATAGATTTACTTATCAGTATAATTTAATTAAGTGCAACCAATCAAAAGTTTAGTCCTCACTCTAAACACTTTAAGATATATTGTAAATTATATAAGACTGTAGCTATATATCTTTTTATTTTTACTCAAACCCAAAAACTCATGTGCAACAGTTGCACTTATTGTAGGAAAATACATACTTGAAGATATTTGTAAGAAACATACTTATAAACCACATATTTCTACATGTAAATCAACGATATACTTATATCTCATCGCTTGTGAAACAATCTCTCAAGAGATCAACTCTTACTCAAATTAATATAAGAGTTCTCCTTGGTACTCTCGGAAATTAAGCATGATTTCCCAGATTCACGTTCAAACACGCAATCAGAATTGATTTGTCGTAACTTTCCTCCTTTACTTTTCCGACACCAATTGGAATTCTCCGACGTTGACTGGAATTCTCCGATCAAAGAGACCTGCAAAACAAAGAACACCGGGGGTTTTTCCCGGTGAAGGGACTCCGACGCTCAAGTCAGTAATCTCCGAAAAATATTGCTCTCAATTTTGCTTAATGCTTAATGTGAAAATAATTGTGATTGTGTGTGTCAATAGAAAGATAAAGGATATATATATGTACTCCCTGAAAGAGACGTGATTTCTTGGGAAAGAGATGTGGCAGTTAGGATTTTCCTAAAAACTTGGAAAATGGCGAGATTCTTGAGATCGTGGGAGTTATCTCAAATTTGAATTAGTTCGTCTGGACTTAGCTCGACATTTCATCTCACAGTTCGACATTCTTGCATGTGAGTCTGATCAGTTCGTTCAGTGTGCGAACATCCTTGTTCGCTCACACGTTCTCTATTACTTCTTTATTCTGTTCGCGCCGATTGGCCTTTAATTCCGAGTCGGGTTTCGGGATAGTTCGAATGTGGTCAGTTCGACCACATCAGTACTCCCCCCCTTTCGGAGTGCGAACTGTGTTCACGCACTAACACAGTTCGCACTGTTGCCCATTATGAAGCTTCTTCAAGAAGCATCGCGTCCCATCAATCATCCGCCTGCGACGTTTTCCTCCATCCCGAGGCACCCTTTCGTCTTTGCCGTTCGATCGAACTACATCCGACGGCTAAGATCTGACTTGTCAGTTTATGTTAATCCCTAGGCGTCACTTCATTTTCACCGTCGGATCGAACTGCATCTCACGGCTAAGATTGTTTCTGCAACCTCGAAGCACCTTTTCGTCTTCGCCGTTCGATCGAACTGCATCCAACGGATGAGATTATCTCCGTTCCTTCGACGCGTCCTTTCGTATCCACCGTTGGATCGAACTGCGTCTAACGGCTGGATTTACGACTTTTTGCCTTCACCGTTGGATCGAACTGCTCCCGACGGCTGAGATATTGCGACTTTTCGGTTTCCCCCCAAAATCAAGAAGGTTCCCCTATATATACCCCCTCTTCATTTTCACAAAGCTTCTTCTGCAACAACTCACTTCTCTTCCCCTAAGCAAGAATCCTCCTCCTTTGAGATTTTTCAAGTTTCACAAAAACAAAACCCAGGTACTCTCCCTTCTTTCTCCTTTCATATTCTTCAAAATGACTTCTTCCCCTTTCTTGATTCACCTGAGGGAGGAAAGCGAATCTGAGGAAGGTTTTGAGGGATTTCCCTTGCGAACTGCTTCTGATTCGCCAATCCCGACGGCTTCTCCTTCTGGTCGTCAAATCCTTTCTTCTTCTTCCCCTCCTAAACGATCTCGCAAGAAAACTGTTCAAAACGTTTTCTCTGCCACTAAAGCCACCCCAACACATACTATCCTTTTTAGTTCGCTCGTAACAGCGGCGGGCTATTCTATAGTCATTCCCAGTCCCGATGATCGACCTCATCGGGCTCCCGCTGGGTGCTACACGTGGTTTCTAAGACACATGTTTGTAGGTTTAATCCCTCCCATCCATCCTTTTCTTCTCGAGGTCGGTTCGGCCTATGGGGTGTGCCCCAACCAGTTGCACCCGAACTCCATAAGCTACGTCGTAGCATTTTATATGGTGTGCAAATGGATGGGGGTCGAACCGACCTCCGAACAGTTTCGTTCTTGTTTCGTACTTAAACACACCAACCCGTTCTGCTTCTATTTAAGCCCCCGAAGCGGACAAAAACGGGCCCAATTTTTGTCCCCAGGAGATGAAAAAATCAGCTCCTGGGAAAAATATTATTTTTTCGTTCGTGCCCCAAATAACAGAACCTTTCAATCTCTCCCTTGGGTTGAGAGCTCGAACCGAAATGAGCCTGCTCCTCCGAGGGACTTCGAACTTGGGGCCTTGGCAAGGCTATTTCGGAGAGGAATGTTCGACATAGTTCGCATGAGTTCATGCGAACAATTGTTGGCTTTCTGGGGATTTTACCCGAACACGCCAGTTTCCCACAAGTTCGATTTAGGTTGTTAAAAGTTTTCTTTTATATCCTTCTTTTTTCAAAACTTATTGAACTGTTCACATACTAACTGTTCGTGTTTTATGTTGCAGATAAAGAAATGAATAACTTTTTCATTCTCGACTCCGGAGTTTCGGAATCCCAAAGGCCTGTCTTTTCGCCATCAGACGAGGCGGTGAATAGCCGGCAAGCGGCGGCTTTCCGCGAAAAAGAGGAGCGGCGTCTGAGCGAACTGACTCCGCGGGTTAGCCTTGACTTGGCGGAGGATACCTCTGTTCGCACCTCTGCTTCACCATCCGCAGCTCATGCTGAAGTGACTGAAGAGCTTCCCCTTCGGCGGAAGAAGAAAGCACCCTCCAGTTCACAAAAGAAGGCGCCCTCTAAAAAACAGCGAACTGAAGAGGGGTCTTCGGCCGAGATGGTGCGAACTGAGGTGGAGCCCAACCAGGAGGGGGCTATCGTGCCGGTCAAGGGAGCTTCGGAAGGGGAGGAAGATCGTGAACTGAAAGAGTTCAAGGCTAACGTCTCTCGGCTGTCCAGCTTGGCTAAGTACTTCGAGGCCATGGGCCAGAAAGCTTTTCATCGCCGAGATCGGCTAAGGAACACTCTCCAAGAGAAGAAGAACTTGGAGAGTGATCTGAGCGAACATGCCAGCAAAGCTGAAAACCTGTCTGCCCAGCTGGAAGAAAGAGAGATGGAGCTGGCGCTTGCTCGCTCCAAGGTGGCCAGGAAAGAAGAATTGTTGTTGGCCAAAGAGAAGTTCGCCGTGGAGCAGCAAGCTGCTCTTTCAAACGCACAAGCCGAGATCCGGAGTTTGAAAGAGAAGCTCGAAGGGGCGGAGAGCTCCCGAGCTGAATTTGGTGAAGTCATGTACCAAAATGGCTTTTACCAGTTCGCTCGGAGCCCAGAGATGGAGCTGATAGCGGAGTCTTTCCGGGAAAGGCTCGTAGCTCGTCTTTGGGACTCCCTCCTTTTCTTATCGAAGGTGGCTCCCATGGCCGTAACCTACTTCAAAGAGGGAGTACGGCTCTGCCAGGAGCGAGTTGGAGAGGCAGTTCGGTTCGATGTGAACGAACTAGGCCAAGAGGTGATGCGGACTCATTCCATTCCGCCTAGGTTGGCGTGGAGATCCGAATGGCGACATCAACGCCAAGTGGTGGTCGGGCTGTCTAGAAGAGGCAATAAAGGAAGTTCTTCCTGACAATCAGCTCGATAATCCGGGTCCAAGTTCGTCTCTCCGCGCTCCTGCCGAACCTTCTCGAAGCCCAACTCCGGATCTGCCGGAGGATATGTTCGAACCTCTTCAGCCAGCCGCGCTCCGACTTACTCCTGAACCCTCTCCCGATCGCAATTAATCTCCTACTTGTATTTTTTTTTATACTTGTATTTTCTTTAAAGTTTTGTAATCATTTTGTAATGAATCATCTATTTTTCAATCGAATATAGTTCGCCAATCTCAATGTTTTCTTACTTTATTCAGTTACTAACATTCAAATGAACATCCACTAAGTAAGGAATCAAATACTTACTTAGCGAATCTTGAAAGAGTTCCCTTCACTTCGCTTAATCATTAAGTTCGATAGAACTTCTTTAATTTGCATCAATCATTGAGTTCGATAGAACTTTTTCGCATCACTTCGTCTAATCATCAAGTTCAATGAAACTTCTTCAATTTGCGGCAAACATTGAGTTCGAAAGAACTTCTTTTTTTTTTTCGATGAGTTCCAAGGGAACTTTCATAACACGCTTAATCAATAAGTTCCGAGGGAACTTCTTCAGTATGCTCGATTTGTGAGTTCCGAGGGAACTTTAATGTGCTTAATCATTAAGTTCCGAATGAACTTTTCGTGCTTAATCATTGAGTTCCGAGGGAACTGCTTCGTGTTTCATCGTTGAGTTCCGATGGAACTGCTTTAGTTCGCTTATCATTGAGTTCCGAGGAAACTTCTAAACCGATTAGTTCCGAGGGAACTTCTTCATGCTTAATCATTAAGTTCCGAAGGAACTTCTTCAATGTGCTTAATCGGTGAGTTCCGAGGGAACTATGAGTTCTCTCCACAATACGATTTTGTTTTGTAATAGAGTTAAGTAAATCAACATAAAAAGACTCGAGGATTTAACGTGGTTCGGTCAAATCGACCTACGTCCACGGAGCAGGAAAATATCTATTATTTATGAGAGCAACAACTTAAAAAATAAAAAGCAACATACTGAGATTTGAGACTTCAAGTATAAAATTTCTTCAAGTGGTTGATGTGCCAGGGTCTTGGCAGTTCCTTTCCGTGTTCATCGGCGAGCTCGTAGGATCCACCTGGTAAGACTCTTGTAACAGTGTATGGTCCTTCCCAAATGGCATCCAACTTTCCGATCTCCAACAGGGCATCCGATTGCCTTAAAACCAAATCCCCTACTTGAAACTCTCTTTTTCGAACTTTTCTGTTGAAGGCCACCTGAATACGTCTCTTGTATAACTCATAGCGAACTCTGGCTTCATCTCGAATTTCTTCCAGAAATAACAAATCTGTTCGAATTAATTCTTCATTTTGCTGCGGATCGAAATTAGTGATTCGTAGAGCTTCGCCCTGAATTTCAGCTTGGACCACTGCTTCCATGCCAAATGCCAAACTGAAAGGAGTTTCCCCCGTAGTCGATCTGGGTGAAGTTCGATATGCCCACAGAACTGATGGCAGTTCGTCTACCCAGTTCGATTTTTCAAATTCAAGTCGTTTCTTGATCCCATCTAGAATGATTCGGTTAACCACTTCGACTTGTCCATTTGCTTGAGGATGAGCCACTGGAGTAAACACTTGTAAAATTTTCATCTCTTTACACCATCCTGTAATCTTTTTGCCTCTGAATTGGGCTCCATTATCTGACACTAAAATCCTGGGTAAGCCAAATCTGCAACAAATACTCTTCCATATGAAATGGATCATATCGGGTTCGACGATCTTGACCAAGGGTTCGGCTTCCACCCACTTAGTAAAGTAATCCACGGCCACCACCAAGAACTGCTTGTTTCCCCTGATTTTGACAAGTGGACCAACGATATCAATCCCCCATCTAGCAAAAGGGCAGGGCGAACATACCGTAAGCATATCTGTCACCGGAGTGTGAATTCTCCAACCATGTTTCTGACAGGCATTGCACTTTCGAACTAGCTCTTCCGCATCATTCTTCATCGTAGGCCAATAGAAACCAGCTCGTGCGACCTTTCGAGCCAATGCTCGAGCTCCCGCATGTTCGGCACATCCTCCTTCGTGCGCTTCCTTTAAGACCTTAAGTCCCTCTTCTTGGGATAAACATCTGGCATCTGTTGGTAGGAAAGTTTTTCGATACAACACCCCATCTAGCATGTAGTAGAACCGAGCTTGTTTCTCCAATTTCTCGAGGTCTTTTGCCAATCCATCTCTGATTCCGCCTAAAAACTTCAAGAAAGGAGTTCTCCAGTCTTGTTCGGCCAAATCAACATTCATCACCTCATTTTCCTTTCTTACTCCCATGACTGTAATACTCCTCTTCGAACAGTCCTGCAGCGAACTCCCAATCTTAGCCAGATAATCTGCTTTCTGATTCTCACTTCGAGGTATTTGTTCGATTCTAAGTTTCTCAAACCGCTTTTCCATTTCTCTTATTTTCTGTACATAAGAAATCATACGATCTTCCTTGACTTCACATTGATTCTGAAGTTGTTGTGTTACCAACTGCGAATCTGATTTGACTATCAGATCCCGAGCTCCAGCCTGTTCGGCTATTTTCAAACCCTGCAAAAAAGCTTCATACTCTGCTTCATTGTTAGATGCCTTAAATTGAAATTTTATGGCGAACTCTAACTCATCTTTCTCGGGGCTGATCAATAATATCCCGGCTCCTGCGCCCTGGCGAGACAAGGATCCATCTACAAATACTTCCCATTCTTTCTTATCTTGTAGCCTGGTTGTTTCCTGAATAAAATCTGCCAATGCCTGACCTTTTATAGCTGTTCGCGGCTCATACTTCAAATCGAACTGTCCCAGTTCGACTGCCCACTTGACTAGTCTTCCTGATGCATCCGGTTTTCCCAATACTATACTCAGTGGATGGTTAGTTCACACTGTGATCTCATAGCCCAAAAAATATGGTCTCAGCCTTCTGGCCGTGGTGACTAAGGCATAAGCAACCTTCTCCACCTCTGTGTAGCGGATTTCTGCCCCATGCAAAACTTTACTAACGAAGTACACTGGGGACTGATCCCTACCTTCTTCGCGAACAAGAACCGAACTGACCGATTCCTCCCCGACTGCCAAGTAAACGACCATCACACTTCCCTTAACAGACTGTTTCAACAAAGGAAGTGTGAGGTGAAATGCCTTCAAATCTTCAAACGCCTTTTGACAGTCGGCATCCCAACTAAACCGACCATTCTTTCTCAAAATTTAAAGAAAGGCAAACCCCTGTCCGCCAATCTGGATATAAATCTACTCAAAGCAACGATGCGGCCAGTTAGCGTTTGTACCTCTTTGACAGTTCGAGGAGGTGTCATCTCTTGTATAGCTCGGACTTTGCCGGGGTTGACCTCTATTCCTCTGTTCGTCACCATGTATCCCAAAAACCTCCCGGCTTTTACCCCGAACGAACACTTGGCTGGATTCAATCGCATCCCATGTTTTCGGATTGTTGTCATCGTTTCCCTCAAGTCTTCTGCATGGGTGTTCGCCTGTATGCTTTTTACTAGCATATCATCGACATATGCTTCCATGTTGCGGCCCAAT
Organism: Scutellaria baicalensis; assembly: GCA_005771605.1. NCBI lineage: Eukaryota > Viridiplantae > Streptophyta > Magnoliopsida > Lamiales > Lamiaceae > Scutellaria > Scutellaria baicalensis. The sequence goes on along the minus strand of CM016721.1, from coordinate 49,599,114 downwards.
TGGTGTTTGAACACCTCGTCCACCATTCGCTGGTAAGTAGCTCCTGCATTTTTTAGTCCAAATGGCATAACCGTATAACAATATGTACCTGATGATGTAATAAAGGCTACATTGGGTTTATCTTCTGGATGCAACATGATTTGATGGTATCCTTGGGCTGCATCCATCATGCTCAACAGTTCACATCCGGTAGTGGAATCCACAAGTTTATCGATCCGCGGGAGAGGATAATGATCTTTGGGGCAAGCTTTATTCAAATCCCGGAAGTCGATACACATCCGCCACTTGTTTCCTGGCTTCGGGACTAACACAACATTGGCCAACCATCGAGGATACTGGATTTCCTCGATGTGCCCAATCTCGAGCAGTTTCTCGATCTCTTCTTTGATGATTTTATTCTGTTGTTCCCCGAAATGCCTTAGTTTCTGTTTAACTGGTCGAACATCTGGTTTGATATTCAGCTTGTGAACAACTACCTCTGGATTTATACCTTTCATATCTTCCGGTTTCCAAGCGAACAGATCCACATTATCTTTAAGAGCAGCCACAATTTCTTCTCTGGTTTGTTCCGACAATTGACTTCCGAGACGAACCGAGTGTCCAGGCAGCTCTGGGATTAATTCCATACTCATTAGTTCACCTTCTGCGAACTCCGCAGTACTTGTGTCATCATCTTTTTTCAAACTTTTGTCTCGTCCGCGATCAATATCATCTCTCTGTTCGCTATGACGCTTGCGAGACTCGGATTGTCGAACTGCAGCTACATAACAACGTCGAGCCGTTTGTTGATCACCATGAACAACTCCGACTCCTACCACTCGTCTTTCTTCATCCTCAACAGGGAACTTCATCATCAAATGGGCAGGTGAAATGACAGCAGCATACGAACTCAAGGATGGTCGGCCCAAGATCACATTGTATTGAGAGGGCGCATCCACTATAAGAAAGGTCATCGTTTTGTTCTGCCTCCATTCTCCGTCTCTTAAAACCATAGGCAATTGAATTTTGCCATACACTGTTACAGACTCTCCTGCAAAACCATAAAGTGAAGTTTCTACAGGTTTTACCTCCACTGTTGATCTCATCTTTCTGAAACAGTCCATGAACATGATGTCCACCGAACTTCCAGTATCTACGAACACCCGTTCAACATTAAAACCTCCTATCTCGGCAACGATCACCATAGCATCGAACTGAGCGCTCTGAATAGCAACACGGTCGCGAACTCCAAACTCGATCGCCACCTCTTCGAAAATAGAGTGAACCGTATTCTGTTCTTGCCTAACAGAATTAAGTCTCGCCTTACGAGCTCTATTAGAATCTCCGTCTGTTGGCCCACCCATAATCATGTGAATAGTGGGTCTTTCTTCTTGTTCAGGTCTAGCTCGCACTGGGGGCGGTGGAGGTAATTCCTGCTGTTCTTGCCTTCTTTCTTGTCTTGGCTCTCTTCGATCATTCCGATGCTCGCGGTTCGATCGATTCTGACGAACAAAACGAGTTAATTTGTTCTCCCTGATTAGCCTTTCTAGTTCATCTCGCAAATGTAAACATTCGTCAATTCCATGCCCATATTCATTATGAAATCGACATAATTTACCGTTGCCGAAGGTAGCTGGTTTCTTCGGATTAGGGCTCCAGGTCGACGGCCACTTCAACTGGGGCAGGTTCCATATTTCCATCAATACCTGTCCGCGGGACATAGTCATGGGCGTGTACTGTTCGTACCTCCGCCCTGCCCTATTTTCCCTCAAAGGGGGTGGAGCAAATCTTGTTCGCTGTTCCCCCCCATCTCTCTTTCTTGCCGCCTCATGATCCTGTTGCGGCCTGCTCATGCGACTCGAACTTTCTCCTTTCTTCATTCGAACTGCTTCCTCCAAGTTTATGTACTTGGTAGACCTTTGCAACAGTTCGTCAAAATTGTTGGGAGTCTTCTTAACCAGCGAAGTATGGAGATCCCCCTCTTTCAATCCTTGGATGAAAGCGCTTACAACCAAATCGTCTGAAGCCTCAGGAGCCTCTAAGGTAGCAGCTGTAAACCTTTTAACATAGTTCCGCAAGGTCTCATCCCCTTTTTGTCTTACGCCGAACAATGTCTGGGTAGATCGCCTCTGCCTTCTAGAACTGGCGAACTGATGCAAAAAAAACTCCGACAGTTGTTCGAAATTGTTAATTGTCCCATCATTCAGCTGGCTGAACCATGTTTGAGCAGCCTTGGTAAGGGTAGTGGCGAACACCCTACACTTGATACCATCTGAATACCGATGCAGTAAAGCAATATTGTCGAATCTACATAGATGTTCCCATGGATCTGTAGTACCATCATATTCAAAATTCACCGGCCGGAAGGAGGCTGGCAATTCATCTTCCATCACCTCCTCAGAAAAAGGATTCCCTCTGGCATTCCGAGGAATCCGGCGAACAGTCCGCTGGACTTCTCGCAGCTCCTTTCGTAAACCATCCACTCTCTCAGACAGTTCATCATGCCCTCGTTTCTGGCCTCGAGGATGACCAGACTGGCTTTCTTGTTCATCCATTCGAGATCTGTCACCTTCCTGTTCCCTTCCAACAGGCATGTCAGTATTATCCTGTTGTGAGTCAACCTTCTGCTTGCCCAAAGCTTTCTGAACAGCCGCCTCTATCAAAGTCGAGAGTTCCTCCGGCGTCAACGTGACAGTGCTGGGAGGATTAGCTGGTGCAGAGTTCCGGTCCTCGTTTTGTCACACGGATGGTGCTCCTTCGTCCAACCTCCTTCGGGATCCTCTGGTATTCACCATCTTCGCAATTCCTCTACGTCTTAAATGCTCAAAGTTACGAAAATGATTTCCCACAGACGGCGCCAATTGATTTGTCGTAACTTTCCTCCTTTACTTTTCCGACGCCAATTGGAATTCTCCGGCGTTGACTGGAATTCTCCGATCAAAGAGACCTGCAAAACAAAGAACACCGGGGGTTTTTCCCGGTGAAGGGACTCCGACGCTCAAGTCAGTAATCTCCGAAAAATGTTGCTCTCAATTTTGCTTAATGCTTAATGTGAAAATAATTGTGATTGTGTGTGTCAATAAAAAGATAAAGGATATATATATATACTCCCTGAAAGAGACGTGATTTCTTGGGAAAGAGATGTGGCAGTTAGGATTTTCCTAAAAACTTGGAAAATGGCGAGATTCTTGCGATCGTGAGAGTTATCTCAAATTTGAATTAGTTCGTCTGGACTTAGCTCGACATTTCATCTCACAGTTCGACATTCTTGCATGTGAGTATGATCAGTTCGCTCAGTGTGCGAACATCCTTGTTCGCTCACACGTTCTCTATTACTTCTTTATTCTGTTCGCGCCGATTGGCCTTTAATTCCGGGTCGGGTTTCGGGATAGTTCGAATGTGGTCAGTTCGACCACATCAAGAATTTATTTACAATTGATAATATAGATATTCATCCATCAGTATTCAGCAGAAAGAGTATTGGAACTTGATCCTATTATATTTCATATTGCACGTGTAAGTTAGTGGTAAACAATTATGTTTCCCTATCCATAGGAAGCACATAATTGATATATGATCACTATTGACGTGTCAGATATCCAACATATCAATTAATTAACCTTTCATATAACGAAAGGATTAGATTATTACACATCAACTGTGGACATATTAAGAGTTGTCCGTTGAGACATTTTAACATTTTTCATCAAAATAAAGGTGTTTAGCTACTATATATATGAAGTTATATTTGGTTCGAATTATGCTGAATGATAGGAGTGAAATCTTGTAATTTTTTTTGAAGAAAAAAAAAACCTTATATTAGTGGCTACAACGAAGTAAATAATCAAATTTATGGGAAAATATAATTTTTATTGAAGCAATTAATATCGAAATAAACAATAAATCTTCTATATTAAACTCATATTATTTCATTTTACTACGTATAGTTATGTATTGACTAATTATAGTCAATTTTGAATAATTATTAATTGTAACGAAGATATATATCATTTGTATATTTATAACGAAATTGTAATTTTAATTATGTTAATTTTACGTATAAAGGTTTGTAGTCATTATATTAATCTCTTATTAAAATTCTGCTGTTTTTTAACAGAAGTTTTGTAAATTCTGTATATTTTTATTGATAAAAGTTTTTGACTCGGATCCCTAGAACCTAATATAGAATTCTGCTATCAATTTTCGTATTGATTCTACAATACCATTAATATAATTACAATATTTTATCATACCCATATTTTTAAATTACATAATATTTGGGATCAATGTTTGGAGCCGAAGTTCATACTATTATCATTGCAATTAGAGAGGCCCAACAATCAGCAAATTGAATATAAGAACTTCAGCCTTTTGGTTTATTTTCCTAATTCCTATTACTTTGGCTGGATTATTCGTAACTGCATATTTACAATACAGGCGTGGTGATCAGCTGGACCTTTGATTAATTAAATTAACATTTCTTTTTTTGATTGGCTTCTTCCTTTCGAGGTCAAATTCTAATTGTTGTGCAAGTGACTGCTGAATCTATTTCAGTCTAATTCGATCCATGAAGAAAAAATCACGCTTTGTAGGATTTGAACCTACGGCATTGGGTTTAGGAGACTCACGTTCTACCCACTGAACTTTTAGTTGCAATTCAAGAATTTGATTACACATCACGTCGTGTTTAATTCTATTTTTTCATATTAAGAACATATCCAACAGTATGCAAAAAACATGATAGTTTACATTATTTTTATATAAAATTATCATTCATTTCCAACAGAGTACTGCACTATATATTCTTTACATTAAAAGAAAGATTTAAAAATAATCCATAAATATATAAAAGAAATATTTTAACGCGATATTTGACTTGCGTTGGGTCCAACGTAATTGACCATTGACACGACTTACCTTTTAGTAATTTAACACAATTGCTAGAATGGAAATTCTTATAAAAATGTAAAGAAGTAAGCACACTGCAAGACATATTCTTACTTAAAAAAATAAAAATATTTTTAAATTTTGTTTACCTGAAAAACATAATATCCTTATCCTAGTTTTTTAATTCACTCAAGAAAAAGAAGCTAATTATTTTGTGAAAGGACCAGCCCACAAGGTCTAGTCAAGTTGAGTCCACACTTCATTGCCGAATTATCAATCACAACCTTCATGCATTACTTATCATTAATTAAAATAATTACTGATAAATATAAATATTAATTTAGATATACAAAGAGCTGAATTAAACCTACTAATTAAATATTTTTTGATCCCATCCAAAAGAATATAGAACTTTTTGCCAGAGAACTTTGTGATCTCTTACCCAAAAGACACAGAGAGAAAATAATGTTTTGATCTTGACACCGACATCTACTTTGATTCATATTAGTAGTTGCGCACCAAACGCAATATAAACGTGTTATGTAATAAACTTACATCCAAAGCTTTAGAAATGAAGTGGGTTGTGGGTCAACAAATCAAGAAATATTATATGTAAATCACTCCATTTTTTGAGTAAATGAAAAGGACATTGATTGAGAGTAAATTGATGAGTCTAATTAGGATGCCAATTGACAATATATGGAGTAGTTGAACTACTTTTCTGCTGGCTGATACAGATGGGGAGTGTGGAGTTGCATCTTCATTTTTTATAGACACAATTCCTTTTACCTCAATGACAGAGTGTAATAAAATTAATGATGCTCAAAAGTGTGTGTTTTCATGCATACAGTATATAAATAATGCTCTATTTCTTGATTAGTGAAAATGATTAGAAGGGATAAAAGATCTTTGAGAACCACCACTATCCACTGTAGGAGAGGACTTCAATTATGGCTTATCGTGGCCCAATGGGCCGTGCATGAACTATATTGTCTTGCAATCGGGTCATGTTAGCAACCCACATCTCGAACAACACATACTTTTATATTTCAAAAAGATATATATCTTTGTTTTATTGGGCGGATCATATCCAATACCCAGAGCTCAAACATAAAAAGCTTGTGTGAGATGATCTTACGGATAATTTTTGTGAGATTGATCATTTTACCCATTAACAAAATCCATATTCATAGATTTATATGTAAACTGTGGAGTGTGGGTCATAAATTGATTTGTCTCACATGAAATGATTCGTGAGACGGTCTCACATAAAACTCACTAAAACTCAATTACATCCTAATTCAATTGCCACTACCCAGACCAAGTAGAGCGCCAGAATATTCGATAGTTTTCGATAGAAATAATTATTTCAAAATTGGGAAGATATAATTATGAGTGTCCATTCTAGAAATTAACGAAACTAAATTAATAAGGTTATATCCATAGAGAAAAGAAAGAAAAAATATTTTAAATCCTCTCCTCATTTTTCCCGTGCGACGACCAACTAACATGAAGGTCTAATCAAGATTAGCGACTTTGAAATGGTCCACATAAATTAGCAAACTCTAATAATTCCACGTGAATTCTATGCTTAGAATCCCAATCTTTATCAAATCAGATCTCTTTATCTAAACTACGTCTTATATGAGATAGTCTCACATATCATTTTATGTTAAACGAATCAACCCACAACCCATCCTCCACGATTCACATATAAACCGGTGAAATTGAGTTAGGTTAATGAGTGAAATAAATCTGTCGTAAAAAAATTATCCGTAAAAGTGTCTCACGTAAGTTTTCGACTCTATCTTTGACCTCCTTAAACATGTTTATCTTTCATTGTTTGACTATAAGTCTATAAATGTCCTCTAACTTAAATGATGGTTGGACTTGAAAGGCCCGTTTGAAACATTGCTGAAAAAGTAGCTTCCAACAATATTCTATAACCCAACAGCAAAATCCCAACGAACTTTAGTTCAAAACATATTGGGCGGCCCATTTAAAAGAACCCATTCATGATTCCTAAATCCAAACCAGTTCTTTGTGGTAATCATGACACGTGATAGACTGATAATAATACAGAGTGTAGTTTCCTATGTAGAATTTCATGTTATGGTTTAATAGTAGTAACTATGAGTTAAAAAAAAAACAAAAAAGAGGTGAAATATAACATGATATAGAAAAAGAAAAATTGAACATTTAACCTAATCACAATAAGTATAACATTAATTTCTTGTAATAGAGGGTACGGGCATTCCGATACGAAGAAGCTCAAAAATAAATTCATGCAGATTCGACTTAAAATGAATACTATCAAATAAATATAAATATTATGCAGTATTTTATGAGTCCCAACAAAATAATATTAGGACAACGATCAAACTCAACGATGTGCTCAATATCTTAAGTGTCAAATTTTGCTTTAAGTGCCCCGACATATGAATATATTTCTAACATCAAGAGAGTGAGAGCCAAAAATAGGATAAAGGACCTTATCTAATTAAACCTATAATTTTAGCTACTCCTTTCTCCTACAGCCTATATGTTATGATTCAACAATCACATTCATTTACTTCCAGCCATCTCCAACCATCTATATTAATCCATAGTTTTATCAATTTAGGATTTAAAAGATAACAAATTTTTAATTCAAAGTTTCAAAATAAACCTATTGATAAAATTTATTTAATTTATATTTCTCTAAACATTAATTAGGTACGTAAAATGTAAATATGTTATTTTATACATAATACATGAAAATAGTATAAAAATATGAATATAGTATTATGCAGAATAAAAGATTGTCTGTGATGACTCAACAGTCCTGCCCTTAAAAAAAACAATCAGTTTCCAATAGGGTTAAATGCGCGAAACCCCCTTATGTTAAGGAAATGTTGCGTCGAACCCCCCTATGATACGGAAATTGCATAGGACACACGTAGAAGTTCATAAAATCGACGACAAACCCCCAAAATCGTTAGACTTCACGGGATTGTATTGCACGCGCCTAAGATGCGAAATGGATTGATTTTTGACAGCTTTTTTGTTGTAAATTGACTATTTTAACCCTAACTTTCTTTATAAATTACTTTTACCAAAATTGCAGAAAAGTCCCTACACTTGATCGAATTTTCATAAAATTACCCCATCCCCACATTCCTACTCCAGCCGTCCTTCCTCCACGTCTTCGCTGCCGATTCTACCATTACCGGCAATGCCCCGTTACCGATGAAATCATTATAACCAACAACACACATACGACACCAAAACGCAAGCCAAGCATCGCCCTTCACACCATAATACCATTTGGGTAAAAAAATTCTTTGACTTTTGCAGGAAATGGGTGTCCAGACTAAACATATGTAGGGGCAGGGGACTACGGCGGCAAACGCAGATGCAGGGGACGGCGACGGCGACGGCGGCAGATGTGGGGGCAGGGGACGACAGCGGCAGATGTAGGGGGAGGGGGCGGCGGCCGCGACGGCGACGTTAGATGCGGCAGATCTCCTCGATCTGGTTCGCGGCGTCGGGATCGGGCGGAGATGATCGAAGGTGAAGACAATCTTGATGGCATCGGATGCGAGAACACCAAAAATTCTGACTAATTTCTACCTTATCCCAATCCAATCTTTTCCAATGCCCAAATCAAAATGCCAGATTCTAGAAATATATAAATTCAGATACACAACCCAAAAATCAAATAAATCAAGAGATCAAGATTCGACTAAAGCTCCAGAATTCCAACAAAATTTCAAAGGGAAATGCCCAGAAAATAAACAAAATCACACACACTATACACACACAAAAATCCTGTACATAAATGAAGAAGATAAAGATTAAATTCGATTGTTTTCAGCATCTTTTCATTACGAAAACAAATGGTAAAATTATGATAATATGATGGAATGGGGAAAATATCTGCAAAACGCAATCTTATTCAAACCCTTCAAAGTTTCTTGTGATTTTCGTAGAAAATCAAGAAGTTTGTTGGTTTGTTGAATGAGATCATGCGGTTGCAGATATATGAAAAATGGAGAAACAACACTAAAACGAAAACATAAAAATATAGATTCCAAGAACTAATGTTTTGCTGCTATGGAAGGGAAGAAGATAAAGAGACATGATCGGACTGGACTTCGGTGAAGCGGATCTCGGCGACGGCGACAGAGAGGAGGGTTAGGAGAAGGAGAAGGAGAGAGAGAGACATGATCGGTTCAGATCTCTCACTCACGGTGGTTGATCGGAGAAGTAAACACAGGGAAAAAAGGGAGGAGTAGACTCAGTCTCTCTCTCTCTCACTAACTCTTTGTTTGGAATTTTTTTAAAATTTTTTTTATTAAACTAAAATTTATTTTAAGGGTATAACGGGAAATTTAAAGAAAAATTTGACGGAGTTAGACTCAGTTCAAAAAAAGGGTGCGTATGTCGATTTTATGAACTTCTACGTGTGTCCCATGCAATTTCCGTATCACAGGGGGGTCCGACGCAACATTTCCTTAACACAAGGGGGTTTCGCGCATTTAACCCGTTTCCAATATTCCACTTTTGTGTACTTCAAAAGTGACAAAAAAATAAAAAAGAATTAGTGATGATCATTTAAAAAAAAAAACCCCACAACGTAATTAAGTAAAAAACAAAAAGTAAATTATAATTAGCATTGGTATGAGTTCAGAAAAGAATGTAGCAAAGAAGAATAAGAAAAGGGTGGTGCTTAAGTATGATTAAAGTGTTGATAAATGAATTAAGATAAGTAAAAGAGGGTAATGATGATTAATAGGAATAGGAATAATATGTACGTGGGGTGAGGGAGGGAACGGGGTTTGGGGCGGGGCCCAGGAGGAGAGCCCCCATGAAGGCCGGGTTTGCACGCGTTGTCAGAATTGGGCCCACTAATAAGCCCACCTCATATGGGCCCCACGCACCTCCATGCAGGCGTGGAATTTAATGGCCCCCTGCATTGCATTGTCGGGTTCTACGCCGTTATTTTTTTATTTTTACTTACAAACATATTCTTCCGCATGACTCTTGTTTACCTTTACGAGGTAACCTACCTTAATAATAATAATAAACAAAAAAATAGCAAAGAAAAATTTATTTCATTACTCTTTCATTTTTTTTATTTTACAATTTTTGTACTCAAAAAGCACACATTAATTATAAAATTGTCACTCAAAAACATTAAAATAACACATCACATTAAAGTCAACAGTTTTTTCTTAAACTCCGTGCGGTCAAACAGTGGCAAAGATAAGGGGGACGGAGGGAGTATTATTGAATATATATGGTTTATGAGTTTACTTGAATTCTACCCGGAATTTAAATTTATTTATCAATTTACTAAAAGTAGAATATATATGTTTTCCGAAACATTAATGATGTTTACTGTGTTTTATGATTTTAATTAGGTGTTTCTATATTTATCATGAGTAAACTGTAAATATCATAATTAATGAAATGAAAACACCATATTATTAGTGAAGTAATTATATTTTATGCGCTAGTTTAGGACCAGCTACAAACACATTTTGAGTTTGAACTTGATTTCTCTATATTAACATGTTTAAAGCTATATATTATTGAACTTAACAAAGTATAGGTCAATAGAGAACTGGTTTGCTTATATTCCCAAATATAACATATTTCATAAGAAGTAATACACTATTGTAAATGAAAGCTACCAAATCATTGGATTATTAATAAAATTAATTGTATATATTTATAAGCCATATCTTGTTATTTATTTAGTAAATGATCATAGATAAATAACTTAGTATTTACTTAAACATATTTTTTTTGAAGTTGAGAGGATTTCGTTGCTATGCTTGAAAAATGTTTTATTATTAGTTTTTAAAATTAAAAATGAGCCGAAATTTAAATATCCAAGATATAATACTTTGTAATGGCAAATTTGATATTGGAGGGACTAACGACCAATTAAGTTGTTACGTACCCTTGAAACAAAATTAATTGATCAATTTTAATGAATTGTAGAAAATAGTTGCATGGTGCTTTAAATCAAATTGCTTTTGGTTGGAGATCGAAGAAATGATTAAAAATGATTTGACTAAGGAAAATGAATTAGTTGAAATCCATGACTTTTGCTTTACATTATGAGCAGTGCATGAGACTTGGTGGGTTTTAATTGAGTCATATATGCATGACTCCAAAGAACGATGATGATGATGATGGTAATGATATTCATTTGATCGATCGGATCAGTAAAAATTAATTGAAACCAACATCTTATTTTTATGATCATATATGTATAATATATCTCAAAAAGTAGATAAAATCTATGTTGTGTGATATTGCATTAATATAATTATTCCAAATGACCCATGTAGTGATAGGGCTGAATAAATCCCAATGGTTAACAAAAGAAGAATAAACACACAATGATGGTGCAAACATGTAATCATAGCAATGTAACCTAAAAGAAGAAATTGGGAATTGACACCACATACATATACAATATTTTCACATCTCAACTCTTTTAAGTATATGCTAAATTTTAAAATTTTGGAATTTAACCAATATACTTAAACACTAGCCAGATAAATTTTAAAATTATTCCAATACAAAATGATTTATCACATGACAAATCTTCACCTTTAATGTTTTTCAATTAAAATATGACATTTCGAACCTAACACCACGTATCACCACTTTTGATTTTGTTACAATTAGATGTGGATTCCAAAATTTTAAAAACATTATTGCGGTCATAGGTTAATGGAACTCTAAATTGATTATCCTACAAATGAAATATATTACATGTTACTGTACGATAACATTGTTTCTTACTTAATTTTTAAGGGAGATTGAATTTCACAAAATTGAGGGATGAGGAAGATATTTGCTGGACATGAAATTCATATCTTGGACAATTCGGAGTTTCGTTGATCATGAAGATAAGTTTGCAATTATTTTGTGTGGAACAATTTCAACTTGAAATCGTGTACCTAATTGTAATAAATTGAAAGTAGCTAGCACTCACTCTCTATGGTGTTGGGTTCAACATGTCATGCGTGTAGTAATTTAAAATAATGCTAAAAGTGATCGATGATTTATCATGTAACTAACCATAAAATAATATTATTTATTAATTCAAAGATTATATGATAAATTAGGTGAAAACTCAGAAGATTGGAATATTATAGCTAGCAATTAATTAAGTCATTATTAGTATTATTAATTGTGATTAATTCGTCCAACTTTTCTTGTCATGAAATGGTAATGGGGTATTTGTAGAACATCATTTTCAGCTATTCTAAAAAAGGAACAGTCCCGAATTCAAGCCTTTCTCCACACCCCCCACCTTTTGGGGCAATTATGCTCTCAAGCATGCATCAATCCTCTATGTATCTATATATATCTTTGTGCATGAGAAAATAAGTGGATTTTAAAGAGCTAGAAACAAAAGGCCAAGTTTTCATTTAAGTAATTATGAAATACTAATGTTTTCAATTTGCTCTGTACTTAGCACAAGAAACTTGTAATGCACCAAACTAATTTAAAGCTACTAACATTAAGATCATCTTTTGAAATAAATACTAAATGAATAATAATAATAATAATAATAAGGTAAATTTAGAATAAAATTTATAGAATTAAGGAATATGGTTGATAATGATAGGAAGTGGGGTTTATATATATATATATATCGGCAGATGAAGAAGTGAAAAGGGCATCGAGAAGAATGGAATATTTGGGGGTTTGTGACATGCAACCATTTCTGCCTATTTTTCTTTTCTTAATCAATTAACATTCTGCTTCATTGTCTCTTTTATTTTATTTTCATTTCATAAAAGCATGCTTTACCAGTTGTATTTTTTTATCATTTACCTTTTCATCTATGTAACTTCGTTTTTATTTATTTCTACCTCGATGTAATTTATTTTGAAGTCTTTTACAAGTATTCAAAATTAATCTGCAAGTGATCATGCGTGAACAATGAGAATTAAATTATAATTAAGATTTGTAGTTTTTTCCGATTTTATATTCTGTATTCAGACTACACAAGTTTTACTAACATATATATATATATATATATTGTACAATATATATAGGGTGGGTTTGATCTCTATATTCGAAATGCATGTCTCATTTCAGTTTTAGTGAATGAAGCGTGCCTGCTATTGCTGCACTAAATTAACACTGCCCTATATATATATATATATATATATATATATATATATATATTGCCTCCACAATTTTACCAACTTCTAAGTTATATATATACACTTTTAGAGAGAGAGAGAGAGAGGAAATAACATACTTTTTACTGACCATGTAACTATAAATTTATCATTCCTGTTAGATCGCAAGTTAAAACTTTGTTATACATCATGTAAATCCATTATTGATTTTCACACATTCATAATTAAATTAATGATATGGATTATTTTGTAAATAATTTAAAAGCTTACAAATTAAATTGTTTGCAAGTAAAAATATATATATATTGACTTCTCAAATTGAAAAAATAACTTATTTTCTAGATATTAATAAATATTATTGACCTTATATAGTTATTTAACGAAATTAACTTGACATTGATCTTAACGCTAGCTAGCTCTAGGATTTATAAATGTAAAACAACATATATCTACCTTGATTCTTTTTTTTTTTAAAAGGCCAAAAAAGTGGTGAAAAGTGAACTTTGTGAATTCATGTTTAAGACATAGTAATAACCAAAGAAATATATTCACATATATATTTCAATTTCTTTTTCTTCAATATACTTCACATTCATCAATACATGAATATGAGATTCACTTCTTGTTTACCCAAAACTCCCATAACAGATCCTAACACACATGCAATCCCATTTCCCAAAAATGAGAAATTATCATGATCATAGAGATGGTGTGGGGGCCAAAAGAGGTGTCTATATTTGCATATATATATATATATATATATATATATATAGTGTTGAGAAAAGAAAATTATAAGTAGATTATGCATATTGCTTGGACGTGAGCTAGGGCTATTCTTCTTCACAACTCAACATGCAATGCAATGCTAAAGTTGCTTCTCTTTTCCTTTTCTTTATTTCTCTCCTTTTCTTTTCCATTTGGAATCAATTAATGCACTATTTATATTTGTTATTGTGGAAGGAAACCCATGACTAACTACTTTCCAACTACAGAAGATAAAGTTTCTCCATTTGTGTATCTATACAGATACTATATTTGGCTTCCATTTTCACTCTTTTTAGGGGATCAATTCATGTGTGTCTCATGAAATTCTTTCTATCCAATGCAAAACTATTTCCCTATGCATAATATATATATGAAAAGTGTCATATTTTCTTGAATTCTTTGCCTATTTTGATTGCAATTTATCAAATCCATCCCTATAAAATCTCAATCCATAAATATGGACCTGCAAATACACATGCTACTCAGTGAGGCCAAGATATTTTTAATTATTAACATAAAATATGAGACCATCTCACATAGAACCTTATGTGAGACAAAACTTTATATGGCTTATGTGAGATGACATCGACTGTGTTGAACAGGTTGAGCTGCTTAATATTAGTGGTTCATATGAATTTCATAACATCTCACGTGGAACCGTTTCACATTTGACATATATGTTCATATTTATGTATTTTTTGACACAATATTTGCAGCCTACTATTAGCGCTAGCTGGTGGCTGCAGCTATATAACTGGTTACTAGTGTTTTTTGTTTTTTGTTTTTAGTCTGGCTGCAAATTTCTACTTTGTTATTACCTCGTATAATCAGAAAAGAAGTAGTGACTATAATTTCTTATAGTGAAAAGTAAAAGTTCCGTCGAGAAATGTTAGCAATTAGCATAGCTTTGACCAGAAGAGGGACGTATTAATTAGTCTTTTCACATACTATAAAATTAAGCAAGTTGATGGACACAATTTAACAAATTTTCATGACGTAATAAGGGTCGAACTTACTAAATAATAGTAACATTTTTTTTTTAATCTTCTAAGTTTATTTTTTTGGATTTTTCAGTCCTTATTTTGTATCATTTGTTTTTAAGCCATCTATTTCTACAATGATTCAATTTTTTTAATCATTATATAGGGTAATTAATACAAAAGAAGGTATATGAACTTTATTCAAATAATATATATTATATATATATATATGTACACACATTTTCCTGAATATATTTTCTTCTTCCTATAACTAGCCAAGTGATCCAAATATACATTTCCAAAAAAATTTGGGTTCAATATTATAAGGACAAAGCATTTTAATATTTATCAATTACTAATTTCATCCATCAGGCCTAACACCTCCTTAGTGATGTTGCATATATTTCTACTACTATTTTAATTTATAAGAAATGGTTCAATATCAGTCATGCTAATTATATTGAGTTAATTTCATCGGTACTGGATCATGATATCAACTAAAAACAATCCTCTTCCTGTTTCTTTTATTGTAATTTATTAAATATTGACCGTATGCTATTTGCATTTGCAACTTGAACCTTTTTTTATATGACCTTTTTTCTTATTTACAGTACTTTAATCCTTATAATTATAATACATTGTAGGATGGTTCTATAGTACCCAGATGTGTTAATACACCAGACTCTTCATCCATTTTCAACCATCAAATCTGAGATCATTGAAGGTCAAGATGCAATGATCTAAGATCTGATAGTTGAAAATGAGTGTAGAGTCTAGTGTTATACTGGTATACTACATGAGGACCCTATAATATATATGTATGAAATATGGTTAGCTCATATGGGCGGCCCATTAACCCTGACCCAAACATTTATTCTAATAAATGTGATGTAATCTTTTTTTTTTTCTTTGGAAAAAAATAAGAAAAGAAAAACAAAAGATTGTGAGGTGATGATGAATAATAGTACATTCATAACAATAAATAGAAAGTTTTTTGTTGGGATCGCACTAGGATTAGCTTTGTTTAATGTATACACATATTGGAGGGATGATGATGATGGTACTTATGATGCCATCATGACGACACTTAAAGCATTTGCACTTTTTATCTTCAATTTCTCAACTATGTAAAAATGTGCAGGGAACCACACTTTCTCCTCCTATGTGTTGACATGCATATTTGAGAAAAAGAAAAGAAGAAAAGCATCATCGAATAATTACTCTCTCTCTCTCTCTCTCTCTGTTGAATGAAATAGAATTGAGTGCATCAAAATTGATGATGATATTGAGGATCGTGGATATGTATGTATGAAAGCAAATTAAGCATCCCATGCATAATGATCACGTATAGCCAACCCCGTACGTGCTCTTGAGTTTGCTTCTTCTTATGTGGATGATGATGATGATGATCATGTAGTAGGGTTCATTGGTTTTTTTTCGTTTTATGTATGAACCATGCATATTTACTTTACTTGATTGTTATTAATTACTTTAATTCATCTATAGTGTTTAATAATTTGTTTAATGTGAGTCAAACATCAATGATCCGAATTCGTTAGTAGGTCGTTTCGATTGGGGCCGACATCACATTTTGGTGTCAAAATCTTGTTACCCTTGTTTTCACCATAATTGATCTGTCCTACAATTATGGACCTATAATTTTATTCACCATTAATTTAATTGATTTCTATATGTCTATTATTATATATTTTTTCATTTTTTTTTCCAATTTTAATACAATTAAATTTGATTGTTTGAGTTAGTTGTGGACATGGGCACCCACCTGTAAAACCAATGTGATGCTTCAAACAGAAGATTTTGATAGTACGGAGGATAAATGAGTTTGAGATTTATTTATTTGAATGTTTTTCTAGACGTGAATTAAATATATACTTGTTTTGCCTCCATTTAGTATAACATAATTAATGATTTGCACATGAACTATTTTTCCTTAATTACATAGAATTATTTGCAAATCCTGGATTCGATTCATTACCATAGAGGGATCCAACATTTTGAAATCCAAGAATCTCTTTATTTCATCATCTTCATATCCTCAATCTTTTATTTATTGTGTTGCGATTTCACAAACTCTTTTGATATCCTTTATAACGTACAGTGTACTTCATGCTACACAATAAATTGAGTACTAATTAGTTATGATTTTTTAAAGAATATAGTTAAAACTTTTTTAGGGGGATCGGGTGGAGACGGTCGAGACAAGACCTCCCGTTCCGTTGAAATAATGGGGTGGGGATTTCCTGTCGGATTAGGGTTGATGTTTGTTCAAGTTCGGAATATCGCATATAAGTTTTTGTGGCTCTCCTAATCTACTCCAAGTCTCCAATTATGTGTTTTATCGTATATTTCATTATTTTTAATTCACATCAAATGTTAATAATCATGTCATTTACACATTTAACATGTGGTTATTTTGAAACATCGGATGAAAAAACAAAAATGGAACAGGAGGAGTAGTGACTTAAGAGTGACACTCGTGTGCCCCGGGGTTACGGTGCACCCAAATTAATCATCATATGGTGTTAAATATATATTCTATAAGTATCATATGTATATTCTTCAAATATCACATGTATACTTTTATATACATATGATACTTGTAGAGTATATGTATAACACCAAGAAACGTAACACCTATAGAGTATATATATAACACCAGAAGAGCATGTATATAACATCTAGATCCGTGCTCCTATGTGCCTCAAGGGTATATAAGTTTTGGGTGTGACTTAATTCAAGATATTCAAGATAATATTTCATTTTGAGTGACTTGTGTGCCCCCAAATTAATCATCATATGGTCTTAAATATATACTCTACATGTATCATGTATATACTCTTCAAGTATCACATGTATATTCTTATATACATATATGATACCTGTAAAATATATTTATAGCACCAAGAAACATAACACCTATAGAGTATATATATAACACCTGAAGAGCATATATATAACATTTAGATCCGTACCCCTATGTGTCCCAGGGATATATATGTTTTTGTCTTTCATTTTTATTTTTGAATTACCTCTTCTCACCATATAAAGTAGATAACATCGATCCTGATCAACACCCTTTAAAAAATATTACTTCATCAACACACACTGCAAACATATATAGTTATTTTCACAAGATTAAGACGTTAATATAGTTACAACATCAAAATTTACCAATATAATCTCCTTATATTCTCATATCTCATTAAATATTATACTTAAATAGTTAATGTGAAATAATACCAAGATGTATAAACTAGGCTCACATATGAAAATAAAAAAATAACTACCCAATCAATATAAATGAATGATCTACCATGTATCTTTATTCGAGAGACTAAAACAATATAAAATTATATTTAAGGAATTATGAAAATATTAAAATAGATTGGAATTACTTTTAATCAGTGCTTCATATCTCAGGAAGATATTAAATTATGGTGGTAGAAAAATATCTCCATCATCAAAGTGACATAACTTAGATGCTTTTATTCCAAGGCTAGCTAAGTCATTCCATGCACTCTTATTATCTCACCAAATATTTAAGGTCATGCCTACTTTCCAATTAGTGCTTCTTTATTACATGGAACTTCATCATATCCATTGTTACCTCTTTTTCACAACAACAATATTAACTTTTTCTTCGTTACAAATAGAAAAACATTAAGTCTAAGCTGCACATAGTACACCTTCATAATTATTTAACCATTTATGAATAATGTAATTTTCAATATTTCCCTCCATCACACGATTTTATCATCGAGACCTTGACTTTTAATTTAAAAAAAAAAACTGTAAATTAAGGTTAAAGTTCATTAATAAAAATCTTTATATATTAGGTTAATTGTTGTTAATATCATCAACTATATACTTAATTTGTGATGAGTAAGACTTAAATATCTTATATGCAAATATAACGAACGAACAAATCCAGTTCTTATGTGTCTAGACTAGAGCTGGCAAAACGGGCGGCCCGGCCTGGCCCGACGAGCCACACGAAAGCTTCGGGTGGGTTCGGCCCATCCTTTGTTTGGGCCCATAAATCTGTAGCCCAACCCAGCCTCATATGGGCCAACGGGCCAAATCGACCCACATCTTCTTTTTAAATAAATCAAATATATATAATTATATATATATATATATATATATTGATACGATGTATCACCACAACAAATTTATAAGTGTGAAGTCTATATAAAATTTAAAATTTTAAAATACGATCATTCAATCATCCACATGTCTAAATTAACAACATTACAATACTAACACAAGAATTAAAAATTAGAAAGCTAACAAGTCTTGAACAAGTTTAAACTTGGAATTGAATTATGATCCACAAATTTGAATTTCAAAAATAAAATACGATAACTCAACACATAGAGAGAGAGAGAAATAGAAAGGGAAGTAGATTTTTTTGTGATAAAAGTGTGTATTTTTTTAAATTATGGGCCATCGGGCCGGCCCGAGCCCATCTAGCCCATTGGACCATTGGGTCGGGCCAAAAAGTTTCGACACTTTTCGGGCCACCTTTTCTAGGCCCAGCCCAGCCTAATTTTTGGGTTGATCGGGCTGGCCCATCGGGCCGGGCCCATTTTGCCGGCTCTAGTCTAGACACATCATATACCCACATGTAATTAAAGAAATAACAATCTTCGTAGGCCTCGTTTCGTTTTGTTTGACCTCATATATGCTTACCGTTATACCAAAATGATTATTGGCCGGATGCAACACCATAGAAGAGATGGGTTGTGAACATCATCAATATCGATCCTACCAAGTCAACATGTTCTTATTTCACGTAGTCACGAGCCAACATGTTGATCTCGACATCCTGAAAACTGGGTTAAAAGAGAGAATATGTTGAGATGATCATCAGAATATCGTAACATGGTGATGAGATTATTTTTTCAAAGTACATATATACCATCCAAATATACTCATCCATTGATCAGTATTAAGTATTTACAAGTATATATAGTAGTAGTACATAAATAGATTATATGAATGTGTGTGTGAGAAATGGGGCCGGGGACAAAAGAGAGAGAGAGAGAGATCGAAATGAGTTAAGTGGAGGGGGGCACATGGGTATGGGTTAACACAAGAAGATTAATTAATCATATATGTTTTTAATTAATAGACAGAGTCGAGACCACGTCCCTCTTCTCTACTTCTCTACTTCTTCGCTTTTCAGCAAACACAATCATGCATGCCAATTCCCTACCTATTTCTTTTCTCCTCCTCCTTTTTAATATCTTAATATTCTCCCCCTTTTTCTATGTATTATTATTATTATTATTATTATTATTATTATTATTATTATTATTATTATTATTACTACTACTACTACTTCTAATCTTATTATTCTCTCATTATATCCTAATCTACTTCTACCTACCTTTATCATTATACCATTACCTGGCCTCCTCCTACATACTATATCCACATTTTATTTGGAACTATGTTTTTTTTTCTCCTTCCAACCATTCTAGTCTACATGAGAAGCGCGGTCTCACGAAGAGTATTCGTCAGACGGATCTTTCTATACCCATGAATTAAACTCATTTCCACTAATTTATATGTGAATTGTACAATTCGGATTGTGGGTTGACTCGTCCTATAGAATATAATACGTGACACGGTTTCACATAAAACTCATTTCATATGTTAGGTGTATGCATATGGTAGTGAATCTCTTATGAACGCAACATCTTAATTTATCTCATTCATCAATCAATTTACATACAATCCACGTTTTGTGTCATGAGTGTATAGAGAATAGACAAAGTCTGGTTGAGATCATCACACGGATTCCATTTCTTGAGATGGATTGGGTTGGGTTGGATTAAATATAAGAAATTATATAATATTTTTATGTGTATTAGGTAATCATCTTCTATGAGGATAAAATCACATTTGGTCTCATAACTATTCTCTTTTTCGTAATTAGTCTCATGACTATTTACTTTTTTAATTTAGTCTCGAAACTTGAATAATTGTTCGATTTTGGTACCAATGTCGCTGGAAATTTCAAATTTGACCCAAAAATTGTTACATGACATCCATTTTGGAAGTTTCTGACGAGAAATAATTATGCATTTAATAAAGATATGACATTCATTTACTTTTTTTAGAATTTGCTTGTTTTAATATTTGGACAATAGAATAATCACACCTCATGTCACATCATTATTTTATTTCTCACCGGAAACCCCCAAATTGGATGTATGTGACAATTTTCTGACCAAATTTGAAATTTCCGACGAGCAATTATTAAATTATGGGACCAAATTAAAAAAATAAATAATTGTAGGACTAATTGTGAAAAAGACAATAGTTATGGGACCAAATGTGATTTTATTATTCTATGTATATTCGGTAATATTTTTGTATTATATTATATGATTCATTTTGGGTTTAGTCGGATTATACGAATATATGCAATATTTTTATGTATATTAGGTAATGTTTTTTCATATATTATTTAAGACTTTTGTTTTATAGGTTTCATGATCCCGAATGGGGTTGAGTCGGAGTTATCACAAACGTGCAGATCCTCCCCTTGTGTCACAACATGCACTCTTCTCCTCGCATATAAGTTGTACGACATGTAATACTTTTGTATACATATACGAACACAAATGGGGTACTGAGATTTTCCCAAAAAGTTGAGGGTGTTTATAAAAAAAAAAAAAAAAAACATGTACATTAATTAACTTTAATCCTATATTATCAAACAATCCTATGTTATTTTAAGAATTTCAGGGTAAATTCTTCATATTTAAACTCGTTATATAATTGATTAATTCATTTTAATTTGCTTAATTATCAATTAATTAAGGAGTATATAATAATCATACTTTTGGCTTAATGAAGTACAGTGATACATAAATAATTACGAAAATGTGGGACATCAGACATGTAATCTCATTTGCCACATGATAATCACCACGAATAGTTGCAGATTTTCTACTTAATTAGCTTCTGAGGGGGAAAAAAAAGATAAAAAGTTGGATGTAATATTGAAGTGTAGCAAAGATAATGCATTATGCTCTGCATAATCAAATAAGTGGCCTTGCTAGCTGTATATACTTACACACATAATTTACATAGTCATTGATCATGATAACAATCTTACTACTATACTTATCTCTTGACTAACTCACCAACCACATATGATAAAGCAAAAATCACATCTACAAAATGCAGATTCATACATATATATATATATATATATAAATCAAATTGGTTGTTGTTGTGTTGTCATTGATTGATTTACTATTATTATTGTTATTACAACGTTGATACTATACTTATCATTATGTTTCTATTATATATATAGCCACAAAACTTTCTTTATGACAAACTCATTCAAGGTTATTGGAAATAAAACATCTTTTCTTATGCGTACGCACAACTTAAATTTTATTCTTATATAAGTCATGTTCTTTTACAATATCCCTTACTCTTAATCTTTATACTAGTAAATTATTTTTCCCTTACGACACGTGTGAAAATATCCAAACTTAAACTCTGGTAACTTAAATTAATGTTAAGGAAATGATAATGGATAGAGATAATTAGATATAGTATAAGGCAATTATACTAAAGAGGAGTTTGGTTGTAGTGAGATTGACAAAGGTGAGGGAAAAGAAAAGAAAGTGGTTTAGTTGTCCATGCATCCATCCAACCTGAATCCGAGGATGCCTGGAAATTAGTAAAACTCTCTCTCTCTCTCTCTCTCTCTCTCTCTCTCTCTCTCTCTCTCTCTCTCTCTCTCTCTCACTCACTAGCTGGTTATACTCTCTATTTTAAAATTACTGTCATTCTACGAAATTAAAATTGTTTCAAAGAAGAACTTTTTTTTTCCTTCCAATTTTGTTCTTCTCTTGTTTTTGTTTTTTGTATTAAGTCTTTGATTTTATTATTTAATGAAGTGGATGATGAAAGGTAGCTGAATAATTTATTTTCTTCAAATTAGGTATCAATAGATATAATGTACTTTAAGCAATATATCCAGTGGGGACGAATTTAATTAAAGGGATATTATTTAAGTAAAAATTCAACTTGGAGTAAAACCTGACACTTTTCTATATTGTTTAATGTTGATTATTCCCTTCTAAAAGTGGATTCATTGATGTTATGAAATGTAAAACCTTTTAAAAAGCAGTTTTATGTAAGTGATGAGCAGACTATAATTAATGAGGACAAATTAATTAGTTGCAGTTAGCCATAATGCTTTTTTAGCATTTCCAGATGAAAGCAAAAAGAGAATAATTGATGGATCAAATTTGTATTTTCTTCCTAGTATCCAATGCCCAGCAGCTAAAAAGGGCCTTTTTGTGATATCTGAAAAAGAGAGTTACTTGTATTGTAATTTTTGATTCTTGGAACATGCCCTAAAGTTGTTAGCTCGAAAACCCCATTTTAAAACAACCTGGAACATCTATATTCTATCTTATTAATAAAGTCAAGAACCAAATATATCTAATAAATACACACACATATGCAATATTCTCATGACATTATATTTAATAACATATATATATAACTGACATACCACCATCTATCTACCTCCCTACCTCCCCTGCTACAACACCCCCACCCCACCCCACCCCACCCCCACAAGCTTCCAAACAAAGAGAATTAATGGAAAGTGAGATTTGTAAGTTTTATTCTCTAGCCATTGTCCACTGATTTTTATTTTTATTTTCCTGAGTGTATAAAACTCCAAAAATAATTAATACCACTACATACTTATCTGGTCAATGGGTATGTGTATCATTCTTGATTCCATAGTACCATGTTCAACAAGCCGCTGAAAACTCCTCCAATATTTAATATTCTTGTGATTCATGGCGATTGATTCCAACACAGCTGGGGTTTTGGGGTTTCTGGGTTCTTCGAGATGACCATGTTTTCGGCTGAGAATCGGCAGTTTTGCGGCGGCGATTATGGCGGTGGCTACGGCGGCGAGGGTTTCGGTGTTATGAGCCAGTTACAGGGTTACGCTTTTTCTAGCGCCTTAGGATCTGATCTTGAGATGGCAGAAAACGAATTGAGAAGTGATAATACTAATTTAAACGTCGAAGCTGAGGAATCGAGCTCCAAAGATGAGAGAGATGAAGGGTGGTTACAGCTCAGCATCGGCGGCCAAGTGAAGCTGCAAGATCAAAGCTCCACCAAGAACAACGGGTCGGGCCCTGTCGAGCTCGAGCTTATGCCTAGTAGTAGCAACAACAGTAGTAGTCATTCACAAATGAGGCCCCTAATCGAGCCCGAATTCCGACCCCCAAGGCCCGTCACTAATTTCAGTCCATCCTTTTTCTTGCAACATCCTGCAGGGACCTCTACTACTTCATCTTTTCATCAAGATCATATTAACTGGGCATTTAGGCCTATGCCGATTACCCTCTCCAATTCTTCTTCATCTTCCTTGCCATCTCCATCTTCTTTAATGGCCGCTTCTTATTTTCCGAGGCCCTTCCAACTCTACCCCGGACTGGACATGGCGGCGCTGCCCGGCCGAGGTGTCGATTTTAGAGTCATTCAGCCTCCCAGGCGACCACATTCCGGCCTATGGTTTATGCTACAAGCTTCGCAAAATCAGTAAGTATATATTAACTAATACATCATGTGTATGGAAATTGATTATAAAGGGTAATCATCAAAATTTGTTCTTGATTACTACTTTTTTTTTCCCTTTTTTTTTTTATAAAGTTCAATATGTGATGACGTCATCATGTGTAGTGGGCTGATTTTCATTTTTTCCATTGCAGGGAAAAGGAGCCATTTTTGCCCCAGATATCAAAGAGCTACTTGAGAATCAAGTAATTGACTACTTTCGTCTTCTATTTGTTCATAAGAAAGAAAAGAATTTAATTTCTTGATTTTATTTTCGTTCTCCTAAACTCAAACTAGGTAAAGATTTTTTCAATTTTTTCCCTAATTTTTTGGGTTTTAGGGATGGGAAGATGACAGTTCGACTGGTTATAAAGTATCTGGTGAACAAGCTAAGCTTGGAAAACGAATCAGAGGTAAGTAATTAAATTAAGTATTCATCACCATATATATATATATATATATATATATATGTATATTTATTACACATATATCATCTTCTTCATCTTCATGATCTAGTTCATTAGTTATAATTTTCTAAGTAAAAATAATGCTTGATGAGTTATTATTAGCAAAGCTTGCTTCGTGCAATTCAAACACACCAAAAAGACAAATAATCAACAAATAAAAGAGTCCCATTTTTGGAGAAATGGTTGGTGAGATAAACATGATGATGGGAACATGAGAACTATAAGGGTTATTTGTTCTAAACATGAATGAAACTTGTGATAACATCATAAGTAGGTATGATGTATATTTCTAGCTAGGTAACCATTTTAAGTCTCTTTTTGTTTCTATTAGCTTTAATCTCTAGATTTGTTCTCCATTCTTTGCCCAATTTAGGTGGGTCAATCGCTAATATTCCTTTTTAAGTGCACCATCTACAGTTAGTTATGATGGAAGCAAAGGATTAAGGTTTAGGGTTGAAGTGACGAAACGTAGAAGCTGAAAACTACTTGTTACCTTATCATCATCACCTTCCTAACCCAATACAAAATGTCTTCTCTGATCCATTTTGTTTTCAAGAAAGTGATCTATTTTATCCCTCCGTTAATTCAGTTCGAATTCTAGTGCACTAATTAAACTATATTATAAGTACTGTTGATATTCTACTCAACTCATTATCACTATATAAATATCTTGGATCCTACCTTAATTGGAACTTGTCGTAAAGGGAAACACATAAATTGATCGTGCTCTTGAGGAACTCTATATAGAAAATTAGAGGTATTATTTTGGACCTCTCTCAGCCCAGAAAACAAGTAATAGGTCATAGGTTCAAAAATTATGTTAATAAGTGATTATCCCTAGAATGATTTTTTTTTTCTTCTATGATTTTCATTAAACAATATTCTGGTAACACACTCTGAAGAAATCTTTAGCACTCTATATATATATATATATATATATATATTTGCATCTTTGAGAAGTGTTTTACTAATTAACTTGTAGGGTGCTGTTAATTTGTATGTGGACTTAGCTTTTGGAAAGTACATATATGCGATCTACAAATATTTTTCCTACTACCAGTGAAAAATTAAACCATTTGGGTTCTTAGCAAGCTTAATAAGGAATATCAATATTTTGTTGAGTGTTTACATAGTACTATTTGGAATTAAAATAATATTTATGCATCTTTATGTTCGAATATCAAGCTTATTAATCAACAGTTGTTTGATTCAAGACAGATTAAATATTGTAGGAGTAAGGATTGTCAAATTGATGCAAAACCTTATTCGCAAATAAATGCATGGCCGCCTATAATCTAGAAGTTGAGATGTTCTTTTGTTCTAATTATTAGGGTTAATTTCGTCATACATGTAAGTTTTTTCCATTTTTTTACAATCAAGTACATGTTTTTCAATTTTAATATCATATGTTTCGATTTTTTTTCCAATTTCAGTCAAATTTTCAAATTTTGGTCCTAAATATTTCAAAAAAAAAAAAAAAATCAGTTTCAGTGCAATTATACCATTAATATAAAGAAAGTATATTTGCATATAGTTTATATATAACCATATATCTTATTAATCTTTTCATTTTCTTTTGAGGGAGTGGATCTCTTCCTAAATAAACAAAAGTTAGTACATCTTTATAAATTTATAAAATAAAAAAATCATAAATAAATTCAAAAAACTGATTTTACAGCCCTATAACTTCAGAATATACCTTTTGGGGATTAGAATATTGAATACGTTATCAAAAGATATTTTAGTTATATTATTATGTTAGAATCGTTTCATGCCAAATTTAGGATGTTCTTTTGATCTTTCGTGGTGTGAGATTGTTAAATTTCTGATGGTATTCGAAAGTAACTAAAAATACATGAATTTAGGGTAAACTAGTTTTCATTCTACTCATATTTGATTGTTTAACTTTTTGGGTGATACAATATTTGCTATTAGTTTATTTTAATTTGTTTCATTCTACCCATACCTTACCTTGTTTGACATAGAAATGTATGTGCTATTAGTTTATTTTAAATAATAAAAATTGATTTTCAACAACACTAATTATGTATTGAATATATATATATATATATATTTAATTGTTGATGGATGTAGAATTTACTTGATATTTGGAATGCCAAGCTGTATGCATACTATCTATTTTATATATGATCAGTTTATACTAGTCAAAAATGTGGATTAGACTAATTTGTCTTAATTTTTCTGTTGTTTTCACTAGTGGGTTTCTTCATAATCTACTTAAACTGGAAGATAGTTACATACACACATACATATGTATATATTATTAGAATTTCTAACTTTGCAAATTAATTAATAAAAAGATAATAAATGTACGTATATTTATGTATGTATATGTAGCTCCCCAACTATTTCATGCCTAGCTAACTAAAACTTTATCCAAGACATTAGTTTAGTGTAGGATGGAAGGAGGGTTTATTTGAGTAGAAATGTAAGATTTCGTGAAAATTAAAAAGATGCTTATTTCCAATGGCTTATATCTTAAAAACAAAAAAACGTCCCATTTCTTTGTTTCTTTTTTTAGAATGTTGAATATTTTGAAGATAGCACGTCTTTGGACATTATAATATTGCTGATTAGGTAGACGGGTTAAATTCAATTTTAGTCCATTTAAAAAGTCACTATCCAATTTTCGTCCACCATGGAAGTGGTTTTCAATTTTAGTCCAATTAAGCCAAAAATCATCACTATTTGGTCCATTTTTGTCACTATTTCGTAAATCATGGAAGCGTTTTTCAATTTTTTTTTTCAATTTTAGTCTAATTAAGCCAAAACTAGAGTAAATAGTGACGATTTTTGACTTAATTGAACTAAACTTGAAAACTGCTTTCATGGTAGACGAAAATTGGACAGTGACTTTTAAATGGACTAAAATTGAATTTTTCCCAAGGTAGACAATTAATTGCTCTAATTAATCGGAAAAATCTCAATTAACTTAGATTTTGTTAAATTTCTTACCACCAATTTATGTATTTCAATTTTAGTCCTCTAACTATTACTTTTTTTAATTTTAATTCCGGAATAGAAAACTCCATACTAACAATTCGCCGTCCACATAGGAAAAGGAAAAAAAAAATCAAGTAAAATCGAATGAAAATAAGGGGAAAAGGAGAGATAGTTAGATGACCCCAATTAAAATACATAAAATTAATGATGAAAAAAGTGGATAGGGTCATAGATACATAATGAAAGTTTTCAATATATATTAGCTTCGGGGATAAATAATCTGCCATGTAATCCGAATTTTAGAAACAAAGTCAAGTTAAAAAAGTCGTTATAATTAAATATATTGCTTGTAATCTGAAAAATAATAAATTTTTTGAGGTTAAACCATATATTAATGAGTTAATTAGGTCAACCCATTATATGATAAGGATGCGCGTATAACGTTCCCTTCATTGAAAATCATATCTTAAAGTAAGGTAATTAGTACAAGTAAACGTCTTATTTAACATAATAATCTGAATATATCATCATCTAAAACAGCTATGTACAACCAACAAATTAATTAAACTTTTGCCATAAGTTCTTCTTTCCTTAAATAAAAGAATAAATTAGGTAGTATTATACGTGCCACTCCTAAATACAATTAATTATGGATATTTAATTTCGATGTTTGACATATTCGTTACAGAATTGTTGTGTGCTTTTAGAATGTATGACACTCAAAACATTCTCTTCTCATACCATGCATCTTCTTTCTTAATTAAGTCAACCTTTCGATCGATACCCTTTTTTTTTTTTTTTTGGTAATTTAATTTAGTAAAGTCATAGCCAAATGTAACGCATGGTTAGCTGACTTAATAATTAATCCATCACTATGATTTATTTTTTTTAATAAAAAGTTGCAATATATACTAACTTTGTTGATTAGACACGGCATGCAACTTAGTGGCCAATCATTGAGATTATAAGTGGGTAGGAATATAATAAACCACCAAAGTTTGGAATCTGCATGAATCAAGATTAGAGATAGCTCTCTCTCTCTCTCTCTCTCTCTCTCTCTCTCTCTCTCTCTCTCTCTCTCTCTCTCTAGACGGACAACTATTATAAAGGAGGGATAAAATCTTGGGCTCATTTGGTATGATGATATCAAATGAGTTTTTTAAGGCTTAATTAATTAGGATCTTTGTTTTAATAGGCATACATATGGTTGCTAGCTAGTGTTCCAAGCGTTGATAGTATGTATAAATAAATATGTGTCTCATAATGATTAATTATAAGTTACAATACGTGACAACCATTAATGTAAATGATTAACGAGTAAATACGTTTAAAAAGGGGTTTTATCTTTTAATAATGTCATTGGATGCATTGAATATGTATGATTGGATACATTAATCATCGGTCTTATTCGTTAGTCTTATATATATATATATATATAACGCTTCTTTCATGATCATATGTGTGGTTAGTTTTAGTGAAGGGTTACAAAAGTCAAATGACAAAAATCAATAGGTTTCCAAATACTATTTAAGCCAATATAAATAACTTAGAAAATTCCAAAAAGCAATAGATAAATTATAATATTAGAGGTGGGGTGGGGATAAATCACACGTGGACATATATAGTCATTCTCAAAACAAATGTTTGTGCATGGCAGGGTACTGGTCTGAAATCGTCATGCTTTCGTAGGTTTGAACTCAGCTGACGTAGGCAGGCCCTTAATTGTCATTTTCCTCTAATATTAGTTGCTTAAAATAGAGCCATCAAATGTATTAAGTGGTGCACTCCCATGGCTTTAAAAGGTCGTCTCTCTTGACATAAACAAATCATAAAGACCATTATAAGTCTATATCATACTCTACTTTTATATCTTTTGTACAAATTTAAAAAAAAAAAAAAAAGATTCAATATTTGTTACTTAGGTCTAATCACAAAATTCAGAATTATCTGAAATATTCTCTTATCATGTCCTAGATAAATGATGGTCAGTTGTTCATCGTCGATATATGTTAAATTTTGACACCTTTAGCACATTAGAATAGTATTTTCCAGAAATATATGAGGTATAGGTTTCCGGAAAATAAAAATTGAGAGTTTATAATGATGAGCATGTCCAAAAAAGAAAGGAAGAAAAGAAAAGAGAGTTTATTCATGAATACAACTGAGAGAGAGAGAGAGAGAGAGAGAGAGAGAGAGAGAGAAGTGAATGGATGTTTTACGTTGGAGGAAAGCAATGCATGATAGATAATGCATAGCAGAATGATTTGGTGTTGTTGACAAGAAACTAACAAGAAAGTGTGATGAAGATTGACGTGACCTAAATATTTAATGAACGCTACTACACATTTATGTAACTTATGTGAATGGAATGTTTCACATTAATTTATTAATATTTATTATTATAACAACAATAATAATACACCATAAAAAAAACTTAAAAGTAAGACTATGTCATGGGAATGACCAGGTTTCATTTCAGATAGTAATACTTTTGGCCTTTCATCTACATATATTAATATGTATAATTCTTAAGGATATATTCAGAATTAATATGTATAATTCGTAAGGATATAGTCAGGATTTACATCTTAAAATACAGATAATTTGACTAGTAATTAAGAACACCATTAAAACGATGAACTTTTAATTCTGGATAACAAGCGATTTTTTATTATTAGAAACCCTTTATTTCAACTGTACACAATACACATAGATGTATATACATATGTACGTATAGGTTTATTGGAAGAGAAGAAAGCACCGTGAATGAGACTTGCATGAAAGATGCTATATATTTAGATTGAGAATATTATACGCATAAACATATATATATATATATATATGTCACACTAATTAAAAGTTAGGTAAACAATATAAAAATGGAAGAAATAAATTAAAATTAAAGTGCCGATTGCTCGCCGTACTTTCTGGATCCGTCAACCTTTTTATTTGTATAAAATTCTTATTTTTGTTATCTTATGCTATAATATTATTATTAAAAAAAATACAACGTTGATAGTCATCTTTCCAAATTTCTGTGTTTTTTTTTTTTTTTCTGGTGAGAATGATATGATGTAAAATCAAAATAAAATATGAAATGACAATAAAAGATTCAAATTGATAAAATATTAAATAGATTGTATTCCAACATCAAATAAAATGAAGTCTAAAGTAGAATGATTTAGGCTTAGGAGCAAAGTCTGAATGGGTCCCTTTCAAAATGATTAAAGTGTAGAGAAGATTTTCAATGGTGGGATTTGGGCGGCTTCTCTATATTGGGTAGGTTTTAAATATTTATAATTAATATACACACATATTATAGACTATAATTTGTAAGAGATTGTTTTACGGAATTAGATTTTAAGAAACGAGTCAACCAATATGTATATTTCACGAATGAATTTTTAAAATGGTTTTTGTTTTGTGGTGACTAGTGGACTCACCTAAAGGTTATTAATTTGTGAGATTGTTGAGATTTTATGTATATTATTTTATTATTGAGATGTGATTAGGATATATACGTGCGTGGAATAAATGAATGAAGAACAAGAACAAAAAGGAAAAGGTTCACTTTTAATTAGATTGAGAAATATTTGATGTTAACACTTAGTCATGGGGCACAAAGAGGAAGATGAGCATATATGTGACAATAGCATGACTTCACTATGAAAGTGATTTGTTTGATTCACTAATATATAAACTTCACCTTAATTTGTATATTTAATAACTTATCCTCGTGATCCACCTTTATTTGAAAGTTCAAATTAATAGTTCAATACCCTAAAAATTTCACCAATAATAAGTTCAACCATTTTAAGGATATGTTAAAAGATTACATGTAGTGAAATTAATGGCATTTAGGCTAATAATGTGATGAGTATGATTCTTCGTGAAACTAGTTCAGTGACATATATGTGTCATACAGATCAATCAATAACTAACAACTCACAACTAAAACAAAGATCTGACCTGTGTAAATGAATTTGTGTTATGAATAGTGTATTGATCTATCTCATGAAGATAACTTCATGAGACAATCTTATATATGTTTTTGTGTGATTTGCTACGATAAATCAACGTAAGTAATGAAGAGGGTGTTTGGTTGCAGATAGAGATAAGATGCAAAGGACAAAGGCTTGTACCATTCTTGACATTGCAGCATGTAAGAGATAACATATGGAGTAGCCCAAGAGATTTCATCACTTTGCTTCCAAATACATCAACTACTCATCACATAATGGTGCTTCACTATGCTAGAACTACTTCATCTAATTAATCCTATACCCTACCCTACCCTACCCACACCATAATTAACTTCTTTTTTCACCATAAATTATCCAAACTTTTTATATTTTGATTTGGGCTTTTGTTTTTCGATACTTTTAGGTAGTGGGTTTTTTTAATTATTATTTTTTTCTTCCAATTATACTTATGTGGATTAGTTTCTCTAATCACAGTTTGAAGAACTAAACCCCATACATGTAAGAGGTGTTGGGCTCCATGGCCTATGTCGGCTTGGATTTTCATTTCATCTTTTAGCCAATCTGATTAGAATTTTGTGTGCCTCTAATTTCATGTATCAATGTAACTTTTATTATTTATGCTATTTATTTTTTTCAGTTCTTTTTTTTTTCTTAAGGATATTATACTTCTTCTTTAAATTGTCAACCAATATGCATTATTCCCAGCTTGCAGAAAAGAAGATAATTCGAGCTGTTCTGGACTCAAAAATATTTAATTTCAATCTAATTGGGCCGCTTGAAGCCCAATATGAAAAAATGGGTTATTCCTAATGTTTTGGTACTAAAGGGTCCACACTATTATATATGGCCGCTACACATTAACCATTGATAACGAATAATAAAAACGGAAGGCCACGATTTTCATCCATGTTGTAATTCAAATTTAATTTTTTGGTAGAAACGTCATGTGTCTAAATTAATTTAAACGTATTCAAATAATAAAGAGTAGATCTAAACTTTTCAATAGGAATGCAGTCAAACAAATATGAACATGGTGAGATCTTACGTAAAACGGAGTTCATATGGTATAATAAGAAAAATAAACTCTTTCAATATAATCAATATTAGGCTCACATAAGATCAAAAGTTCAATCTCACATAAGATCTTATACGAGACGATTTCACATGAGTTTTTGTAAATAAGAATAGGTCTTATGAGATGGTAATCTTGTGCGAGACCATCTCACGTATCTCATTCCGTGATACGGATCGGGTTCGTTGAACATAATAAATTATATAATATTTTATATCATATGATAGTTTTGTATTATATTAATACACATAAGTATTGCATATTTTTTCATGTTCGATTGATCGATTCAGCGCACGGATGAGATCGGTGAGACGGTCTCACCCCAAAGCTTTACCGTTTATATATCTAAAGACAAAGATATTAGGATTGTTTATTTTTATTTCGGCAAATATTAGAATTGTTTACATGTGATCATCGTATTTAATTTTGATTATTAAATCGCAAAATGTCATATGTCTAGGTCCTTAAATTAAGTAAAATGTGAAATGTGTAAACAATTATGAGCAAGCTAATATAACATAGTAGTGGCTATAACAATGACTCCCAGAAATGTAGCAGGTCTCAATCCCAAAAATCCTGCAGCATGACACATGTTTGGATTCAAAACATATTTCAATGATTTCAACACGAGTCCTGACTGAGTTATGTTATTATAATACACAGTGACAAACATATGGTAGTATTTCAAGAAACAAAAACAAAAACAAACTAATCCAACATATTCATATATCACATGCCAATAGTTGCAGAAAAACAATCTTTACTTGAAAGATGATTAGCTGATTAGTGCTAGAAAACACTCGGCAACCTCATTGAATCAGCTGAAGAAAAAATATCGATGTCCCATCATTCTGTTTATTCTTACCAAGGCTGCTTGCAGGAACGACAAGCTTGAGTCAACCCTTCGCCAATTCCTTTCACGAGCTTCAGACTCCAATTACGAGCAAAGTTTCTTTGAAAGTTGAACGTGAATAACTAATATGTACAGCAACAATCAACACACCCAGTCGTTTATATCGCTTATTTTCACTTAAAATAACTGCACGAAACTATTCCTGTAGTACTTTAGTATATAGGTGATGCCTACCTTGGAGATGAATCAACAATTCTTTCCCCAAAACAGCTCCAATAAGACAACCAAAGCTAAGTCAGAAACCTAAGCCATCTAAAATGTTGTTACCTACTTAATCTGCTTTCTTTCCAGCAAGGTCTTCTGTTAAGTTACGCCATTATATTCAATATCCAAAGCAAAACTATTTTCACCACCGCTCATAACCACCAAATCACAATACCAATATGAAAATGCAGCATAACAATCAGAAATATGTCACATCTTAAGCAAAGTATTATCTGATTCCATTCCCTCCCCTAGCACACGAGAGTGTAGGTGATGAATACTTCTATACGTACTTTATCTATAGTGAAAGGTAAACAATATCATTTCTTGGCTCTTAATTAATAGTTATAAGGTGATGCAGAGGGGGGAAAACCCTGTGTAACATACATAACAAATTACTACACACCAACCAGTCGAATAGAGACCCACCAAGCAATCCTAAATTTTAATCTATACTGCACCTCCTCTGCAAATTTTACTCGAACCTCAAAGATTCTTCTATTTCTCTCTAATCAGAGCAACCAACACAAGGCTCTCCACATGACACTTGACCCTTCTTGGTTCTTAGTGGGATCTGTAATTTAGAACATGCTAAAATGTTCCACCTACCATTGAACGAAGTTTAACAGCCTCATTCATATGGAAAAATTATGCTAGCATCAAACTGCACACACTAAAACCAAAAGCGAACTGCACTAGGTAAGTGAACTCTGAATACTCTATTTCAACCCACTTCATTATTAGCTTTGCTTTTAAAGAAGATGAAACAAAATCATTTGAAATCTGTTTTAGTCAGTCATGAAGTTAGCAAAACTTTCAGACAACAAACCATTTCCCACCCATAGATATACACATTGTATTACCTCTACCACACAAGTTCGGAAGCAATCACATGTTATATAGTTACAATATGGCGAGTTTCATGCCAATATAAATAACCCTTTCAACTGTAAATGAAACTATACAATTACAACCTTCAAACAAATAAGCAATGGAAAGCTCTGACCATATGAATCTCCACATAACCCAATCGCTTTGTACTCTTTCAGGTATTCTTATCTAATTGAACATTATCAACCATATTATGTACTGACCGAAACATTTAGAGAAGCTATAGTTTGAGAATGAACAAGTAAAATTTCCCCCAAGAACAAAAAGAAGCATCTTAACTGACAGACTGCTAATTAGCTCCTAAATGTTGACTAACACAACAAGAAAAACTGAATTAGAAAACCTAGGGAAGTAAAAAACATGAGATAAAACAAGAAAGCTATAACAGGATATACACAGATTATGAGAAAAGGCAACTAAAATTGCAAAATATGTGAGCTGATTAGCTTTCATCATACCAAAACTCAACGCAAGTGCCTCAAAGATTTATACTTTGACCAAGCCTTGATATCATTGCTTCCCATCTTTTGTACATTGACAGTTATAGTATTCCACAATAACTAGGGAAACATCAAAATAAAACAAAGAAAAACTATCAGAACCAAAACAAGGAAAAACTAGGTTACCACAATAAAATTATATCATTATTCCTTAAGTTGTTAATAAAAAGGAATCAAAAGGACAAAACTACTAAACCAATTCATACAACATCATAACAACTCACGAAAACCCTTTTCGCATTTTGAGAATAGAAGAATACATCTTCCTCCTTGAACCCACTGCATTGATTCCCATATCCTTAAGATCCTCCAATGTTAACATTGGTAGAACCTCATCATCGACTTCATGTATCTCGAAAACAGGGGCGTATCTCCCTAACCCTAATCCAATTAACCATTCCCTCACCCCTAAATTCCCCTCACTGTGCTTCTCAGGCGAATTGACCTCATTAAGATGCACTCCATTGATGTCGGCTCGACTTCCCCTTCTCTGTTGATCCCAAAACTGTAATCCCATGTTCTCATCAGAGTTAATTGGGCTTTGCTGCTCTTTTAATAAAGGCTCCGAACCCTCGCCCTCGAACTCTCTGAACTCGTCGTTATTGTTATCGTTCTCTTCATGTAGAAAACTTGTGCTCTCAATTACCGCAGCTCCTCCCCCGCCACCGCCGTTATTAACGGTGCTGGAGTCAAACTTATTCCAATTGGTGCGAGCCCTTTTCGTAGGCTTCTTGATTTTGGGCTTCCGGTGACTAAAATCCGCGTAATTCTCGGAGAGTTCAACCGAATCTTGGAAATTGGAGTCACCTCCGCCGCCTCCGGCGCCACCGTTGACAAGGTTGGTTAGGGGGCGAGTTTTGGAGGTTTTGGCGGCTAAAGACGGGTCCTTGTGGAAGCGCCAGGTTTTACTGGGGCGTCTATGGTGAGCATCGTAAGGTGGGTCGCCTCCGATCTCGCCGAGGCGGACGCTGGGGCGGCGCTGTCGTTTTGGAGGATTAGTGGTGGCAGTGGTGGCAGTAGTTGGGTTTTCGAGTGGAGGTGGGTCTGGAGGGTGGGCGGCGGCAGTGGTGGAGGGTTGTGGGGCGGTCGAGATTTGGCCGTCCGTCGGCTGCTCGTGCTCTGTTGCCATGTGTTGCCTTGTGTTAGAGAGAGAGAGAGAGAGAGAGAGAGAGAGAGAGGGCGGTATAAGTGAGCGTGAGATAAGGAGGAAGTGCAGTTGGAATGTGGTGCGAGCGGGTGTAGCGAACGTTGGTGGAGCCGCGACAGGGTTTTCGATTGGGCTTTATTGGGCCTGAATTTTTTTTCCATTTTTGGACTCATCGTGGGCTGATTTATTTTGCCTAATCACTTCCGGGGAGGCATTAATTGTCTAATTATTTGTCTAATAAGGGAAGCCGAATTTATTAAATTGAATTTATTAAATTGAATTCTACACCCAAGTAATACTAAACATATCTACAATTAAATAATTAAAACTCAAATATTTCTAAACACACACCTTAACTTTACAACTTTACCCTTTAATTAAAATATATATCTAATACATATATTATATTAAACATATCCCAACAAAATACACACCCCAAACCCATTTCCTCTCTCTCTCTCTCAAAAAATTCTTTCTCTCTCTTCGAAAACTTGTTGCTTGCAATTTGTGAGAGAATTCCCCCAGATTTGAATGAAGAAAAACGACCACTCCACATAGTTCAACATCCCGACCACTTTGTATCGAAACATGGATAAGCATAGACACGCGGGTGATTGTCATAAGTTTCTTTTGATTCTAAGTTTTTGTTATATGTTCTTGTTTTCTTTAAGTGTAGATGAGTTTAGGGTTTAGTATGCATATAGATTAGGTCTAGGAAGTGCAAAAATTCGGAAATTTATTGAAAATCGGGGGAAAATCGAACTTGAGAATTCGGAAATTTTGACCCTGGTTATTTGAATTTTGCTGTTACGGTTCAACCACAACTGGTTGAATGCTATGAAGAAGCTTCGACCAGAAGTGGCCAAAGGGCTGGAAGTACGGTCGACCATAACTGGTCGACAGATTTGAAGTCGATTTGACCAGAAGTGGCTGAAGATTGTTAGGGCAGTGTGACCACAACTGGTCGAAAGGTTTGAAGTTGTTTCGACCAGAAGTGACTGAAGTGTATTAAGGTAGATCGACCACAACTGGTCAAACGCTCTTAAGAAGCTTCGACCAGAAGTGGTCGAATTTTACTATTTTCCGTTTTCACGTTTTTTATTTTGAACAATTGTTCGTACATTCTTAATCGTTAATTGATGATGAATATTGCAAGTGAGACTTATACGAGACGGAGACCGAAACCTCTAATAGAAGGCGTCGAGCTTTTGAGGTTGAGAGAAGGAGGCGCCCGCTCACATTCCTGATGTTATGGTTCCTATGCTTGAATGGAATATGGGCGCTGAGACTGAAATTCAAGATGAGCCTCAATTTGAGCCTGAGCCTAGCCTCAATTTGAGCCTGAGCCTAAGCCTAAGCCTCAAAACGAGCAGGTGGAAGCTGAAGATCCACAGGATGATGAAACTGATGAAGAAGATGATGATATGTTGACCGAGCCTTGTCCCGATGGTCCTGTTGATCCCCGACTTATCCCGAGTTTTAAGACTCATGTGGCGTATGGGATTTGGGACGGGATCGAAAGACCCATCCTTAAATGCTGGTTCCATACAACGAAGATGGTCACTTAGTACCTCGACCCGATCACTCCGGAGTTTATAGGCATTCTTCAGTCGATGAAGATTGCCGGCTTGAGGAATATTTCATACAAAACTTTTAACAAAAATTTGATTTGTGCATTCGTTGAACGTTGACAACTAGAGACCAACACATTTCACATGCCTTGGGGAGAGATGACGATCACATTGGACGACGTCCTTTGTTTGACGGGGTTGCCAGTGAGTGGGAAGACAGTGGCCGTCGAAGAAAGTCGCGGTCCAGTTGAGAGACCAGGTCGTATGGTCTCTAGGCTATTGAACATTCGTTATAGTGAGGCACAATAGGCTATCTTTGGGCAAGCTGGGGCTTTTGTTCGTCTTGAATAGCTGAGATCATGATTCAGCCCAGCCACCCAAACTGATGATGAGGAGAGCCGCATTTGTGGAGTGCGGGCATACTTGTGGAGTCCATTGCATACTTCATGATTCGGTGCTTGTAAATTTCTGACCAACCGGCTACACAATCACGTCGTTGCCCAAACCAACCTTCAATGATTGGAGGTAAGGGTGTCTCTCCATCCAAATTCACCTAACAATAACATTAAGCATATTTAGGGTAATAAAATCAAGAGTATAAAAGCATTCAAAAATGTAGAATCAAGACAAAAGTTAATATTACCACAATGTAGTGGTTCTTCCCAACGAGGGTCATGCATACTAGGTTCTGATTCAGTGGCACTTGGGATCTCATTGGTAGAATTGTGACACAAAGTTGCGAAGACAAGTGGACAATGAGCATGTTGTAAGCATTGGCGGCGAGATATGTCATCTCCGGGAATGCCCACCAATGATTCACATCATACGTGGATGGTTTGAAGCAATGCAAGTTGTTGAGGATTTTTTAAGTCCGATCTCGCACCCCATTAATACATTGGTACAACCCTTCGTAATCTTTCAACTCTCGGATTAGCTCACTGCGTACTTGTGGCCAGGAATTCTCGCCCAAACCAATTGCATGAGCGAGACATCTGAAACCATAATGACCATCTCCCACCGGGTTTTTAATACTCAACATGTGCTTTGGAATATGGATGGAAGTTGGACAATGAGTATTTCGTCACTAAGCTTACGGATTGATCGACGTCTCATCGGCTCTTTCTTTGACTTCATCAAGGTGAAGCTCGGTTTTCCAGGGGTCATATCCTCGAAATACACATTCTGCTCAAGAGGGGAGTTGCTATCATGTAATGATGGAATGATCTCTAACTTACTTGGGTTGTGCTTCGTCGAGGTTGATGTTTTGGTTTTAGATTTGCTCGGCCTACCACTGGGGACGAGCGACCTCGAGTGGTTCTTGTAATGTACTCATTGTGGGCATCTTTATCTCATAAAATCTTTTCAACAATAACAACTTTTTGGCTTTAGAGACATTTTTTTACAACTCCAATATGTCGCCAATAGTTTCATCCAAACGATTACCCACTTCTTCATGCACAGTCTCTTCACTCCTTGAGAGCTTACAATCCAACTTTGTCCAATAAGAATCAATTATCTCAAGCTGGACGACTTAGTGATCTCGTTTCAACTCTGCAAGCTCATGTGTACAAAGCAAACCACAAGTCATCCTCAACACACAACCACACATTAGAGGGTCGACACCACAACTGTCCACCCCTTTCATCTCTTCAAACATCAAGACAAGGGCGTGATGAGATATAAGTTCTCGAATGTTCTTGAAAACAGGTAAGCAATATCGATGTGGCGCCACATTAAGGCACTACTCGAACGAGGCCTTCATTTGAGTGTGAGACGTGATAAACAAGTGATGTATTCTCTCCCAATAAGTCTCAAAATTTGATTGACTTGTGTCCAATTGCCTTTTGAGTTTCGCATGTGCACTCTCAGCCCTACCAATACATAACACAACATATTAAGTAACAACATAATATCAACAATCATGATAATTAAATATTCAATTTAAGTAATAATAACACATGACATACTTGTTGCTTGTATTTTGATAATGCATCACCTTGTTTGTCCAACATAACACAAACCTCTCCTTATATATCTCAATCCAAGTCTTCATGCAATACGTCACGTCACGTTCCACATCTGCATAGTCAATGTGGAACCTCCTCAGCAGCTCGTTGAATCAGGGTTCATCCTCAGCAGATATCATAATATTCCATGAATACATGAAACACTCCCACTTGTCGGCCCTACCAAGGAAAGGTCGACATTTGGCCAAGACATTTTTATTAATGTGTCATCTACAAAGCAAATGTCTAGAAGTGGGGAAAGTAACGACAAGGGCATTCATGAGGGCAATCTCCCGATCAGTTACTATCACATTCGCATCTAATTAATCATCGATCATTAGTCCCTTGAGTGTAGTGAGTGTTCACCGATAGTTCTCCTCATGCTCCTTCTCTAAATACACACATGCCACAGAAAATGTGATGTTCGTAGAGGTAACACCAACGATCTCTAGGAGGGGCATTTTGTACCTATTAGTCTTGTAGGTACAATCCATTAAGAGCACGCTCGGAAATGCATGCAACAACTCTACAGCTGTAGGATGAGCGTTGAATAGATCGCTGACCATATTTGTACCTTCGTATCTCCTATTCAAGTGGTAGTACCCCTCCTCCTTTAATTTCCCCAACAAGTACTGCATCTGAGTTCGTCCTCCATGCTCTACAACTTTATGCTTTTGACGAGCATTGTATAGTGTCTTCAGTGTAGACTCATTTTCCTTAAAGGATTGTTTCAAGGTGCTCAAGATATCTTTGGGCTTTGCTCGGTTTAGTGAAAGGTCACGAACAAGCTGATCCTCAGCAGGCGTAAGTCGACCTGCAAATGAATGTCCGACTAAATGCCTGCCCATTGGGTGATTATGCAAACCACACACCACCTTTAAGCTCCAATGTCCGAGCTCATTCACCTGCACTCCTTTTAGCATGAAAAGACAGTCACATTTTTTAGTGTCGGTGTTTCGTGAAGATATCGGCTTTTGCTCAACGGAGTCCGAACTATTTGAGGCCAATCTCTTCTTTGGTGGGCGATACTTACCACCTCGCTCACATCCCAAAAACACTCTAGCGCGCCTGCCACTTTCACTACTGTCACTCCATTCTAATGAGGACAACCATGTTTAGACGTATCCCAACCTTGTACGCCTAGCTAACCATTTCCTCACGACTCTAAAAAATTTCAGTCGTCAAGAACTCCCTCGAGAAATCAATAAATTGATACATTGGATTATCATTCGATTCTTGAGGTTGGTTAATAATCCTCATTTCCGTCCCATTTGATTTGTTTTCCTATCCATATGCAAAAGAACAACAACATAAATATATTTTGCTCAATATATCAATTCAAATAAAAAAGATGTGTGTCGTAAGAAGGTCGAAAAGCAAAAATTGTAGTTGTTCGGTCAAAACCAACCAAAAACACTTCACAAATTTCGGTTGGTTCTGGCCGAATTTCATCTACACGATTCGGCCACTATAGGCTGAAATCCTTTGCATAGTTTCGGCCAGTACTGACCGAATTCTTTATAGAACTTTCGGCTAGTACTAGTCGAACCGACCTTACTTATTTTAGTCTGTACTTGTCGATGAGAAATTGTGATTTTCAGATTTTTGATCAACTATAACCTACTTTTAGAGCAAGATAAATCGGTAAAAACGAACTTTACAACTTACATTGTCCATAATGATGGGTTCTTCTTCGTTTTCTTCAACTTTAACAAGTGTATGATTGTTGGAGGATTTCTTCAAAGGGTTTAATAGAGTTACATGTAATGTATGTGTTAACTTGAGGAAGAAGAATGATGCATTGTGTATTTTATTAATGGGGTGTTTTTAATAGATATAGGATGGGGTGTGTATTAGAAATTGTAATTTTTATAATATATATTTTTTATAAAATGATTAGTAATGGTATTTAAGTCTTTTTGTAATTATTTTTATTTTGCATTAAATTAATGAGGTTTGTTTAGTATTGCTTATGAATGTGGATAATCGTGAGAACAATCAAGCGATGGATGATGATATACACACACATAGGAATGAAGCCGTTTTGTATGAACTAGAATTATACCCGTGCGATGCACAATTTGTAATTTAATTAATTACATCAATAAAAATTTAGACATTTTATCTCTACTGTTTCTCATTTTAAATATTATTATGTTTTAAAATGCAAACAATAATATATAAATATATATTTTTGTTGAACAATGAATTATAAAACCTATATTTGAAATATGAAGTTGTTAGCATTGACACCAATTTTGTAAATTACAATAAATTAAATT
The DNA here is from genome assembly GCA_005771605.1 of Scutellaria baicalensis. Classification (NCBI taxonomy): domain Eukaryota; kingdom Viridiplantae; phylum Streptophyta; class Magnoliopsida; order Lamiales; family Lamiaceae; genus Scutellaria; species Scutellaria baicalensis. The sequence continues at coordinate 49,556,705 of CM016721.1, read as the reverse complement.
TAGTAATGAGAAACATTTATTATGTCATGGATGTTAAAACGATAATTGATATTAGAAAAATATGTTAACTCCTAAAGATATGTTATGCATGTTGCAATTTATAATATAGACATAAAGTGTCATGATAAATATATTATTGTATTTTTTGAATGTTCCCTAACGTTCACAATTATAAATTTCTTCGAAATTTTCGGTCTAACCAATAACTTAATTATTTATAGTTAAAAGAAAAAATATAAATACCTAAATATTTTGCTATATATTCAAATAACGTAGATAACTGAATATTGAACCCACTTATATTGACAAATAAACCAAACAATTATATAAAAATGTTTTTCATTATAATTAATTTCTCCAAAAGTCTAAGACTTTGTATTTTAATTTTTTAATTTCCCGATCTTAGTTTAATTTAGTCATTTGTTTTTTGTATTTCTAATTGTGTTAAATATAATTATGCACCAAATTTTAAATATCAAATTCATACATTGTTATTTTTTTTACGATGCAATGTAAATAACAAATTAGAATTCATAAAAAAAATGATAAATCTGATATATCATGCATTAGCAACAAAATTCTATATACCAAAATGATAAATTTGATATATCATAGATTAAAACAAAAAATTAAATTGAAAAAATAATTTAAATTAAAGATTATGATTTATATAAAATATATAAAAAAAGACAAAAATAACATACATTACCCGACTATAGTCCAATCTAGAGAACCCTACAATCCTTAAAACTATAAATATTTTTATTTTTTATAGCTCTTCTAACTAACTTTTTTCCAATCACTAAAACTTGGGTGCACCCGGGGTACGGATCTTAGATCCGTGCCCCCAACCCAACCCGGCGCGTGGGCCATCTACATGCGTGCCCACGCGCCCCCACGCGCGTCTGCAGCTATGCTGGTGTGCGCTCGCGCACACCAGATTCCATTCAGTGATAGGTATTATACACATACTCTTAAGGTATTACATGTATACTCTTAAGGTATTACACATTTATCTTCAAGGTATTGAGTTTAAAACATAAGGTATTACGTATGCACCTTTGAGGTATTACATATTTCAGTATAAGGTATTACATACTCACCTTTAAGGTATTACTGCTTTTGAGTATAAGGTATTACATATTCAACTTCAAGGTATTACTGTTTAAACTTTAAGGTATTACTGCTTATAGTTTAAGGTATTACATATTTATCCTTAAAGTATTACATAAAATATGTTTCAAGTATTACATAAAATATGTTTCAGGTATTACATAAATATGTTTAAGGTATTACATTTTTATCTATATGGTATTACACATTCATACTCACATTTAAGGTATTTGATAATCACTTTTCAGGTATTACATAATTCTCTTTCGGGTATTACATAAATACCTTTAAGGTATTACGTGTATGCTTCTGTGGTATTACATAATATATCTCGATTTTCATTATCTTTCTCTTCGAAATATTTGTGCAAATCATCTAGTGGTATGTTGGATGCAAGATATATAGTCACAATTGGTAATTCTTCTATGTATCTCCCCATCACGAAGGTTGAAGAATAATAAGAAACTAAAGATGGAGAGATAGAAGAAGATGAAGAAGCAGCAATGAAGATGGACGAAGATGAAGAAGCAGCAATGAAGATGGAAGAAGATGAAGAAGAAGCAGCAATGGAAAATCAGCCCACAACCACATAGAAATTGATAAACCCATTTTGCACCACTGTATGAGACTCAAAGTAGCCCGATTTTACAGCCATGGTGATTGAAGCACGCTGATTTGGAGGGGGAGACATAGAGAGAGGGAAAAAAAAGAGATGATAGATGGAGAAGAACGTTTGTATTGAAAAAGCAATAGGGCTACAGAAAAAAAAAAGAATGTAATGGAGAAGGACATGCGCAGAGGAGAAGAAGAAGAAGAAGAGGAGAAGGAAGAAGAGGCACTGGAAGAAGAAGAAAAAAAAAAAGGAAGAGAGAAAGAAGATGAAAAATTAGGGTTTGATTATATATAGTGTATCCGGGTCGGGTTGGGGGCACGGATCTTAGATCCGTGCCCCGGGGGCACCCAAGTCCTACTCTTTTCCAATTATAGTATGTAGATTTACAAGGGAAAATTAGTTATGCTATTTTTATTGAAGATCTTCTTTTTATATATATAGATATAAATTCTAGATTCATATACAACTGGATTAAAAATTATATTTTGAAGTTTTAAAAAACTAAACCTAAACGTTATTCTTCTTACCTTGAAGTTTGAAATTGGTAAAAAAACAAGAGACATGTACGATGAAGAAATTGATTTGTTAAACATTTAATAGCTTCTTATTTGAGATACACTCCAACAAATGAAAACAAACAAATGAAAATGGACCAATATGGTGACTTAAAAATCACGTGTGCACTTTCTTGCATTAGTTGCTTTCACCTAAAGCAATATTAATTCGCGATCAATTAACAATCATTACTAAAGTATCAATAATACTCAAATTGAAAAAAATGATGGAAGAATTAAATAATAAAATAAATATAACATTATTATTCATATTTAAAATAATAATTAGAAGGCCAGTCGTAATTCTTTACAATTGCAACATATATTTCAACAATTAAATTATATACTAATCACATTATGTTATATTAGATAGTATATATCGTATAAAATCACAAATCTATTTTTTATTTTATAATTACTTCATTCATTTCAGAATAATGTGTTATACTAATTATCATCAAAATGAGATGAAGGCACTCGTCTCTCAACGTGTTTATGCTTTTCTCAATATGTATGCGATTATTTTATAAAATGAAATGTTGTGGGTAGATTAAAATAAAAAATGAAATACTATAGGAATAGTATTTAAAAATGTTAAAGGCATGCAACAACATATGTTAATCCTAATCCAATTATCACGTCTTAATGTAAATGAATAGAACATTCAACAAATTATTCGTGATCGAACTCGGTTATTATTCATTTGTTAGCCTCAATAAAAAAATAAAATATTTGATTATATTCATGAACATGTTCATTCATGGTTTCTTTAATATTATTATTAGTTACACACTTATATACTTATTTATTAAATATTCATTTACGTTAATTTTGATTTTAATATCTTCTGACAGAATATAATCCTCTTCAATTTTAATGTATTATTAATTTATTTTTCAATTGGGTGTTTGCAAACATATACTTTTAAATTTTCATTAATTTTTTGTTAATAAACATGTTCATAAACAGTTTATTATATTCATAAAATAAGGATAAATAATATTTTAAAATAAAGAAACAAAAATGAACACACTCCATAATTAATCACGTTCGATAAACACAATTTCCTCAAGAAGACTAACAAACTATACATCTGAAATTAGCGCAAAAAACTCCGACACCCAAAAAACAGCGGCATTTAAAACTCGAAGATCTAGGCACACACCAAATCAACACTCTCTATACTCTCTCTCATCTCTGTTCTACTCCACATTTTCCTCTCTCAATCAATTCAAGGTTTATTGACTGCAGATATGGAGAAAATGCGCCAGTGGAGCACTGAGTCCGGCGGCGGGTCGCCGGCGCGTGGGAATCACGCGCGCTCGTCGTCCGCCAGCGGCATTTCGAACATCAAGCGCACTCAGAACTACGCCGCTAAAGCCGCGGCCCAGCGGCTGGCTCAGGTCATGGCTTCGCAAGCCGCCGCTGCCGACGATGAGGATGACGACGACGACGTCGGTAACGGCGACAGTGATGGGGATTTTGGACTGCGATTCAATCCTCCTCTACCGCTGTCGCTCTCCAGACCGCCTGTCAAGAGTAACGGAGCTACTGGCGGCAGTGGTGCAGTCAAGCCTGCCGTTCCCTTCACTAAGATCAGTAGATCTTCTTCCGATGCGGTAATTTAAGTGGCTCTTAACTAGCCTATTCCTAATAAGAACTTGGTTTGTGGATTTAATTTGAAATTAAGGCTGAAAGTTGTACTCTTCAGAAGTGCATTGTGTGTTTAGCTGCGTTTGAAGCATTTTTTTCGCACTAGCAATGTTGGCTGTGGTTTGAGAGCTCATCATTGAGGATGATCATTGAATTTAATTCTTTTAATTATGACTTCTCTGAGTTGAACTAATGCAATGGGATTGTGGAGAACGATATGCTACGGGAGTTGTTGTTTTATGTTTTTTTAAACACAAAGCTATGTAAATTGACCTAGGAGTGAGATCTGTGAAATTTGATGACTAGTTTGAGACCAGGAGTGCATCTTTTTGTGGAGGAAGCATAATTCGGATGCTAATTGGGATTTTCTTTCCTTTAATTGTCCGTTACAACTTAGGTCACTCGCAACTTATTGGATGGAGTTCAACCAGCTCGGTCGACTTCAACAGGAAGACCATCAATATCAACTAGAACAACACCATCTGTACCTCCTAGTAGGTCTACGCTGAAGACTCCTGTGCCTATCCCACCAATTGAGCCTCCTGGAAGCCGGCATAGAGAAAAGAAGTAAAATTCATGAACTGCCTATATATCTTATATCCTTGTTCCAGTGCATCTAAACATGTGCAAATGCTTGCATCCTTTCCTTCTATCATGTGATGGCTCATTATATAATTATGCTACATTCATTTGATATGAGTGACGTGTATCAATGTGAGTTGCAGGTTCTCACCAGATATAGGACAGTTAAGTCTAAAAGATACAGGAGATGGGCGCGCTTCTTCTGCACTACGTGATGAAGTATATTTAACTATGTTTTTGAACATTCCGCATCATAAATAGCTAGTGTTTTTTTTACATGTCTACTCTCAAACTAATATCTATTCTCTTAACAGCTTGATATGTTGCAAGAGGAAAATGAGAATATTCTTGAAAAGGTGCATTTGTCTTTTATCCCTCGCATAGTGCTTCATTCCCACTACATGACTAGCTAATTATTGCTTATCCAATTGTTCTGATCTTGCAGCTGCGAAATGCAGAGGAGAGTTGTGAAGCAGCCGAAGCAAGAGTTAAGGAGCTTGAGAAACAGGTCATCCACTGTCACTGTTTTCTTACTTCGCAAATAGACTTCTTCATTAAACCCTAATATAAATGCTTAAAAGTAGTATGTTTACTTGTCTTTGTTAGTTGGTTTGTGTTTCTGTTATAATTTGTGTGTGTGCACGCCAGTTTGCACAACCCACCAGCCTCACCTATCCCAGAGTTTTGGACTAATTCACATATAAGATGTTCACGACTGTTAACATCACTTGCTTTAGGAGAACTGAGGAAGAACATGCAACATATTTCAGTCTTTAAACAGAATTATCTCCATTTTTCAGTTCCTTGTTTTTCTATCAAAAGTTTTTTTTTTAAAGATATTGTAATTATTATGACCCTTATGAATTATGTGTTAATCGTACCAAAATGCACAAACTTATTGAACAACTCTATGGTACTTGATTTAAATGTAACATAAATCTTTTTCTCTATTATAATTATGCTTATAGAAGAATGCTGTTTTTGTGGAGCCACTTCTCTCTACTTTATCAACTCTTATATTCATAAGCAAAAAACTTTATGTAAGTATATAACTTTCAGCATACTTCAGATTCCACTTGTCCTTAGGTACAAAATCTTTTCAGCATAGATAGACAACCATAGTGGATCTGTACAATGACATCCAATTTGAACCAGATGTATTTATTTAGATTGTAGATTCTGTTTAGCATCATTATTGTCTATGATGTTCATTAGTAAATGCAAAATTTTCTACTTGGTCATTTTCTGGGACAACTTAGAACAGGGGACATCTGAGCTTAAACTATGGTTCATTGCATTTTGATATAGGTTTTTATTTTATTTTATGGTTAATTATATTGTTTTAGAAGTTATTACATATCGATGCACAAGCTCTTGTATCTTGAAAGTATATTCAGATCCTAAGTTTTGAATCTTAAGATTCCTGGGCGTTGGCTTCTCCAGTTTATGGGCTCTCATTCAAATGTTCCCTAATATTCTAAATTCACTGTATTTCTTGAAACAGTCAGGAAAATCCAAACCATTAATCATGTCTCTTATTACCCTCCAGAACAAGTTCTATAACTTTCTCAGACCATTGAATCTCGGTGCAACTTGTATTTTGTAGGTTTGCTTGAGTTTCGTGACAATTTTTATGATATACTCTTCAGGTAGCTGCTCTTGGAGAAGGAGTTTCTTTGGAAGCTAAACTTCTGAGCAGGTATATAAATGGAACAAAGACCTCCATTCTGGCTCCTTATTCCCAAATATGAATATGCTAATATCACATATCAATCACTTGCAGGAAGGAAGCTGCATTGCGTCAAAGAGAGGTAATTCATGTTTTTTATTTCTTTAATTGACTTTGACTTTATGAAGTAGCTTGTTTTGTCATCTAGACAGAATTACCTGGAGATTGATCTAGTGCTTTATGTATGCGTTTACCTTTTTTTTTTTTTTGAATAGGCTGCACTTAAAGAGTCTAAGCTTGCAAAAGATGGGGTGGATGTGGAAAAGTCATCATTGCAATCTAGCATCAAGGTAAGATCAACCTAAATGTGTTTATTAATACTTGTCCAGCATATTGCTTTTATTGATGTCGCATACTACTGAATCAGCTTGCAAAAAAAGAGGCTGCAACTGTTGTTGAACAACTGCGTGGAGCTGAGTCTGAAGTTAAAGCTCTTCGCTCTATGACCCAAAGAATGGTGTTGACCCAACATGAAATGGTGGGTGGCTGTTGCTATAGTAAATTGAAAAGTACCCACTGATTGTTGTTCAGTAGCTGCCAATGCTACCAAAGTTTCTTTCTGAAAAATTTACATTTGCAGGAAGAAGTTGTTCTTAAAAGGTGTTGGCTTGCAAGATACTGGGGCTTAGCTGCTCAATATGGTAAAAGATATAATTGAATATCTGTTCACCTCTTTTGTATGGAAATTATTGTGTTTTGTTTTCTGAGGCATATGATCAAATTAAGAAATTTTTTTATATAAAAGGGTCAGGTTAAATATCCTTTATCCTTCGGTGTTTCAATTATGTTTCTCTCAGATGTTGAAACCCAGTGATGTTAGCTTGGAGTGTTCTCTTTGCTCATGCTTATCACAAGCAATGACTACCTGTAACTCGGAACCCAAATTTGGAATTTAATGGTGGTAATAACACCCCTAGAAAAGAGGAAATTCAAGTATTACAGCATCAATTTTCTGGGGTTTTTTTTTTGTTATTATATGTTTTTCTGTTTTGCCTTTTGGGTTTATGTATTGTTATTTCATCCGGTGCATGTATATAAAGGAGTTGAATTACATTATTCTCGCCCTTGCTAGTTTTATGTAACTGCTCCAGGACTGAACATCCTCATATTGTTTTTTGGTTGTCAAGGAAGAAAATGATATCTTCCAGTAGTACCTATCCTTGGAGTATGCTATTTGATGAACAAACTTCTCAGCTGACATTTTGTGGATGGAATATGAAGTTACACTTGACTAATATAAATCCTTCATATTTTTTCCTTCATCACAATTAGGCATCTGTGCGGATATTGCTATATCAAAGCATGAATACTGGTCATCTTTGGCACCTCTTCCTTTGGAGGTTGTTCTATCTGCTGGACAGAAGGCTAAGGAAGAACGCTGGGAGAGAGGTATTGCTGATTCCAACTTCTGACCTTCAAAAGCAATTGAAGCTGATTTCTTTCTTCCCCACCCCCCCACCCCCCCTTTAATGCCTTTATTTATATACAATGAAATGTGACAATGGTGTACTTGTCTGATGTTGTGCAGGTGATAGCAATCAACAGAGGAGCAAACTTGTCGAGGACTTTAATGACCTCACTGGAGAAGGAAACATTGAGAGCATGCTAGCTGTTGAAATGGGCTTAAAAGAACTTGCTTCTTTGAAGGTTTTCCTTTCAAAGATGTGCTGCTATTGCATTGTTTAAATTTACTTGAGCTGTGTTGGTTAAGTAGGATGTCCAAGAAATAAGTCTATTTCCTTAAATGAAAATTGTTGCCCCCATCAGTGCCTCTCACTTAAAATAATAATCTGATATATCTAATTCTTTCGAACTATTTTTGAGGAAGCAAAAAAAAGCTCAAAAGTTTTTCAGCTTTTGAACTAATCTTTGAACTCTGTCCCAAGTTGAATGGGACCCATAATACTGGAACAATTGGAGTATGTTTTATCAAGTATAGTTTCTTAAAGGAATATTCTTTCTTATCCTTCCAAATGTAATTCATGCTTAGTTTTGGAATAAAGATTCTTGCAATTGCATGCTATGGAATCTGTCGGCTAACATTATTATTCTATTTCATTGTCGTTTAGGTAGAAGATTCTATTGTTCTTGCATTTGCTCAACAAAGACGTCCAAACTCCACGAGGACTTCAATGCCAGGTTTGTTCTAAGGTCTTTAAGCAATAATCGTCTATAATAATCATTCTATGTCAATCAGCAATTTTATTTGTAGGTTACATGTGATTATTTCAAGGCATCTTCACTGGCCTGTGTCCTATCTCTTGCAAGGTTTTCTTAAAATAGTGCTGAATATCTCTTATGTTGTTTGAAGATTATAATCGAAATCAACTTAGGGGATTTAATTGTTTAAAGATTCTTTCTTGTAAACTAAAGCATTTGTTGTTTTCTGAAAACTGCCTCTTCAGGCTTCAAATTCTAAATTGTGATTAAAAGCCTTTTTTCTGTCTTCAAGAAAATTATATCTGATGTGATGTTTGAAAGAAAAAAATCTGATGTGTAACTTTTACTGATAAAGAAACTTTGATTTGTGTCTTTTGACATTGAAATGCGAAAGCAGATATGTGTACAAGAAATATTGTTGCTTTGGGTGATTTCTAGTTGCCATTATTGCATTCAGATGCTTGTAGTCTTGAAGAGCATGATCCTTTTCGGAGTCCATTGAAAATATTAATTAAAGCACACACATAAACCAACTTCTTTCGATTTTCTAAGCCTATATGTTTTGGCAGATTTCAAATCACCTATTGAGCCAAAGTATATGGAAGCATTTGGTAAGCTCTTATTGTCCTTTATTCTGCATTTTCTTTTGGTTCTTAGCTTGGCAGTGTGAAGTTTACTTCAATTTATAATGGGACTTATTTGTTTATCCCCATGGGATGATTATATATAGGCGTAGTTTCAAGGAAGAATATTTACATCCAGTCCCTTGATGTTTGTTGTTGCCTAAAAAATACATCCAGCCCGATTTGGTAGAAAAATGATGAAATCAGCAAAAAATTCAAGGAAATTTCAAGATTGCTTTTAGTGTTGACTGTTACAGGGGTTTGACCCTTGGACCGAATTACCTTTATGACCTTAACCTTCAGTGAGGTGTTTGTTGTGTGTATAGGTGTCCCTATACTTAAAAATGTTCATTTTACTTAGCTTTCATTGACATCTGATATGTTCCACTAGCGAGCTTTACACCATTTCTCCATTAGTATTTTATGCAATTGGCAAGTTTTGAAGTTTATAACCATTGATTGCTATTTGTCCAAAATACATAAACACCTCTACATCTGTCCATAATTACACAAGTCAAATCCATACAATTTCTCTTGTGATTAGATTCTAAACTTTTAGTAATTACACTCCAAATTTTCAAATTATTAATATTCATTTATGAGTTTCAGTTATCTTTCACATGTTAATTTTCTCTCAACTTATCCTCAATTTCTATAATTTATGCATTGGGTGTTGTTGTTTCCATCATATGAACAACCAGGTGAAATGCTTATGTTGAAGAGCCCCAACTTAAGCTAACATGATTTTATAGGTTTGGCAAAGAGTCTTTGCAAGTGAGGAGGATAAAAATAACCTAATTCTATATCTAGATTAGAGTGTAGTTTACTGAATTTGGATTTGATATTTAGCTGGTGGTTGAGATAGGCTTCCAAAGGAGTTATTGGGAAATAAAATAGTATAGAAGTTCAAGTGATTTAATTAAAATGCGACAAACCTTAGGGAAGGTTTAGATAAACCTCAAAGAAGGCTTTTGTAATTTAAAATAATGCGTGAAAAGAATCATTTACAGGAAAACTATAATTCAAAGGGTTTTCTAAAACTAGTTGCTGTTGCTTTTGATAAAATCATGTTCGGTATTCTAATGCTCAAGATTTTTTTATCTTTTTTTTTTTTTTTGCCATTTTGCTTACAACACTATGATCTGGCCTTTGTTTCTGGCTTTTCTTACATAGTTCTGATAATTGGTGATGTTAATGCATTTAAATTTCTGATAATTGATGATGTATATACATATAATACTTCCCTTAATTTTTGTTTATAGAACTCAGCCCAGAAGAATCCGAGGATGTCCTCTTCAAAGAGGTTTGTCTGCCTGCATCAATTCCTAGTCTCTCAAGTCTGATTATGATCTTCTGGCACCTGATGGTTTACTAGTCATTAAAAGCTAAACATGGTACTAATTATTAAATTAATAAATATTCTAAATAAACTTATCCTATTGGGAAGGATGATTATCGATGAGATGGAATATTTATGTTTTTTTAAGTTTGAACTTCTTAAAATTTGACAAATTAATCTATAACTATTTTTTTTTTCCCTCTAAAGACAATTAGGTGTTGCAACAGGCTAATGTTAGGCTTAGATAATTGTTACACCTTCCTACATTAGGTTATCTGGGGTAAAGTCTCTAATTCTGAGGCAAGAATGGATTTGTTCAACTATGGATTAGCGCGTATACGAGACTTCACCATATGCAGCAGCAGTCTATAACTTATTAAAACTCTTGTATGCATATTTTGTATCCTCTGCTGATTAAAATTTCACAATTTTCTTGTATGCATATGGTTATACCATCTGCAATGGTTATGATTATGCAACATAGGCATGGCTAACTTACTTTTGGAGAAGAGCTAAAGCTTATGGTATAGAAGTAGACATTGCAAATAAGAGACTGGAATTTTGGATCAGCCGTAGTGGGCAATCACCAACTTCACACGATGCTGTCGACGGTGAGTTTTATTGTCTTCCCTACACGATCTTTGGATATTATACTTGCTAAGCTTCACAGAAACTGTTTTCAATCTTTGAGCCTTAATGTCACTCATGAAGTTCATTATATATCTAATTTCACTACAAAATTTGAGGATCAATGGTTTGATCGTCACAATGTTTAGTTATTTGAGCTAATGCAAATATCAAGATTGAATGCTGTATTTCATCGTGCAGTGGAGCAAGGCTTAATGGAGCTGCGGAAACTGGAAATCGGGCGCAGACTCTGGGAAGCATCCCGCAGAGAAATCGACCAAGACTCTTCACTTGTAAATGGACGAAAATCTGCTGCATAGACGGAGCTAAATCTCCATTGAGACTGAAAACAATCTGTTTTCCACAAGTTTATACTGTGAGGATAACGTAGCAGATGTATCCAAGCCTTGCTAAAGTTATTATCATCAGTGAGTTGTTATATAAAAAGCCCATTTTGCTCCACTAGAGCACACACTGACACTATATGTGTAAATTACCTGTATTATTGTACGAGTGAGACCACACAAAAAAAAAAAAAGCAATGTTTTTTCTAGGTGTAAATATTTGTTCGTTCCTGTTTTGGAGATAGATAGTGTAGAGATATGGATTATGCACAATCCATATCCCCATTTTCACTGGGTGTTGCTTCACATGAAAAGTAGTGCGTTCTAACATCAAGGGTTATCTAAAATTCGATGCTCAATGTAGGAAAATTCATAGATGAAAATTACTATAAAATTCTCATCTTTTTAACTTGTAATCTAGAAATACATGTGGAATTAGGTGTGATGATACATGTTTTTATTCATATCTCCTGTTGATTTAAATAAATACAAACATGACACAAATTATTCTCTTCACAAGAGATTAATAGAATGATAATAATGGCGACTCAATTTCATTCTAATTTTATTTTTTAGGATTCTCGCAGAAAGATTAATAAATATTAATATGCAATATAGATAATTATGCGCATCACTTGCATAAATCTAAAGCAAAAACTTATATACCTCTGGACACATAGGGGCACGGATCTAGGTGTTATATACATGCTCTTCAGGTGTTATAAATATATTTTATAGGTGTTATATTTATTGGTGTTATAAATATACTCTACAGGTATCATTTGTATATAAGAGTATACATGTGATACCTGAAGAGTATATACATGATGATACATGTAGAGTATATATTTAACACCATATGATGATTAATTTGGAGACACCGTGCCCCTGGGACACACAAGTGTTACTCTAAATCTAAATACATGTGATTGGGTTGATCCGACTTGGATCTATGTACTATTGTTTTTTTCTTTTCAAGTGTGTGATATTTATTGTTGTAACATTGTGATTATTATGTACAAATTTCATTAACTTTAAGTAATTCTATAACCTTAAAAAAAGTTTCATTGCATTTTCAGATCAACATACTTCATGTTGTACTAATGTGACATTTATGTTATATTAGTATGACAATTATGTACAAATATCATTGTCTTTATGTAATTTTGTAGCAATATATATATACATATATAAAAGTTTCGGCGTATTTTTTAGAACAACATACATTTATGTGGTTTTACTCACACCTTTAAGTGATGTTATTTGTACTTCTATATGATACATAAAGATATGACAATATAAATATAAATGTAATAAATAATATCACATAAAAAATTGAGTATATCATTTGTATATATGTACAAATTGAGCAGGAATTTTCCTTTTTAAGTGAAAATATTACATAAAAGTCAGCACACTTGTACATAAAAGTCATAATAATATACTCCCTCCGTCCCCTCTTATTTTGCCTACTTTGACCGGCACGGTTCATAAGAAAAAACTGTTTGACTTTGATGTGATGTGTTATTTTAATATTTTTGAGTGGCAATTTTGTAATTAATGTGTGCTTTTTGAGTGAAAAAGTTGTAAAATGAAAGAAATGGAGGGGTAAGGAAGTAAATTTTTCTTTGCCATTTTTGGGCTGGCAAAATAAGTTGGGACAAGCAAAAATGGAAAGTAGGCAAAATAAGGTGGGACGAAGGGAGTAACATAAATGTCACACTAATACAACATAAAAGTCATACATCTAAGGTGGAAAAAAATTGAAATTTTTACATAAATGTTAAGATACTTATTTGTAGAGATAACAATATTAAAACATAAATGTCAGTGTCACACACTTTAGGCCAAAAAAAATCAAACACGGATCCAAATCGATCCAAGGTGAACCTGAATTGCATAGTCCACCATATGCACGGGATTGTAACAAAAATTATATAGCACAAACATATATACATACATATATACTCATATATATTACTTAAAATAAAATATTAATTTATCTTTCATCCACCTATTCAACCTACAATTCAACCTAACTTTATTTTTTTTATATCCACATCCACAACCCAACCCAACCCAATCTAACCTAAAATAATAATTATTTTATTTTTTATTAATTACATAAATTTTTTAATTAATATTCATTATATTTAAAATATACAAAAAATACAATAAATAATTTAATATTCTAAATTTATAAATATATTAAGGAAAATAATTTAAAACACATTTAGAATAAGATACAATAACGAAATTACAATTACAAGAGTTGAAATACGAAATTGAAAAAAATATATCAAAATACAAGTAGATGCATGAAATATAAAAAATTCAAATAAAGAACATGCAAATTACATTGATTTCTAGCTAGTTCCAAAATTTTGTCATATATGCTCAATCAAGTCGTTTTTTAGAGCTTTGTGAGCTTTTTTATTGCGAAGATTTTCCCTATTAATCATATAAGTGGACAAGTTCGCGATGCGTTCAGTAGAGTATTGAAAGCGTTGATCTGCATTTGTAGGATCATCAACTAAAAATTTAGTGGGATCAAAATAATTTTGGTCAGTGTTTTGTTCATCCTCTACTATCATATTGTGCATGATGATACACACCATCGTAATTTTTCCCATCAATAGTTTATCCCAAACAAGACATGGACGTCGAAGAAACGCGAAACGAGCTTGTAAAACCCCAAATGCTCGTTCAACATCTTTTCGCACAACCTCTTGGTGTTGAGCAAACAACTTGTGCTTTTGGAGCTGTGGAGAAGTTATTGACTTGACAAATGTAGTCCATGAAGGATATATGCCATCAGTGAGATAATATGCTCTATCATTTTCCCGACCATTCACAACGTATCCAACCTTTGGTGCTCGACCTTCCAAAATATCACTAAAAACTGGAGATCGGTGGAGTACATTAATATCATTGCACGAACTTGGTGTTCCAAAGAAAGCATGCCATAGCCATAAGTTATAAGATGCAACAACTTCCAAAATGATTGTTGGTTTTCCACTTCTCCCTGCATATTGTCCAGCCCATGCAGTAGGACAATTTTTCCATTCCCAATGCATACAATCAACACTGCTTATCATGCCTGGGAATCCACATTGTTCCCCAACATAGAGCAGTCTTGCCAAATCATGTTGATTGGGTCTTCTAAGATACTCGTTACCGAAGCAGGATATGACCACTTCTACAAATTTTATGAGAGCTTTACTTGTCACAGTTGCACTCATTCGTAAATATTTGTCAACAGCATCAACAAATAATATTTGTCAACAGCATCGACAGATGTCCCATACGCCAACACCCTCATTGCTCCAGTGCATTTTTGAATCGGTGAAAGCCCTTGTCTACCAGTTGCATCACGCCTTTGTTGAAAATATACATCATTGGCAGTTACAGCTTCCACTATACGAAGGAATACTGATTTTTGCATGCAAAATCTTCGTCGAAAGACCTCTATATGTTGGTGTGTCAACAAAATAGTCGCTTATCAAACATTGTTCACCAATCTCCCGTCCTCTTTCACAATACCTTTTTCTAGCTCTAAGAGTGTGATCTCCTATGACCAGATTGTGATTGTTTATGATCATATCATCTATGATACGATCAAATTGACGATTCTGCTGAGCAACTCGTTCCTCCCATTCATCAATATCCTCCCATTTATTGTCAGAATTAGAGCTTGAATTTGAGTAGGAGATGAATTTTCATTGAGAGACATTTGTAAAGTGGATTGTGTTAGTAATATATAATAATTTTAGTGTGTTAGTTTGATATGTATCCAGTTCGTATATATAGACATGTGGTAAGACATATGCATGTGATGCAAGATATTAAAGTTAAAAGTGACAAGACGTATGCATGTTATTAAAGTTAAAATTGACAAGTGTTAAGACATATGCATGTGAGTTCTTAGCTTTAACTTGATGTGATGGATGCATGTGATTAAAGCTGAAAAGTGGGTTGAAGTTGACAAGACAAATGTTGATTAAAACTGAAAATTCGTATATATAGACAAGTGGTAAGACATATGCATGTGATGCATGTCAATAAGTGATGTGATGAATGCATGTGATTAAAGTTGAAAATTGTGATGAAATTGACAAGACAAATGTCATCAATAAATGACACAAAATTAAAATGACATAAATAAAAATTACATTAATTAAAATTACACAAACACCAATCACATGAATTTAAATTACATAAATTATAAAATAACAAGAAAACAAATTACATTGGCTGTTTAGACACAAATTCCATTAGATGGCGTTTCATCTCTTCCTCTTCTGGAGATAAGTTGTCTTTAGCCAACAATGTCCTCAAAATACCAGAATTTATCTTCATAATCTTCCTTTGCTCCTTTCTTTTCTCAAGTTCGAGTCTCTATTTTCCCAGTTGGTTCATCATTTCAGCTTCATTTTCTTTAGTGAGCCTCATTGCTCGAATATTAGCAGCAATTTCAGTAGAACCTGCATATTGTGAATTCTTACCTTTTCCCTTTCTTTTCATCATATCTCGGCCTATGGGACGGGGATTAATTGAGCCACCACTGCCTGGAGTATTTGGATTGGATGGGGTGGAATAATCCCCACTTTCACTGGTTCTTGCCACCACTTTCTTCATCACCCTCTATATTTTCTACATGTGAACCATGGTCTAGTTTTAGAGCCCATTTTTCATTTTTACTCATAACCTCATTGAATACAAACAAGTCCTGAAACTTGTTACCACCCCCTGGTTCTTTTCTGAAAATTGCATGAGCTTCTCCCTCAATATCCATCTGGCTCATTCCACTTATTCTCCGAGAATATGCTTTAGTATAAGCAACAATCCATTTATTTGCACTCTCATTAAGTCATTTCCAACGACCTTTTAGAGAATCCACATTTCTTTCGTTTATCTCCTTCGGATTTTCATCTTGATGATTTGTGTACATTTGATGCACTCGTGCCCACATAGAGACAGACTTTTGATTTTTGCCACGTGTGCTATCTTCACTAACAAAACACCAAGAAGACATTAAGGCTACATCTTCTTTCACTGTCCAACCTACACTTTTTACCCCCTTTTGGTTTGTGTTTCGTTGTTGAACATTTTGGAACAAATTTCGGGAGATATTTTGTGATGGTTGGACATGCCCAGAGGTAGAATCTTGATATAGATTCGGAGAAAATTGAGAGTTTTGATAATAGTTTGGATAACCTTATGAGAGAGGAAAAAATTGCGGGTTAAGAATTGATTGAAAACTTGAATAATTTTGGGAATTTGGATAATCTTGGGAGTTTGGAATATAATTAGGATGATTTGGATCCATGATAGAAATTGAGAGATGAATGATAAAAAATAGAAGATAAAATAGAGAATTTAAGATGTGTTCTAAAATATGTCAATATTGGTGTCTATTTATAGAGAACTAGTAATCTACCCGTGCGATGCACGGTTTGTCATATATGATCTATTAGTTTTGAACTTTCTAATAATATAATGTGATAATATTATATTAACCTAAAATTATATATTAATAAGAATTTAGACATATTATTTTTAATTTGTTATATCTTAAATAATATTATAATTTTGAAATGCAAACTATAATATATAAATGTATGTTTATGTTAAACAATGAATTATAAAATATATATTTGAAATATGAGGTTGTTAAATAAACATCAATTTTATACAACCATTAATACTATAAATTAAAATTAATTAAATTAATTTGGTATTAATAACCATTTATTGTGTTATGGATGTTAAACGAAAATTTATACTTAAAATATATGTTACCTCCTAAAGATATATATGTTATGCATGTTGTAGTTAATATAAATATAATTACTATAATTAAATATATTGTTTTATTCTTTGATTTATCATTACTACTTACTAACTAAGGTGTTAGTAAATATTTCCTTTGTGTTCACAATTATAGATTTCTTTGAAATTTTTGGTCTAATTAATGCATACAACTTAATTATTTCAAGTTAAAGAAAAGATATACGTCTTTCAAATAACTAAAATATCTTGATATGTATTTAAATAAAGAAGGTAGTTGAATATTCAACTCACTTGTATTAACAAATAGATCAAATAATTATACCAAAATGTTTTTCATTGTTATTAATTTCTCAAAAATTTTAAAACTAATAATTTTAAAATTATTCTTTAAATTCTCTAATGTATAGTTTAATTGGTCATTTGTTTTTGTATTTGTAACTTTGTTAAATATAATTATACACCACAATTTAAATATCAAATTTATATTTTTCATAGATTGAAACAAAATTTAAAATGGAAAAGTTATTAAATTTAAAAATTATGATTTATATAGAATAGTCAATAATGACAAAATAAACCTACATAATCCTATCTATAGGTCATGACCCAACCTAAAGGGCCCCACAATCCTAAAAAATATAAAATAATTCTTTTTGATTTTTTAAAATTCTTGTAACTACTTTATTTCCATTTATAGTATGTCAAAATAGGAGGGAAAATTAGTTATTGTTATTTTTATAGAAGGTCTTCTTTTTATATATACTACCAGTGTACCCGCGCGTTGCGCGTCTTATTATATAATTTCCCAACTGTCCTGATATTAGTATAATATGTATAATTTTTAATATGGGCGGGAAATTTGCAGTTCTATTTATTTGAAATAATTTTTAATATATTATCTATTATTATTATTATTATTATTATTATTATTATTATTATTATTATTATTATTATTATTATTATTATTATTATTATTATCATCATCATCATTATTATTATTATTAAAAGAATTTATTAAATTTTGTTGATTTTTATAAGCTAGGTAAGTGAGTGTTGTTAAATGAATAAACATTCTTTATATAAGGCAATGACTTTGAGAAAAAATTTGATTTCAATGGCTAGCTTGAGATCAAGAATGAAAATATCGATATCGCATGTCGTATCGCAACTTTGATTTTACGGATATATCGATATCGATATCGATATCGCAAAAAATTTGAAAAAACAACGAAAATCTTATTAAAATTTTGGAAATTTAATATGAAATTTTAGGGATTATTTTTACACTTCATTACACATATATTCCACTCAAAATCACATTAAAATAATATATTTAAAACTAACATATAGATAATAAGCATTATAAATACTGTTTTTCGAATGAAAAATGATAATATATTACATAATACAAGACAAAATTACTAAAATTACATCATACAATACACTAGTACCAAAAGGATGACCTATGAGGTTCAAACATAATAGATGGAATGTCATATTGATCCAAGCAATACTGATACCAACATATACATAATTAGCACTATTAAAATTTTACTAAAACTAATTATAACAATTAATTGTAAATACACAATTACAACATTACATTTTACGTGCTAGCTTCACTATAAAATAATTAATTGTAAAATTATGATTTTATAATAAAGTTCTATAAGTTAACTAAATGCTTCACCTAACATATACATAATTAGCACAATTAAACATAGCAATTTACAATATACCAATAAAATGCTAGTTTTATCAACTAAAATGAAAAAAAAATATTAAATTTACATACCAATTCGTAGTTCTTCAAAATGACAATTGAGTGATATATATAGTGGTGCAAGTATTTCCTCTCCAATGTCAATGCCCTATATCCAAAAAAATAAATAAATAAATTAGATACATTAAAATAGTCATAATCTATAAAGTAAATAATTGAAATTAATTTAATCAAAAATGTTGGGAGAGAGTGATTGATATGAGAGAATATCATACCTTGAACCTTAAATTGTATGATAGAAAATGTTCACTTGCCTTCAACATATATATATATATATATAGAGAGAGAGAGAGAGAGAGAGAGAGAGAGAGAGAGAGAGAGAGAAATATATCATGCAAAAAAATTAGAAAAAAAAAGAAGTAAATGAAGTAATAATTGGTTAAAGGAATGGAAATTTAAAAAAGCCACAAAATATGGCTATATCCGTGAATGAAAGATTGATGTGAGGAGAATATATTACTTTCAATATCAAACACAATACATAATACAAAGTAAGGAGAAAAAATCACATAGTTCAATTTTGTGAATCAAAATCGCTCATTTTGATATATATGCGATATTTTGCGATATATCCGCGATATTTCCCAATTTCCATCCAATTTTATACTACACTGAACCGATATCGATATCGATATCGATATTTTGCGATATTTTGCGAAATATCCGCGATACCCAGGAAAAAAAACATTAACACCCAATATCCGTATCCGCGATATATCCGTGATATTTCGCGATATTTTCATCCTTGCTTGAGATGGAAGCTTAATTTAAAATTACTAAATTAATTTAGAAAATCAAAATGAAATCTTGAAAAAAAAAAGTTATTTACACAAATTTATGTGACATTTTATATAGTATGAATATAGATATAGATTATTTTATAGATGGAAGAGTACGTTGCAAGTCATTCTATTGATTTCTCCAATAAAAATTGTCTATAAATATTTATAGACTATAGACATAATCATAACTTCTACTTTTTAATATTATTTAATTGTTGAAGAGTATCCTCCAAACCAAACATTAAAATAACTAATAATAATGATCAAATAAAAAAATAAGAAAGAAAATGTAATTAATGTTCAATCAAATTTTGACATTTGGACAAAAGGACAAAAAATAAAATGGGCGGGAAAATGACATTATTGTAATTTTTCCCAAACATTTTGCTATTAGTATAGTATAGATATATAGATAGATTAAAAAATATGAATTTTGATATATATATATATATATATTAAATACATATTATCCACAATATTTACAATATACATTTTATCCATATAAAATCAAGTCCAACCAATTACAAAATGACAAGTGTCATTATTGAATTGGATAACCCCAAATTGAGTAAGGGTCAACCCAAATTGACTCAGGTTGCGACCTTCAAAATAATTTCTATTTTTCTATTTTTTATATTTTGTCGTTTTCCTATTTTGGGTTGACGACTGCAAGCGATGTGTGTAGTGAGGGGATGAATAGAAGATTTAATATGAAACAATGTGTAAAATTAATTAATTTTTAAATATGAAAGTAAATGGCGCCATACTTATAGAGAGGAGGTAGTTCAAAGGTGAAGCGATGAGGTGAGTTAGGTTTGTAGATTTTGGTGTATTGTTTAGGGCTGAAGATTCAAGGTTGCTGTCTTTGCGATACAGCTCGCCGCATGATCATATTCAAATACAGTAGAATATTGCAGCAATGGAGATTCTCCACACAGCATTATCCACCCTTCATTTATTCCTTTCTACAGTATCGCTTCTCTTCATTGGTTGCTCAATCATGCGGAAACCAGCCCATGAACGGAGAAGGTTTCCCACCGTCAACTCTGGAGTTCGATTCTCACGCATACGCGAGGATGCTCCAGCATTGCATCAAAAGCAACCAGCCCAGACAAGGAAAAGTCATCCATTGTCATACTCTGAAGCGGGGAAACTTTCTGGACTTATTTGCTCGAAATATCTTGCTAAATTTGTACCTAAAAACTGGGCATTTGTCGGATGCTCTGAACTTGTTCGACGAAATGTCTGACAGAAATGTTGTTTCATTAGTTACTATGATTCAGGGCTATTCTCAATTTGGAGAATATGATAAAGCGGTTCAGCTGTTCTTTATGTTACACAAGGAAGGTCACGAACTTAACCCATTTGTTTTTACTGTGATTTTGAAGTTGCTTGTGAACATGGAATGGGTGGAGTTGGGATGGTGCATTCATGCTTGCATTCATAAGCTCGGTCATGATTCTAATGCCTTTGTTGGGACTGCTCTTATTGATTCTTATTCAATTTATGGGTTTGTGAATGTTGCTAAGGAAGTGTTCAATGGAATTCTTGAAAGGGACATGGTTTGTTGGACGGGGATGGTTTCTTGCTATGCTCAAAATGATTGTTTTGAAGAGGCATTGTATATATTTAATCAAATGAGGATGGAAGGGTTTCTGCCTAATAATTTCACTTTTGCAAGTGTGATTAAGGCTTGTCTTGGACTCAAAGCAGATGATGTAGGAAAGAGTGTTCATGGATGTGTTATAAAGACATGTTATGAAATGGATCCATATGTGGGTGTTTCTTTGCTGGACTTGTACACTAGCTCCGGGGACATTGTTGATGCTAGGCAGGTGTTTGAGGAGATCCCTAAAGATGATGTTGTTCCGTGGAGTTTCATGATTGCTCGATACTCACAGAGTGATCATTGCCAGGAGGCATTGGATTTGTTTCTTCAAATGTGGAAAGTGTTGGTAAGTCCTAACCAGTTCACTTTGGCTAGTGTCCTTCAAGCATGTGCAGCGTTGGAGTGCCTGGAATTAGGCATGCAGATCCACTGCCACATGATCAAGGTTGGTCTTGATTTAAATGTATTTGCTTTAAATGCCCTCATGGGCGTTTATGCTAAATGTTCAAATATGGAGGCCTCAATTGATTTGTTCATGGAGTCTGAAAATAAAAACGAGGTTTCATGGAACACAGTGATAGTTGGATATGTCCAACTAGGAGATCCAGAGAAAGCCTTTCTACTGTTCTTAAATATGTGTGAAGAGAAGGTGCAAGCAACTGAGGTAACATACTCCAGCTTGCTTCGTGCTTCTGCCAGTTTGGCATCTTTGGAGGCTGGCATTCAGATACATTCATTGACTATCAAAACCATGTATGATGGAGATGATGCTGTCAGCAATGCTCTTATTGATATGTATGCAAAATGTGGACGAATAAAGGATGCTCGTTCAGTTTTTGACACTATGAGTGAGCGAGATGTTGTTTCATGGAACTCAATAATTTCGGCTTACTCAATGCATGGTCTTGGTGGTGAGGCTTTGAAAATCTTTGAGAATATGCGAAAAGCCAATATTAGACCTAATCATTTGACCTTTGTTGCTGTGCTTTCATCATGCAGCAACACAGGATCATTAGATCAAGGACAATCTTATTTTACTTCCATGCAAGAGGACTATGGTATTGAACCATGCATGGAGCATTATACTTGCATGGTATCACTTCTGGGGAGATTGGGCCATTTTGACAGGGCTGTAAAGATGATAGAGCAGATTCCAGATGCACCAAGTGTTATGGTATGGCGTGCATTACTTGGGGCTTGTGTCACACGCAATAATGTTGAGCTTGGAAGATTTGCTGCTGAGCATGTCCTTGAGATGGAACCCCAAGATGAATCAACTTATGTTCTATTGTCTAACATCTATGCAAGTGCAAAAAGCTGGGATAATGTTGCTGTTGTTAGGAAAAACATGAAGAAGAGACGAGTTAAGAAGGAACCAGGGCTTAGTTGGGTAGAGAACCAGGGAATGGTCCACTATTTTGCTGTTGGAGATGATTCACACCAAGATATCAAATTGATACGGGGGATGCTGGAGTGGCTGAACTTCAGAAGCAAAACAGTTGGTTACACTCCTGATCATAATGCAGTCTTGCTTGATGTGGAAGAGGACGAAAAATCACGTCTCTTGTGGCTACACAGCGAAAGAATAGCTTTAGCTTTCGCACTTCTTAGAACGCCTCCGGGAAGCCCTATCCGCATATTTAAGAATCTGCGAATATGTGCTGATTGTCATGTTGCACTTAAGTTTGTATCAAAGTTGGTAGATAGAGAAATTGTTGTTAGAGATATAAACCGGTTTCATCACTTCCATGACGGTATTTGCTCTTGCAATGATTATTGGTGATAGTTTTAATTAAATTTTTGATTGAAGGAGTTGTATCCACTTAAGGAAACTACATTTGGTGGTAAAAACTTCCTGAGTTCCGGAATAGAGTGAATATCTGCAGGTGAAACATTAAGGTTGCATTCTAACATTGATATTTAATATTATACATCATAAACTGTATCATTAATTGATGGGGACATTAATATTATACACTGAACAGGTCATTCATAAATTGTAGGATTGAATAATGATGGGAACTAAGTGTATGGACACAAGCAATATGTGTCATATTCTGCTTTTCTTCTTAAGTGGGCTTAAGTTGACTGCGATGCACGAAGAAGTGATCATAGCAGCGTATCTTAATTAGTCATGTGGTGCAACTCAACATTAACTTTATCATAGGTTACAATTTGGTGGAACTAATATTATGCAGTGCAATGTCCTTATATATTATATGATAATGGTTGATGTGTTTGAACTTTGAACAGTGTGTGTTGAGATCTTAAAGAAGCTAGATTCTTTTTTGCTTCTCTATTGCAGAACTATTATCTTCTTTCGAGAATGAAAATAAACGAGGTACGTTTGTCTTTTGTAACTTACATTGATCCTCATTCCTACTTTGTCACTTGCTGATTATTGCCCAATCATTTGTCTGATTATGATCTTGCAGAGAAGAGTTGTGAAGCAGCTGAATTATGAGTTATGGAGCTTGAGAAACAGCTAATACACATTATTCGAGCTTTTACCATAGATATGTTGATATATTGATTTGATGAAAACATTAAATATTAGTTTGGATCAGAAATGACAGTGACATATAATATGTTTGAAAAAGTAATCACTTTGATTCAGGATTATCCAGTGTTTCATAGGAAGTGGAAATATGATAAGAGTAAAGGATTGAGTGTTGAATTGCTGCAAAGTTTATTTTAACTATCCTTCTTAATTTGTGATTCAAATGTACTGATTAAAAAGAAGATAAAACACGAATTTGAAATAGAGTAGTCATAGTGTAAGTATAAACTCCCAAATGAAGAAGGAAGAAAAGAGGAGGACATGAAGAAAAGAAGAGAGAGAAAAAGGAATAAAAGGGACATGAGAGAGGAAAAGCTTGTCACATTACCAGTGGAAGGTAGTGATAGGCAGTTGAAGTAAAGAATTTTCAGACATAAAAATATTGAAGCTCTCTCTGTGTTTTGTTGTTTTATGTTGTGGGTCTAATCACGCCTGTCTTCAGGAATTTTGCACTCCACGTTTTTGTATCTATTCCAAACACCCATTTCTGTCTATATATATATTTATATATAATAGCCATCACTCGTGGCTATGGACTCTACTCTACAGTGAAGCATGTGAACACATTTATAATAATAGGAGAAATTGGTCTAATATCAATATTAACACCTAAACACTTTTTCTAATTTACATGGTCTCACAAATTTATATTTTGCCTAGTCCCTCAATTTGATTTTTTATTTTGGTTAAATTATCCTGTAAGTGGGGTTAAAAGTATTGTATAAGATCACTCTCGAGGCCTCAAATGAAGAATTTGGCTTTAGAAAGATGAAAAATCTTGTAAATAAATGATTTACTTGACATCCAAGTTCATAGTTGTCAAAGTTGAAATAGTAATACAGTAGTAGCCTTTTTCCCATACCTTTTCTCTATCCATTTCTTTGTCCCCAATAAATGGTCACCCCCTTCGTAAATCACGTGACATGCCAAAACCTGCTACCACTATATATATTTATTTATATGTTGAGTGTAATATGAATTTGTGTCACGTTAATTCACGGTACACACTTCACAATTCATTTAATGAAAATGAGTTTGATTTATAAATAAGAAGAATTTATTTTATGAACAGTTTTCGTGAGACGATCTCACGTAGGTTTTTGTGATATTTATATTATAAATATAAATGAATAGCATGTTGTTATCCATATAAATAATAATACTCCATTCTTCATAATTCAATACTAGTGTAAAAATTATCATTTCATTGAGTCAGTAATGATATATTATCATATTTTTATTAGGTCGTGATTATATTATGCCTCTATAAGTACGTAAGACTGAATCTATAGTGTTGCATGTTCTGATCTTAAATTCCCACATTAACAATATAACTTGAATGGGTTTGTAATATCTATAATCACAACATTTTGTTTGGTTAACCAAAAAATTTCACTTAATCAAAAATTAAAACCGAATCAAGCAATGTTAGTTCCGGATTCAATTACGTTTCGGTATTAACATTTTTTCCCCCACAAAATGAAAGAATAAAGTCATTTAAATGTAATAGATTGTTAGACATGTCACAATGGAAATATAACGCAAATCTCAAATCATATTTTAAGTTAGTAACCATAAACTTTGAAGTTTCAAGTTTGTTTAATGCTCTAAATAAACACGAGTGCTGACAGTCTATGGTAATTGGGAAATATAATGATTCTCATTCCAATGAAAGAAATATAAAAACATTTAAATTGAAGTAATTATTAATTACTTAATATTTTGTTTTTGTTTTCAGTAACCAAACTGAAAATCTTGGAAATTAAAAATACAAAATCGAACATCTTATTTATTATATCTCATAATCTACACCTTTTTAATCATACTTTGAACATACGTCTTAAAATTCAATCAATTTTCAAATATTTACTTGAAAAACACTTGATTTGAAAGATAGAAAGAGAGACAAGACAAGGCATGGTATAAAAACGATAAACTGTAAAATGTCGAATCCAACATTCTCAAGTGCACATCATTTCCATATTGACAACATCATATCATCACATTTAATAACTATATGTTTTAAAATACCCTTTTTATATATACGTATCTTTCCAACTCTCCAAATTCCAATTCACTTTTTCAATGGCCTCATCATTTCCTCTCAACTCCCTTTTCTCCACTTCATATATTTCAAATAAAGCTATATACACTTGAATTACTAGAAATAAATTATTAATTGATGATGATTTGAAATTATTTGTACTTTCTGACCCGTGACAACCATTTTTTTTTTTTTTCAATAATGACTTTAGAGCATGAGCATTTGTTAACAAAAATTTGTGATTAACAAAAACAAAATTTTGTTAAGTAATGTAAGGAATTAATATGTGTGTGTTTTTATTGGTGTTATAAAGGTGTGAGTCATATTCTGAAAAAGTAATAATAAACAATTATTGAAGAGAGAGAAAGAGAGAAAAGTTGATTATTATAATAATAAATTTGTATTTTTTGTTATAGTTAGTTGAACAAAATTCATTTTTTTTCAAAGGTATGAACAAAATTTATTTTTGTTCATAGTATGAACAAAAATTTAAGGAGATAGGAAGAGTTATTATAATTTGTATTATGTGGTATTTTAATAGTATTTTTAATGTTTCACCAAATGATATGTATTGTTTGTTTCAACATGCATGCATATGTTTATTTTTTCTTTTTGACTTGATTTGTATTGTTTTGATTTTATTTCTAATTTAATTTCGATCCCACAGAGACTATTGAATTAGAACGATGTTAACTACGTAATTAGATTACCTAATTTTATCTAGGTGACCGAATTGAATTGAGAGAATTGAACCTAATTAACCTATGTCTAGAAATAAATAAACAAAAGAAAATATCAAACAAGAAAATATCAAGATGTGGCTTGTGTATTTGGATGTGGATGAATCCTTGTGTCTCTTCGTGTCTCTCTTTATATGATATTTGAATATATATTATATATAATAGAGAAAAAATTTATTGCGTATGCATTTGGAATTTATCGATTAATTAGTTCGAATGATTTTATTATTTTCTTAAATGGATGAATTTTCAGAGGTGCACATCTCAAAAAATCAATATAATTATTTGACATTTTACTTCTTTAATTAATCAATCATCAAATATAAAGTAATATGATATATATATATATCAGTTCATTTTAAAAGTATAATACTATTCATTTAATTAAAGTATTTGATTGTAGAAATAATAAAACATTTATTATAGTTAGCATGTGTCTATAATATTATATTACTCTCTCTGTTTTTATAATAAACGTCGTTCTGGAGTTTTAATTATGTTTCATATTAAGTGTTGTCTTGTGAAACCTTAGCCTCTTGTTACTCACTAACCAATATAGCTAATGCATCCATACATTTTATGAATTATTGCATATTGTTTTGTGATATTTGTGATATTGGATTTACAATGATACCATGTAATTTGCGCATTTTATTTATTTAAACTTATTAAATCTTGGATTTATATGTTATTATTAGTAATTGATAATTTATATGCTAAAGATTATATCGAGATGAGAAATTAAGTGTGTCAATATCTATATTTATTATACGTTGGTTAGAATATAAAATTTTATGGGTAAAATGAGATATTATTTAATAGATGGAATCTATCAAGAATGGGCGACGTTTGTCAAAGCTTTTCCCTCTCCGGAGGATGTGAAAAGACGATTGTTTAAGGAAAAACAAGAAGCAGTAAGAAAGGATGTTGAGCGGGCATTTGACGTACTACAAGCACGATGGGCCATCATTAGAGGACCAACTCGTTTCTGGTATAAGAAAAGATTGAGACATATAATGTTAACATATATTATTTTGCACAACATGATTGTTGAAGACGAGGGAGAATTAATCACGAATTGGTACAACGACGAACGTGATGAGCCTACACAACCAGTACATAGATCACACGAAAAATTTCAAGAGTATCTTCAAAGAAATTCCGAGCTACGTGATAATCAAATACATCACCAACTTCGAGCGGATTTAGTAAAACACATATGGAGACGATTTGGGGACAATTAAATATTAATATTACATTTATATTTCAAATGTATTTCAACGTATTATTATTATTACATGAATTGATAAATTCAAAATTTCCCTTAAATTTCATGTTATATACGAATTGAGACTAATGTAAATATATATATATATATATTTATATTTACAATAATTATTCAATTGATTAAAATGGATTTAGGTTTAATATTATTGATATAAATAAAAAAATTATAATTACAAAATGATTTTATTTGATATATATTAAGAAAAAAGTTAGTTGATGATGGGACCCACATATAATGATTGTATTTTTTTGTTAAGTAATGTAGAAGTGTGTTTTTAAAAAGTGTTTGTTTTTAAATTGATGTGGTGTCATCTGAGTCCCACCCTCTTAACATTTTTTTTGTTACCAAATGCAGTTGCTCTTAGGACGCTATATATTCAAATTTATAATGTTACTATTTTGAGATTAGCTACAACTTATACAAGGGGTAAAATCCTACAGACCCCCTCGTGTTATAAAAATTCGCACCGGACCCCCTGTGAAAAAAAAAATTGTAAGAAAAACACGTCGGTTTTGATTAAATCAGTGTGAGACACCCAAATCCGTCATACTTGACGAATGTGCAAAGGACGCGCCCCAAGTGTGATTTTTGATTGTTTTTGACCCTATAAATGTAAAAAGACAAAAATACCCCTAACTGTTCATTATAATTTATATAATTCCATTTTATTGTTTTTTTTAAATATTTCATTTTATCTCATTTATTAATAGTTTTTCTATTTTTATTGGTATTTGATTTATTTGTAACATTTATTATGTATTTTTAAATTATTGTGTATATTTTTTTTATATTTTACCAACCTTAATTAAAAATTAATTTATACTTAAAAATATATTCATTTTAATTTAACTTTTTTTAAAACATTATATACATATGTTCTATTCCTTAATAATTTAAAAAATAACAGTTTTATAATGTATATTTAAATCTGAAAATAACAATTTTATAATATATATTATATTATTTAATAATATTATTATTAGTTAATCTTTACCTCAATGAAATTCATAGAGTCTAACAGAATAATTTAAATCGAAATTGGCAAAATTTAAATAAATCTTTACCTCAACTAACAATTGAAAAAATGAAAATCTGAAATTCATAGAGCCTAACAGGAGAATGAAATTTAAACCACAATGAAGAATGAAATTCCAACCAAGACTGAGAAAAACAAGATGTTGATCATAGATATTTAAATTGGAGAATTACAAAAAAAAGCACAAATATTGAGGGCAAATTTCAAGAATTCGTAAATGCATTTTCCCCAAATTCTGGACCTGAATCAACTGCTGCTGCTGCTGAAGATTCGGGATTGTCACTGAAGACAGAGGAGAGGATGATGTTTGAAAAGGTTGGTTTCCCGGAAGAAAATTTATTGTTCGAGCAAGAGCATCAAATTTTGGAGGTCCCATTGTTGCAATGGCCGACATCTCTTTGCAATCTGACTTCGATAAGCTAAATGATTGAGCACTGAGGGACTTCCCTTCAAATGCTTGGAAATTCTTCGGATGGACCATCTGGTTACCATTCCAAGACATCTCAGGAAGCATATGGAACATACCGGAGTTTTGCACCATGGATGAAAAATTAATTGTTGAAGATGTGGAAGCTCTTGAACCAAAAGAAAAGGCAAAGGCTTGAGGGACGAGCTCGACTCTACCCTTAGAGCCCTGTTGAGGTGGAGAGGGAGAAGATTATCGAAGTGAGAAAAGATCTTAGGAAAGAGGCGGCGACGATTTCGTCGCTTAGAGAGGGAGGGGGGAGAGAGGGGGAGGAAGAGAGAGAAAGATGAGGCGGCGGCGAGGCTGAGGAGGTGGCGACGGTTTTCCCTTATTTAGAGGGTGGGAGGGAGAGAGGAGGAGGGAGAAATGAAATACGATTTTAGGGTTTGTGTTTCCAATTTATATTAAGGATATAACGGGAATTGACGTGGTAAAATTTAACGTCCTTAGCATCTGTTAAGTGTTGTGAGGCGTGTGTCGATTTTTCAGTATCCCACGTGTTTAGTATGCAATTTCCATCTTATAGGGGGGTCCGATGTTGATTTTCCGAAACACAGGGGGTTTCACGCAATAAACCCCTTATACAAGTGATATAACTGTGGAATCAATAAAACTATTATAAGAACAAACAAACTTCTTGATATCGAGTCGTGTGATTAATTATTTAAATGATCATATTACCGATTTGATATTTTATTTGTTACCTTTTATATAAGTTTGGTCAAGTAGAGGGGCACTTAAACAAATAAAAGAAAGAAGAAAACTTGTCCTTACTTGCAAATCAAGGCTCAATTTAAGGAACTAGCACAATTTCCAAACCACTAACTGTTGCTGAAAATTTCACTCACTTTTTTCCTGAATTAATCTTTCAACTTAATGATGAAATATTGAAGTGCACTAGCTATGATTGCATTTATTATCCTTTTATATATATATGCCTAAGAAAAAGAAATTAAATTGTAAAGTGGGGTATTTCTTGATTTTAATAAAGAGTTGATCTTCTAGAAAAGACAAGTGGTATTTTTTGCAAGAATTGTGTTAAAGTAAAACTCCCTGTGTTGACAACTCAGAGTTACGCATTGATTTGGACAAGATTAATCAATCAAGGTAAGAGTGGTTATGCAGTAATTTCAATGGTCAAAAGCTATTTTGAAATGAGGAAAGTGGACAAAATGATCGGTTATTATTATCATTATATTTTTTTGTTTAAATTGATTGATGACAAGGCATGATCATGGAGTGTGACAATAGGAGTGGGTAGTGATGATGATTGGTAACAAAATTTAGAGATTATTTTGGGGTAGGTTTTGAACTCTTAAAAAATGCTTAATTCCACCTGGCCTCTCTCTCTCTCTCTCTCTCTCTGTATAAATTAACATATGATGATAATATAAAGCAGTGGAGGAAGTGTTACTTCTAAATGAATAAATAAAAATTAGTGCAATGAGTTGTTGAGATCAAATAAAGAACAGTGGAGCATAATGTATGTTGCCTGGATATAAAATTAAATGTTGTCAATAGTTTTCAATGCATGTTTTGTCCCTTCAAATTGAAGCATTATATTCACACATGTTATGAAGAACTAGTTTATAAAGTGAAAAAGTCAACCTTTTCTTCTAATATAGCTTTTGCTCTGCTCTTCTAGTATAGGAGAAGCCTCAGAAAAAATGGCAAAAAAGATGCAAATTTTATTATTGTATGAAACAATTGTGTGAATATGTGTGTAAGATTTTGAGGAGGATTGCTTAAATTTCAAGAAAGGACAGGGTGTAAAGGCCAAATGAAGAAGCACTAGGTACAAAAGGAGTGAATGACCAAATGATAAAATACAAATACACGAGGCTCAAATTAGCATCTTTTATCTTATACTATACCATGTGATATAGCAAAAAAAGATATTATCTTTCCTTATAAAAAAGAATTGGTCTTTTGAACTAGAAATGCAAATGCAAAGTAACATTAATCTTTGATGAAAGTGGGGCAGAAAACCCATTAATTTAGAACCAAGATATGAGCAAGAAATGCCTAATATGGAAATGTTTGGGGTTGGATTGTAAGAGTCAAGAAAAGTAGGGAGCACTTTGAACTATTTCTTCAAAATATAACCAACTTAAGAGCTTTTCCTACAAAAGAAATAAGTGAAGAGAAGAGAAGATTTTATCCACTAATGCACAAAGATATGTGGAATGTGAAAGTAGATTTAATTTTCCAAGACAAAATGTATCTGGCAAAGAAACAAACAATGAAAAGGTCTTATTATTCTCTGCATAGTCTTCATACTGAAAACAACAAATGAAGGTTTTCTTTCTTGGGAGGAATGATTTTATTTGCATAACCAAACATGTCTTTCTTGAGTGAAATTATTACCCCAGCTGTCACATTCACCATTTTCTGCTATAATAATTCAAAAGGATCCTTTTTACAGTTTTTATTGGAACTGTGATATATGTCTACAAAGTCATTGGAAAAAAATCCACTTTTTTATTATTTTTAAAAAGGCCTTTTTATTCTTTTAATTGGGTTTTCAAGATTTTACCTTTCCCACAAGACAACAAGAGAAGAAGGAAGAATGGGGACTACAATTGCACTCTGCAATATTTCAGAGCCCAGTTTTTCATATTTCTTGTTTCCAGCCCCACTTCCAAACACAGCTCAGAGAGAGAGAGAGAGAGAGATAGAGGATAGGGAGAGAGAGAGAGAGGATGATATTGACCCATCTCACATCACCATCATCTCCATCCACAAAATCTCTAAAACGACAATATTTAATAATGACAACAAAAGAACACAGCCCTCTCACCTTTATATAACACTCATATCTAAATTACAGTTCTTAGTTGCTCCCTTTTAAGCTGTTTACTATACAGCTCTGAAATTGAAGTCCATGGAAGCCATTGTAAAGTTTGTAGCTTTTGCTTTATTAGCACAAGTATGCTTTTCCAGTAAGTGGGATGACTCTCTCTCTCCTCTGTCTGAAGCTGACAGAGTATCTCAGCTACCTGGGCAACCCCAAGTCAGCTTCCACCATTTTTCTGGTTATGTTTTTGTTGATCACAAGGAGGAGAGAGCTCTCTTTTACTACTTTGTTGAAGCTGAAATTGATCCTTCTTCTAAGCCCCTTGTTCTATGGTTAAATGGAGGTCAGTTTCTCACCACATTGGACAAAATGTTGTTTTTTTCTTTTCATTCCTTTTTGGATTGGTATGATGATTCAAGAAGTTGAATTCTTGGGTTTGTTTTGATAGTTGATTGTTTGGTTATTTGCAGGGCCTGGTTGTTCATCTTTGGGAGTTGGGGCATTTTCTGAAAATGGACCATTTAGACCAAGTGGGAATGCATTGGTGAGAAATGAACATAGCTGGAACAAAGGTACTTTGTGGAAAGTTTGAGTCTTGAATATGATGTTTGAATCTTGAATCTTCAAATATATGATTGGTTTCTAAATTTTGATTTTATGATTTATTTTCAGAGGCAAATATCTTGTATTTGGAGTCACCAATTGGAGTGGGGTTTTCTTATTCTGCTAACTCTTCCTCTTATGAAGGTGTAAATGACAAGATCACAGGCATGTTTCCCATTTTTATATTCTAAAATGTTTTTACTATTCTAAATTACACAGGAGCTACATTCCTTTTCTGGGTTTTTTTTTTTTCCATGCATGTATATTTGAAAAATTCAAAGCACTAATTAAAATTCAAGAATCACTAAAATAATCTTTTAGTCTTTATAAACTGTTGATCTAAATTCCTAAACTGTATTTCAGCAGATCAGATTACTATTAGATGGAGAAGTAGTTCCCTTGCATGTTTAGTTTAGATTATATTCTTTCATATTCCCTATTTGGTTTCCTTAAAATTCTGAAACTGTCTGCTTTGTGATTTTATGTTATAGCCCGCGACAACTTGGTGTTCTTGCAAAACTGGTTTCTTAAGTTCCCACAGTACAAAGACAGAAGTTTGTATATTACGGGAGAAAGCTATGCTGGTAAATTTATAGTTTGTTTTACCTCTCTTGTTAAATGAATCTTTTTTAAATCAAAAAATTGTAATCAGTTAGTCATTTTTAGGACACTACATTCCTCAGCTGGCAGAGTTGATGATTCAATTTAACAAGGAAGAAAAAATGTTCAACTTGAAAGGAATTGCAGTGAGTTGTATACTCTCTTAAAAACATTTCCACAGTAGAATGAATATATTGTTCAAAATATGTACTCTAATTATATGATGTTATTGAAGCTTGGAAACCCAGTGCTAGAATTTGCAACAGATTTCAACTCGAGGGCGGAGTTCTTTTGGTCTCATGGACTAATATCCGATGCAACATACACAATGTTCACTTCTTCCTGCAATTATTCGCGATATGTTAGTGAATACTACAGAGATTCTCTGTCTCCAATCTGTTCCAAGGTGATGAACCTTGTTACTAAGGAAACGAGCAAATTCGTGGATAAATATGATGTCACTCTCGACGTTTGTATCTCATCTGTGCTCTCTCAGTCCAAGGTTATTTCTCCAAAGGTATTCATTCATTCGTTCACTTTCTAAATCTTGAAGGAATGTAATTAACATCCATTTCTTAATTGAGTGCTTGTGCTGTATTCCGAGGTGCAGCAAATGACTGAGAACATAGACGTGTGCGTGGAAGACGAAACCGTAAATTACTTGAACAGACGAGATGTTCAAAGGGCTCTCCATGCCCGTCTTGTAGGAGTTAATCGATGGCTTGTATGCAGCAAGTAAACATCTTCCGCTTCAAAATTAGTTTAGTTTAAAATGGATTTCTTCATGTTCACATACATTGTCAATGTAAAATTCTGAGCTTTGTTTCAGCATTTTGGATTACGAGCTGCTTGATCTAGAGATACCGACAATCAACGTGGTTGGTAGAATAATAAAGGCTGGAATTCCAGTCTTAGTGTACAGTGGGGATCAAGATTCAGTCATACCCTTAACCGGGAGTCGAAGACTGGTCCACAGATTGGCACGACAGCTAAGACTAGGAACCACTACGCCTTACAGAGTGTGGTTTGCTGGAATGCAGGTAAGTGCTTCAATTAAAATATAAGAAGAAGAAGATGATGATTGGATGATAACATGAGTTGCTGCCTGCTTATTTGAAGGTTGGTGGATGGACTCAGGTGTACGGTAATATTCTGTCGTTCGCCACCATAAGAGGGGCGTCTCATGAAGCCCCCTTTTCTCAGCCACACCGATCTCTTGTGCTGTTCAAGGCCTTCTTGGAAGGAAGGCCTCTGCCTGAAGAGTTCTGAAACTCAATTGTAAGTAAATGTGAAGAAGAAGAAGGTGTACAATCAGTTTTCACCTCAATGCTAAAGAATTACATTTTGTTTGGTTTTCTGGAAATGACAAATTTTGTAAGAGAATGTTGTTATGGATCAATGAATTTCCTTTTGAAATTCTGTCATTTTATCTTCTCTTACTTCTCTTTTCCTCTGCCTTTTAACCTCTAAAATATTTTTTAGATGGATTACTATATAGAATATCATTAATTAACACAATCTTAATTAAAGACAACAATATACTAGTCCACCTACCATCCTGAAAATTTATCTCCTTCTAAAAGATATTGTATAATACTCTCCCGTCCCGGTCGAAGTTGTCTATTTTTCATTTTGATTTGTCTCAATCCAATTTGCTAGTCCATAAATGACAAAGAAATTATAAAACAAAAAGTATAAAAAAATATTTTTTAAATCAAAAAGTAACCAAAAAGTAATAGTCAACTGCGTTTTCTTAAGCTTCGTGCCCGATTAAAGTAGGCAATTTCGACCGGGACGGAGGGAGTAATTACCTACATGATCATATGATTGCCATCACATAAAGAAGTAATTTTGAACTAATTTTTAATACAAAGGATTAGACAAAGTGGAAATAGTGTGTTTTTTCTTCAATGCAGGCTATTTGAGTTTCTCTTATATTGCTAATGGCAGTGGATCTTGCAACCCTATTTTATTTTAGTTACAAGAATTGGGTGCTCAAAATATAAACATGTTATATAGTTAGACACGAATCACGATGTGTCTTAATATATAAAGTACAAAGTTATACTTTTTGTAGAGTATATATATAAAAAAAAGAATTAATTATATTTTTAATCCATTAATTTCTACTTTTTGAATAGACGATTTTACTTTCTTTTATTTTTTGAAAATTTTGACCCAAATTCATTATGGCCTAATTCGCCTGTGATTACGTGACACCTTATATCGATAGATAACTCGAAAAATTAATGGGCAAAAAAACCATAACTAATAAATGACAAGGCAAAATGGCAAGAACAGATAAGTGACTAGATAAAAATAGTTCGAAAATCAGGGTGCACATGTCAATCACCTGTGAATTCTGTCCGGTTCGGCTACTTGAATTGAATTTGGATTGATTTTTTGAATTTTCAAAAGATAAATGATAAAATTATCAACCCAAAACAACAATGGGTAAAAGTGTCAGAATCGAACATAAATCTACATAATAGTAGTATATATGTTCGAATTCCAATATTAGCGAAATACACTACATTTAAATTTTATTTTACTTCACCATTTCGAAAATAAAAAATTTAGGCCCAATTTATAGCCTGTTAACTCCAGCTTAAGCCCAAAAGATCCAGTACAATTTGTTTCGGTTGTTTCTTTTTTTCCAAATTCCAACCCACTCTTAAATTCTTCTTCATCGTTGAGCTCGGCAGTCAACTTTCTTCCATCTCTTCTTCAATTCACAGACAGGACTTCCAAGGTTGTCTTTTTCTCTTTTTTTTGTGTGTTTAATATGTCAATTTAGTGTTTTGATCGGATCAATTTCTAAGAATTTTTTTCGTTATTTTTAATGTTATTTAGGGAAAAATTATGGATGTGGATTTGCAGAATATAAAGAAATGGGTAATTCTCTACCCAATTTACATAAATTCAAAGAAAACCTTAGCTGAGGGTCGGAGAATCAATGCCGGCAAAGGTTGTGAAGATCCTACATGCACCGAAATTTACGATTGTTGTGCCCACCTCAAACTCCCCTGCGCAATGGAGGTATTTTCTTCTCACCATTCAATTTCCGAGTGTGTTCTTTTTTGTTTGGATATGAAATTTGATCTGATTTTAGATTGATTTGGATTTCAAATTGGAATCAGAGCGAGAAGGCGTATCCGCGGGATTTTATGCAAAGAGGTAGAGTAAGAGTTCTGTTGAAAAAGGAAGATGGGAGCCTATGCAATCCCTCAATTTCTTCAAGTAAGTAGCTGCATTTCAATTTTACACTATGTTTGTTGTGTGTAGTTACCTTCTTTTGTGGCCTTTCTTGTCTTTGATCTTGAGTTCTTTTGGCTGTAATGAGTGCTACAATGATAGTGATTTGTGGTTTATGCTTTGATGATTTATCCAATTCCGAATGATATTGGATTGAAAATTTTAATCCGCCCAACGGCCCCTGCCTCACTCACATATATAGGAATTTTATTTATGGAAAGCTTCATGGCTATGTGTATTCATAATCACCATGTTGCTTGGCTTAACACAGTCGAAAAGATTCACTCTGGCAAGGTTTGCTTGATGTGGTGCGTGTCAAACAGAAATTTTCTTACTGTTGCTTTTGTTTATAGATTTGAAAAGGACGTGGGCCATTTGGTAGAGTTATCAAAGAGTGTTTCATTTATATGCTTTAAAGACAGAATTGTGTTCTGAGGATTGAAGAATAGGTGATTGCACAATTACAAGAGAAGTGTCCTTAATAAGTTGTAATTCTTTCCTTCTTTCGTGCAGTATAGACTTTGATGAGTTTTCATTGATAAGCTCTAAAGATGAACTAAGGTTCAAGGAATACTTGGTTGCACATTTACTTGTGATAATTCCTTTATCACCATTTTGCAGTACCTTTCTTAGTGACGAACTGAGGTTTTTGACTTTCTATTCTAGCTTGTTTTCCCTGTCTACTTCTCCTCGTAAGAGAAGAACTTACTTGGAAGTTGTTATTCCTTCTGTGCATCTTTTACATCGCAATATGTGGGTAGCTAACAATAGATATCTGTTGTGCTTCCAATTCACATTTGTGACTGTCCATTGGATAGAGTGTTTAATTCTCGTTTGGTATATTGCAGGGAAACAACTAATGCTTCATGTGGCAGAGTTGGTGCCCCGACATCCTGGCCGAACTAAGAAACAAGAGCCTGCCTCATCCTCAGCAGCTGGTGCTTCTAAATCTGGAAAGGGTGGAAAGAAGAAGCGATAGTTCTAGTCCTACAAAAGTGGTTGCCCTTGTTGTGTACTGATTTTCAATGTTTCTTGAGATACTTTGTCCAGAATCATCTCATAGAAACTCCGGTCTAGACTATAGGAGACACTGATATACTATTTCCAAACTTCCTTCCGGTTGATTGTGGGGTTCATATTCGTGTTGTAGATTGGTTCCTCAAAGATTTGATTCTGGTTAAATCGTGTCAAACATTAGGGAGGGTACTTACAAAAGGGTATTTTCTTCTGGGATTTCTGATTTTGCATGCATCCCATGCCATACAAGACATCTGTTGAAGATGGTAAACTTTAAAATTTGAATCATCAATTATGAGACCTACTTATATCAGTGATTCAGTATGTACTTTCTACTCTACTGATGCACAGCTATTTAAATTTTGTTTTACAGTTAAGCTTTAGTGATTTTTCATCAATTTTAGCAGTATCCTTTATCCTGGATGTCTGCCTTCCATGCATAGTGGTAAATGGTGTTTTTCAAGGAAATTAGTATAATGTCAAGAATATCTACACATCATACCATTGTCTATAGGGACAATCAAGTAACTTTCCATTACATTCAAATGGGGATGGAAGGGTTGCTATCAAATATTATTGCATAGTGTTAAAGTCATAGAGATTAAAATGAAACTAACACCAACTGGGCTTTAAACTGAAACCGAGCAACATAAGAAAATCAAAACAATCCAACAAATATTTAGGCATCAGATCTAGTAACTGCAAAGAATGAACAATGATTTCCTAATATGTCTGTTATCGAGGAAAGCTACGACTAATAATACAAACCATACTAGTCTCAGACTCATTTCTGTCGGGGGACCACAGAAGGAGCTTCAACCATCATTTTCAGACAATTGAACTCCAATGCTAAAATAGGCTTTGATAGCATCACGGAGATGCTGAGATTTCTCTTACGTTCCACGTCCGAATTTCCAGGTTCAGACATTATTTCATTGTCCAAATCGGTTGCAGATGGACCCGACACTTTAGCTGGTGACAATGCTCTCAACCTGGACGAATCAAACTGACATAAATATTGAAAAAACAGACAATTATTATGAAACAAAATGAAAAAACAGAAATAGTTAAAAGAGTTTTTTTTTTTTTTTTATATCCAAACTAGTAACCAGAACCATATCCTAATAGTAATATGGAGGATCAAAACATCAATATGGTATAAATAATATTTGGAAGCAACCTGCATTCAATATGGCAAGAATACTTGAGAAGGTCAGGGTTGTACTCTGTGCAGCCACTACATATCAAAAGACCAAAATTTAGTTAAATTCATCACATACATACATATATATATATATGTATATGATATAGGAAACGATACATAGAAAAGAAACATACCTAAAGCTTGGGAGTGACATTTTGACTGCAGGACCCTTCCATCCTTTATTGTCATTTTGTGATGCTGCCGTATTTTGTGCACAAATATAAAAGAGAATTCGAATAAAAACTTACCATTAATAGTGTGTAATTAAATTACGAATGACACCAATAAAAAAAATGCAATACCAACCAGGTGCTGTAAGGTTGATACTGCATATGTCCATTGCTGTGTGATTATTCATCTCTTTCACTTGTATAGCCATACAATTCTTCATGTCATCAGGATGATCAACCATGCCAATCTTGTTCAGAAATTCACCAAATCGACTTCTCTTTGTCCCAGGAAGAACTGTAACACTCTAGTTTCATACATACCATATCATGTTCAAGAAATGGAAACTTCAAAAAAAAAAAAAGAAGGTATTCCATATTAGTTGTTGGTTATACAGTTGTCATGTCCACAGGCATATATGTGAAGCTCACCTTTGAAAAATCGGCAACTTGACTTGGAAGTCCGACTGCCTGCAAAAGCACAATAGAAGAATTATTCCTATTTTGCTGGCAAAAAATCAAATCACAACATATTATCGAACTTGCACATCCAGATTCTTGAAGTAAACAAGGACTTCAATCAAAACCACATTTAGGTAGCCCTTTTATGAACAATGACACACTAAATGTCAAACTGAGTATTCCAAATGTTACCTTTCTTCCATGGACACATGCTTTGTCACTGTTTACAAGTACTCTTGCAGCCCATCTATTAACAAGGAATTTAAGACACAACTTGTCAGTGTAAATACTTATAAACCTACAAAAGGGTAATCTGTATACAGAAACTATTAATCCCTATCATGTGTATAAACAAAAATCTAGTATATGCATGTCTAACTGTTAGGTAATATTGCTCAAAGTAAATATAACAGTTCACGTGTAGAAGTCATATACGCCTGTACACTTGCAAGATACACTTGCAAGATCACTATGTAGTGAATCAATCATCCCGTTATAAAAGTTTTATCAGCAAGACACACATTACACAGAGCTCTCACTGCATTTATAGGGAAAGGAGATAGTTAATAAACATAGACAAAGTATATACATGAAGCAGAAAACTTACGCACAGGACGTAGGTGGATTCCATACAATGCCTGCTATTACCACGAGCTGAAAAGTATAAGATCAGAAATAAATAAATAAAGTTTTATCAATACAAGTTGACATTAATTTAAATCAAATAACATTTCCTTTTCCATTTTCCTAAATAGAGATGAATATCCTCTATTTAAATATGTAACCAAGTTGCCTTTATTGTTTCAAGAATATAATCAGAAACCATAGTGGCCCCTCACATGGGCTTATCAGAATAAAGAACTAAGAGCATCAGTATAAAACAAAGACAACCTCATCAAATTTCCCAGCAGGACTGTCCTCATAATTAGCAAGAAAGAATCCTCCAAGAGTATATCTGTAGAGTACATAGTACCAACTTGTGAAAAATAAAGAGAATGAAAATCTAAACTTCACATGCATGTACAACTTTCTCAATATGAAAATAAAATCTGTAATTAGTACCCAAATGCCTCCACTAATCTGAATTCATTAGGAATGAATGCTCGAGCTGTCTCTGCCTTGACAAGATGGAGCTGGTACAGTGCACTGAATCGTCAAGACCAACTACTTTATGAACCATTCAATCAAAACAAGAATGCGATGGAATAATAGTTATTGAATTTTTTTATTTAAAGAATGGAGTACAACTTGCCTGCCTTTGAACACCCATGGAGGCTTTTCATATCCTAATGAAGAATTTGTTTCTGAAGTTTTCATTATTTCAAGCAGCAATAACACTCGTTGTTACTATGGCAGAGAGTGTCAAACATTAGAAAAAGCAATGCAAAAGGAGAACTGAAATAATATCAGCTGAAAAATCATAAATCGAAAAATTTAACCAAATTGAATTACACCACAGGCAGACAATTATCTTTGGCCGACCCAATATTTTGTAGAAAATGTGCAAAAGAAAGAGTTAGCAACATATTTCACATAGCAATACTAGTAAAAATTTAAGTTACATGCAGGCTCCATGCAAATTGAGGAATTTGGGACTTAAAACATGATTTTATAATGTATCTGTATATAAAACCATTTATCAGCCAACAACATTGAATATAGTTATCAGCCAACAACAACATGATTATTAGCAGATATAGTTTACCAAGACCATGCAAGTAGTGCAAGTTGATATTAATTTATTGTATAAATCTTTAAATATAGCATTGAGGCTGCTTAATTGGCTAACTTTTACATGCTAATTGAAGGCATGATCAATAACAATGATAGCATCTTTAATCTTAAAAACAAAAGACGAAGGAATCACCAAGCATACATGCTAACTGAAGCCTTGCATACTGTACTTCCATTTGTTTTCCAACTTTTCATGAGGAATAAACATCCCTTTGGGAAAATATTCCAAACTAGCTTAACAAATAACTTGGCTTGGTCTCTATTCACATCGAAAAGATTCAAAAAGCCTTATGCTCACCACAGCCATGTCACCTTCCTACAGCCCAATCACCACCCCCACTCACCCTAGTCACTGCTCAAAGAAACTAGAACCGTCGATATCCTCCAAAACTCAAAAGCTTACGAATATAAAGCTAACGATTTTCTCTATCTACAATATCTTCCAAGAAAAAAAGAAATCCAATAGAAAATGTAAACTTGATCCCCCAACAGCACACCGCCACCATCCCCATCCTAAAATGTAGAGAATACTACAACTACAGATTTGAATACAGCTACTTTTTTACCATATAAATTTGCAAGGTGTTTGGCCCTCGATGGATTCCCCATTTTCACATTGATATGAGAGCTTTAGAAGAAAGCCCAAAAAGGGCATGGCTCACTGGCTGTAATCACTACTTCTATCATTTGATCTATGACAATGGCAAACTAGGTCAGAAGGTTCTGCATTTTAATTACTACTAACATGCAAGTTTAGCTCTTTTCACTACCACACTAGTTGAATTACCAACTCGTTTAGTTTTTGTCTAATTTTCTTCAAGAAGACAACACTTGAGAAATCTTTGCTCCATTTGAATCTTAAATAAGACAAAGAGTCGTTCACCTAATCTTCCCACAAAATTAACAGATATGCTAAGAAAAAACATCCATGTAAAAATTGAGAAAATTTA
The DNA here is from genome assembly GCA_005771605.1 of Scutellaria baicalensis. Lineage (NCBI taxonomy): Eukaryota > Viridiplantae > Streptophyta > Magnoliopsida > Lamiales > Lamiaceae > Scutellaria > Scutellaria baicalensis. Next base: position 49,514,478 of record CM016721.1, on the reverse strand, counting down.
ACCACCATACTCAAGAAAGCAAAAGGAAAGAAAGAAAGAGGGCAAAAGGGTAAGCCAAGATTTGAAGAGATTTTCAGTGACTAACCGAGAACAGACAGTGTAACCGCAACTCAAAAATCAAATCTTTTCGTGGAAATCCCAAAAAATGTTTGATAATATGTACAATTATGTAACAGTGAGTGAAAAAGAAGAAGGGGGAGTTGAGGTTGAGGGAAAAAAGATAAGAGAAATGGGTGGTCAGAGGCATGACGTCATCAAGAAATGGAAAACTAGAGTAGATTAACAGCTAAATTAATCACTCTTTAGTTTAGTTTTGTCGCCAAACAGTTTTAATTTGGCGCCAACATTAATTTTCACAAAACCGTCCCCTGTTTTGAAAGATTTACATGAATGGTTTCATTAGAACTAATATTATATAGTTGGTTAATAATAATAATAATAATAATAATAATATTACTGTTCTTTAATTATTATCTGCACCTGGTCTGATCTGATGAATCTGACAAAGCCCTTCTTTCTTTAGAGATACATGCACTATATACTATATTATTGCTAAACTCAACTTTAATTCATTTTCACCAATTAAATTATATTTTATTAGTTATAATTAGGGAATTAGATTGATGTATCTTATTAATTAATGTAGTAGCTGCTGAATTTAAGTTCAGTTAACTTATCATGGTGTGTAATAGAAGATCTCAATCCGTAATATAATGAGTTAGTGGCTGAAATATTTGTTAGAAACGAGATCCACTAGATAACGTTTTTTATCCTTGTCTTATTGGAGAAAGGGAAATGGTTCTTGAACAAATAAGGGGCTGGGTTTATTAAGAAAAAACACTAATTACTAATTAATTAGTGTGTATTAAATATAAAGAAGGGTTGTTACACTAATGAGCATGATTAATGCAAAATCTAAATCTCAGGCGCCACGCTGGCACAGGAAGCTTCATCTCACTTCCAAACCAAATCAAAAATCAAATCAAAGCATGCAAAGGAATATTAATTCATCATATATTCTTTGGTTAATTATCGAAACGCGACAATTCATAATGATACTACCTTTTAGAGCTTTTTTGTTTTAACAAATCATTAATCATGTACTTTAATTGCTTCCCACTAAGCCAGATTAATTATAGTGGAGCCTTGGTTTCTTGGATGAGTTTGTACCTTTTAATCCCTCCTCATCTCTCTCTAAAATATCTAACAAAAATAATTCATACTTCACTTTGTTGTCTAAGTGACACCTCATCGGTTTTAGTTCCCCATTTCTCATTATAATTACAGAAAATAAATTGAGAAAATTTCATATTGATTATCACTGCTGGTCATGATATTTTGGAGGCACTTGACGAATTAAAAAAAATGGTCAGAAAATGAATCTTTTTATCTAAATATTAAATTTAACTTTAAAAAAATTATTTCATTCAAAAAATGTGTATATAAATTAAGTTTCATAATGCGTCCTTGTCCGTCTAAACTGTTGGAAAAATGCAATACCAACAAATATAAACACAATAATTAGTTTCAATTTACTATTGAAAATATTTAAATCTTCTAGCTAGCATTTTGAGAAGTACAAAACAACAATAAAAAATTAAATGTAAACATAAATTTGGAAGAATATGAAGATGTAATCACAATTAGTTTGGATCTATTGTTCCTATGATTTAATAACATACAACAATACTCTTTATTTTTTTTCTACTATTGAATGCACCTTTAATTTTGAAAGGTTATATTAACCAATCAAATAATTTTTATTATTTGATTACTTAAATGACAAATATTTTGATATTTAATAACAAAAGTATTAATTTTGTCATTTTTAGCATTCAACTATAAATTGGTTTATTTAAATTTAAAAACTACATAGAAATTAGGCTACAAATGATTTGTCGTCAATTATATATTATATTGAGTCCGTTATACATAATAAAATTATATATATATATATATATGTATATATAATATTGGATAAAATTTTGAGGTTTTTTAGAAAATGAAACACTAGACGGTCGACCTTCTCGCCCTAGCTCAAGATCGATCCTGTTGATTATAGATACGGAGAAAGTACATGTAAATCGAAGACGTATGAAATTAATTTTGTGTTCCATGGTTGCCTGCAGTCAACACATCAGTATGGATATCGCGTGCATGCCTCGTGTAGAGTAGAAGAAAACCAATACGTATAATCTAAAGAATAGTCACCCAACCCTTTAATTAATTCATATGTTCGATGACATTTAATTAGAGCTTTTCTCTTTATTCATGTGTTGGAAATCAAGTTACTTTCTTGATAAAAATAGGATAAAACACTTTCAATCATTTTTTATGATAGTATTTTACATCAAAAGAATGTATTTAAGTTTTACAACATTATGTAGTGACTTGGGACACCACATTAACAATCATTTTCATGGAATTAAATTGAAGAGCTAGAAATGGCCTTGACTCTGCTAATATACCCTCGTTATCTTTCCACTTCAATTCATCATTTCAAACCCTTGCTGCTCCTACTACTCACTCTTTATAAGTTTATATACAAATTTATCAATCAAAACAAAATTAGTTCAATACAATTTAAGCTAATTTTGATGCACTAATTTTGTCATTTTCAATTTTGGTCTCTTAATTATCAAAATTTTTTCAAATTTCAGTATTTTTAATGGGATAACTAGAATTGCTGACGAACCAAAAAATCTGATGTGACAATCAAGTTCCGGTAGACGGCAGTCACGTTAGCACTTTTAGTTATTCCGACAAAAAATGACTGAATTTGAAAAAAAAAAATCTACAATTAAGGGACCTTAAAACTGAAAAATGCAAAGTTAGTACATCAAAATTGGACAATGTCTTACTTATTGAATTAAAATTAATAATTCCCCCGTAAAAAATATCTTAATAAAATTAGTTTCAATTCTCATATGGCATAATTAGCTCATGTCATAAATACTGACGAATACATGTTGATGTCATGACCCATGAGTGAGATATTCCGTTACATTTTGTGTATTAAAAATATTTTTAGTTGGAAAAAAATTACATTTTAATTAGTTCAAAGATCGGTGGATTTACATTTAAATTTGAAATCTGCATTACTTCAAAGAAGTATTCTGTAAACTAAAAAATTCACTACAAATCTACGGACATGTTTGTTTTTCATCTCAAAAACATCTTTCTAGCATTTTACAAATTGAAACACTAAGAAATGTTAAATATATTTTCTCACTCATATTCATTTTTAATTTCATCATTACTTTTAAATTAAATATTTGAAATCCAATTACAATCAAATCTAATATAATATAGTTTGTATAGAATATGTCAAGGGACCACTCCTAGCTATCAAATCAATTTAATAGAATATAGTAAATTTCAAACATCATTATTGAATTGGATTCACCATTATCCATCAATATAATTTAATATAATAAATTCCATACTATTCAAATAAAATATAATTTATAACCAAAATATTCAAAATGTAGATAATACCTAATCTTTTTTTTTTTTTTTTTACACAACAATGTTGAAAATATTGAAATATGGAAATTGAAGATGAAAACAAAACCAAATATATATTCAAAAGAAGACGCTCAAAGACAACACTATTAAAAGGTGTTGTTTTTTAGTGTGAATTTTGTGCTTTACACAACACATTTAACAAAAATTGTTGTCAATATTAAAAAGACAACATTTTTTAGTGTAAAATTGATGTATTCCATCATATATTTTATTTATCTATATTCTTACTAAAGGAATAACCAAGAGTGACACATGTCACTCTCTGGTTAATCCTTTTATTAATTTAATTATAAATTCATTTTTAATTAATTAATTTAATACTTATAATAGAGTATTTAATGAAATAATAATAAATGAATAACAAAATATCAATAATTATATTTTAACTTAAGTATTTAATGATTATTTAATAGAGTTTGAATAATATATATAATAATATTTAAATTTTCTAAATAATAGAGAAAAAAATAATCATGTTATTTTACTACTGAAACATATATTTCAACTAGATAATACATAAATCAGATTGTGTTGTTTTCAATGTTAAATTAAACAGCATGTGCATTGTATAAAATCATATATATTGTTATATATAAACAATAATTTTTTTAAATTTACTATATTTAATTTAATTTTGTAATCTCATGTATTACACGGGTTCTGTACTAGTTTGTTTGTGCTTAAATGTTGTCTTCTGTTGCGGTAACACTTGAGTTAAACTTTGGAGAAATCTCACTTTTCATTGCAAGACTTTGGTCCTATTTGTTTTTAATCTCTTAAGTTCGTACTTTTTATTTTTCAAATTTAGTTTTATTTTAATTAGAAAGTTCAATATCAAATGAAAATGATGACACAATCGATGATCAAATATTTGACATCATGGTTTAATTGTGGAGATGTACATAAAAGGGAAATATTTCCTAACATAAGTGACCTTAATTTTTTTTTGGACAAAACTTATATACCCCTGGGGCACATAGGGGCACAGATCTAGGTGTTATACACGTGCTCTTTAGGTGTTATATATATACTCTATAGGTGTTATGTTTCTTGGTGTTATACATATATTCTACAGTTATCATATGTATATAAGAGCATACATATGATACCTAAAGAGTATACATATGATACCTGTAGAGTATATATATAATACCATATAATAGGTTAAGTTGAGGGCACCGTACCCCCGGGGCACACAAGTGTCACTCGTGTTTAATTGCCACTAACATAAGAAAATATCTTTCACCCACATTACAATATTTTAAATACCAAATTACTCTTAAACTGTGGCTAAAAGGATGTTTTTTTCATATTCTTTTCAAGTAAAATTGGAGGATATTAATCTCTAAAACATGAAAAGTGGCTAAAAAGCACGTTTAACTATAGAAAATTTATCTACTCTCTTTTCTTATTTGAAACTGACAATGTAGCTCAAGAAATCAACCAAGAACTCAAGAATGTATCCACTACACTTTGAATGAAAACCCTAACTTTGATCTAAACTATTCCAAGAAGAAGATCAATGAAACAACAGTAACACACGAGGGATTTACGTAGTTCAGCAACTGCTTACATCCACTGGAACAATGGGGAGGGAGATTTCTTATTGAATCAAAACGAAACACAAAAGCTTACAAACAAGAATCAAGAACACTTAGCCACTTTCACTCCCTGATCTCTCTCTCTCTCTCTACAAATGAACACTATAGCTGAAAATTACATGCTCACAAAGAGCTACAACTTAGCTATATATAGAAAAAAGAATCATCTAAATCCATCAAGAAATGAGTGAGATATGAGCATTTGAATTTGAGCCCTCGAATCCAAATACGTAGTTCAAGTCTGGTAGATCTACACGTGATCCAAGATAACTAACAAAACCGCCACCATGTGTCGCGTTCTGATTCACCATGCCAAATCCTATTCATTGCTCCGAAATTGAATTTGCGCTTCTTTAAGTGGAGTGCGACTCTTCCCTAGCCAATCAGAAGCGAGATCGCTGCCAGCGTGTCACACTTTTATAAGTAGAAACACGCTTATGCCTTTGCTTCTCAAAACTGTTTTACAACACCTTTTCCAGAACGCTTTTCAGAACCGATGTAAAAGACCCGTTGCAAAATCTCTTACAAACTGCATGTTTTTCTCAGCCTATTCATCACAAATCTCCACCTTAGGCTGAGAAAGCTTCACACCATTGTAACACACTTCATGTAACATTAGTAGAGGACTTCCCCCTCAACCCAATCAGATCCATACATAGCTGAAACTTGGATGGTGGAACTCCCTTTGTAAAGGCATCTGCAGGATTGAGCTCAGTGGGAATCTTCTTCACTTTAATGACCTGTTTCTCCACCAAATCCCTGATGAAATAAAGTCTGACATCTATGTGTTTTGTCTTCTCATGCATCCCTGGATGTTTGGCTAAGTGTATAGCACTTGAGTTGTCACAATTCACTGTAACACTTTGCTGAAATAAACCAAACTCCTCCAAAATCCCTTTCAACCACACTGCCTCCTTTGCAGCATCTGTAAGGGCAATAAATTCTGACTCAGTGGATGATAGTGCAACAATTGATTGCTGAGCTGATCTCCAACTCACTGTAGTACCAAACAAAGTGAAGACATAGCCTGTTGTTGACTTCCTTATGTCTAGGTTTGAAGCATAATCAGCATCCACATAGCCAATCAAAGCCTCATCTGTACATCTTTTGTTGTTAAAACTAAGACACTTGCTCAATGATCCATTTATGTATCTGAGCATGTACTTCACAACATTCCAATGTATCATCCCTGGAGTAGCCATGTACCTACTTACCAAGCTCATTGCATGAGCCAAATCTGTCCTGCAGCACACCATTGCATACATGGTGCTGCCCATAGCATTTGCATAAGGTATCTTGACCATCTCATCTTCTTCTTTCTTGTTCTGAGGACATTATGCATTGCTTAGCTTGATCTGAGGTTGGATAGGGATTGAAGTGGCTTTGGACTGATTCGTTTGATATCTAATCAACACCTTCTTAAGGTATTCAGTTTGGCTGAGAACAATTGAGCCTTGATCACCCTATCTAATGATCTCCATTCCCAGCATCTTCCTTGCCATCCCAAGATCCTTCATCTTAAATTCAGATTTTAGTTGCTCTTTGATTTAATCTATACCTGTCATCTCAGTGCTAGCTATTAACACATCATCAACATAAAGCAAAAGATAAGTATGAAATTTCTAAGAATGCTTAAAGTATACACAGTTATCAAACTTGCTCCTTTGGAATTTGATTCTATGCATGAAGTAATCAAACCTTAAGTACCATTGTCTTGGACTTTGCTTTAAGCCGTACAAAGACTTCTTAAGCATGCAGGCCTTAGCCTCCTTTTTTTCTACCTGTAATCCTTCAGGCACCTTCATGTATATAGTCTCTTTCAATTCCCCATGCAAAAAAACAGTAGTGACATCCATTTGGTGCAAGTACATCCTGAACTGAGCAGCCATGGCAAGGAGAATCCTGATAGAGCTATGCCTCACCACTGGAGAGAATATTTCATTGTAATCCACTCCCTCTTTCTGAGTGAATCCCTTGGCCACAAGTCTGGCCTTGAACCTTACTCCTCCACCCGGAATAACTTCTGTCTTTCTCTTGAAAATCCACTTGCATCCCACAAGCTTTTTATTGTTTGGCTTGTCTACAATGATCCATGTCTGGTTCTTAGCAAGTGAGTTCAATTCCTCCTGGATTGCTCCTAACCATTTTCTCTTATCTTTGCAAGAGATAGCTTCTCTATAATCCTTAGGCTCCTCAGTGTTAACATCTTCAGCAACAGGGAGAGCAAAGTAAACATTATCTGTATGACCAAATCTTGCAGGTGGTCTTATATTCCTTCTAGCCCTGTCTCTGACCAGCTGATAGTTCTCCATGCTATTCTCATCATGTGGATCTTGTTCTGAATCTGAATCAGATAAATCATGGCCCTAAACTTCATCTTGTATCCCTTGAACTTGACTTCCTTCCAGAAGAGTCTCCACCTCAAACTTGGAACTCTCATGATCTGAACCTGGTTTCTGATTTGGTTCTTCATGCTTCAGTGGTATTCTAGCTTCATCAAATGTAACATCTCTACTGATTATACACTTTTGGTAATCCTTTTCATATCACCATAGCTTGTAACCTTTCACCCCCTTTGGATAGCCTAAGAATACACATCTCAAGGCTCTTGACTCCATTTTGTCTTGCCTAACATGAACATAGCTTGACTGCCAAAGACCTTAAGTTTAGTGTAATTTGCAGGCTTCCCACTCCATACTTCCTCTGGAGTTTTAAGTTGAATTGCAGTTGAGGGACATCTATTGACAAGATAGGCTGCTGTGGTGACAGCTTCTCCCCAAAAACACTTAGATAAACCTAAACTTAGGAGCATGCACCTCACCTTATTTAGTAGAGTTTGATTCATCCTCTCAGCCAATCCATTTTGCTGTGGAGTGTTAGGCACTGTCTTGTGTCTTAGGATCCCCTTCTCTTTGCAAAATGAGTTGAATTGTTCAGAGGTGAACTCCAGCCCATTATCTGTCCTAAGACACTTCAGTTTCTTGCCAGTTAAGTTCTCTATTTCAATTAGCCAATCTTTGAAGCTTTGAAATTCCTGATCCTTTGACTTCAAGATTATAACCCACACTTTCCTTGAGTAGTCATCAATGAGGGACATGAAATATCTTCCTCAATTTCTTGTTTGAGTAGTAGCTGGCCCCCAAAGATCTGAATGAACATATTCAAGAATTCCCTTGGTAGTGTGATTCCCAGTCTTGAAGCTTAGCCTCTTTGCTTTGCCAAGAATGTAGTATTCACAACTGTCCAGACTGGTGATCCTATCATTGCCAAATACCTTTTTTTTTTTTTTTTAAGTTCTAGCAAGCCTCTCTCACTGATATGACCAAGCTGCTTGTACCATAACTGAGTTCTATCCATCTCCTTGACTGAATGAGCTTCATCTACAGCTGTGGCACCATCAAGATAGTAGAGTTCATTCTTCTTGCTGTCTCTCATAACTACTAGAGAACCCCTTGTGATCTTCATCTGGCCATTTTCAAACTTGAAGGTGTAGCCTTGAGAGTCCAACATTCCCAGAGAAATTAAGTTCCTCTTGAGATCAGGAACAAACCTGACTTTTGATAGAATTCTCACTGCACTATCATGCATCTTCAATGGAATAGATCCAATGCCTGCAACCCTGCAGGTTTGATTGTTCCCTAGCATCACCAATCCACCATCATTGAGAGTAAATTGATCAAACCACTCCTTGTTGGGGCTCATGTGGAATGAGCACCCAGAGTCTAGCACACAATCTTTTTCAGTTCCCTTGGTGGTGACAACAAGAATATCTACAGATTCATAACCAGAGTTAGGTGTAGATGGTTCAGATGATTGAGTTACCTGATTCACCTGTTTCTAATTTTGATTTTCTTGGCTTTGCTTCAGCTTCTTGAACTTCAAACAATCCTTATTGAAGTGCCCTGGTTTATGGCAATGGAAACACATTTGTTGCTCAACATCATCTTTGTGTTCTTGTGACTGATTCCCTTCCTTCTTTGGCTGCCCTTTACCTCCTTTCTTGAACTACTTCTTTGGCTTGTGCTTGACTGAAAGCCCTTCTCCATTTCCAGACTTGACATCATTTGCTTTTGACAGCTCCTTGGTCCTCAATGCAGTGATGACATCATCTAGAGTTAGAGCCAATTGCCTACCATACAACAAAGAATCACAAGAGTTTTCAAAAGATTTAGGTAATGAGCTAAGAAGCATAAGAGTCTTGTCTTCCTCTACCAAGGAGACTTCCACATCTTCAAGATCATCCAAGATCTTGCAGAACTCCTCTATTTGATCAGCCATCGGTTTACCTTCAACCATCTTGTAGGAGTAGAGTCTTTTCTTCATGTATAACCTGTTTGTCAAGGATTTGATCTGATATAGAGCTGTCAATCTCTCCCATACTGCTTGAGCTGTGACTTCCTTGGATACTTCCCATAGTACCTTGTCTCCCAAGCACAAAATCAGAGTGCTATGAGCCTTATCCAGGATCTGAGCCTCGTCCTCCTCCTTCATGGATTCAGGAAACACATGTGCACCTTGAAGAGCTAGACCAAGCCCTTGCTGCACAAGTAGTGCTCTCACCGTATGCGCCATAGCCCAAAATCCCCTTTGCCATTGAACTTTTCAACATCAAACCGAGCAGTAGACATCTTGATTGATATTGCCACTTCCCACAGACGGCACCACTTGACAATATAGCTCAAGAAATCAACCAAGAACTTAAGAATGTATCCACTACACTTTGAATAAAAACCCTAACTTTGATCTAAACTATTCCAAGAAGAAGATCAATGAAACAACAACAACACACGAGGGATTTACGTGGTTCAGCAACTGCTTACATCCACAGGAACAATGGGGAAGGAGATTTCTTATTGAATCAAAACGAAACACAAAAGCTTACAAACAAGAATCAATAACACTCAGCCACTTTCACTCTATGATCTCTCTCTCTCTATACAAATGAACACTATAGCTGAAAATTACATGCTCACAAAGAGCTACAACCTAGCTATATATAGAAAAAAGAATCATCTAAATCCATCAAGAAATGAGTGAGATATGAACATTTGAATCTGAGCCCTCGAATCCAAATCCGTAGTTCAAGTTTGGTAGATCCACACGTGATCCAAGATAACTAACAAAACCACTGCCACGTGTCGCGTTCTGATTCGCCATGCCAAATCCTATTCATTGCTCCGAAATTGAAACTGCGCTTCTTTAAGTGGAGTGCGACTCTTCCCCAGCCAATCAGAAGCGAGATCGCTGCCAGCGTGTCACACTTTTATAAGTAGAAACACGCTTATGCCTTTGCTTCTCAAAACTGTTTTACAACACCTTTTCCACAATGCTTTTCAGAACCGATGTAAAAGACCCGTTGCTAAATCTCTTACAAACTACATGCTTTTCTCAGCCTATTCTTCACAGAAACATTAACAAATATTCCTCGTAATCTACATGTAGCTTTTTCATATCCTTGAAAAATCTCAAGAAATTGAGGATTTTAAGATTTAAGAATTTGAAGTGTGTATACATTTCTAATTCATTCACATAATAGTGTAGTGGATTTCGAATCTTCTTTTGAATTGAATTGTATTTTGTAAACCATCCCCCACCCTAGATTTTAATTTGTATCTAACATAGATTATTTATACACACAAATTATATATATATATATATGTTATAGATTTTGTTTTCTATGTAGTGCTCAAATTATTTTCATGATTCATAAATCATCATTTTGCCTACTTTCGTTGAATATATGGGCCTAGCTCATTGTATTCATGTTTCTACTTGGGCCAAATACATCATACTCATTTGTTTCTAAAAGTATTTATTGGGCCGACACAAATGTTGAAATAGGCAACTCTGCTCTGCCCAAAATAATAAATTATTCAAAGAATTATAAAAATGTATGACGCGTCATTTAATTTCTTAAATAATAATATTTTTATACTAACAAAAATATACTTCTGAGTTACTTTAGGAGCATTCTCAATATTCTATACAATAGTAAAAGAAATAAAGTATGCTTCAAAATAAATCAAAATAATTTTAACGTCTACAGAGAAAAAAAAGCATATACATATAACTAATTGGGTGAGACTTACGATGAAGGATTGTGGCTTACAATATCAGGAATCACCACTAAACTGCCTGTTATTTGAGTTAACGTTGCATTCAATCAAATAAGGGCCCGTTTGGTACGGAGGTTGGGTATGGACTGGATTGTAATAATTTCGGGCTTTTTACTGTTCATATAATTTAATTTGGGTGTTTGGTGTGGAGGTTTTTGATATGGGTTTAGTTGATATGTGTGTTTGGTATAAATGTTTATAAAGTGTATAGTTTAGAAATTTGTGTTTGGTATATAGGTTGGGTTTAATAAGTAAAGTAAAATGACCAAAATAACCCTACACTAATACACTTTTGACTTTTGACAAAATAACCCTCCAAATATGAGTTCCTCCAAAATGATTCAAAAAAATAAAAACCATTTGTTATTGGGTAATTCTCAAGTTCCTTTTTGTAAGTACGATTAGTTTTTCTGCTTTTAGACCAATTTTCTGCTTATAATCTATGATTAACAACGGACAGAAATGTCATTAATTGACAGCGATTAAAGAACAAAAAAAAAAAAAAAACACAAGTTGATGTGTGAAACGATACATGTAAGTGTGAAGTGAAATAAAATCATGAATATCAAACTAATCTGTTTGCTCCACATTCATACAGATTAACAAAAGTGTAACATCTTGATAGCTAGAGCCACATCAATCTATATCCCAGCTCAACTTCCTCGAAATGAAATAATTCAAGTACTAGAATCTACTAATCGTCACCGAGGTGGTGAACCCGACTCCTGAAACAAGATTAGTTAATTGGCGATTGCAAATTACTCTCAACTAGCAGGTGATGGTTGCATGGCCTTACGTGTATCTGCTACCTCTGGGGCACGATAACCAGCAGCACGAGCAACTGGTGGAGGAATCGAACTCATTATCGCTGATAGGCCTGGATCAGATATACAGCCATATTGTTGAGAATTTAGAAATATGTTGGATGATTTGACATTTCCATGAACGAGCTTCCCATTGTTCTCTGCATGGATACGAGCAATGCCTCTTGCAGCACCAATGGCAATCCTTACTCTGGTTTCCCAGTCGAGGGGACTTTTATTTTCTCCTTTTTTTCCTGCAAATTGAGACTTTTAATTATTCATGTTATCTTATTAAGAAAAAAGAAGCTTATTGTGCATACTAAGTGCAAGATTTAATATGCATAATTCCCCCTAAGCAAAGTTAGAAAGGCTACTAGCTATTATATTCTTGAACAGCAAACCCAATATTAGTTAATAAGCAATAATTCAAAGCTACACTAATTGTAGATATTAGACACTGCTATATTCTTGATCATGAAGAATAAAGACAAGTGATGCTAGTAAATCTGATGAAATAAAAACAACATTTCACGACAAATAATCAAATTATTGAAAAAGAAAATGTAAATGAGACTGTTCATTTATCTTAAGCATGTGGTGCCTAATAATAGCAAGGATGAGGCTAATTTTCAAATACAAAAGCCTTAAGAGAATCTCCACCTATGCAACACATAATCTGAAATTAAGACCACATAACAAGGATCGATAATCAATACAAAGATTAAGGCAAATAAGCTCCAAAATGAGTAGAGAATATATTACATTCTTAAATACTACAAGCCCAAACATAAAGAACTCGAATCATGCATCCTCTTTGAACGCAATAATTATAAGCTCAAGAAAACATGGAAACTTCAAAACAGCCCTTCAGATTCTACCAAAATTTCCCAATCAAAATTTTGGAAAAAATCCGACTCTTCAAGCCTCAATATATGCCTAAAGTTTGTGAAAGGAAATCAAGAATCTCGAAAAACGACAATGCATTCACTAGCATAAATGGAACATTTTCTTGAGCTCTTATCATAGTGTATGCACCACCCATCTTGGCCAACCAATCTTTTGTACAGCTGAAACAAATTTATGCACATATTCAAACTTCATATAATCCATCAACATTCTCTTCCACCTATATAAGCATATACTCATTTGCAATTCATTACTTCAAATTCGAGATAGAGTAAACATTTATCGAATGAGAACTTTTAATACCCAAGTTTATTCTAAATCACAATTTCAATCCCACCTAAATTTCATACAAAAACATACAACTCAAACCAGAATGAAATAACAGATTAGGATAAATATCAGAATTTTGAAAACTAACTCAGAATATTATCCCCCAATGGCTTTAACATCTGGCTGATGTTAATCAGTGGATCATTCAGAATGTTTTTGTTTTCTTGCCATTAGGTGAACAAGGATCCAGATTTGCGCGAAAGACATCTTGGTGATCTCCAAGGTCTTCTGTTTGATGAAGCACCAAATATTAAGCCAGTGGCTTACAAGGCTTTTCAGAATGCCCTTAGTAACCAAGAAATTCCAGTACTCTCTCTCCCTCCCTCCCTTCTCTCTATAAATTTTTATTTCTATAGCTACTATTAACCAATTTCTATAGCTACTATTTCTATAGGTATATTTTCAATGTTGAAACCCTAGAGCATAAATTCGAGCGAGAAGATAGTGGAAACAAACCTGGATATCAGAAGGATCATCGAAAACTTCTTCAGGAGAAGGAAAGGTGGGGCCCTTGTCGAGCTTGCAACAAGCGCCGCAGTTCTTGCCACACAGGATCTTTTCTCTTGCCGTCGAAGCCGGAGGTTGAAGCTGGCTTCTGGCGTTGGGAGCTTCTTGGCGGCTGAGATGGTTGCGGCTTTTTGTTCGCCGTCGCGCTCACGGCGGTGGAGCACGGTGGAGATATCATCAGAGCTTAACTACACTTCATGGCACTGGTTACGCACGCAGTCGGGGAGTGTCGAATTCAGAAACGGAGAGGTTGAGCTTGGTGGAGGGTTCCAGTTTACGATTTGGGGAAGAAAGGGTATTTGGCAATTCTTCATGGCATTGGATGTAATTTTCTTGATCTAAAAGGCCAAAAGGGGAAATAAATTATGTACAGTGGGGGCGAAGTTGTCATTTCGTGCAAAATTACTGTTTGGATAAAGTTAACCCTCCAAGAGGGCTGGGTTTAGAAGCTCGGCCCAAACAGTAAAATAAGCCCGCTCTAGCACCCGGGCCCTGGTTAAACCCGGGCCTTAAACCCATGCACCAAACAACGGTTTGGGCTGGATACTAAACCTAAACCAGCCCAAACCCCTGCACCAAACGGGGCCTAAGTTACCTTATTTGATAGTGTTCTAAAAGTATCATTTATTTTAAAATGTTATCTTAATAATTATTTGAAAGTGTTATAATAAAATTATTACCCATATAAAAATACTACATATAAGCGTCACATATTCATTAAATTTTAGGTGATGTATATATATACAAATATTATTATAATTTAAAAAGTGTTGCAATCTAATAACGTCGTGTTATTTGAACTAAAAGTGTGATATAAATTATCCAATCTAATAACTGCAGGTGCCACTTCAGGCTTTCTATAATTAGTTTATTAATTAATATACACTATTCATATCATATACATAGGCAAAAGAATTGGATAGTGTAACATGATCACGTGATCATTTCTCCTATATTTGGTTTCTATTACATTAACTAAATTATAATCATTAATATACTTAATTTCTGTTTTGGTGAAATTCGATCGTGATGCTAAACCTACTAAATTCCAAACACTCATGAAAACATTATGAAATTATTATTCTAGCTAGCTAGCTGTTATTTTAATTTATATAACTTCATCAAACTGTACGTATCCTTTTTTTTTTTTTTTATTATCTGAGTTTATAAATATAAATATGAATTAACATATGATGATAGGATTTAACAAAGCAGTACATTTGTTGGATTCGAACTTAAGATTCAATTTTCGAACATATACTTCTATATATTCAACTTGGTCTTGATTAAGGACTATTAATAGATGTTACTATTAATCGATCTATGTGAAAATATAACACTTTTTTTTTTTAACAGTATAATTTTTCTGAATTTTAAAATAGAACAATTATAATCAATGCACAATTACATACTCCATTCATTCCAAAATATGTGTTAGTTTATAATTCTACACCCACATTAAGAAAATATTAGGACTGATCTACTCTTAATTAAGTGCAGTACTGCTATTAAAATTATAATGCCAATAATCATTTTATATCTTCTTTATTTTTTGAGAAATACACAATGATAATTTTGATAGAATATGGGCAAATATTTATTCATGAAATCCCCTAATAACATTTAATTAAGGATATAAACTTTTAGTGACACAACATTTGTTTCAGATGGAGGAAGTATAAATTTGCGGTATTGTTTGTATTATTTTATCATCTTACACCATTATTGTGTACGATAATGTTAAAATGTTCATAGTGTACAATTCTTAATAGCACACTGATGATGTGTAATGATTCTATCATCTAAAATTATACATTAATATGCCTAGGGTATGGGTAGGTTATGGCAGCATTGACATTTGTGTCACTCATTATTCGCTTAACCCTCTATGGGCCACCAACGCTTAAAATGGTCGAATAGATTAAATTAGGTATGGTTAGGTGTCACGATTGTCTAGCCTGATTTTTAAAGGAACGACTATACATATATAATATAACTTTTTTAATGACAAAAAAATTAAATAATCTAAAACAAGTCCACGTAAAAATAAATTTTTCGATAACAAGGTGTATCAAATAGAGACAACTCTTATCACTCGCTAATTACTAACCCATCAAAATAATTTATAAGCAAATAAAAAAAACATATAGATCTGCATTGTGCAAATTAAAAATAGTAGGTAGGATTGAAGAGGTTGAATATTTGTGAGAATTATAGCCAGGGTTGGAAATTAAAGGAGAGTAGGAGAATCAACAATCAATTTCAAAGAGTTGAACTCAAATGTTAGAAAAGGCTTTGATTTCAACACTATTCTGCAGCTCCCTATATTCTGTTTTTCCATTTCATCATCATCTTCTTCTTCATTAATCTTTGCTGCTCCTACAATTCTCACTCTGTATATATACACAATTCAATTATTAATTTAAAATGAGGAATTATATATATATATATATATATATCATGTGTGTGTGTGTGAGATTTTAATTTGTGATCAATTGCAATCTAAGGACTAACCAATTACCTGGTCTCCATCTGGCAATTGTACTGAAGATGCTGATGAGGATTGTGTTGACTGAGACCACTGCAAATATAACACATGGCCCCATTAAAGATTATATATATATATATATAGTTTAATTTAATTTATTATTATTAGTAATTAAAAACTGGATCAGCAAAATATATAATAAATTGAAAAGGAAAGTTTGACCTCAAGCATGGGAGGGAGAGTTTGATTTTGGGAGTGATGAATAACCTATTCAAATCAGCATCGCTTGAAGCTGCACCAAATTAATTTAATTACCTACAAATATCAGTGATTTTTGACAAAAATAAAACAACCAAGGTCAACCCGATTCAATCCGCACCATTTACCTTTTCTTTTTTAACTTTAGATGTTGAGATATATATTGTATTGACACGACTTTTAATATTACAAACTTTTATGTTCTAATTTAGAGAAAAATGAAGATTTTCATAAAACTTCCATCGCATTAAGATATGAGTAATATCACACAAATTTTGATGAAATTATTTATTTTTCGAAGTTATAGGACATAAAAATGAGCACATTTATACATAAATGTCACATTTATATAACATAAATTTCACACAATTACAACATAACGCTCATGACACCTTGGAGCGAAAAGGGAAAAATACGGTGCGTGGATCCGGAAGTGCACCGTGTGCACAGAACTGAGATTGAAAACAAAATGGAAAAGGATGAACGAACCAGCAGTTTTGATGGTGATACTGATACTGGAAGAATTATTGTGGTTGATTTCAGTAATGTGGAAGTGGTCGTAATTCTTAGGCCACTTTGAACCAATTAATGTTCAGAAACCCTTCTTTTCTCTTTTCTCTCCCCACCCCTACTAATGTTTCTCTCTTCTGCTTCCCCATATTAATTATTACTCCATCATATATATATATATATATACGAGTATCAATACATGCGTCGCATGTGGAGGATAAATTATTTAAATTAAAAATATTATAATACTATTAGAGCATCCACAACCCTAATACAAAAAATACAATTCATTCAATCCACATCAACACTCTCTCTCATCCACATCAACTTTTCATCCATTTAAATCCACACCCACAACCCATTAAATCCAAATTCAACTATTTAATGGGTCCCACTTCACTCAATCTTCTCTCTCTTAATTTTAATTTTAATTTTAATTTCATTTGAAATTTGTAATTTTGGATACACAAATTTTATTCAAATAAATTTTAAAGTAAATAAAATTCTATTAAACAAATATGTAAACAATTTATTTCATTTCAAGAAATAATAATATTACAAATTAGAAATATACTTTTAGAATATAGTTATAATTTTTCTTATATAATTTGTGTTGCAATTATTTTATAATACATAAGTTATTTTAGTTAAATTTTACAATTATAAAAATATATAGGTTAGTTATAACATAAATTCAAATAAAATAACAACACACATTATATAAAACAATACTATAAAAAAATTCAAGGAAAAAAGGAGAAAAAAGAAAAAAACAAGAAAAAAACAAGAAAAAAAAACGAAAATACGCATAAAAAATGGGGGAAAACAAAAAGCAGAAAATTGGGGATGTGGGACCCAGCGACAGAATGGCATCACTCGCGCTTGGAGCGCGTGTACCCATTCAGAACGCACGGTGTACTACACGCGCTGATGGTGAGAATTTTTTTTTTTAACTTTTTGGATTAAATCGGATTCAAAGGATTGAATCCGATTTCTTCTCTCTCCTCCACCTAGGATTGGATTCCTTCTCCACAATGCAAGGGATCCATTTGATATGGATTCAAATCCAATTTTACCTCTGCATTGTGGATGCTCTTAACCTTAAATAATAATTTTTTACAAGGATATACAATCTATATTAAATTAAATTAAATTTAAAAATGTATAGTAAATTAGAGTCTTACTAATAATAGAATTTTATATGATTGTGGTTTAGAATTATTTTATAAAATTATTTAAATATGAAAATCATAAATTACTATTACAACCTTAAATAAAATCTTTAATAAGGATATATTAGGCAATTCATATTTTATATAAGAAATATTCATACTTATATATATATATATATATATATAACCTTTGAAAACTTGGCAAGCTGACTCGAAACTCCAAGTTCCTGTCGTGTACAAATTAATCAGGCTGCATATATATAATTTGCATTAAGGAAATGATGATCATCACCTTTTACTTGTGATATTGAAATAAATAGGTTAAGTATTACATGCATTAAAAGTAGAAGATTTTGCAACGGGTCTTCTACAACAGTTTTGGAAAAGCGTTGTCTAATGGAGGTCTTGAGATTTGAACGAAAGTTGCTGATTCACTTATAAAGGCGCACTTTGACGTTGGCGACTTTATTTTTGATTGGCTCAGCGAGAAACGTGATTTCACTTATGAAATCGTGTTTCATTTTGGATGAGAGGTTAGAGATCTTATTTTCGGCAAATCGGAGCGCGACACGTGGGCGGCCGTTATTTCAGTTGCCTGGGATCACGCGCCCAGCTGGAGAAAGATGTTGCGAGCTGGTTGTGAAGATTGGGTCTTCAGAGGAGTATATCTCACGCATTTCTTATCAATTTCTTGTAATTCTTGTTGTTATTTGTAGCTTAGCTTTCAAGCTTTTATATACGTTTTTTAGCTAGCAGAGTGTTACGATAGAGAGAATTGTAGAGAGAGAAAGAGCGAGAGGTTGTTCATTCTTTGAGATTGTAATCTGTAATCTTTGATTCGATCTGAATAAAAGTAATCCCTCCCCGATTGTCCCGTGGATGTAGGCTTACGCCGAACCACGTAAACCGACAGTGTGCTGTAGCAATTTTATTTTGTTTTAGTTTTGGAGTTGCATTTTGAGTTTAGGGTTTTCTGCCATTGATTGAGAACTTGGAGGTGGTTTTTTCTTGTGGTTGCTGGCTAATTTCTTCAACAGATATCAATATTAATAATCGGAGAATAAATGAGCAACGTATGATAGGTACCTTTAGAGCGTGATATATATATCTCTGACTTTATCGTTACTCACAAACACCTTAGCGTTCCATCTATGAATTCACAAACTAATTAATTATTAACCGCAGTACATGTACACATAATTAACTGATCCAATGTTGTAATTGTATATTATGCAGTAACTATTCTTGTTGATTTCTTCTTCGTCTTATAAGATTCTTGCACAATGATCTGTAAACTTACGCGCAAGAGGATGATCCACCATTTCTTAATGTGACATATCAACTCGGAAATAATTCAGAAAGCTCAGAATCAGATTACGAAGAATCGGGCTGGATCAAGGTGAACCGGACTCTGGAAGGAAATTCATAACTATCGGTTCCTGGTAGTTATGGCTAGGGTTCTTAGGCGCAGAATCAGTTTTAGAAACGGAAATTCGTTGCTAGCCGTTGGTTAGTTTTAGCAATTGATTGAGGGGTTCTTCTACCCATATATATATATATATATATCTGGTTAGAGCAGATTAGAACAATTCATTGTAATTTAATTTACGAGCTGAGAGTATTAGGGTTTATAAAGAGTGATAGAACCCTAGTTTTTTGGGCTTTTCTCTTGTAATCTGATTTCAGCGACTGATTTATAGTGCATTGAGTTCGATTCTTTGACGGTGGATGTAGGCCGATGTGGCGAGCCGAACCACCTTAAATTCTCTACGTGTTGATCGTTTTTCTAGATTTTGTTTGGATTGAAGTTAGCATTTTAGGGTTTGCTGTAAACTGTTGTCTATTGAAGTGTTGTCTGAGGATTTGAGCTGTGATCTCCAACAAGTGGCGCCGTCTGTGGGAACTCCGGCCGATTAGCAGTCAAATAGAATGTCAGGCATGTGGAGAAGTTCACTGGAAGTGGTGATTTCACATTGTGGAAGGCTAAAATGGAGGTGGTTTTGATACAACAAGGTTGGGAAGATGCAATAAGTGATGAACCTGCTGAATCTTCATCATTATCGGCTGAAGATCGATCCAAGATCTGCAGAAAATCAAGGAGCTTTATCATACTTTGTTTGGGAGAGAAAGCATTGCGAGAGGTTTATCAGGAGAAAACTGCACTTGAGATATGGAGGAAATTGGAGGCTCTATATCAGACCAAGTCTCTTGCAAATCGGTTGTTCTTGAAACAAAGATTAATATCTTTCAAGATAGTAGATGAAAAGAGGATCCTGGAAAACCTGGATGAA
This sequence comes from Scutellaria baicalensis, assembly GCA_005771605.1. Taxonomy (NCBI): domain Eukaryota; kingdom Viridiplantae; phylum Streptophyta; class Magnoliopsida; order Lamiales; family Lamiaceae; genus Scutellaria; species Scutellaria baicalensis. The sequence continues at coordinate 49,493,968 of CM016721.1, read as the reverse complement.
TTTAACAAGATCGTGCATGATCTTGAAAACATAGAAGAGAAACAGAAAGATGAAGACAAAGCATTACTTCTACTCAATTCTCTTCCAAAGTCTTTTCAATCATTCAAGGATGTTACAGTGTATGGTAGAGTAATACTTCTTATTCTAGAAGAAGTCCAAATGGCTATTAGATAGAGCTAGGGTCTTGGGCACTGAATCAGAAATAAGAAACCAAAATCTTGGTGAAGGATTAAATGTGAAGGCCAAGAAGTTCAAAAGGGGAAACCAAAACAACAATCAGTCCAAGTCTGAAAATTCAAACTCTAGGCAAGACAATGAAGGTCCAGAAGTGAGGAAATGTTTTGCATGTCACAAGTCTGGGCACATTAATTAAGAGGAATTGTCCGGAGAGAAAAAAGAAGAATATGGCAAACAACAACCCTCAGCAAGCTGCAGTTGCTCAAGAACAATATGACAGTGCAGATATTCTTTGTGTTCTAAATTGTGAGATAAAGGATGAGTGGGTGCTAGATTTTGGATGCTCATTCCATATGTGCCCCATAAAATCCTGGTTTGAAGAATTAGAACTGAAAGAAGGAGGCCTAGTACTATTGGGTGATGACCACTCCTGCAGAGTTAAAGGAACTGTCAACATTAATCTGAAACTGCATGATGGCAAAATCAGAAAATTAATAAATGTCAGGTATATTCCTAAACTCAAAAGGAATATAATCTCTCTTGGCTTATTGAATGCTGCATGATGTGAGTTTAGAACTCAAAACGGTGAGATCCAAGTCACCAAAGCCGAAGTACTAGTGATGAAAGAGATCAAAGCAAATGGGCTATACATTCTGGAAGGATCAACTGTCATAGGAGGAGCTGCACCAGTAATTGAGAAAGATCAAGCAATCATTTGGCGGCTTGGGCATATAGGAGAAAAAGGTCTCCCGGAGCTATCAAGACAAAAGCTCATAGGTACAGGAAGCACTCTAATGATTCCTAAGTGTGAGCAATGCATCTTGGGAAAACTAACAAAGTCTTAATTTCCAAAAGGTACACACAACATTGTAAGTCCCATTGACTATGAACATTCTGATATATGGGGTCCAGCAAGGGTAGAGACACATGGTGGGGGAAGATATTTCATTACATTTATAAATGACTGTACTAGAAAGGTATGGGTCTATGTTTTGAAACACAAATCTGATGCTTTTGAGAGGTTTAAAGAATGGCTGATACAACAAGAAAACCTAACTGGAAAGAAACTTAAACACTTAAGGACTGATAATGGTTTGGAGTACTTGTCAGAGGAGTTTCGGAGTTTCTGCAGGGATAGGGGCATATCTAGACACAGGACTGTGGTAGCTACACCCCAACAAAACGGGGTTGCTGAGCGCATGAACAAAACTCTGCTTGAAAGAGTCAGATGTCTTCTACTGGATGCTGACCTACCAAAATCATTTTGGGGAGAAGCAATATCAACTGCAACATTCCTGGTGAACAGAAGCCCTTCATCGTCAATTCAATTCAAATCTCCTAATGAGGTATGGTATTCTAAAACTCCTAACTACTCTTTTCTGAAAGTATTTGGATGTCTAGACTTTGCACACACAAGAAATGACAAACTGGAAGCCAGAGCAATTAAGTGCATCTTTATTGGATATCCAAGTGGAGTGAAAGGATACAAGTTATGGAGCCTAGAATCTGGAACCCCAAAGTGTTTTATTAGTAGGGATGTAGTGTTTAAGGAGAAAGTTATGGGATACAAGCAGCACTCTCCAGCAACAGAGCCAAGAAATGTCTCTGAAGGAAACTCAGATACACAACATACTGAGGTTCAGGTGGAGCTCCAATCACAATCAAATAACCAGGATGGAAATGAGGAAGGAAACTCAGACTCCAGTGACAGTGATTCTGAAGATGATGATGGCCATAACCAACCACCTGATCAGGAGGAAGAAACTCAAGATTTAACCAATTACAACCTAACAAGAGACAGACAAAGAAGAATGATAAACCCTCCTATCAGATATGGCCAAGCTGACATAGTGGATTATGCTCTATGTGTGGCTTAGGATATTGAATATGAAGAGCCTGCTACCTACAAAACAGCTATGAGATCAAAGGACAGTGACAAATGGGCACAAGCAATGCAAGAGGAGATTCTGTCATTAGAGAAGAACAACACCTGGGAACTAGTAAATAGGCCTGAAGGAAATAAGCTAATTGGCTGCTAATGGATCTTCAAGAGGAAAATTGAAGTAGCTGCAAAAGAGCAAATCAGGTTCAAGGCTAGATTGGTAGCCAAAAGCTACACCCAGAAGGAAGGGATAGGCTACAATGAAATATTCTCTCAAGTTGTGAAACATGTATCCATAAGAATACTCTTAGCATTGGTAGTATAAGAAGACATGAAACTACAACAGTTGGATGTAAAAACAGCTTTCCTCTACGGGAATTTGAATGAAACTTTATACATGAACCAGCCTGAAGGATTCATAAAATCAGGGGAAAAGAATAAGGTCTGCCTGCTAAAAAGATCTCTCTATGGCTTGAAACAAAGTCCCAGGCAATGGTACAAGAAATTTGACAGCTTCATGATGGGTATTAGCCTAGAAAGATGCAATTATGACAGTTGTGTGTACTTGCAGAAAGAAAACAAGGTAGTTAATTTATACTTATCTTCTCCTATATGTTGATGATATGCTCATAGCTAGTAAGAGCATGGAAAGAATCAGAGCATTAAAGGAAAAACTAAGGTCTCAATTTGAGATGAATGATCTTGGAGATGCAAGGAGAATGCTGGGAATGGATATAAAAAGAAATAGAGAAAAGGGATGAATTTTCTTGTGTCAAACATACTATATCAAAAAGGTTTTGAAGAGATTTCTCATGCATGAATCAAAGGCTGTAACTACACCTTTGGGAACTCAGTTTAAACTCACAGCAGAAGAGAAACCTAGAGATGAAGCTGAAAAGAAATATATGTTTAATGTCTCTTATTCTAATGTTGTGAGGAGTATGATGTACTCCATGGTCTGCAGTAGACCGGATATATCATATGCTATGAGCAGGATTAGCAGGTTTATGGCTGATCCAGGAAGAATGTATTAGGAAGCTGTAAAATGGATGTTAAGATACCTTCAAGACACTACAGAATTAGGCTAGTTTTCAGCAGTAAACTAATGTGGCTAACCCTCTTGAAGGCTATGTAGATGCAAATTTTGCAGGGAATCCAGATACAAGGAAGTCCACTACTGGATATATTTTTAAGCTATATGGAACAACAGTGAGTTGGAAGGCTATGCAACAATTCACAGTGGCTTTATCCAGCAGATATGCTAACAAGGTTCTTCCAGGACCAAAGTTTGTGTTTTGCAGGGATTTGGTTCAGGTTAAAAGCTGGACCGAAGTTCATGAAGGTTAATCGAAGTACAGGTTGAAGGATCGAATGATTTCATGTGTTGAGGTGGAGAATTGTGACATATCAACTTGGAAATAATTCAGGAAGCTCAGAACCGGAATCGGATTGCGAAGAACCGGGCTGGATCAAGGTGAACCGGACTCTGGAAGGAAATTCATAACTACCGGTTCCTGGTAGTTATGGCTAGGGTTCTAAGGCGCAGAATCAGTTTTAGAAATGGAAATTCGTTGCTAGCCGTTGGTTAGTTTTAGCAATTGATTGAGAGGTTCTTCTACCCATATATATGTATATCTGGTTAGAGCAGATTAGAATAATTCATTGTAATTTGCGAGCTAAGGGTATTAGGGTTTATAGAGAGTGATAGAACCCTAGTTTTTTGGACTTTTCTCTTGTAAGCTGATTTCAGCGACTGATTCCTAGTGCATTGAGTTCGATTCTTTGACAGTGGATGTAGGCCGATGTGGCGAGCCGAACCACCTTAAATTCTCTACGTGTTGATCGTTTTTTCTGAATATTGTTTTGGATTGAAGTTTAGCATTTCAGAGTTTGCTGTAAACTGTTGTCTATTGAAGTGTTGTCTGAGGATTTGAGTTGTGATCTCCAACACTTACAGTCCCAGCAATCACCACTAGCTGTCCCAATACATATATAAATTGAATTGATATCTCTTATAAGTTACTCAAGAATATAATAGCTTAATGAGTTAATCATAGTTAAGTGCATATATGTACCTCATCAAAAGCACCAAAATGGCTATCTTCATAATTGCCTAGATAAAATCCTCCTACGGTGTACCTGCACCATATATATTTGATTCAAACACACATGAAAAACCCGAAAGCAAATTACAACAAAATTAGTTACAGTAATATTTGAAGTTTCGACAAGTTTGAGTTCTGTGGGGCCGGATGAAAGGTCTAATGGTCTCAGCTTTAACAAGATGAATCTGATAAAGTCCACTCCACTGCCCTCCAAATAAATTAATTTTCAAAAAACGAAGCTTTAATACATTGAAAGTAATAATATATAGTAAAAAGGTATACTGTAACTTGCCTGCCCTTGTAAATGGAGTGAGAGTTTGGAATTAATGGAGATGGTTTTGGTAGCAGGATCCCATTCCCATCCATCACCATACAAACTATATGTCCTATGGATCTATCTTCTCTTTCTTCTTTTTTCTATCTTTCATTTTTTTTTTGCAAGTGTTTATATTGATGAGGAGTAACGTGATGGTGGGCCCTCATCTAATTTCTTTTTTCTGTATTTTCTATTGAAGTTACTATATTAACATTTGTTTTTTGTTTCGACGTGCTAACATTTTATTTACTATGTATGGGTTGTTGATTAGATTAAATGTTTGGCTGCTCTTTATAATAAAATGGAAGGCAGTAATTATCTCTTGCTAATGTAAAATTTTGGATTGTTTCCTACAGAATCTGATTCCAATACTATTAAATCCATGATTTAAAATAATATACAAAAACTATCGATTTGGAACTTAAAATAAAATTTTCAACAAGTGAAGATGCGACTGATTTACAACTATGAATTAGGACCCCTGGATGCTTGTTGTATTTGCCAAGATTCAATATCTTATTGCCAATTTCACACACAAGTTTCATAGCATAGCAGCCAAGGATGAGTTGGATTCATTAGGTCCTTCAATATTTTCAGAAAAGAAACGAGAGACAGTATAAAACATTGTTCATTACGATTATAAGAAAGAATATAATCAAACCAAGAGAATTTCGAGTCATTTTTTGATGAACATGATCCGCCATAATCTCTTCGATCCCTTCGTTTATGTGCCAGAACATAAAGGTATTTGAAGCTTGTAATGATAGGTACAATATATCAACTCTTATTTGAAGTCTTCACCAGTAATCCCCACAGGAACACTCTCCAGATTTGAAGTGATGAAATCTATTTGAATCTCTAACCACAATTGTTCGTCCAGTAACAAACGACACCCGTTTGGCAAAACAATGGCAATCTTTACATGCTCTCAGATTCTTGAAAACCACTATTGGTACACTGGCTGGTGTTGATATGAGCCCAAATGCAATTGCAAGCCTCTCACTGTGAACCAGAAGCTGCTCTTTCCTCCCCGGCAAAATACTCATCACATCATCTTCAGTTAAAAGTGCATTTTCTTTCTCCATATCAGAAATTTCCAGTTCCTCCAATTTTGAGTAAATCTCTTGTGTTTGAGGATGGTGTTGATCGCCCACTACAAAGCGGTGTACTTTGTTCTTAACTGTGATCCAGCTACAACCAATCTCTTTTCGTAGACCTCTTTCAGACATGAGCTTTCTAACACTTGCAGCTTCATCCCACCTCCCAGACAAAACATGCAAGTTGAACAAGAGAATATAAGCAGCAGTGTCAGTTGGGGTCCAGTTGAAGGAGCTTCTCAGCAGCAAATTTGCCAAACTCGTACTCCCGGTGGATTGAGCACCCTCCCAATAGACTTTTCCAACTCATTGCATCAGGTTCAAATGGCATAGAGTTTAACAAATCATGAGCCTCGTTCAATAGACCAGCTCGAGAGTATATGTCAATCATGCAATTGAAGTGGTCGATGGTTGGCTTCACACCATGCTCACTGCTCATTGAGTCTAAAAGTTGTTTTGCTTCTTCAACCAAACCAGCATGGCTACAAGCAGTAAAAACAGCCACAAAAGTAATTGCATTCATTCCAACACCAGAAGCCTGCATTTTCTTAAAGAGGGTCAGAGCTTTGAAAGCATTGCCATGGTAAGCACAGCCAGCAATTATAGCCGTCCAAGCCACAGTATCAGGTGCATCCATTGATTCAAACGCTTTATACGCATAGTCCAATCTTCCACATTTAGCATACATTGTGATCATGGCGCTCTCTCCATAAAGATATGAGACGAGTCCTCTTTTTATTGCATCTCCATGAGCTTGAGAACCAAAGTTGAAATCAGCAAATGTTGAGCAAACTTGGAAAACGCTTGTGTATATGAATGCATTCAAAGCAGCACCTTCACCTCTTAAAGACTTGAAAACATTAATGCATTTTTCAAATTCCCCAATTTGAGAATAACCACATAATATAGCACTCCAAGAGACATCATTTGGTTCAGTTATCCCCTTAAATGCCCGATTAGCAGAGTCGATATCTCCACATTTAACGTAGAAATCCACAAGGGGCGTACCCACAAAGACCTCGTTTTCCATCCCAAGTTTAACAATTAAAGCATGAGCTTGCTCTCCCATTTTACGATCGGTCATCACAGCACAAGCCTTTAGAGTTGTAGAAAACACAAACCCATCCAATTCAACATTCTCATCTGCCATCCTCTTGAAATATCTCAAGACCTCCTCATGCCTATCTGCTTGAGCACAGCCCACCATCATTGTCGTCCAAGAAACAGCATTCTTTTCATGCATCAGACCAAAATTCAGCTCGGCACTTTCCATACGCCCACATTTAGCATACATATTACATATCACGGTGTCAATGTCCACACTATTAGTAAATCCCAACTTAATCACTTGACAATGCAACTGTTTGCCAATCTCCAAATACGAAGAATCTGAAAAAGACTTCAGAAGACTGATATAAATAGCAGGATTTGGCTTAATATTTGATTCTTGAATTCTTAAATACAACTCGAAAGCATTTTTCATCAGCCCTTCATCAGCATATGCAGAGATAATTATAACCCACGAAGCCATAGTTCTCTCAGTCATTTCGTCGAACAGTTTCCGAGCATCCGAAAGAGCTCCCACAATCACAATACATCTGAAGGACATGATTAACGAGAAAGAGAGGAGAATTTTCTGATAAACGTTGATGAATTAACTTTCCAAACCTTAAGGACCTCAGCTGTGAACATGCTTCAAGTAAATGCTTATACGATTGAGGAGCGACAGGAATGTCACACCGGTCCATTACGAGAAGGAACTCATGGGCCTCTTTGAGCTTATCCTGTTTGGAAAGGGTAACTAGATGAACATTTTCGAGTTCTCCGTGCTGAGTACTGGGGTCCTTGAGTGGAATTTTGTTGGATTTGAGGGACACCCATGAAGGAATTTTGGTGAAATTGGCTGTTCTTGATTTCGAAAATTGTCAGTGTGGGGAATTGATGCTCGATAAAATGTTGAATTTAGATAATGGAGAGTTACCATAGATTTCAGACCGTGAATTGGAGCTCTCAGATGAGAATTGAAGGTATAAATACACGAACATGCAGACCAAAAAATCCAAATGTACGTGTACGATGTTTCTGACAGAGGTTGCAATGTTGGTCATGTAAATGGATCTGGCAGCTCAAGCAATAATGTGGGCTACAATTTCAATATCAAAATAACTATTGGGCCCATATGGCCCGATCCAATAGGCAGTGGCCCAATCTACAGCCTACACAAGTCACTTTTTGAATGCATATTTATCGAATGAAAAGAAACGACTAGTGAATGTGGATTTGAAAAGATGACAATGAAGAAATGATTCCAGCATATGATCGTTAATAACTAACTCAATTTTTAAATATCAAATGTTACCCAATTTTTAAATCTCAACTCTTATAATAAAAATACAATCATGTGATTTCAAATATAGTTATTAATTAGTCATTCCATCTTTAAATTTCAACAATTGACTCAGTCTTGTGTCTCTGAGGCACAGTGCCCCCAACTTGACCACTGCATGTTGTTAGATATATGTTCTTCAAGTATCACGTATATGTTTTAAGGTATTATTTACATATAGAACAAAATAATCGATATTTTTAGTAAATAAACAAGTAATACATTAAGGACATAAACGTGATACGAAAAGAGTATATACATAATATCTATCACTGAATAAAATGTAATACTTTAAGAATATGCACATGATATCTTAAGAATACATATGTTACACACACCTTGAAGCATGAATCTAAGTGTACCCAGGAGTATATAAGTTTTTACCTCAACCGTCTAATAAAAATTGGAAAAACAAATACTTCTCAAACCACAATCAGCTCATGTCAATTTTAACCTTTTATTAGAAGTTAACACTTATGTTTATATCTACTTATCTCAGATTCTTATTGTTACAAAAAGTAGTTAGAAAATTACCAAATTATTACACAAAATATAGTTAAAAAGTTAGGGGAGAAAAAAGAGGGAAAAGAAGAGTCATATGAATTTTATATGGAGTAAATGTGCCAAATGAAAATATTTAAGGAAATAACTTTTTTAACATCCAACACTTTGATGTGTACTTTTCTACCACAAAAGATAATAAAGTGACTTTTTCTACACTATTTTGACTCGGTCATGGAGAAATGATTGATTACTAATTGAGTGATGATATATTCTATTTATTTATATTATTATTTAACTGTTGATTTATCCAACAAATCATATAAATTGATAAAAGTAATTAAATTGATAAATGAGGCTCGATTAATAGAGGAAAAATGAGGATCGTTTAATTGAATGATTTTAGGTATATTGAATTGAAACTGTTTGAAATTAAACTAGTCATTGTAAATAATTAAACGAATTTGTAAATATTAATCGAGCCACTAATTTCCTCTATTAATCATTTAAAAAACACAATTAATAGTGTATTAAACCAAATTTGTTTGGTTACTCGAACCACTATGTCAAATACATAGTGGTTCGAGTAACAGTGTATAAAACAAATTTTGTTTGGTTACTCGAACCACTATGTCAAATACATAGTGGTTCGATTAATAGTGTATTAAATCAAATTTGTTTGGTTACTCGAACCACTATGTCAAATACATAGTGGTTCGAGTAACCATGTAAAAAACAAATTTTGTTTGGTTACTCGAACCACTATATCAAATACATAGTGGTTCGATTAATAGTGTATTAAACCAAATTTATTTGGTTACTCGAACCACTATGTCAAATACATAGTGGTTCGAGTAACCATGTAAAAAATAAATTTTGTTTGGTTACTCGAACCACTCGGACCAAATTCAATTAAACGAACCAAATTCAAATTCAGTTACTCGAACCACTCGAACCAAATCAATTAAACAAACCAAATTCAATTAAATGAACCAAATTCAAATTCAATTACTCGAACCACTATGACCAAATTAAATTAAATTAAATTAAATGGTTCGATTAAAGTAAATTAAATTGAACGAACCACTCCAATTAAATTGAACTACTATTCATTCAATTAAATGAACCACTATTTATTTAATTGGAGTGGTTCGTTCAATTTAATTAGTGGTTCATTTAATTGAATAATAGTGGTTCAATTTAATTAGTGGTTCATTTAATTAGTGGTTCATTTAGTTGAATAAATAGTGGTTCAAATTCAATTACTCGAACCACTCGAACCAAATTGAATTAAATTAAATTAAGTGGTTCGATTAAAGTAAATTAAATTGAACGAACCACTCCAATTAAATTGAACCACTATTCATTCAATTAAATAGTGGTTCATTTAATTGATTAAATAGTGGTTCATTTAATTAGTGATTCATTTAATTGAATAAATAGTGGTTTAATATAATTAGTGGTTCATTTAATTGAACTAGTAGTGCACCCACGCGATGCGCGACTTGCTATATAATATAATAACTTTTTATTGTTGATAATATATTGTAATCTATATTGTATCTAAATTGTTAAATGTTTTTTTAATTCTTTTTGTAATATATACTATTGTAATGTTAAATGGTTTTTTTTTTTTTTGGTAATGATATTACATATAAACGGATTTGGATAATCAAAATAGTATTGGTAATATCTCATTATATCTGAAAAAGCTTTCCATCTCGATTTTTCTTCTTTTTTTGACGTTTCTAACCTCCATTTCATACTAGCTCATTCTCATCAAGTGAGAGTGATTATATATGTATTGATTATATAGTATAATGGCTTTCATCTAGGTTTTTCTTCTTATTTCAATCACTTTTTTTTTTCTTTTGATATTTCTAACCTCCATTTGATGCTACTTCATCCTAATTACATAAGAGTTATTACATATACATTACTTATATTGTACAATAACTTTCATCTCAATATTTCTTTTTCTTTTAATATTTCTAGCCTACATTTCATCTATTTCGTTCTTATTAAATGAGTAATTATATATACATACATTGCTAATAGGGGAAATTGACTTTCATCTCAATTTTTCTTCTTATTTTCGTCACTAATTTTCTTCTTCTTTTGATATTTCAAGCCTCCATTATTTTTCTTTTTGTTTTGATATTTTAAACCTCCATTTCAATAAGCTAGTTCATCCTCATTTAGTGAGATTTCCATCTTCATTCATGCATTTCTTATATAGTAGTAAGACAATGACTTGTAGATGAAGCCTAATCTTAATGACTTGATATGAAAGTTTGATTCAAAATTATTAAATTAATTTAGAAAACCAAAATTAAATTAAAAAATTACTCAAATTGTCCAATAATTTTTAGGAGCTTGTCCAATAAGATACTTAAAAGTTTTTTTTTAGTTTTCCTTTTCCTTTTTTTTCCTATTGGCTAATAGTTTTGCTATTGAATGACAAATTGGTAATAAACACCAACTATTGTCATTTTAGATATAGCATATATATAAATTTAAATAATTATATTTTTCATATTCTTTTATGTATATTGTAATATTAAAAAATATCGAATACTTATACTCACATTACGAAATATATACTTCTAACATAAAATACTTTCGTATTAACTTCTAACTTCATAAAACTTTAAAAAATGTATTATCTTGAACATTTATGTTTAAGTACATGAATTTCAAAATTGATCTATTAAATATTTTATCACAAAATATATATTAAAATAAAAAGACGTTTTAAAAAGAAGACACATGAGTATGTTAATATGAAAAAACAATTTTTCTACAATAAATTATATTATGTAGATTTTATTTACTTTAGAAACTTTTAACTAAGTCTTTTATAATTTATAATTATTTAAAGAAATTAATAATATGTGTAATATAATACATAAAAAATATAATTTATCTCTCTCTTTCATTATAATGTATCATTAATCAAGAATTGCATATGATTCTCTTTTCTTTTTTATTATAATATTTGAAAACTTATCAAGAAAGTCATGTATTTTAAAATTATTAAATTAATTTAGAAAAACAAAATAAAATCTTGAAAAACTAAAATAAAAAGAAATTATTTATACATCATCAAATTGATGTGACATTTTTAGGAGGGAAAGTGGCAAATTAGTAATTATTGTCAACTTGTTTGCTTTTAGTATAATATAGATATAAATGTATTATTAACAAAAATTTATATATATTTTTCTTTTATTTTTTATTATAATATTTGATAGCTTATCAAGAAAGTCATGTAATTTAAAATTATTAAATTAATTAAGAAAATTAAAATGAAATCTTGAAAAAGTAAAAGAAAAAAAATATTTTACATATCATCAAATTGACGTGACATTTTTAGGAGGGAAAGTGACAAATTAGAAATTTTCTCCAACTTACTTGCTTTTAGTATAATATTTTTTATTATAATATTTGATATCTTATCAAGAATGTCATGTAATTTAAAATTATTAAATTAATTTAGAAAATTAAAATGAAATCTTGAAAAACTAAAAGAAAAATAAATTATTTTACACATCATCAAATTGATGTGACATTTTTAGGAGGGAAAGTGGCAAATTAAAAAATTTCTCCAACTTGCTTGCTTTTAGTATAACTAGTATTTCACCTGCGCGATGCGCGATTTATTATTTATTTTGATTGTTATATTTAAAAGTTATTTATAAGTCATTTATTATTCTAAATTTTGTATAATATGGAAATATAATTTTCAACTCTTTTATTGATTTTTAAAGTTATATTTTATTATTAAAAAATTATTGAGTAATGTAGAGTTTTAATTGAAGAAAGTAGAATTTGGTTGACCCCTATCTCGCGTGTGTTATTCGAACTTTTTTGTGCATTCGTTTTATTGTGACATGTCATTCTACATTATATTTGACAATATTAAAATGTTGGAATACAAATTTTGTAAATAATTTAAACAACGAATTGAAAGCTTATATTCTATTTCTCTTTTGAATAAAAATATATTAATGGCCGTTGGCTTGATAGATATTTTGATTAGTATCATTTAACAATATAAGTTTTGAAATCTTTATTTATGTACAAAATTTCTCATAATTACAAAAAATATATTATAATTTCTTTTAACTTTAAAATTGATAATATGAATAATTATAAATATTAAGTAATTTTAGTAACAAAAAAGGAAAAATATAATGAATTAACAACTTGAAAGCTTACATTTTATTTGTTTTTATTTTTCGTTGAACTTTTTTCACGACTTGATAGATAATTTAATAAACTAATGATTTTTAGAATTAATTAAATGTGACCAAGAACAATATAAGTCTTGAAATATTTATTCATATACAATTACATTTCTCATAATTACAAAAATATCTTAAAATTTGTTTAACTTTAAAATTGATAATAAGAATAATTATAAGCATTAAGTAATTAAAGTTAGCAAAAACAATTAAATTCAGAAAAATTGAAAACTTACATCTATTTGTTTCTTTTTTTTGTTGAATTTTTTTTATTGGATCAATAAATAATTCGAGCTAATGATTCTTAGAGTTGGTCAAAATTGTTCAATCAACAATATAAATTTTGTGATCAACTTTGAAATATTTACTTGCACACAACATTTTGCAAAATTATAAAAAAATATCCTAAAATCTATTTAACTTTAAATTTGAGAATGAAAATAATTTTAGACATTAAATAATGATAGTTAATACACAAAAATTAAATTATTGCTCACTATTGTACAAAGTTAATCAACAACACCAACAAATAATAATACATAATAGTAGTAGTAATAATAATGATGATGATGATGATGATGATGATGATTATAATAATTCTAAGTATAAATAGTAAAATATACCATATTGAAAAGAGTGCTAAATGATATGATTAATTTTATTGAAAAACTATTATTTATATAAATATTTTATTGCTCATTGATGTGACATTTTTAGAAGGGAAATTGACATTCTTGTAAATTCTTCCAAAGGTCTTCTTTTTATATATATATAAATATAGATATAGATATAGATATAGATATAGATATAGATGAATAGTGGTTCAATTTAATTAGTGGTTCATTTAATTGAATAAATAGTGGTTCAATTTAATTAGTGGTTCATTTAATTGAATAAATAGTGGTTCAAATTCAATTATGTTATAAATTATCATTATTATGGACATTACTCCTTTAAACCTTTCATCTCTTATGACCTTTGAGATTCATATTTTTGTATATATATAATTGTACTCAAAGGAATGATGGAGTTGATGAATAAAATCGTCTTCTCAATCTTGTCTTATTTTCTATTTTTGTTACTTTTATATGTTAATTATATATTGCTCTACAAAGAAGATACATTGGATCAAAGATTTTACAACACGTTAGCAGCACGAGTCTCTACCGAATTTGAGTTGCGCCTTAGGAAAAAATCGTGTCTTTCCTGAAAGATATTTTTCTTTGAATCAATCATAGTATCCAATTTGTCGTTACGATTACAATCCAATACAATAGTCTTACAAATTCTAATTATGCCTAGCAAATTAATTAGTAATCTTCATTATCACCTTTAAGGAATTATCATATGACAATTTATATGGTTGATGCACGCATACAACTATTCTGAATTTTTTTTAGCATCTAAAACTTTTTTTGAAAAGGAAAACAATTGTTGCTAAGATATAACAAACTCCCGTTGTTGGCAATGAAGTCTACGTTAGTTTGTATAACTTTGTATAGATTTATAAATTAGAATGCTCTGAATATATTCTGTTAACGAGCACTTAGTTAATCTAATGGTTTATTCCCATGATATATTCTTATGTTATATTCTTTAGTTCACAAGACTTTAATTGACCCATAGTGTCATGGTGGAATGAGATTTTTAAGTTGTATGAACTAGTAGGAAATGATTGCACATCTAATATTATATTGTTTGTCGGAATTAATTATTGATCTAGTAGTGTTTTGCAACATGATCACAGTGGATTGCTGCTAGACTATTGAAATAATGGCATTCGAATAGAGCTAAATCTATCTCCAAATTGTTGAGTCTTATGCAGTGATCAAGAAGTACTCCAGAAGAGTCCAATGAATTGTGAATGAAGTTTATTTTTAAATTCTTCTTCATCCTGTGAGGACATGGATAAACACAAGAGTCCCTTGATACTTTAATGAGACATGAATTCATGCTAACAAAGGCAATCGTTAATACTTATGCTTGCAAAGAGATTCCTTACTGGTTCAATGTAGTTAACCTTAGATTCGGAATGGATCGGTTAACATTCCATTAGGGAGCCTAGTCTTGACTTCACCATATGTGATATTTTCTCATTACTTCCATGATCTCTAATAATAATTAGAGAATCTCCATCTTGTGGCAATCATCACCTTTCTTTCTTGTTTTAGTGATGGATCGGTTAATCACCTGTATATTAGTTTTCAAACTTTTCTACTGATCATTGTATAATTCTCGTATTATTTGGTTTGAATCTCCTATCTTTCTTGAACAAATTCATGGAGATATATGTGGACCAATTTATCCAATATTAGGACCATTTCGATATTTCATGGTCTAATGGATGTCTCTACTAGGTGGACTCATGTGTGTTTATTATTCACTCGAGATAATGCTTTCACAAAATTCATTGCAAAAATTATTGAACTTCGGCCCAATTTCCTGAATATCCAATTAAATGGATTAGAATGGATAATGTTGGGGAATTCACTTTGAAAGCATTTGATGACTATTGTATTAAAGTGGAGCATTCGATTCTTTACGTCCACACTCGAAACGGTCTAGGTGAATCATTGATCAAACATATCAAATTAATCGCTAGACCTTTACTACAAAATTCCAACTTCCCAATTTCATGTTGGACTCATGCAATTTTGCATGCTGATTTTTCTAACTCAAATACGTCCAATTGCATATATACAATTAGTGTGTGGGCAAGAACGAAACATTTCCTATCTACAAATTTGTTGATGTGCAGTATACGTTCCAATATCACCACTATAGGGCCCTCAAAGGAAACTAGGTATCGATATTGGATTTAAATCTCCATCCATTTTGAAATGCCTAGAGCCCATTTTCAGCTCGTTTCGCTGACTGCACATTGATAAGAAAAATTATCGGCATTAGGGGGAGATAATAGTTAATAATTAATAGAACGCCAAGAAATTTTATTGGATTTGGAAAATCTTTAATATTTAGATCTACGCACTAGTCAATTAGAACTAGAAGTTCAGAAAATAATTATCTTGCAGTATTTAGCAAGTAATCTGTCAGATATGTTTATTGATCATAATGGAGTGACAATATCACATATATCTGCTATGAATGGACCACCAAGAGTGGAAATATAAATATATATGATGTAAATCTGCGCTTGAAGCGTGAAAGGCCTATGATTGCAAAAGATAAAAATCCGTGGAAACAAAAACTAACAAAAATATTCAGTCACTCAAAATATCTCCTCAAGAGATTCGTCCCGAAGACGAAAAATCATAATAATAATGCACGTGCACAAAATAATGAAAACACTAGGATTGTGGAACGGCCAGATCAAAATATTTTGGAAAAGAATGAGGATCTGGTTGATATAAATATCAAAGTTGCAACTAATATTATAGATATGTGATAAACTCAATATATGAATATTATTGTTGTCGACAACATGCTTGCCTCCAAAATTGCTCTTATCATCTATAAAGATAATCTGAATCCAGAACCCAAGATAATGGCTGAGTGTCAGAAACACTCAAATTGGGTAAGATGAAAAGATGCAATTGAGGTCAAAATAGACTCGCTGAACAAAATAAAAGTTTATGAATTTGTCGTACATACCCTTAAGGATGTTATCCCTGTATGATATTCATGGACTTTTGTATGGAAAATAAATGAAAATAATTAGGTACAAAGCGAGGCTAGTAGTTCAAGGGTTCCCGTAGAGACCCGTTATTGAATTTGATCAAACACATTCTTCTATTATGAATGATATAATGTTCCACTACTTAATATCTCTGGCAGCAAATATAAATTGAAAAATGCATCTAATAAACATTGCTACCGTATATCTACACAAACCTTTAGTTATTAATCTCTGATAGATTTTACAATCTCTTAATGAGGAAAATGAGAATTGTAATACATATCAAATTATAAAGATCATTAGGTGATCTACATTCATTGTGTAGAATTCGATACAAATCGGGTAAGTGAATTCTTCCTGAAGAATGATTATATTCAAATAATGATGCATTTACTTGAGTGATTATAATGATGCAAATATGAGATGAATATTGTATCATTTTTATATGTTAATTATATGCATTTTTATATGTTAATTGAAGAAGCAAGTTCGAATTTAAAAATTGAATTTGAAATGAAAACATTAGGTAAGATCAAATATTGTCTCGACCTGCAGATCGAGCATTTCTCTGAAGGAATTTTCATACACCGGTGAGGATTTAAAATGATTCTACATGGGTATTCCTCATCCACTTAGTAAACCAAAGGTTGTCGGATCCTTTGAAGTGGATAAAGGTTGATCGTTTAGACCTAAAGAAAATACTGAAAATATATAAGAACCAGAAGTTCCTTACTTAAGTGCAATTAGTGAATTACTTTACCTTGGAAATTGCACTAGACTTGATATTATCTACTTGTAAAGATTTAGTGCTCTCCAACAAAATCTATAAGTGGAGGTACATCATTTTCATTAAAATGTGTTAAAAATCTATGGTTATCACCTCCTGAAATCATTGTGATATTGTTATTCCTTATGAAGTCTAACAAAAAATGTGTATGATTGAATTTTTTTTATTTGATAAAATAGATTTGTGAGTCATGTGGTATTAGTAAATATTTTATATTTCTCAGTCATTTATGAGGATAATGCAACTAGTATTGCTCAAATGTGTAGCGGTAATATGAAATGAAAATTTAATAAAACCGATGAACTCCATAAGAGTTGTGAAATTATACAAAAAGTACCTCAAGTGACAAATCTTGCAGATTTGTCTACTAAATCCCCACCTACATCTACTTTTGAAAAATATGCACATGGTATCGAAATGTGTGGTCATGGAAGATTATTGTCTTAAGGGGGAGCGTTAAACAATCCTAAATGTTGGGTCTTGAAGACCATTAGTTTTACCTATTTAACCCTGAATGTTAGGTCCTGAAGACCAGCGTTGTACTCTTTTTTCCTTGACTAAGTTTTTTTCCACAGGGTTTTCTTAGTTAAAGGTTTTTAACGAGGCAGCTAGTGTAACACATTAAGATCTTGTATGTCATGTACTTTTTTCTCGTCTAGTTTTTTCCCATTGGGTTTTCTAGCGAGTTTTTAACGAGACATGTACATCAAGACGTAATGTCAAAGGGGGAGTATTATAAATTATCATTATTATGGACATTACTCCTTTAAACCTTTCATCTCTTATAACCTTTGAGATTCATATTTTTGTGTATATATATAATTGTACTCAAAGGAATGATGGAGTTGATGAATAAAATCGTCTTCTCAATCTTGTCTTATTTTCTATTTTTGTTACTTTTATATGTTAATTATATATTGCTTTACAAAGAAGATGCATTGGATCAAAGATTTTACAACAAATTACTCGAACCACTCGAACCAAATTGAATTAAATTAAATTAATTGGTTCGATTAAAGTAAATTAAATTGAACGAATCACTCCAATTAAATTGAACCACTATTCATTCAATTAAATAGTGGTTCATTTAATTGAATAAATAGTGGTTCATTTAATTGAATAAATAGTGGTTCATTTAATTGGAGTGGTTCGTTCAATTTAATTTACTTTAATCGAACCACTTAATTTAATTCAATTTGGTTCGAGTGGTTCGAGTAATTGAATTTGAACCACTATTTATTCAATTAAATGAACCACTAATTAAATTGAACCACTATTTATTCAACTAAATGAACCATTAATTAAATTGAACCACTATTCATTCAATTAAATGAACCACTCACTAATAGTGGTTCAATTTAATTAGTACGTATTTGCAACCGTCTGCTAAAGTTATATCTAGGAACACTCAAACACGTGATATGGCTAAAAGAGTTATGGAATTTAAATATGAATTAATAGAAGAGTTAGCTCAACTTAGAACAAAATTTACTATTTGTTGTGATTGTTGGAAGGATCCTTTCAAATTTAATAATTATATGAGTATTACTTGTCATTGGATTAATAGTGCATGGAATCATAAAAAACGTTTAATTGCTTTTGTATCATTTCAAGAATCCGCAACCGGATTTCATATTGCTCAAGTAATTATTAAAGTTTTAAATGATTATAAGATTTTAACTAAAATATTTGCCGTAGCCTTTGATAATGCATCAAGTAATACCGCTAGCATACCTACCCTTGTTGAATTTTGTAAACCTCCAATACAAGGTGTATTTTTCCATACCCGTTGCATGACTCACGTTTTTAACTTATGTGTTCAAGATGGTTTAAAAGTTGTAGAGAAAGAATTAGTGAAAATTAGGAAAGCAATTAATTATATAACTTCTTCCGTTGCTAGACGTAAATAATGGGCTAGGTTTTGTAAGGATAATGGTATGGAAGTTAGAAAATTTGTTAGAGATGTTGAGATAAGGTGGAACTCAACATATTATATGCTTCAAGATACTTATGATTATAGAGAAATTTTATGTGTTTTTTTGTTGGAAGAGAATGCTCATGAAGTTATGTTACATAGTGATTGTTGGGATTCTTGCACACAATTGTTAGAAATGTTAAAGGTTTTTGAACAAACAACTAAGGACATTAGTGGATGTTATTATCCCACTTCTCCTATAGCATTAGATCAATATGTTAAAGTTGCTTTAATTTTTCATGCTTTTGTTGATTATGATTCTTTGAACCATATACTTATTTTGATGAGATCAAAATGGTTACAATATTTTCATGAAATACCCCCCCCCCCCCCCCCCCCCATTTTTGTGTGCTAAATTATTAGATCCTAGGATTAGAGAAGATGGGCTAGAAGAATTATTAACTATGTATTATAATTTCTTGTTTTCAAATGGGCTTCTAAATGATTATGATGAAGTAAAATATGTGTCTAATCTTAGGGAAGTAGTTGCTAGAGTTAAAGGATATTTGGTTGATTTATTTAGAGAATACAAAACAATACATAGTAGTGAATCTAGTGAAAATGTAAGTGCTAGTGAAAATGTAGGATCTAGTAGTTCTTC
Organism: Scutellaria baicalensis; assembly: GCA_005771605.1. Taxonomy (NCBI): domain Eukaryota; kingdom Viridiplantae; phylum Streptophyta; class Magnoliopsida; order Lamiales; family Lamiaceae; genus Scutellaria; species Scutellaria baicalensis. The sequence goes on along the minus strand of CM016721.1, from coordinate 49,474,257 downwards.
ATCTTCTTCATCTCACTTTGGACTGGTCCTTAGTCAATTCTATAACTTTTACGACATTAGAACACAAAAAAGAGCTAGAAGTAACCCTTCACAAGAATTAGATAATTATTTAAGTGCCACTTTTGAATCAATTGTTTTTTACGACCCAATAGATTTATTGAAGTGGTGGTCACGAAGGACCACAATGTATCCTATTTTAACCATTATTGCTAAGGAACTTTTGCAAGTCCTGCCTCGACGGTTTCAGTTGAACATGCATTTAGTATTGTGGGCCACGCATTGGCTCCGAGACGTGCAAACTTGGCCATTGAGAATGTGCAAAACCTTATGCTCCTTGAAGATTGGTGCAAAGCCAAAAGACGTTCACAACATCTACATAATGAAGCAACATTGGAAGATGGTGGTCTCGATTTGTTTGGCTACGATTTGAACACATCATCCTCTGGCGAAGGCACACCAACCAACTTCGAAGATTATAACTATTGGACCGGCAGGTAAGTTGAGGTAAGAGAACTACGTAAGCTTTGATTCCTTAATTTTATAAATTAAGGATACGTCGGCAATTTCATTATAAATTTGGAAATGAATTTCAATTCCAAAATTATAATGAAACTCAAGCTCTTTCAATTTTTTTTTTCCCCTTCCCAATCTTTTATTTACAAATTTGTAGATAGAATTGAAAACTTGTAATAGATAGAATTTTTTTATGTAAATTTGTAATAGATAGAATCTTATAAATCAAATAAACTTTTTTATGTAAACTCAAGTTGTAATTTTCCAATTTTTTATCAAAAGTTTGTTTACGTAATTATTATTTGTTAGATTTCATATTAGTTATTCTAAAAGATCAATTTAGTCGAAAACAAGTATTAAAAATCAAAATTGGTGATTAAAAAAAAAAATCGGCCGAAACCGGCTTTCCCCTCTCCCCGGTTCGGTCATTCCGGAAACCGGAACCACCTAACCGGATGAACATGTCTACTCACTATTCAATTAAATGAACCACTATTTAATCAATTAAATGAACCACTATTTAATTGAATGAATAGTGGTTCAATTTAATTTGAGTGGTTCGTTCAATTTAATTTACTTTAATCGAACCACTTAATTTAATTTAATTCAATTTGGTTTGAGTGGTTCAAGTAATTGAATTTGAACCACTATTTATTCAATTAAATGAACCACTAATTAAATTGAATCATTATTCATTCAATTAAATGAACCACTATTTATTCAATTAAATGAACCACTAATTAAATGAACCACTATTTATTCAATTAAATGAACCACTAATTAAATTGAACGAACCACTCCAATTAAATAAATATTGGTTCATTTAATTGAATGAATAGTGGTTCAATTTAATTGGAGTGGTTCGTTCAATTTAATGTACTTTAATCGAATCACTTAATTTAATTTAATTGAATTTGGTCATAGTGGTTCGAGTAATTGAATTTGAATTTGGTTCATTTAATTGAATTTGGTTCGTTTAATTGAATTTGGTTTGAGTGGTTCGAGTAATTGAATTTGAATTTGGTTCGTTTAATTGAATTTGGTTCGAGTGGTTTAACCAAACAAAATTTATTTTTTACATGGTTACTCGAACCACTATGTAAAATACATAGTGGTTCGAGTAACCAAACAAATTTTGTTTAATATACTATTAATCGAATCACTATGTATTTGACATAGTGGTTTGAGTAACCAAACAAATTTGGTTTAATACACTATTAATCGAACCACTATGTATTTGACATAGTGGTTCGAGTAACCAAACAAATTGTGTTTTTTAAATGATTAATAGAGGAAACTAGTGGCTCGATTAATATTTGCAAATTCGTTTAATTATTTACAATGACTAGTTTAATTATTCAATTAAACGATCCTTATTTTTTCTCTATTAATCGAGCTTCATTTATTAATTTAATTACTTTTATTAATTTATATGATTTATTGGATAAATCAATTGTTAAATAATAGTATAAATAAATAGAATATATCATCACTCGATCATTAATCAATCATTTCTCCATAACCGAGTTAAAATAGTGTAGAAAATATCACTTTATTATCTTTTATGATAGAAAAATACACATCAAAATATTGAATGTTAAAAAAGTTATTTCTTAAATATTTTGGTGTACTATGTCAAGATTGTATGTTTGAGTAAATATAACACTTTTGTGAATCTTCTCGTCTTCTGTAATCCAAATTCTGTCCCATTGTATGAATTGAAATCCATCTTTGTTGAATTTACTGCATTTTTCAGAGTAGAAATGGTGGAAAGGTTCTTCTTCAACTCCAGTTTGGATTCTCCACTTTGCGCTGATTCTGGAAGGATTACTTTTCTCTCTGGCCCCCCTTGCTCGTAATCTCTCTCTCTCTCTCTCTCTCTCTCTCTCTCTCTCTCTCTCTCGTTTACTGGCAGTGAACAGTGATTACTCTCGTTTTATGCAGAGGAAAAACCTCACTGCTTTTCCAGTTTGCATTCAACTCCGCGGCGGAGGGCAATGGTGTTGTTATCCTCTGCAACCGGCGCAGCCTACAAACTAATCCTCCTTTCCTCTCTCAGGTACCCCAATTTCTGCTATTTTATCTAAACCCTGTTTTCTGATTAATCCCAATTTGTGACTGATGATTTCAGGATGTTGATCCATCATCCGATATATTTCAAAGAATTCAACTCAAGTAATTGTAACTCGCTCTTTCTATCTCCCCTCTGTCGATGATTGTTGACCTAATATGACATTATTCTGATATGCTGAGTAGTGGTAACATTTTTAATTTCATTGACTCAAAGGTATGTTGATGATGAGGAGGGGATCAAGAATTACTTTGCTGCATTCCACCTGCATGATGAATTTCCCGTTTCGATTATTATAGATGATTTTGGGGATTTTTTGGATGAAAGGTAAAATCAATGCATTACTGCTTACCCTACAATTCTGTGGTTTGGTGTTAGCAACTACTTTTGGATTGTTTGATGCTTGTTATAAGTGAACAATACAGTATTAAGTTCCATGTTTGTTTCAAAAATGTTATAAGCTCCTTGGTTTGATTTCTCAAAGGAATTGCCAAGAGAGATACAGCAATCCCCGAGGAAGAGATTTGGCAATGGTCCGAGTCTTAGCACTTTGTCGGAATGCCATTTATCATGCTAAGTGAGCAAATTTCTTCTACACGTTTGGTTTGTTATTCAATTCTTTGATTATAATTGATGGAGGTAACACAATTCGGTTATTTGAGTGTTCCAATATTACCATGGCAGTAAGAGAGGTCGTTGTGGGCTTCTATTCTCGGACACTCACAAAGGTGACTCCTCAAGGCTGCTATACATTTACAAGAGATGGGTTTCCTGCATTTACACTATTAAAGGTAAATTGCATGTTGGGTTGGAGTTTAGCAAGAAGAAAGCACTTCTGTGGTTAGTGTGCATTCGGTATTTGATTTTTGTTATAGTAAGTAAGAGTCCTCTTTGTCTTTTGTTGTAGAAGGTGATGGTTCGGGATCTTTTGTTCTTAAGAAAAGCTATTCAGATACTGCAAGAACGGAGCAAGCAAGATCTGCCAAGTACTCCATAGCACTTCAGTATCTGGCACTAGAGGGTTTTGTTGAGGAAGTTGAATATAAAACTTAATTTCTCTAAACTACTCCTTTTTCTTTACCGATCAGTTTAGATGTTATGTATAGGATACTCTTATATCACCTATGGCTTATTGCAGTTGCTGAGTTCATGACTATAGAAGTAGTCTCGGTGTTTGTTTATTTTCATCATGTTTAATCATAACTCACCTCCTTATTACTCAAGTCACATTACCATCCTGGACAGTGAAAATAGTACACACTTAACTTCTCCACTCACCAGCATTTGTGATATGAATGCAAGTTGCTAATGATCATATTTTTCCTCCAATTTTGCTCTGATTTTCTGATAACTTGAACCATTCGGGGAGTTTATCTTTGATCCTAATTTGATGCTGCTGTACTTGATTGTAGCATATAACCAAAGTAGTGGATTCTGCTGTAATGATATCTTATAAATTACTTCCTAATAATGCTACTTTGCCTTCTAGGCTAATTTGATTGAATTACAGTACTCTCCATAGAATGAAAACTTCATTGGCTAGGAAATATGTGTACTCCATTATTAGCTTCATTGGAGATGAATGAGGGCCTCGCTTTGAGCTGAAAGGTAATTCTTGATCTTTAGACGCAAGTGTCCGTCGTGTTATAACTGGTGAACACTGAACTGCCATTGCATAAACTTATAACTCAAAATACTTTTGCATTACTGCTTCTCTAATGTTTCACCAACTAGCCTTAAATTGTTCCGTTTCCGGTTCGTTTAATGTTGTTTCTGGAAATAATATTTTGGGGATTTCTGTCTGTCCCAACTATAATGAGCTCATAAACTGTTGATTATAATCCTTGTGAGGTGGAGGTGGATTGGTGTTATTACAAAAAAAGCTATTGTATGTAATCTGGATTGTTTAGGCCATATGACTCGAGCAAAAACTATTACAGGCGGCTAAGTGCTCCAATGAATTTAAGAATAGAGGGTTGAATGGTTATGTCTTTGATTTTGGGGGTTGAATGCTGAAACTTTAAAAGTCTTGGAGTTGAAATGTCATTTACCTAAAATATATAAATTTTGGATAAGGGTCTAACTCTAAATAGAGAAAGGTAAACTATGGTCTCTGTCTAATTTGTTTTCTCTGAATTCAAATTTGAAACAGTGGAGAAGTGATTGACTTTACTATTGTATCGATCAATTTTTTGTGAAAAAAATACTCTATAATATTATAATAAAAGCTACAGTATTTGTTAAAGAAAAAATTTAATTGTTTTTTTGAGGAATTTGTTAAGCATAATCAAATTTAGTCAAACTTAATTTTTATTTAAAAAAATAAATGGACAAAATCCAACGGGATAACATCAACATCTCAACCAACACCTCCACTAATTATCAACCATCATATCATATTTGTTTTATTTTTCAATAGAACTATAAATCATTAAGAATAAGTCTCATGTGACATCATCTCACGGATCATTTCATATGAGATGAGTCAACCACACTTCACAATTCATATATGGATATGAGTTTGGTTAATAGGTAAAAAGGATACATCTCACGAAAATCATCCATGAGACCGTTTCACACAAATTTTTGTGAATAATTATTGTGTCTCGAAGTTGAATAAACAAAATTAAACAATACTATGTATATTAACATGACTTGCAGAAGGCAATATGTGATATATCGGTTTGACTTCAAAGATAGCTTGAAATTGAATGTATAAAATAGACAAAGATATACTATCCTCCATCCCCTTATCTTTATCATCCTTGATCGACACGAATCCTAAGAAAAAACTGTTGACTTTGATGTGATGTGTTATTTTAATGTTTTTGAGTGGCAGTTTTGTAATTAATGTGTGCCTTTTGAGTGTAAAGTAAGTCAAATGAAAGAAATTGAGGGGTAAGGTCGTAATTTTTTTGTTGTCATTTTTTGGCTGACAAAGTTAGATGGGATAATCAAAAAAGAAAAAGTAGGCAAAGATAATAGGGACGGAGGGATTATCGTTTTCATATGGGTTTTGGTTTGATTTAATCGCACATGTTAGGTACAACTTACGCAGAACATTATCTGTCATGAAAAGACAATACCTTATAATTAGCGTTGCATTTTCATCACAAATGCAAAATATGTACTTTAAAAAAAAATTCAGATAACATGATAACTGTTCATCTATTGTTGTAAATAATAGCTTGTCAAGTTAGAAAATTAGATATGAGTTTGTTCCACATTATTACATTATATTATAGAATACACCAAATTATTTGAATTAGAAAATAGAGGGAAGTGCCAAAACCATTCAAATATGGCTACAAATCAAGTACATGTACATTATATAATTGAGTCTAAAGATGGGTCTTTGTTAAGAAACAAAACATTAATTTTTGTTTATTGTGCCACAATCAAAGCTAGCTATCTTTTTCGTTCTCTCTTCTCAATTGATCATTCAAATATGCAGAATTTCAAGATATTACAAAGTTGAAGAACAAATCAAGATGCGTTTCCATCAATGTTTAAAAGATATGTATGGTTAATGGTTTAGTGTTCCATCTATTAAGAACTTGAGCAGTTGCATCTTACATCAAAATCACCAACCAAAGAAAGTAAATAAAACCATATATACTTGTGAAGAAGCACATCAGTAGGTAAATTCTGATAAGGGTTTTATTAGTAATTTCATACATGGATTTCAGCAAGAGACAAGCAATCCCTGTAAGAAAAAATAAAACCCTATGCACATGATGATGTAAGGTAAAAGAGGTGTGATTCCAAATGAGCTGTCTACAAAAGCCAAGTAAACAAAACCCCACCACCATAATTAGCAAACCAAATTGGAATCCCTTCACCTTCTTCACATCAAAGTGTCGAATATATTGCTCGTAACAACCCCCGACTCGATGGCAAACGAACCAGAGCTCATTGGTTGCTCCCACGGCAAACCTATGTACGTTCGTTCCTTGTACTCAGGAAGCCATGGGAACAACCAAGAGCTCGTTTTCTTTAGAAGCTATTCAACTGAGTGAGCATAGAAACGAGCTCATCGCTTGAGGGCCGATCAGCTGGCAAATCCGATAGGCATACAACAGCTATTCTAACAGCCATCAGCATCTCATTTTCTTCCATTTCTTCTCCAAGAATACTCTTGTCTAGTGCCTCTCGAGCCTCACCTGCTTGCTGTAGGTGTCGAAGCCATTGCCCCAAGCTTCCTCCGCTAGTTGCCGCACCAAAGAACGGATCCAACGGGTCTCTACCCGTTAATAGAATACCCAATATCACCCCAAAGCTAAACACATCACTCTTCTCTGTATACCTAAAAATTACAAAACAAAAGAATAAACCAAGAATTATTCATCCACTCATGTTAAGATAAACGATGTAAAATCTACTTTCCACAATGCTTTATTCAAAATTTCCATAAAGCTTAAAGCACCTTTAGTTTCTGCAGATTCTAAAAGTTTACTCAGAGGGAGCAAGAAAGGAAACCATGTTTCTTCTTTTCTTTCAGGTCAATGAGCAAATTCAAAGTTCAACCAACTAACAATCAATAGATATCAGCTACTAATCCAATTCACAAACAAAAGCAGCTAATATATTGTTCGAAAATCTAACTGAGATAAACAATATACGAATTAACCATTGGGAAAATAATAAAATAGAGGCCAATTGCTAGAGTTCAAACTTGTAATCTCAACTTCATACCTACAATTCTGAAAGCATTCTGGTGCATTGTATCCTGAAGCTGCTCGATTAAAATTGGGAAGAATCATAGCCAATCCACAATCAGCTAACCTCGGCTCAAACACCGAGTCCAAGATGACATTCGAAGGCTTCAAGTTATAGTGCAATCTTGGGGGATCACAAGTGAAATGAAGATAATGCAATCCTTTAATTATCCCAACAGCAATCCGAAGACGATTCTCCCACTTAAGTTCCAATTGATGATCCCTCACCCTCCTCATTGCATCTTCAAGACTCCCACTTGGGACATAATCGTACACCAACGAGTATCCACCCGATTCCCAAACATAGGCCCTCAAACTCATCAAATTCCTATGTCTAAGCCCAGCAATCACCTCAAGTTCTTGCTGTATCTTCCTCTTCATCACCTTATTTTCGACCCCAGGAGAATAATCCGGAAAGGGCTCGAGCCTTTTCACGGCCACAACGAGGCCGTTGTCAAGAACAGCCTTGTAGTACTTCCCACTGGAGCTTGAACCTAGCAAGTGGGAGTTATTGGAAAGGGCTGATTTGAGGGTTTTGGTGGAGATTCTTGGAGAAAATAAAACAGGGCCTTTGAGAATTGGGGTTCTGTTTATGTATTTGATGAAGTATCTAACTAGTAAAGCAAATAGAAGGGCACAAATCAATCCTGTTATGAGACCTAACACTATGCTCAACAAAATCCTTCTAAGCCGACTCTTGAAGCTCGGCGGCGGCTCGCCGGAGATGTTTCTGCTATTCCTATCTAAGCATTCAGCAGATATGACATTTAACCAGAAACTTAACAGAATAATAACCATGTTGAAGGCTTTATTACAGCTCCAACTAACCATGAATCCTGTCTTCTCCATAGAAAGCTAGAAACCTCAAACCTTAAACAGAGAGAATCCCATAAAAGTAGGAGCTATCGCCATGGCAAAAACGCAAGAGCTAGAGCATAGTTCTTGTGAAGCATTTAGAGAAAGAGAGAATAAAAAAAGAGGTGGGAATAAAGGAAAAACCCAGAAAGCAAACCACATTCGCCCAATAAATGGTAAAGAAAGCTACACTCTTGAAGCCCCAAATGGGAATCCTAAAATCCTGATAGAAAGCCACAAATTATACCAACTTGATTATATATTATATCAGTGCCAGAATCCTAAAATCGCACCATAATGTAAGGAAACTTCACATTGAAGAGAAACAGAATCATTCCATCGCAAAAAATTCCAACTTTATTGCAACACTATCCTCCAACTTTCTCACAACCTCGGAAATGTAGAGACGAATTGCAGTTTGTTAAGAAAACCCCGTGTTTGGACAAAATATCCTGAAAAAAGAGCTCAAAGTGTAGAGACGCACGCACCCAAACAAACAAGTTTTCATGGAAACACTGTCCGTAAATCTTAATGTAAACGCTATTAGCAAAAATGGTAGAAAAAATTATGACATTAATCATAATAACACCTAATAAAAGAAAATGAAGAACAAAATGGTCTTTTCTCATTATCTCAGTCTTGATACACGTACACAGTTTGCACCGTACAATGATTAACACCTCGCATATAATATTGATCTTTCTTTCTTATGTAAATTAGTTTTCTTTTAAAGATACAATGTTTTTCTTGTTTTAAATTTAAACAACTGAATTTTTATATTTGTTTTAACTCAAATTTAAACATACATAATTTGCTTATATTCCAAAAGGAAGCAAAGGTTTTTTTCTGTTTCTCAACAACCGAATTCACACTTGAAACGATTTGCAACCACTTTTTTAATCATCTAATTATGCATGTAATACAAAGTGCAATTACAAATATAGTTAGCAAACCAAAATAGCATTCAGATTTTACACTTAATTTAGCAAGTGTAACTTGCAGGAGTATACAAAACTAATAAGGCAAATACTTGGCTGAATCTAATTATTTAAGGAACTCGCCTACATAATTTTTATTTAGTTTCTGAAAATGAAACTGATCATATAAATCAGTTCTATACTCTTAAAACTTTTTTGAATGCATGTTTTGTAATCATCGAATTAGTTTTTTTTTTTTGTTTTTGTATTAAAGAGAGCATAGTAATACACATTAGATGGGGTTGTATGGGGCCTTCTTGGTGTACATGGATTTCAATCTATTTTACATTTCTAGAAGTGTTCGATTTTCATTAAAAAGAACCAAAATTTATTCCATGATCATGCATCATTTATTCAGATAAAGTATTTCATCTAGTGTACTAAAATAATTATTAAATGTTACATGTATCTATAAATGAAATCATTAATTAGCACATGTGTAAATTTAAAACGAGAATATAATGAATGGTCTGATTCAGAAAATAATGAAATTATAAATTATCATTATTTTAATTATATTACAAAAATAAATCATTTACCAAATTATCACACCTATCATCAACTAACTAGGTTAATTTTTTTATAAGATATAAGAGTATGTGTTAAAACTAAAGATAAACTTAATATTTTAATTACATTAAAAAGTTAACTCTTAAAAAATAGATATGAATTTTTAAGCTTAACATAATAAACCATTATTTTACAATATGAATCATCGGAATTTTTCAACGAAACTCGTGGATGCTTCCATTCAATTTGTCCATATCTACCAGCTACCATACCATCAATCAAACAAAAAGCTTCGATAAAAAAATATGTAAGATGAATAAAACATTGTCATTCTGAATTAAAAAGAAATGATGTTTTTATATATCTTCTCAAATTTTCACCGATGATCGATTTCGGAAAAATGTGAATGAACATAGAAATTGTTGGATTTGTCCATAAGTATTAGTGAGGAAAATCGTAAGCGATTCAAGGTGCAAAATAGTACCAAGTTTATGGTTTATTTCCATAAATTTGAAAGTTTGTATTAAAATACAATGATGGGAAGGTTAATTATTATAATATTTGTATTTTTATCAATTATATATGTGAAAATAACTATAAATCAAATTTTATGAACAAAACGAGTTTAATTGAATATTACGTGCTCACCATTAAAACACTCAATTTCCAGAAAAAAAACTTCATTTATTTTAATAAGTCTCATTACAAAATTTGATGGAATCCAATTATAAAATGGTTCTCTTCAGAAAATAGTAGTAGTATATTAAGAAATAATATGAAGAAAAAAGGGGGGGGGGGGGTCCCACTCCCAGGAAGAGAGGTAGGCAAAGATAGCATAGCTGTCTGAAGCCGAAAGTGAAATTTCCATCGAAGGTTGTGCTGAGCTGAGCCTGAAAGGAAGGACAGGGGCATCTCAGCCCTCCATTTCCTGCACCTTCTTCATTCTCGCCCCTCCATTCCACTACACGGGATTTTATGCACTAATGCCTTTTCCTCTTTTATAAATAACCCTCATTTTATTTCCAATCATTTTGCTTTACTTCTTTTCTTCTTTTCCTACTTTTTATTTCTATTTATATATAATCTTAATTAATCTATTCAATATACAGTGATAAATTATTTATAAAAATTGTGAGAAATGAGAAGAACGTAAGAGCAGTCAGCGTGAGAGAGAGAGAGAGAGAGAGAGAGAGAGAGAGAGAGAGGCATATGCAACACCTAATCTGAATCTGAAAAGGGGTACAAAACAAAACAATGAAAGAAGTGAGAATAGAAGAAAGAAGACAAAATTATAGTAGTGCAGTTCAAATAGGTGGCAAAGTATACACAAAAAAAAGAAAGAAATGTGATTCAGACAAAGCCTCACTCTGCATCCTAATTAAAAAATGTACAACACACAAAAAAAGCCCTCACAACGAGCATGATGAAATATTGGTGTGACCAAATAAATAATATAACTCAATCAACATCATTAATTATATTACACTCTGTCCCATTCATTACATACACCCTACTGCTTCTCACCATTACCTTAACCAAAACGGCTAAACCAGAATTTACAACCAGCCTAACACTCAACTCAACTCAACTCAACTCAAACTTCTTCTTTCTCATTCCCATTCTTCTTCTTTGGATTGGAGGATAGCAAGCTATGGTACATAATTACAGTAGTAGACTTACTCCAATCGAGCAATGCTCAGTCACCGCCTATCCTGCTTCCGTCCCTAGAGATAGATAGATACATACATATCTCCGATTAGTCTCTCCATCCAACTTATCATCCATGTGACTCTGAGAGTACTGCAAGGACCTCACTGTCCTCAAAATTTGATTCCATAGCATACTGAAAAAGAGTTTTTCCTTGGTCGTCAACAGCCCGTGGATCAGCTCCCCTGAAATGCATAGAACAAGATCATCATACAAAAAAAATGTCTAAAACTAGACTGACAATTCTAGTATCAATAGTTTCCATCGAGACAAAAGTAATGAAACCTATAGGAATGGACATGTGTTACTATTTTCCAGCTGTTTGTTTACCTGGTCAGGAGAAGCTTTGCAAAAGCGGTTTTCCCTTTAATGATACAGCGATGAAGAGGGGTGTGTGATCTCAAATCAATTGCATTTATGTTTGCACCATATTGCAAAAGCAGCTCTATCATTCCGATATCCGCAGTTTCACAAGCAAGATGAAGCAACGAGCAGCCGTCAAGATCCTCGATACTGTTATTCTCTTCACTTGTACTTGCTGAGTTTAAGGAGGCTGAAAACGCCTTACGTAACACCTCAGCTTCCATGCAACCAGAGTAGGGATCATGAGCTGTTTGCTCTTGTAACAGCATTACTTTGGCCAGGGTAAGAGAAGGATTACTGGTTCCTTGGTCATAAATAGCATTTATGTCTGTTTCTGAGTTAACTATGAGCCCATACACGGCCTTCTTGTCATTCACACGAACAGCATCCCACAACTGTTGTGCCACTGACTGATTGTCTTTGGGCTTCCGAACAAAGAGTTTATCCGCATACTGGGAGAAATACACATTCCCAAGTCAGAAAACATATTTTGTTATATTTGCAATGATTCATTATTGATTATATTTAAAGGGATTAGGTGAGATATAGTAAAACTAAAAGAAATTTGTGGTTTAAGCTTTTGTTTCCTAATCATGAAGTTTTATATCTGTTGCAGGTACATAAAGAAGTTGGAACAGATCTCATTGTCATGTGTGAGATGAATGATCATAAAGGCAGATGAATACGGTCATGGTTAAAGAAGAGTAGAAGAAGCAAACAAACTCGACCACGAAAACAAGAGCAGGCTAAGTTTTAAGAACTTACCTTGGCATGGATAAATTTCTCCTTCGTGGAAATCGAATCGGAAGGATTAGGCTTGTTGAAGTAAAGCATTTGTTGCTTGTTAGTCCGATATGAGCTTCAAAGGAAAGGAATAGATAAGTGACATACTACAATCTACAAAAATGCTACCCAAACATAACATGTGTGATTGTGCAAAATCTCACTCATCACTTATGGTATGCAAAATATGTCACCACCACGGACCATGGTCACACACAACTATGCACATAACCACATGCAAGGGAGGCATTTTTTCACACATGTTATGTTTGAGCGGCATTTTCAGAAAATTTTATTTTCAATGAATGGAGTCTTACCCCGTGGGGCCCAGATCAACTTGAAAGACACCCTTTGACTGCAGCAACTCCTCCCAGACTGAGTTTGCAAAGGTGTTTCCCAGAGACTGAAATAGACTTAGAACAGATGGCTCCCAAACCTTGACATCAAGAGTCAGTGATCTTACCTGTATGGAAGAGCAACATTTAACTGCATGTTAGTTTAGTATATAAAGCATAAAAATAGTGTGGAATACATAACCTCTCAAAACAGCCAATAATGATCCACAAGAGATATTAAGGAAGCAACAAGAATCAAACTACCTCAGTTTCTATACGAAGAGCAATATAAAATATGGGGCATAAGATTAAAATGCATTAAGCCAAGTCATGAAGATAAACTAGGAATTACGTTATCATGAAGCTACATTGGAAGGTGCAATTATAGTCCATTTCTTATTATATTCATACTCATACTATTTAAAGGGCTTTTCATCTTGAAAAGTATATTTTCAACCAATGTTTGTCTCTTTAGAAAGTTCATCATCTTCAAGCATTAATATTTAATCCCCAGCATATTTATTGAATATTTTTAATTTTTGATAAAATACTGATTCTTAGTGATTTAAAGGTATATCATACAGAAGGAAGAGAAATTCCATACAAGCAAATATAATAATCCCCATCATAATCTATAGCATGTAAAGAACAATGGCAATGCTCATAAGATAGAAATAGAGGTCAAGCGTATACCTTAGATATGTGCACACCAAGATTACGGTGGACCCCAGAGCACTCAATGCATACAAGAACACCCAGATTCAAGGATGCCCAATCTGGTTCAGAGGCACCACAATCTGCACATTTCTCATTACCACACACTTTCCGCAATACATCAATTGGCTTCTCAATTTTTAAACCACTTCTTTGCTGTTGTGAGCTTCTTTGAGGACGGTCTATATGCAAAGAGGTAAATCTCTCAGATGCATACTCTTCTAGTGCTCCATGATCAAAATCAGAACTTTCAAATGAACTACTCTCACTGGTGGACCGGTGATGACCACTGCCCATTGGACTAGCAGGTAAACACTGAATGAATGATGATAGTATAAATTTCAATCCTCACACCATCAGATATGACAAAAAAACTAAAGTAAAACACCTCAGAGAAAAGTTACCCTTTCAGGAGCCTGAGAACTCAACAATGAGGCTATCACCCCTGTGATTTTCTCAATCCAATCCATTTGATCCAGGGCACTTTCTGCCTGCACTGACAATTAAAAGAAAGAATTTTTACCCATACCAACTATCAACCATTAAGAGTAAGCCACCTTTTTCTTTCATAATGAACAGTTAGCACAACTGAGAAGTGAATACACATAATAAATTTAGAACTAACTGATACAAAAGCAGACCTGCAATGTATAGTTCTTTGTTGGGGATATTATTCGGAAGCAGAACCTTAAATCTGACTGGTCAGCATCAACTTTAATAGTTGAAGTCAACAAGTTCACGGTATGATGGGCAACAGATTTCTCATCATGTACCCCACCATGATAATGAGAAGACAACCAACGACTAAGCAATCCAGAACCCAGCTCAGAACTATTTCTTTGATTAGAAAGTTGAGTGCTAGAGCCCTGCAGTGCAGTGATATTTCATGGGTTAAAAGGACAAAATTCCAGAAGAAAAACAGGGGTGTCATTTCATATCAATTTTTAACTGAAGAGTATATGTATAGTTTGAATATCCACTCACGGAAGGTTTGCTACTTCTTTTGCGATAATAGTAAAGCATCCCTCGGCTGTCGAGAACAAAGAACCTTCTTTTCCAATCACCCCTTAGGTTTGAGGAACGTTTTGAAAGATAACCTTGCCTGATTGTTTGAACCTGAAAGATTTTCTAAGCTTCAGCTATTATGCAAATAAGAAAATGAAACAGAAAAAATATGAAAGAGAAAAGACAAAAATAGAGTCAAGACAACTTCGTGTTCACATAATGTAAATACTCATTGACCTTTCCTCTTGCAGCAGATTGCATGACAGCCTCTATCATCTTGTGTGAGCTTCTCCCAATCGCTTGTATACCATCTCCATTTGGAGATCCATTGGAACCATTTGAGGACCATCGGCTCTCTCTATCAATCTGTCTTTTATATTCTTGCATCCTCTCATTAAGAGCTGCCTGCTCATAGTTGGATCTCTCTTTTGATTGCTTAGCATAAGTTGAGACCTGCATCATAAATTCATCATCTTTTCAGTAGTTATTAATTTCATTATGGAAATCATATGGTATGCTCAAAGTACAAATCATTTGGTATGGTATCTTTCATAGTTAATGCTTACTAATGGTTGGTAAAAGTATCTTGCTCCAAATTCAGGGGATGGACTAACATAGCAAGATCGGGTTGTATATCATTCTCAAAACTTTATGACGAGATAATTTACAGAACAACAAACTATCTTTGAAATTAAAATACTTCTGCAACCATAAGAAATCAAAAGTTAACACACACCTGGTTAATATATGGTTCCATCTGATGCAACAACTCATAACCCTACATGAAGACAAAGAATAGAGGAGTTGAAACGAAATTACCACGAAAGCAAAACTAGATGGCTTACAATATAGCTTTACCTGTTTGAAATAACGAAGGTGAGCAGCCATAGTTTCACTAACTGCTTCCAAGAACTCAAACCTTTTCTTTGCTTCAACATTGGACAGAGCAGTAACCTGAATGATCAACATCCAAATTAAGCATGCATAAAGTGTGTTTAAGGAATTACAACATGCCTTCAGAATACTCTAAAGGTAATCAGAAAGCAAAAAATATCACTGACCAGGTTAAATCGTGCCTGCTCAAAAGTTGACCGGTGATTATGGAGCTCCTGGATACATACCAGGCAATATTAGAATATGAAGCAAAGGTTATATTGTGCATGATTTAGCTTTATGGAAGAGATTCATATTTTACCTCCTCCAGGACAGATGCTACATCACTTCTTGTTCCCTTTCGTAATGACAAAAACTTCTCACGAGCCTGTCACAATTCTGAAGATTAGAACTATAAACATTTACTAACACAGCTTTGCACATGTTCCCTACTTTGCACAATCATTAGCAGGGTAATGGATAACCCAGTGGATAACCCAGTTGTCAGAGAAAATCAACTATACCCACTCATAAGCTAATCATAAATATTCTTACAATGGATTGGATTGGTAGCAATAAATATGAAGTATGAACTCATAAAAAGGGGAAAAAATTGTAAAACAAATACATTTTGTCTCACTCATTGAAAGACATAACTACAGAAAATTTATCAGCAATGAAATTGGAACCACTAAAATATCTAGTAATGTATTATGGTTAAGCAACTGTCTATAGTTATACTCATCATAGAGCTCATAATAGAATCTGGGAAATTTTAGATGATAATATTAGTTTCTAAATATTAAAGTTTTTACAGAAATAAACGAGCAGCTGAACTCAGGGAAGGTTTCAAGTGACATGGGACAGATTATGTTACTAATTATTCTACGTCAAGTTATTGCAGACCTTCAACCCAACAAGGTGCCTAGACAGAGAATGGTTGTGCAGTAAATGCAAAAAAAAAAAGAAGCAAGAATGGAGGAGCTGCTATGAAATATCACCTGGTCATAAAGAAGGCTAGCCTTATCAAAGCGCTTACGTGCCTCCTGCGAACACAATAGTGAAACAATCAAAACATTTATTGACAGAAGAAGATGACGATGAGATAACCCGGAAAGGTCATGCAGGAGACATGTCAATTATCAAGGGAGCTATCAGTCAGAGAAGCAGCTCATAAAGTCCTGGACCTAAAACTGAAATTTGATGCACAAGATGTTATATAGATAATAAATCTAAGTTGTAGCAGACATTTGTACGAAGACTCCGGACCAAAGGAAGAGTACTACAGTTTCATTCAACTGGCATTCCATCAAGGAAAAGACTCACAAAAGGACACGTAGGTCAATCAATAATGCCAGCAAACTCTGAGACAATTATTATCATATATGATGACCTATACGATCCAGAAGCAGTTTGGTTCGTACTTTTCTATCAGTGTGCATTGCAGTACAACTTTAAATCTAAAGGAGTTAAAGTATATAGTACCTTTACATCATGCAAATCTAAATTTACAAACTGCAGCAATCGATCATTTAGCAAGTGCTCAACCTGTACGTGTAAAATGAAAACAGTTAAATACATGAGTGATGCATAATATATTAATGTATATCCCTGGGTGTTTGCGTTTATTCAAGACAGCATTACTAAAAAAGGGGATAATAAATCCCAATCTCTGTTGGAGCCTTGTAAGGGAAGAAAAACAGAAAAAGGGAATACTCTGGTGACCAATGATGCACCAAAAAGGAGATAATTTGTGCATACATTCCTCCAAATAATGTGGCTATTGAACAGAGAACTCATGCTTTCAAAGGTCTTTCAAATGTAAAAAAGGTTGTCAACCCAAAATTTCAGTTTCAAATTTAATAAGAGCATGGGAGGTGAAGTACAATTGTCTAATTGATATAGCCATGTATTACAAAACTACATTGGAAATATGCTTATTGGAAGAATTTACAAGAAATGTAAACAAACTGAATTCTTTCATACATGCCTTTTCGAATAACTGACTAATAATTTAAAAAATGATGATTTTATACCTGAGATCGTAGAACTTCTTTATATGTCCCAATTTCCCGCAATGCAATTGTAAATTTGGTCATGACAGGACCTACAAGTATCAACCTTTTGATTAATAAATAGCATAATTTTTTTGATCAAAGTACTGATAGGCTCACTACATATTAAATGAAATAACAAGATTTTATCAATAGGCACGCTTGAATAATAAGACTAAACAAAAAGATGGGAAGCATTTGGTTCAAAAATGATAAAGAACTTAGGGTGGGAAGACATCCATAACAAGTATATTCTGTAGATGTTTAAGTATTTTTAAAAATGCCAAGGCTACTGATTAAATTTTTTATGACGGCTAACATATCACAGTCTAAGATACCACTTAAAATAGGAAAAAGAAAGTCAGATAACAAGAACTACCAGCACATCTTTACAAAACTATCATAAGATGACCCAACAATGTCCCCAAGAACAAGGCACCATTTATTTCACAACACAAACAAGCCTCGTTAATCATCATCCACTCCAAGAAACTCAATCATCGAAATACACCAAACAGAAACTATCAAGGTGAGTTACTGCACAAGTCGAGAAACCTTGATAATCCTCTGAAACTTTAAAATTTCATTAAAAAGGGATAATCAAGTATCACATCTTGACCTTAAGGTCCATGTTTACATGCTAGACTCCAGTAGGTTCCAAAAAATAGCCTAAAAACTAGATCAATTCCTTTGCATGTAGAAGTCAAGAATGTCTGCACCACTTTTGTTTGTTTGCAAATTCATGTGATGCTCATCCAACTCAGACATTTATAGGTTGAATATAGCACCATAAATGCTGTAAAAGGTCGATTTCCAAGTAAAAGAGTGGGATTTAGGTTTGGTACACCAGACATCTACCCTTTCAACCAATTCCTTACATCTTTTGAAATGGTAGACCATCTTCAGTACTCATGATTCTCAGTCCAAGTAAGGCAACAGTTGGAGTACCACTAAACAAATGAAGGAAAACCGTTTAAAACAGAACCATTCAAATAGATGCAGTTTAATTTGATGTCCTAAACCTAATATTTTAACTATGGTTTCAGATGTAGAATCCAACTAATAATTTTGAGTCTCGAGAAAGCTTCAGGAAAAACAAAGGCAATTGTGGATCCACAAAAAGATTCCAGTTAGATATCATCTCATCTGATGAAGCAAATAAATATTTGAAAAACTAAGCTTTCGTACATCCTGCAACTTTAACAAATAGAACTATGATAAGCGAGGAAATCCGGTGGACTGACAGTTGAGGTAAACCAGAGGACATTTTGAATTATCTAACATAAGTCCACACCAGGGATAATGCTGGCAGAAACCAGGGTCCCATTACTGTGCAAACAGAAACCTTTGTGCACTGATGTTTATTTATTTACATTGCTAAAAGAGAAAATCTAGAACATATCCTTACCTCCAAAAGCAACACTGATGGGGTCATTATGGCCTCCACCAAAAGTTTCCAGTGCACTAGCAAAGGCTATGTCTCCATCATATCCCTCACCGAGTCCTTCACTGCAAGTGGAATAAGATAGTTCAAAGTAAAACGACATCAGATCCTACAGAATTAAATAGGAAGAAAATAGATCAACAGGATAACTTTAGTTTTCCAGCAACTGAAATAATAGATGGATGTCACAGCTTACTATAGATGTCAAGCATCTAGCCCATAATTATAAATTCAATCGTTTATTTCAAATATGAAGATCTATTACGGCCATTAAGATTAGTGCCTCTCCTGCACACAGAAGAGAAGTGCCTTCGACTGAGATTTTGCTTTCAAACTAGATACTAATGTCATGGAGAATCTTCAGGTCAACAAATTGTAGCTTGCCACCATAAGATAACCCTATATTTTTCAATTTTCCTATTGCAAATAACTATCAGCGCTGAACATAAGTTTTCTATGGTTAGTTGTTTAATTAAATCATGTCTATGGTGGAAATCACTGAATTACATCATTTCACTGATTGCTAATCTATTATTAGCACAAGTTCTAAAAGGATTCCTATAGACTTGGTTAAGTATGAGCTACCACTAAAAAGTTGACAGCATTGACTACTGAATTAATTAGGCGAACAGAGTTATTTCATTTGTACTTAAAAATACAAAAGCCTCTATATAATAGGTAGTTTAAGGGTCATTATGAAAATACCATGAAAATATTAATATTTAAAAAATAATAATTCATGGCCACTAATATTGAGACATAACAATCTTGTTCTCACGTGTATTTTCGACATCCTTTGTAAAACTTCAGACATCTTTCCCCCAAGGAGTCAGAACCTTCCTCCAAGGTCTGTATCTGTTCACAAAGAGAGCAGACGTTTTAGGAAACTACCCAGGAGATTATCAAAGGTGTATACCAAGCACAAGAAGAAATAAGTAGAGAGCCAATGAAATCAAACTGCAGTTTTGTGGTTCATAGTCTACAATCACATCATAACTTTCTTCTAAAGGACTGAGAGCAATAGATCAGCTAGCGAATGAAGGAATAAATTAAGACTTGAATCATCTTGGTTACTTCAATATGTGTTAATACATGAATCATGCTCAGTAGACTTTTCTGATTATGATGAGCTAAAGTAGTCCGAAAATTTGAGTGCCATTACTTTGTTCACCATTGATGACAACATTACTCTTTGCATCATCGGGAAAAAACAAACATTTTTCAAGCATCAATCTGAGCAACATGAATTATAACCGCAACATGAAAAAGTTTCCAAAACTGAGACTTTCCTTATTTTCCTTGAACGAGGCCCACAAGAAAATTACATAATTGCACAATCGGACAAGCATTACTCTATATTTAAGAAGACTGAAATTAGGCTACTCTCATGCTACTATCATAGGTGGTGGATAACTGTGTCATAAATACAGAAAAGCAACCATTTCTTCAATGATATAGGTATGACCACAACTCAAATTTTACAGAAGAATTCTGCTAAAATCTTAAGGATCAAAGATTCCAAACCTAGAATTAGTCAATCAAAATAAAATAAAACAAATTCCAAGCAATCAAATTGACAGCCCATTTCATCAGTAAAGCAGCAGAGCCAGAGCAGAAGAGCAGTTACTCGAACAATCATCAACTAAACTTAATTGCAATATCAAACACCAACTCAAGTTAACTCATTTGGAGTAATACCAGAAAGCCAACACACACACACACCAACCTGTTTACGGAACATAGGAGAGTCATCAAGCTTAGCAAAATGCATGTTTGAACACCCAATTCTTCTCCTTCCTTAACTTTACGACGCTTAATTACATCACTTCCATTAACAAATCAAAACACGATCTTTGCCTCTTCAAGCTTAAACCACCCCAAAAAAACCCTGCATTTTCTGCTCCGATCTCAGAATTTCACTGATCCAACTCCAACTTCAAATCCCAGCACCAAAAGAACCCAGAAAAAAGAAAAAGAGGGAATTCCTGAAATGGGTTTTTTACTTTAAATTTACTTTCTTTCTCGAAAAATAAAATGTGACTTTTTTCCTTCCAAATTTCTTTCCTATTTAACGCCTTCCCATTAGAAACAAAAATGGAGTACAAAAATGAACACAGTTTTGGTACAAAACCCTAGAAGAGAGGAGCATAGAGGAACCCAAACCCTAGGGTAAAGGGAAGTGAAGAAGAGTGAGAGTGGAGATAAAAATGGAGAGGTCTTGGGATTTGATGAATGTTTTGTTGAAGAAACAAGAAAAGTTGTCCATTTTTATCTGTGACCTTTTTTCTCAAATATAATTATTATTCCTTGGATTAAATTGCAGTTTTCAGTAATATCTTAATGATTTTATTATTCTAATTGTTGCCATTATTGTTTATTAATTAAAATAATTTATAAAAATAAAAGAAGTGGAACCTGAAAATTGTCGAATAGAGAGAGGAATAGGACAGCGTGTGTTTTAAGAAAGAAAGACACAGGACAATGTGCACTTACTTTTACATCAGACACCTTCACAATCTCTCCATTTTCTCTTCTTTTTATTTATTTATTTTTTAATTTGTCTCCATTAATAATTTTATTTTTTAATGTTCAATCTTAGCTATATAATATAATGTGAAAAATAATTGTTTCTAACGTTTTTATATGGTAGTTCTTTATTTTTCCTAGTCATGGACGTACGGGATCATCTTTTTTTAGTTTTTATCTAAAATATCAAAATATCCTTAAAAACGACCAAAAATATGCTACTTTATATTTATTAAATCAAGGGTTGCTTTGTAAAAAATGGAAAGTAGTTATAAGATATGTTTTCTTGTATTAGTGGGTAAAATATTTAGAATTATATATTGTTTCATTTCTTTATCTTGTAATTCAGTCTTGTCCTGTTTATTTATAAAAGATGTCAAATTAAATTAGAGGATGATATTATAATATTGAGCATATTATATCTGATCATTTAAAATTTTGGAAGAATATATACCAAACTTTATTTGACTGTGCTTACGCTTCAAGTAATAGTTTGTTGTAATTTAATTTAGTTATGTTGCATGACTTAACGTTTATAAAAAATTAGAAATGGAAGAGTTCTTATGAGTGGTTGAGTTATAATATTAGAAGTGAGAGGTCCACTTATATATTAAATAATTTGGAAGTTTGCAAATGTTTGGTTGTAGTTCTTTCTCTTGCAAATATTAAGGATGTGGTGGAATGAGACATTCAATTTGGATAGTCTCATACTATTACAATCACATTCTCATTGTCTTTGATCATAAATAATATCATTGTCTTTTATTAAATAATACGACTCACCCTTTGACTCTTTCCTTTTCTAATCCCCCTCTTCAAATTAGTGGTTAGCAAGAGCCAAATGTTATGTTCACTTTTATATATAACACCATCTTGAAGAGTGGTCAGCAAGAGCCAAATTTTATGTCCACTTTGATATATAACACCATCTTGTAAAGTTAATTTTATGAGGTGGATCAAGTTATATCATCTGCAGCTCACAATCTATTTATGAGTTTATGAAGTTGGATTCTGCCTCATGGTTATATTCGTGAGATAGTCACGCATGAATTTTTCATTAAAATATATGTTTATATATTACATACATGTATATATTATACGGTCCCATTTAGCAAATATGTCCATCAAATATATGCAAGCATGACAATCCTAAATAGACAAGAAAATATTAGTTCGGTCAAATATATCTTCGATTTTATATGCATTTAACGAGAATCGAATAACTAGTATAGGTTACAAAAATATATTATCTTGCGTAAAGATAATTAAATGTTAAGTACATATTAAAGAAACTACTTAAACTTTTATCAAAGGTTCTAAGAAAATCCAATGCTATACTACAGTAGGTCATTTAGTAAAATAGCCCTGGATAATATATATAGAACTCATAACTCATAAGCTTAATAGATACACTACACTCAATATTGGTACTTTATGAGTTGGTTTAATAGTTAAAAAGAAAATGCAAAAATTGGGAAAGGATGGCTTCAATGAGTTGGAATGAGAAGTGCTTCACTGAATTTATATGATTGCATCATGCATGATGCCTTCCTCTGTGGCATAAAGATATACAGATTATTCAATGTTCAATTTTTTATTATTAAAGAAAAAAATATTGTTAAGTACAGTATTAAGGACCAAATTAATTAGTAATTAATGAATTAGTGGACAAGCACTGGGCAGAGATGGCATGTCTAGCTTTCAAATATTGTTTGTACAGTTTCATCAAAGAGAAGAAAACAACAGATTAAAGTAAAGATCTAGGAGGTGGAATTTTTGATCTAATTACATTACAGTATTATTATAATTAATTACTATATAAGATAATGAAGCAAAGATTTCTCAGAAAAATCTCAGATCAAATGGAAAAAGTGAAAAGAATGGTGTTGAAGATGGCTGCTTTAACAAAGCAACTTGTTACCTTTTGACAAATTGCAATTTCTTTTTTTTTTTTTTTTTGCCTTTTCCCAATTGTTTTTCCATTGATTGAATTTCAATAATTTCTGTCACAAAATTACTGTTGAATACATCATACTAGGTTTGAACTTGTGAAAGGCATGGACTTTATTTAACATTTATCTCATTTTTAGTATTTTATAAGTAGTATTCTTTCATACATGTTTGTAGACTTTCTTTATAAGTGTGGTTTTTTTTTTTTTTAAATCTTTAAAGTAACCTCTCATTGTTTTTTTTGTTTTTGTTGGTGCTTTAACACAAAATTGTTAATAGATAGTTTTTTATATGTATTTTAATCATTGCATATTTATTTTCATATTTCTTTAGAAAGTATAAAATAAATCTCATTTTTATCATTTGAAAACATTTGTTCTATTCTGATTTTGCCTCTGAGACACTTATTATTCGCCTTACATAATGATTTCTTTTGTAATTGTCTTTTTTTTTTTTTTTGGTTCTTTTTATTAGTTTTGAGTTGTATTGTTGTATTACAATTTCCATATGATGAAGGGGGTGTCTGGACGGTATGTGACCTTCAAATTTTGGATGGACATATTCCAATGCATATTATTTCGTTGTAGAATCTTCTAACTAATCTATTTTTCTAATTTATCAACTTTTTTACAATTCACAAGAAAAATATTTATTTTTTTAAATAAAAAAAAAATAGAACATCATCTACCTTATAATATAACATGATATGACATATTAATTATAAAAATACCTTATAAAATCTCGAAACAAACAGGAGTTTAACAAATTCCATTCTTTTCAAAATCCACTTTCAAATTTGTAAAATTTACCTATAGCTCAATCCAAAATCTCCTAATTAAGGTTTTTTTAGCACCTATTTTTTGTTAATGTCATTAGTTTTTTACAAAAGCATCGTTATTTACTTATTTTCAATTGTATTTGTTTGAAATATTGAAAAACAATTAGTATTCAATTTAGAAATTAAAGAATCCATGTAAAAAACACAATACAAAATTAGTAATCTTTTCTAAGCATTTATATAACTTACATATTTATTTATTTTCTTCCATTTTATAGAGTAGTGAGATGTGGAATTTGTGAATACTATTTTTTTGATATTTCATAAATAAAATATATTTAATGGTGGTCTTGTGGACATTGTAAGGGTAGAAATTAGAATTGATGTAGAAATAATGTAGAAGAGAGAGAGTTTGAAAAGATGTCACTTATCAGTTTTTAAGAATGTAAACCACACTTTTATATATATATATATATATATATAATTATATTATTACCATATAAATGCACACAATCACAAATATGATGGTAGCCCCACACACACATGTATATAAAATCTTATATAGAAATAGAAGTTAGAACTCAATCAAAAGACAACCAATATCGATCTATATGTATAAAAACGGGATATCCTGCAATAAATTTCTCATTTATGAAATATTTACATTTTTAGAAATCATTAATAACATTTATTTTATTTATTTATAACAATTAAAAAACTTCATTTAACTTAATATTCTATTATAAATGCAATTATAAATGAGATTAAAAAAAAGTTATCTTGATAGAGACTTCATAACTAGGCAGGGTAAAACTCATTATGTTTGATATATTTGTAGAATGTTTTAATGAGATAAATCCTTAAAGTAACTCTATAGAATAACCAATCTTAGGATAAGGTTACTGTAATAGAGTTACTACAGAAGATTAAAAGAAAAGGAGAAAGTGTCGAAGGAAGGATACTGAAGAGTATGGTTGAAAAGAATCTGGAACTAATAAGGATACTATTGACTTCAGGAAGCTACTGGAAGAGACCTCGCCAAAGCAGAAAATAGCGAGACAGGAAGCTGCCTGGGAAGACCATGCCGAAAGCATACTGCAGGGAGCAGCATGCTACAGAAGCCTCGAAGCTACCTGAAGGAGCAAGTCAGAAGAAGAAAGCTCCAAAGTGAAGCTAAAGGTACAAAGCAGGCATGGGCAGAAAGTCAAAGTTACCGATAGACACAATAAGTTACCGGTAGAGAGAAGAAGAAGAGGAGCCAACAGGAAGAAGACACGTTGAAAGCGAAAAGCTGCCGTGTGTCAAGAGTGCGGCGCATCAATGTCAGAAATCTGTCTACCTTCAACGGGCATATTTCACATCCTATAAAAAGGAGGACTGAAAACTGAAAGCGTGTATGAGAGAAGCACCAAGTGTGCAAGAGAGAAAAGAAGTGAGCACATCAGAATATCCAAGCTCACTAGAGAGAAGCGCAAAAGAAGAGAGAAGAGCTTAAAAAAGAGAAGCGCAGAAGAAGGGGGAAGCCTTTGAAAAGAGAGTGTTCAAGGAGAGCTGATGAAAAGAAGAAGAGTTCGAACACCACACCCCAAGAAGACGCACACCCAGTCTACCAGTCAGCAGCAAGCTTCAGCATAATCAGTCTACATACGAAGGTCAAGCTTGCTGCACCCAGTTGAAGAAGAAGGAGATAAACCTCTCTAAAAGGTTGTCTTGGAGTACTCAGTGCGAGGAGTAGTGTCCTGCTGAGTTTACCACTTTCTAGGAGAGAAAGTGAGGACCCTGGGTGGGTAGAGTAGGATCCTGTGTGGGTCAAGAGAAAGTAGACAAGTATCTGTGTGAAGGCTTGCTACTTTACCTGTTAAGGGTAGGTTGTAATAGATAGGTCTATGTAAATCAACTAACTTAACAGAGGTTCCCTCTTGTGTGGAGGAAGAAAGGACGTAGAAGGATTACTCCACTTCGAACCTCTATACATGCTTGCGTCTTTATCTGCTTACTGTCTTACATATACTCTCTTTGATAAACTGCACATCTTCTACCAGGCATAGTAAAAGGCTTCTGCATTCACTCTGATCAGTACTGACATAAGAAAAAGCCGATAGATGTAGAAGAAAAATGTGTGATGGTTTAGTAGACTTATTCACCCCACTCTAAGCCTACTACCAGTTGCTTTTCAGGACCAACACATTATATGGATGAAAACTAGAATAATACCTTTTCCTAGTCCACACTAACATTTATTATATTTTTCAAGCACTAAGTTAAATTAATCAAACTGGTTGGAGAATATATTCGCGTTCAACAAATATATAATCAACTTTAAAAATAACCACATCTTCAATTCAAATATATGATTCTAAATCGATGATTAATTTATACAAAACCTCATATAAGATCGCTTCATAAATTTAATTTTTGAAACATAATCACATTTCCCAAAATATACACTTTTTCTAGTAAAATTAAATTCTTAAATTGATAACAAAATTATAATCATCGATATGAAGATGACATAAACTTGTATAAGAAAAAGAAATAAAAAGAGTGGGCATGTCATGTGTGTGTGGCTTTTAAATTAATTTGCATTTACGTGTGTACTTGTCTGCACGCACACACCACATATACACAAGTTGCACACACACAATCTTTGTACTATTAATTAATATTTTTCTTGAATTTCTGTTTTAACCATAAAGTTGTTTTCAGATACTAATTAAATAGATTATTCTTCAAATGAATTGGGTTTTAGTGTGAATAGGCAAAAACAAAACAGCTAAAACGATGGAAATTGTGCCAATAAATTTACACTGGATTACTCTTTTTCAAGGCATTGATATTATTGTTTATAATCACCATGATACAACACTAAACTTTATAACCTCTACAAGTATATTTTGTTACTGTTGATTAAATTTATTTTGACTAGTCTATGTCTATGACCAAATGATCAACAACAAAAGAAAAAATCCATAGTTTCACAAATTTTACAGATCTAGATATTCTTCAAAAATGTGTCAATATATCCCTGAATTTTATTTTTCTTCCCCCCCCCCCCCCCCCAACACAAAATAGCTTATATATATATATCCAATTTAATAGGTTGGATTAATTACTTTTATATAAACATTGGAGCTGGGATAAATACTTTTCAGAAAAAATGGATAAGTCTCTTGATCCAAACTAGAGTTTGGTCAGAGATTGTTGGACCTTAATGGTACTTAACCTCTGGATTAAACTTGACTTACTTAGATCATGACAAATAGTACTTTCATAATTTCTAAAGTTTTATTCTTACAAATTTGTAAATTAGATTTTGGAAAACTATTTAGTAAATATGACAAAAACAATATATAATTTTAAATTATTAAAAAGTTAATACATTGTCAAAATTATTTAGATAAATATACAAATCATAATATACATCATTATTTAAAAAGTACAATAGAAAACAATAAACATTAAATCATATTTAGAATTCTAAAAATGACATCAAAAAAATTTAAAAATCAACTAATACAAAGAAATATAGAATAATCACCGAATAATCTCAGATTTTGTTATAAATATTATCTTACTATGAAATTCATTAAATAATTTTCGAACGCTGATAATGACCTCAGAGATTGTAAAACTTGGAAGAAAGAGACATGTGCAGGACATCAGTTGGCAACCTATATTTCAAACTAAAAAACTTCACACACACACATAAATAAATATTAAAAAAAAAAAAAAGGAGAGGAAAAAAAATGGAAAGAAAGCTTGTGGGGTTAGAAAAAAGGTAATTGATTAGATAAAAAATGAAGAGGAAGAGAAAAAGGAGATGAAATTCTAAAATACTAGTATAAAATACAATATAAAGAAAGATAAAAGCAAAAGGGGAGACAGATGGGGACACTTCACAACTACGAGACACCAAAGCTCAGACAATGCCTTGCTTTTTTCCTACCCTTTATTCATCATAATATTGCACCAAAAATCCATCCTAGAGAGAGAGAGAGAGAGAGAGTAGAGAGAAGAATGTATTTAACATTATACTTCACAGGGACAAGAGCTCTTCCCTTGGGCCTAAACATATTACTTTTGCTATTCAATTTTTGAGTTGCTATTAAATCTCAAATTTCTTCAATGCATTCTTTTCCTGTTTTCCATACTTAGATCAACAAAAACCATGTAATTTGGACTAGGAAATTGAAGCAGGATCCATCTAAGTAAAATACATATTTCTCAAAATTATTGGGCACTTGTTTTCTTGTTCTGTTGATTCTGACTCACAAAAGTGTAGACTCAAGAAGATTCTATTCCAACCATGATGAACTTGATCTAGACAACATACTTGAAAGATAGGATAGATATAACAATATATAGTTCATCTTACCATGACCAAGGAGAAATAATCAAGTATATTGTGATGATATCTGTACAAGGAGAGAAACACAACAACATGACTTGCAGTTATCAGCAACATTATTCTCAAAGAAATCAAAAACAAACTCATTCTTGATCAAAGCAAAAGAGCATCAACATTTCGTTTTCCTTCTGGCCCTTTTGTGTACCATGATGAAACATAATCCCCATACATCACAGGGCAATATTTTGGTGGCTCAAAAACTGGAGATATTATCTTGGCTTTCGAAGGGTCATGAAATGTGGCAGCAGAAAGCCTTGCTTTCTTGGCATTAGTAATGGCTCGATGCGTAGCACTCTTATATTGGCCATTTGTTATGATCTGAAAGTAGAGGATACTGTCAGCAAAATGTATTGCACCTTACTTCAACTTTCAAAGGAATCTTATGACTTTCCTTGCATGTATGGCTTCAATATATGCACATGCTCATATGCATGTCCAAGGATGTACCGGTTAAAGATGATTATAAAGTAAAATGTCAATCAAACCCATCACACAACGTATTCGATGGTAATGATCATGTGAGTATTAACATGATTGTATTGCATTTTTAAACATTGTGAACCAGTTGGACTATTTCCTGGAATATGTGACTTTAAATTTAAACATTATATATATTATACATTCTGTGACATTCCCCATAATTCTGTATAATATATTATATATATTATACATTCTGTAACATTCTGTGACATTATATATATATATATATATATATGGTTTTCAAAGCATCAAAACCTATCGTATATATAAGCTGATTTCATGGAGCTGAAATTTCCAGTCTAAAATGCCTCACACAAAGCTGGTAGGCAGATCATCTAGATCAGGTCTCAGGAAACAGCAAAGATTAAAAAACACATCATATAGTATGATGAGAGCCACCTATTGGTAGGATTGACATATATATTGCAAATAGATACACAGATAAACATAAGCAGCATGCAAACGAAGGGTATTCACATTTTCCAATATCAGGAAATTCATGACATTGGTGTGGAGGAGTTACAGAAATTATGTGGTGCAAAAGGAAATACCAGTATCTACTAATTATTATATCCAAGATGGACCCTATAAACACGAATGGTTTATATTTAATCAGAAAATATTGACAACTTTTATCCACCAATTTAACTTCCCTTATAATCTACTTATGTGTTTATGAGAGATATAAAAAACAATGAAACATTCACAAAATACATGCTGATAGCATCTTAAGAAAAACAAAAAACACTAATAGACCAATACCTCAGTTTGGTCGGCCAAAATCACAAATATAGCATCACATAATGGATTTACGAATATCCACTTTTCATCCTTGAAGACCTCAAGGCCCCCCACATCATCTTGGATGAGAAGCGTGATGGCACCCATGTCAGAATGTGATTGCAAACCAAGAGTGAGCTCAGGCTGTGGGCAAGGAGGGTAGTAACTCACAGTGATATTCTGATAAAATTCACCAACAGCATCTTTGATGCATGAAGATTTCAATCCTAAGCTTTCGGAGATCAAACCAAGTAACTTTTCAGCAAGTGCATTCATCTGATCACTATACTCTGCTACGATTTTTCTGTTAATGAGTTCCTTCAATTAGTCATTTGACATATGGCAGGAAGCCATCAGCACAATGAACACATGCTACCTTACAGAATGAATAATTGAAGCCAACAATGATTAATTAAAGCTACTATCATCGTACACAATGTGGGAGAAGAGATTCACCTGTAATTGGAAGAAAAGTGGGGCCACTTGGAAGGATTTCGACGAGAAAGAGGCAAAGTATGGTGATCATAATAATCTCTCCAATCTAAAACTGTATCGTTAGATGCTACTAGCATACGACTTCCATATCCCTCAGAAGCAGGGGAATTGGGATCACAGGCATAACTGAGCTTCTGATCCATAGTGCACTCCTCAAAAAACGAGCACCCCAGTCTCCTCATTTCTCCCAACAATTCAACTGGGATACCATGATTGATTACATGGAATGCTCCCCATTCTCTACAGGCTCGTCCCAGTCGTTCATGGACACAATTGATATCGCTAAGGTCAATAACGGGTGGACTTGGTTCATCATTATAATTTCCGTTTTCGACATTACGAAGCGGCCTAGTATCAAGTGGTTGTACATACTGAGATGGCACTACCTCTTTACCAACCAAGGATTGCACTCTGATTTGGTTACCCACAACTTCCATTATTGTTTCAGTCAGGTACTAAGCCCTGAGAGAACAGGAAATCAATCTGAATTCAATTAAATGAAATATACACACAGTTTTCCACTATGCAGTAATAGATCAGCTAATCAATCAAGCTGTCGACTTCTTGTTTGTAATGCATGAGTATCAATAGTGTTACTAGTAATTAGAAAAAAAAAATACTGTATTATTGCAATTACCTTAAAACTAATGGCAAGAAAAATCAACAACATATAACAAGAAACGATCGAAACTATGGCAAGACCAGATAAATTGAACCAATATAGAGAGAAAAAAAAAAGGGGGGGAAACAAAAAGCTGAAAAAGCTATTGCCATCATACCCAGAATCCCCAAAAGACAAAACCTGGTAAGAAATTTAAGAATCTCATGCCTAATTCAAGACACCTTATCGATATTTTACTACTAAAATACGCGAATATGTCAAAAGATTATATTGAAAGCGTAAAAGAAACAAGATTATGTATGGAAATAGAGAAAATCAGAACCTGGTTACTGATCCTCAGAGACGGTACAACTCAAGGAGGAGACAATGAAGCCAATTGAAAACCAAATTCAAGATATTCAATGAAAACTGTGTTTTTTACCCAAAAATATAAAACCGTGCTTTTTATGAAGAGCGCGATTTAAACTACTGCGATTTCTGTATTAAAGAAATGCGTCTCCTCTCTCTCTCTCTCTCTCTCTAGCATACAAAAAGGACGAAAGCAATGATTTTATAATATGCCCTAAAAAAAACGTTATCCAATATGAGATTTTATTCTCTCTTTTAAATTGTTTTGCATGGAGAGATTTGAGATGCAAGACTTGAAATCGGTGAATTTCAAATTTCTTCCGATGAAGTTAAAAATATTTGAATTCATATCGATCCAAATAACCATATGGACTTACCAATAGATATCTCAAATCATCCTCAAATTATTCAATCAAAACACAAACATCTCTTTTAGTGCAAGGAAATAATAATAACTACGAAAATCAGAGTATGTCATATGGTTCAAATAATGGAAGATGAAAAATTGCAGCTTCCCAAATTTATTACAATGAATTATGGAAAACTGTGTAAACTAAATCAACTCTAAACCCTAAAAATGAAAAAAAAATTTGAAGGAAGTCATTCTTGAAGTATATGATTGAAGCATAACTAGCCTTCAATAAATAGCATATGTATAAATAGAGGAAAAACAATTCTGTACACCTATAATCAGATCTTTTGGCTACAACTTATCAGCAATTCTTCCCAATGAATCAGCAAGCTTGTTCAGGACCATAATTAAGCTATTCACATGGCTGTTACGTTGCTCTCGATCCAACTGAAGATGGGTGTTCTGAGCTTCAAGCTGCGAGCTCAACAATTTCCCGTTTTTTTCAAGAGCTTCAATCAACTGATGCTGAAGCTTCGTTGTTTCCCCCTCTCCATCACTTGTGGATCGCTTTCTTTTCCTTCCTTCTTGAGTGTTTTCAACTTCAGCTTCCATCCCAGGTTGTTTCTCATTTTTTGTACCTGAAAATCGAGCACAAACTTATTTAGGTACTCTTTCATGTTCCTATTTTCATCTCTGCTTGGATTTCTTTCAGTTGGATTCATTTACTGCATCATTTTGGGTCAAGGGAAAGCTGGCAACAAGAAGCACCAAATATTCGAAATAATACAAGTAAACAGCATAAATGTGTGTATATACAACCATAGACTTGTCAACACAAACCAGTTGAGTGTAAGACTACATTTTCTAGTAATACTTCCATCAGATAAACTCGAGTGATCCTACATTTAGTAAGCAAATTGATATAAGAACCACCCGCGATTTCCAGAAAATAGAAAAGCGTCCCCAACATTATCTAAGAGGGGTATAAAGACATTGTTTCATCAGTTGCACTGGTGACCATACCTTATTTCAATCTACTACCAAACAGTATGACATAAGCAGGCAAAAACCATTCAATCATCAAGAAGCCATATAAGTTGCCTACCTGAGATGGTGTCTAATTATTAATTCCAAATGGACACTTACATTCTGTTGTCATTCATCATCACTAACTTTATGATTTTAAGTGATTATGCAGTTTCTCTATTTTATCACACTTACAAAAGAATGACTGCTACTTGAACTTCCATTAGTGAAAAGGGGTACACATTTCAGAATTGGAAGAAGATGAAACTAATGCAGAATATCTAGGATCAACACCATAGCATTATGAATAGCAGATATCTATATATCCAAAACTAGGGTTATGGCTTTCCACTTAACCACACACTCCATTTACTGACTCTATTCATGTGAAATTTCGGCATTTTAAAAGAAATAATACAACATCACCAGGTCATCCACTCAAAGAAACATCTTGAAACTTGAAAATTAATTCGAGGTTACATTTTACAAAATATATACTTAAAATTATTTTAAAGGCATGAAAGCGTTTTCTCTCAAAAATAAAAATGATAAAATAGTAGAAAAAAATAAGCCCATAAAATTGTCACTTATTTCTCTCTCCCTCTTTCTTATTTTGGAGTCTACCTATTTCTCAATCTTCTAATTCTTATTATAAATACCCAAAAGCAATACTAGATGAAGAGTGAAGACACACACAATAGCCTTCTCTTTGTCCCTTCCATTCTCCCGTTATATTCCTGTAAATATTATGTCATATAATATTCATTGACAATGCTATTCAAAACTAAGAGTGTTTTCTTGTGGGCTCAAATAGGAAAAAAACGTCAAGGTTATTCTTTCATTTGATGATAATGTCTGATCAATCGAGCTGTTCTGCCAATGAAAGAATCATTCGCTTTGATTGCTCTAAGTCTCTAAGAATGGAGGAAGCGTGTGAAGCGCGTCAGCCTTTCACTATGCCGAGATCGGTCACTTCGGAATTGCGCGCGTAGTTAGATCCGGCCGTAGAGTCAGAATGAACGACGGCATGGGCTAAAGTGAGGAAAAGCCGAATGACCTATTATGAAAAGTACGAATGGAATATAGATCTTAGCATACATCCACATAGGACCTAAGGCTTCTTTTCTTTGCGGAGATTTTATAGTAACTAGAAAGCGGTTCAACAGTTCCAGCTAAGCAGGAGAGAACGGATAGCCTGAATCCGCAGACCCGAATTTATAGTTATAGGATGATTAGCGGATATTTTCTAGGAATTGTTTTTGCGTTTAAAAAGTACTCCCGAGTCCGGACAAAAGGACATTTATCTGTTAACTAGTATACGAAACAAGATGTTGATAATGAGAGAATTAGGAGGAACATGTTGAGTTGTGGGGTAACATAACAATTATTGGACCTGTTTAGAGGGTGGAGGAGTAGTTGCTCTTTGGAACAACGGTGAATTTATCTTCGAAAGGAATGGTGGATATAGGGGGTGGGGGTTGTACAGTGTAATCATTTAGCTAAGGTTAGAAAATTCAGAGTTTATGATAAACAAAGTAGGATGTAAGTAACTATTCTTTCAGTCAACAGAGTTGATTGAAATTTGTAGAGTTGGAGTGGTGGGATTTCCTATGCAAAACCTTTGAGGGCTTTATAGTTTTTTATTATTTACTGTATCCTTCTTTCATCCTGCCAATTGCCAAATAATTTTTTTTTAAAACTAAATTTGTTACATAATAGAATTAAAAGAGTAGATTTAAGTTATATATACATGTTGTAAACACCTATATATTGAATGGCTAATTTTATTTGGAATTTTCAGAAGTTTTAAGTGCCTACATGAAATAAAAAAGAGATGTCCACGCACTCAAAATGATAGCATAGATGTTGGAATTTTATCAAACAAGAAAGCAGAGTGAACAAGCAGGCTATAAAAAATGTAAATGAACATCACTAGCTCTTTGGGTTTACAGACAAAAACAATTAAAATAACACTCCACTATCTACAGAGGAAAAAAAAAAAGCTAATATATGGAAGAATAATTGTCAAGAAGTCCAAAAAATCCATTAGTTTGATGACACGTAACTTAATACTAAACACTCAACGGAAGCTAATAAACTGAAAAAAATATCTGATGTTGCAATGGAAAAAATGCAATTTGGATTAAATATCATGCCCAACTTTCCACCAAAACAATTAACCTCAATCAGGCAATAGGAACTTTCAAAATATAATATTTCCTACCATCCACCAAAATATAGCTACAAAACATTACCAAAATGGGGAAGGAAAACAAAAAAAACAGAACTGAACAAGTTTCTGTGACAAAATGGCAAAAAAAGGAAAAAACGTGCATCACACGCCCACATATTATACATGGAAAAAGGAAGTGATGTTCCACCTCATAGATCACATAGAACCTTCATAGTACAATTTTCGGATCAAAGATCAAAATCCCACCAACCATCAAATTAAAGGCACTTCACCATTTAACAAGGTGTTAAAGATGAAGGATCATTCTATTTTAGATCCACAGAAAATTTTCAAACAAGTAGGAGGATTTTGGTTTGTCTGACATCAAATAAATAAGCAAAAGGTACTTCCTTCCCTTATGACCTATGGAATTGTGGATGTGCTTAGAACAATGCAACTTTAGCAGTTTGACATCAATCAACAGTCTTTCTCCTAGCAGCCTAAATTCCAAGAGGCATATAGCAACAACAACAAACTAAGCCTTAATCCCACCATGTGGGGTCCGCTATATGAATCATTTCTCTCAAGACACATGTTCTCATTTATTCAAGAGGCATGAGTGGTTGAATTCCACTTACTCTTCAATTCATTCCAGTAAAAGAAACAGGGAATATTTACCTAGAATAGGAGGGTTGCCATTATATTTAGCTACATGTACATTAATACTGACCTGCTTTCACACTTCAGTGTTGGAATCAGTACCATGGATAGATAATATATCATATTTGGAAAAGGACTCGATAATATTCAACTTCAGACTCTTCAGCATGTGATTGACACAGAAAACCTATGTCCTTTTGCTGATACAGCCGTTGTTGTAAATGTTTGCACGTAAAGCCCAACAATACATACAAAGAGATGATTAATGAAAACTGAAAAGGCCATTAAGAAAATCCAAACTAACCATCATGGTATTTCAAAAGTTGCCAATAAAATGAAAAATCATGATCAAAATCTGTTCAGCTAGAAAAGGCTGCACCAAAGATACAGTTGCGAAGTAACTACAAAAGGTATCCCTTACTTAAAGGTTGTGCACAACAATCTGAACCAAACAAAATATCTACTGTATGTCATGTTAGAAATAAAGGTATTTAGGTATATTAATCAAAATGATATGATTTATGAAGGTGAGGTCTAAGTACCTTGAGCAGGGGATTCTTGGGGACAAGATTGATACTGCTTCTCTGCAACTGAATGAAAACAAATACCAA
Organism: Scutellaria baicalensis; assembly: GCA_005771605.1. Classification (NCBI taxonomy): domain Eukaryota; kingdom Viridiplantae; phylum Streptophyta; class Magnoliopsida; order Lamiales; family Lamiaceae; genus Scutellaria; species Scutellaria baicalensis. The sequence goes on along the minus strand of CM016721.1, from coordinate 49,438,126 downwards.
GATCAGTGACTACCAGGATATCTGGTTAAAAGACTTAGAATATTATTAAGGCTCCTATAACCTACCTGACGACTATCTCATAAGAATGAATAGAACAATGAAACACTTAAAAGAAAAAAGAAAAAGAACTCGAGCTATTAGCTGTGAAGAAATAGTAAGTACAACACATCATTGACTTTAAACATATTTCTATAAAACTTATAAGGGTCTGAAACCTGTTCTTAATCATGGACAACAGAAAATAAATCCAGTGCAAAAATAAAGGAAAAGAAAAACAAATCGAAAAAGTAAACAATTCAAGTTGAAAATCCACTCAGCCAAGCACTTCACAATATCTCAACTTACAGCCAGAAAAAGTAGTCTTTCAGTATCTAATTATGGAATACGAAAACTGCTAATCTCAGTGGTCCAAGTTAAAATATAGTCATCCATAAAAAAATTACATATGTTTTAATATGCAATAAACATGTATACACACCACATAAAAGTATCTCTCACACCAAAAACCATCAGCATTGGAAAGAAAGAAAACAAAAGAAACCAGAAATTTCAAGAATTATAGCATAAACCCCTCTCATACATTTAAGATATTATATGGAAAATAGCACCCCAGATAAAACTTTTAGTTTCAATCATGTCAAATGTTTCTCTAGGTCAAGCAAAAGTCTTTGTTTATTCACCCATTTTTGTTCAAACATTCTTGAAGACTGATGTTAAAGAAAAGCATAGGATAGGTTCTCCAGTTTCAATTCCACGATCATCGTAGAATTCAATTTAAATGCGAATCAATATAGAATCTCCATGTAATTCTGCATGGATACATGCACAGAACTTAGAAGCGAATGGCACCACCAGTTACCTGAAATTGGCGTCGGAGCAGGTATATCTTTAGCCGGAGTCTCGCTCCGACCTGCTTCCTCCGGTGCCGATTGCTCGAAATCCGAGAACAGCCCATCATCCGCCGCCGTGCTCCGCCCACTGTCAAACAAAGTCTCGCGCTCCGCTTCCTCCACCGCCGGCGTATCAGCGGCTGCCACAGGCGCCAAAGCCAGAGACAATTCACCACCAATCCCAACCTCCTCTTCACCACCACCTCCGCCGCCGCCGTCGAGAATATCGTAAACCTCTCTATCAAAAAACCCGGGCAATTTCCTCTCTCTCCTCAAGTCATTCCTCATAACCCAAAACGACTCTGTTTCCTCTTTAATCTTTGACTCCCACTCCTTTATCTTCTTGAAATCCCCGGCCAAATTGCTCCATCTCTTCCGGCACTGAACCGGGCCCCGGTTCACCCCATGCCTCTTGCAGTAGGACGAAATCGACGCCCACTTCGGTTCAATCTGGCCCGACCCGAAAGCAGACCCGGAAGTGCGGCCCCTCCTAACGCGATTCTCAGTCACCCTTTTACCCTGAATGAGCACGAGAATTTCCTGTCTGGTCCAACGCGGTAGGCGGGCAGCCTTGCTTCCTTCTTCGCCGGCGGTGGTGCCATCTCCAGAGGGTTGACGGCCGTCTGCCCCGCCGTCAACGTGGCCCGGACCTAAACTCAACTGCTCCAGCGCCATTTCAAAGATCACGTGACTTCAACTTTATAAACTTTTGTAGTTTCAAAGTCACGTGAGAAACGGGATTAGTTTAATCAAACGGCGTTTTCTTTTTGACGGCGTTTCTCCCTCGGGAAGAAGCAGAGAGGAGAGAGAGAGAGAGAGAAGGTTTTGTCTAATTTTCCTTTTTTGTTTATTGGAAAAATTTGTGTGGGTGGACTAAAACCTATGGGCAAAAGAAGGCTTAAACAAAGATAATAATGATTCTCTAATAGAGGGTTTGATTTTGTATTAGTGATGATGATTAAAGATTAGGCTTATCTTTAACTTTAATATTTGGGCTAATCAATGCTACCATTTTCAATAATTATTCCCATTATGAGCTTTACTTTCTCAACTTGAGGATATTCTATATATTAAGGGCACTCTCTAAATAATTGACTCTATCAAATTATTTTGTCTTTTCATGTGAATGTCACTTTCCCTCTAGTAAAATTTCGAACCCTAGACGTTTTAGTTTGAAGTTCTCTCTCTCTCTCTCTTTTATTTTTTTGTTTTTAAAGTCCAAAATGAGATTTTGTTTTGAATTGTGTATCAACCGACTTAATTTGCAATACAAGATTGGAAATGTAATGTGCAAATTCACCTAAATTAAGGTGCATCTTATATAATTACTTTATGTTTTGATTGATGGGAAATTTGGAATTTTATAATAATTATTATAATTTAGTGGTGATGTTTAGCTTAATGTAGGTTTGAAATATATTACCGAAATATCAAATGATTGAATTTAAAATTCATCAAAATGAATCTAGAATTAGGTCAAAATGAAAATCAGGATTGCGAAGTGATATTGATCCAAACACTACAAGTGGATTTGATACCATGAATTTCAATTTCTCCACATTCATCCTTTCCTATTAAGAGTTAAGTATTCTTTCTCAAATCACTCAACTCAAACACACCGTTCATACTCAATCCAAACACCCTTAGTGCCCTCTTGGTACGGAGGTTGAGTTTGATAGGGATTGATAAATTTTGTAGGATTACACTCTACATTGAAGACAAAAGAGGTGTTTGGTATGTAAGTTTGTAGTAGATTTGATTAAATTTTATCTTTCGTATGGATGAAAGGAGGTTTGTTAAAGTTAATTTGTTTTTAATTTTTATTTGGTATATTGATTTATATGGATAAAAAATGTGAAATTACAATCCTAACACTCTTATTAAATAAAATAGAAAATACATAAATACAATAAATAAAAACCCAAATAAAATTATTGGGAGTTGAATGGAAAACCTTGAGCACACCTTCTTCGAAACCCTGTGCAGTGATTTGTATTTCATCTTCTTCGATCCACATCTTGCAATTGCCTCTGGCGGGACGCCAACCATTCATGTCCAATAATCAGCGTGATAATCCGGTAAATGAAACTCATACTTTAATCCCCGCTAAAACTTCTGTTATGGTGTAATTTAAACATTTGTTCCACTACAGAACAAATTCATTGATTAAAGTTGAGAATTGATTAACCAAGTTGAGTATTACACCACATATTCATTGATTTACTCAAGCTTCTTTCAAGTTAAAAGTATTTAACCAAGTTGAGTATTCCAAGAATCTGCTCTATTCCCCTCCTCTATTTATCAGATCTCAAAATCGGGCATTCCTAAATCAAAAAAGAGTTGGTAAAGGTGTCTACAATGTCGTCGGAGGTTGTGTCGACATTAGATTTGCTCACTGTTGGCCGCCATTCATTTAGTTGTCGTGAGGTGGAAGTCGGTACAATACTCAGTTAGGGAAGATGGAAGATGCATATGATGTAGGGTTCACTTATATATATGGTGGCAATTTTGTAGTTATATACAAATTAAAGGGTGAAATGGTCAAGTCTAATTAAACAGTAAGACTATTTTCAACTTTTTGCTAAGAATTACTGTTGGGTCAGATCTAAACCCACCAAATTTGGTGGGTTTAGAAACCGACCCACAATCAAGCTAAACTCATTATCTAAATCAAGGCCCACTATACTATGGGCCATAAACATGTATATCAAACATGTAGTTAGGTTAGATATCAAACTTAAACGACCCTAAACTTGTCTACCAACATGTCTTTAATGTATTTATTACCACTAACCTATTTACATTTTTTAAATGCCTTTTAAAATCACTATGAAAGAAAATTGTTGTAAGTTCCCTAAAAACCCAACTATTATGGCAAAAGGGTGAATAGGGATTATAGAGCATAAGAAATTAGAGGTAATGGAAGGGATCTTATCCTATGTTCACCTAGTAAATTTTATACCACTTTTTCCCACCTTTCAAATCTTTAAAGAATCATTAGCCACATAATCCTTTTACTTAATGCCAATTAATGGTCACCCTAAAAGAAGCCTCACTTTGATTATTGCAAGTCTTTGCCAATTCACATTCATAGCCTTCATAAGGCCATATTTACCTCTTTTAACAATTCTTTTCTCAAACAACTTGGTTAAATTTACACTAAAATTATGGTTGGTTTTTTTTTCTTTCCAATAGATACTTTATTAATATCCATGTAAAGTGTAAAGTGTGTTGATATAATAACTATATTAAAAGTTGAGATTGAATGAAAGAAAATATATTTAGCCATTAATATAGTTAGGAGTTTGAAGGGATTGGGTGATTTGAAGCACTAATGTTAGAATTATTGTTAATAAGGGTAGAGGTTAGTAGAATGTCACATTCTCCTTGTGATAAAGTGGGGACCAAACTCTACCAAATGGATTGTCAACTTCCATACACCATCTTATTATTAGGACTTAATTAGGGATGCTTCACTTCTTTGGGATAATTCATTATGGTAGCTTAATTTGTGTTTCCAAAATTTCTAAACACCTTTTAAGTTTGGATTTTTCTATACTTTTATTTTCTTTTGGTTTATGATTGTATTTTACAAACACGCATGTATCTTCCAAGTACGTAGATATCGAACATTAAAATGTTGTTATCTAGTTTGAAAGGTAGCAATTTTTCTCATGGTCGTTGATCGGCTTATAGGGTTGCTCGTTGTATCTCTCATTTTGCTTCTTTTATCACTACTCAATTTTGTTGGAATATTGGTAATTTTCCTGAATGGATGAAAAAACTTGTAACTCTCGATTTATGCTCGACTAATGAAGGAATATGAATTAAATTTATTTTCTTTCTTCAATTTCCTCCTTTCATCACGATCATAGATCCGCCGCCCACCAACGACATCTATTTCCTCTAACCCAATTACCACTAGTTCACAAGGCATGATTGAACAAATTCACAATATTCGGCTCCATTATCATTGAAGATCCATTTAAGTGAACCAAGAATGAACATAACAAGAAGTATTATAAAAAGAAAAAACTAATTTTTTAAGGAAAAAAAAACTAGTTTCTGATTTGAGGTTTTCAAATGAAACTATTTTTCAAATTTGCTCCTTGTATTACAATCCCCCCCCTCTCTCTCTCTCTCTCTCTCTCTATTTTTCTTTTTCTTTTTCTCAAACTTTGAGCTTGAAGAGGCAAAACTCATGTTAGTAACAATGAATGTGCTCATCAAATGGTCCATTGTAGTTGAAGCAAATTATTTTTCACCACACGATTAATGTCTTTCTATTTAGATTGAAACATTGTATTTTCAATAAATTTATTTTCTTCTAAATGAATTATATTTTCTCATAAATTATCAATTACTCTATGTGCATCCACAGTAGGTGATTAATGAAGTGTTAATAATTTTCATCGATGATTTCCATAGGCTTAGTCAATGGGCCAACAAAAAATAACTATTCTTGTTAACATTGTCTAGAGTTTAAGACTATTATTATGGATTTTTTAATTAAATGTTAATCATTATGAAACAATAGTTGTTAACATTATTAAAATATTTTTTCTGAGATTTCATTTTTGATAACTTCTAAAAAATTGATTTTAAAAGAGCTACAAATCATCACTTCTCTTCAAGGATATTGAAGATTTGACTTTTCGTAAATGGAATATAAGAATTTGGTAAATGGATTTTTATAATACAAAATTCCACCAAAAGTGATACCAATCCAAGTCAAGAATCTAATAATGTATTTGGTCAAAATTAAAGTGTGGAGTAATAATTTGGAAGCATTTCAAATGAGAGCCCAATTTAGGTTTTATTTTCATATGGTCCAATTCCAATTTGTGGGAATGTAGCCCATGCCTCTATGCTTCTCTAATTAAGGCCCTTTTTTATTTAGGTGAAGGGCTATAAAATATTTGAGTATAAAATATTTGAGTGTGTTATGCCTCAAATTTAAAAATGTTCCTACTGTAATTTTATTTATTATATTCCAAACTCAATATTTATATTAGAGAGAGGGAAAAAAGAGTGGTCTGCATTGATTTATTGATTCCAAATTTTTTAAAACATTTTATATTCGTAATATTTTACTAAATTTGTTTTTTCTTTCCATCTGAACCTACCCTTCTAGGTAAGGATGACAGCCTCGCAGGTAAATGAGTGTACTCTATTCGTTCAAACGAGCTTGCTGCATTTGAATTTTGGATAAGTTAATTCACAAAATCCTACAATCTTAGGTTATTTTTTCTATTGAAAATACCTCCCTTTACCTAAACTAGTATTGTAACCGTGCTTTGCACGATATGTTATATTATTTTAACATAAATATATTAATACTTTTAATATTTATATATCTTAACTTTAAATTTACGTCATTATAAATAATAACATTTTATTATAAATAATAACATTTGATAATAATAAAAGGTTGAAATATATAAATATTATACAAATATATAGATTAAAGAAACAAATTGTAAAGCCTGTATTTGAAATATAAGATGAATGAAAATGACCATTAGCTAAACTTGTTCACTCATTATGTACTTAAAAATCGCAATAAATTAAAATCAGTAACAAAAAGAAAAAAAAAACTTTTTACTTCTAACATTACATGGTTAGTAAAATTTTAAATAATAAATTTAATATCTAAAAATAAGTTATGGGAAAGAATATAAATTCAAGTATTGAGATATCATAAATAAGCATTGTATTTCATTAGTATTCATAACTATGAATAGACACATACTTTAATGAAATTTTTGGTTTAATGACACATATACAAATTTCTTTTAAACCCAACTTACCAAATATATAAAAATCTTTCTTGCTATCTATCCAAATAAAATATAATTCAAAATTGAAGTTAATCTAACATTTTCAATAAAAAAAATATAAATAATATCATGCACTATAAATGACAAAATTATGACTTATTAGAAAAATAAAAAAGTTATATCATTCAAAATTGGATTTAATATAACATTTTCAATAAAAAGATTATAAAGAATCCAAAAAATTACCCATGAACAACTGTGTCGTCTTCCATGATATATATATATATATATATATATATAAACTTTGTATGATAAGCATTGCATTTATTTAGACTTAAGACACATTTCTTTGAACACTTTAATTAGCTAACAATCTTAACATTGACTTCTTTCACAGCAATAGTAGCTTTAGGTGTCATTGTCGCGTTTGCGATATCTCGACTAACCAACGCTTCTTCTTCATCGCCACATGCTGAGCATTGACAGCATATGTATGCAATTGGACTAACCGGCTCCTCCTTCTTGACCGCCATAGGCTGAACATTGACCACATGAACAACTCTTCAAACAATAGTAGACTTCATTCACACCTGCCTGCAACAATCCTTGTATCCATTTTTCAAAGTTTATGAGTGTAATAAGGCTTTCCTTCTTCTTTTGTTTGTGATAATTCTTGATCAGTGTAAGACTGAGAGTATATATAGTGGTTGATTTGGCCTTTTCACTTCTTCTTACATTGAATGTTATTTCATTGTTGGGAACTAAAACGACATATGTTGCAAGAACTGCATTCAAGATTTTGATCCAACTTTTTTGTTTATATATACATTATGAATGTGTGTAAATGATTATATTAAGAGATGTTGAATGAAATTCATGTGATGTAGCATGCATTATTATATCACCATAAGAAGATAGAAAGATGCTTATTTTCATTATACCCACTTTTAGACAATCATTTATGAAAGATTTATGATTATAAGTGTGTTCTTCAAATTTATTCATATGGGGTATTTTATTTTTAATATTTATAAATAAAACAATGTAAGGTAAATTACATTTTTCTATCACCTATCATTACATTTTTTTAGAAATTGATATTAAACGTTTGACATTTTTTAAAAGAAAATCTAATCTCCAAACTTCGAAACACAATGTATTATATTCGTTTATCTTGGTAGTTTGTAATAAAAGAATATTCAATTTAGGTAATTAAAATGATAAAAAGAAACTTAATGTTAAATTGTTTTTTTTTTGAAATTAATGTCAAATTGTTTTAAAATGTAAATATTAGTTTAGATAAAAATCAAAGATTATATACTCCCTCCGTCCTGGTCGAAATTGCCTACTTGTCATTTCGGTTTGTCTCAATCCAATTTGTCAGCCCATAAATGGCAAAGAAATTATAAAGAAAAAGTTTAAAAAACATTTTTTAAATCAAAAAGTAAGAGTCATCTGCGTTTTCTTAAGTTCCGTGCCCGGTCAAAGTAGGCAACTTCGACCGGGACGAAGGGAGTACTATTTTTCACAATATCCTAGTAGATGACTAAATAAAGCTTGAGAGATAGACATACATTAGTAATAATCAGTTTATGCATAAATAAAGAAGATTAAGATGAAAATCAAAGTCATAATTAAGATTTGTTAAATTAAATGTACATTTATTTTTGTTAAGTTTCTATATAATAAATGTAAAATGAAAGCAATTAATATTACTTCTTAAAATGGAAATATTTTAATGACGGATAATTTATTGCAGTTATTTTTGGCAGAATATTCTGCTTTTATATATATATATATATAGATTCATGGGTCAAGGAACTTTTATACCCATTTTTTTAAGAAATAATTTTTTTTACCCAATTTGAGTAGTGAAATGTCCTTAATACCCTCAATTTAAGTTTGTATTGTTGTTCATTGCAATACATTGTAATTTAATCAAATACACAATTTAATACATTGTATTCAAATTAAATAATGTAATGAAAGTTCAAAGAGTAATTTGGAACTCCAAAAGCACCATAACCCACTTTTTGCAATCACATTTTCATGTTCTCATCTCTTCCGAAAAATCGCTGCAAGGCTTGACTAATTTTCTCATTTTTTCATGATCTTCATCTCCATTGAAACCTTGAAGCTTGTCAAAAGCAACTGAAGTTTCATTGCAAATGGTAAGTTTCATTTATATTTCTATGTTCTGAGTATTTAGTGATGTTTCATTGTAAACTCCTCATGAATTTAATTGTTTAAATTTTTGTTTGAAGTTAAGTTGATATACACTATATTTAATAGCACAAAATATTTTGTTTTAGATTTCAGCATTATCTCTGTATGTTGATTTTGGGTAGTTCTGACTTTTGAGAATGATTCTTCACGATACGGCTCCCTTATGAAGATATGTTGATATGCACCATATTTAATATAGAGTGAACTCTTTTGTTTTAGGTTTTAGTTTTTTCGTCATTGATGTTGGTTAATTCTCATTTCTGAGAATGAATGTTCACGATTTGAAATGTAATACATATTCGTGATATGAACTGATAATACGTGTTCACGATATGAAAATTTAATACGTGTTCATGATATGAGCTGATAATACATGTTCATGATATGAAAATGTAATACATGTTCACGATAGGAAATGTAATACATGTTCACGATATTAACTGATAATGCGTGTTCACGATATGAAAATTTTAATTTGAAATGTTTATACATTGTAGCTTTTTTTCATTTAATTTTGTATAACATATGTTTATATATCATTTAAATTATGTTATAATCATATTATAAAATATAAATAATATAATTTTTTTAGAAACACATAAAAATTTACAAAATGATCTAATGGATATATCTTTTCGGAGTAATTTGCAATAATCGTTGATCTTTTTATTACCTAGTATAAATTTACAAATACGGTGCAACAGATAAATATTGTGATATATATTACCAATTTTTCTTCAACTGAATTCCGAGCTCCATGACAATCAAATACATCATTAACTTCAAGCGGATTTAGTTAAACACATTTGGACACTATTTGTGAACTTATAAAAATTAATTGGTCATTTATATTAATTGTATGTCAAATGTATTGTAATGTCGATTGTTATTTTCAATTAATTGCTAGCAATATATATGTCTTTTTTTTAATGTAACTAATCCATAAAACAAGATTTGAGCTAAATATTAATTTATTATTATTTATAATTAATTATATTTTAATGTGAATTGAAAATTATTAATGTCATAATTAATTAGTCTAATATGACGATTTTGACACTATTAAAAAATGCAACCAATAAATAATTAATTTGAATTGATAATAAATAAATAAAATAGAATAAAAATTAGTGGATAATGAGACTCATATGTAATGGTTAAAATGGTTTTCAAAACTTATTTAGCGTGTTAGAGATGAAAACTTCATTTTTTCAGATGAAAACTTCATATATGGATGTCACAGCGTGTACACAATATGAGTAGTCGTGTTCATGATATGAGTACTTGAGTCGAGTTTAAATATGAACACGACTACTCATATCATGAACACGACTACTCATATCGTGAACACAAGACAACTACTCATATCGTGAACACGATGACTATTCATATCGTGAACACGACTACTCATATCGTGTACACGCTGTAACATCCATATCATGAACATATCGTAAATGCTCATATACGAACATACAATTATTCACACTAGAAAATCCAGGAGGTTCACTCAACCTTCAAATCATCAAATTAAAAGTCACTTCATAACATTCAACCTTTTTCGACCTTCTTCACTCAACTCGGTTTCCATCTTGATCTGATAATCGCAACAAAATACAACTTCAGATTTACCAGCGAGATCCAAACTTTATTCTAAAATTTTCATTTGCCATTAGTGTTGAAGTGGTGAGGATTGCACATGGTGGAGTTCTTTGTAGGAGAGTGTATGATTGAAGTGGTTGCTACAATGGAGTTTTGGTGGAATTTTTTTTTTAGGGAAAATATCAATTTTAGTCCTCTAAGTAAGGCCCTTTCCAATTTCAGTCCTCTAAGTATCGTGTTTCCAATTTTAGTCCTGTAACTTCACTTTTTTTTCCAATTTCAGTCCGATTTTCGTCGGAAGCTGACGTGGCAGCCGGAATTTGCCTACGTGGACCCCGGAACCCTAATCCCACTAAAAATATTGCCACATAGTCAGCCACGTCATCCGAAAAAATAATAAAAAAATGAAAATACAAAAATTGGAAAAAAAAATCAGAAAAAACATTTATTTTTTAAACAAAACATATCAGTAACCCCTAATTTGGAATCAAATCAAAATCCCTAAATCACACAAACAAAGCCCTAACCCCTAACTCAAACCCTAATCCCAAATCACACAAAGAAATCCCGTAATCCCTAATTGAAGAAGAGTGAGCATCGAAACAGGTTTCTATATCACGTTGCACAAGGATTTTCGAAGAGGATATGAAGCAAAGAGCCCTAGATAAATGGCATTTACCCCCGCCAAAATATAGTAAGTTGGTGTTATTTTTGAAGCTTCATTTATGGTGTCCTTTTGTCTGTTATAGGGTAGGGTCGACATTGAGTGAAATGGTCCCCAAAATGTGTATAAATATATGAAGGGTGTTGGCTTTTTTATGTGGTCAAGATTTCTTTTTTTTTTTATGGTTTTTGTGTCGGTTTTCCATTCTTTTTAGGGCTTTTGTCGGTTTGATGTTTTCTATATATATGTGTTGCACTGTTTTTAAGGCCAGTGTGAATTTCACTTCACAGATCCAAAGAAGAAGCAAGTTACATTGAGACTATATGTTGGTGGAAAGATTCGGCTGGGTGAGGTTCCTACATATATTGGAGGTAACCTCTGTGTGTTTGACTACTATGATGTGAAGTGTGCATCTATTAGTAGTTTTAGGGTTATTGCTGAAAAGAATGGTGCAAATGGACAACTAGGAGTCTATAGTTGTGATTTTTAGGGGTGAGCAATCGGTCGGTTCGGTTCAAAATCGAACCGAACCGAAAAAAACCGAAAACCGAATGGATGTATTATACAAAATCGAACCGAACCGAATTGATCCAAAAAACCGAACCGAACCAAACCGAAAATTTTCGGTTTGGTTCGGTTCGGTTTATTCGGTTTGAATTTTCTCTATACTTTAGCCAATTCGGCCAGTTGCTAGAACTAGAAGAGAGAGAGAGTAGACAAAAGCAGCAGAGTTATACAAAACATCTTAACTTGCAACATTGGGTTTCATTACTGCAACTGCTACTCTGCTTATATATCAATATCGTTACAAGTCTCAAAAGTTCCAAAAATCAACATATATAAATTATCCCATCACTCTGAAAGAGGCAAAATGAACAATAGAACAAAACATAAAATATCTCATCAAGAAATTGATCAGATCAACCACAAAAATTCAGTCTCTCCACAGCTTCCACTCTTTTGTCATCCACAAACAGTAGTATTACAGATGTTTTTATCTGTAGTAAGCAAATCAGAAAAAATATATCAAACAATCTGAAATGCACAAGATGGTATGGAGTAGGTGTATAGAAGTTAAACTAAATCACAAACCTCAAATCAGAAGCTTGAAAGATCATACAAACAACTTTTCTTTAATCACCAATCTTAGAAATTATAACTTAAATTTAAATTATGAAATTTCTTAAAAGTTACATACCTATCAAATGTGGCAATGTCCATCAAATTTCCATTGTATTCTCATTGACATCACTTATACCAACATTTGTAAAAGCTGCAAAATCATTAGAAACACAATGATTAATTATATACAAATCAAAGTAAAATAAACGAATAATGAAAACTATTATCTTCAATCTAAACCAAATATTTGAATACCTTCTTCAAGCTTTTGAACATCTTCTATGCTTTCTTCAATTAGCTTGGGTTTTCTTGATTTTCTCAACCAATCTTGAGCACATATGAGAGCTTCTACGATTTTAGGAGTTAAAGAACTCCTAAAAGGATCAAGAACTCGTCCTCCAGTGCTAAAAGCAGATTCAGAAGCAACTGTAGAGATGGGCATTGCTAATACATCTCTAGCAAGAAGTGAAAGGATAGGAAACCGATTTTGATTGAGTTTCCACCACTTTAAGATATGAAAATCATCTTTATCCACCACAAGAACAGCTTCTTTTAAATAGATATCTAAGTCACATTGGCCTTCAACTTCTCCACTCTCTATTTTATGTCGCTTGAACTTATCTCCCAATACAAATCTACTTTTTCTTTTGGGAGGTTCTTGTTGAGAAGATTGACTTGAAGGTTGGCACTCTTGTGTTGACACATCAACTTGAGGTTGAGCAAATGACTTGTACACATCAAACAACTCAACTAAAACATCTTTTACACTCTTTGCCATTATTGAACCCTCTACTTCACCATACACTTCATGAAATGCGTAATCGATGAACTTCAGCTTGTAACGTGGGTCAACAACAATAGCCACATAGATAAGTTTATTCATCTTTCTTGGATCCCCCCAATATTTGTCATACTTTGCCTTCATTCTTTCACCCATTGCTTTTACATCATTATCCACACTTCTTATCCATTCTTTCAATAAGCAATTCACGGTACTAATCTCATGATAGAATTCATTAGAAGTCACATACAATGAACCTGAGATTCTCATTGTTAGATCATAAAAATTTGACAATATATCAATCATTCTTCTAATATTCTCCCAATCTAAAATTTTTGGCACCCCATCACTAAGCTCAACTTTGAAGTACGGATCTTTAATCTCAAACCTTTCAAATGCCCTTTCAAACTTTTGTGCAACATCCAACATTAAATAGGTAGAATTCCACCTAGTAGGCACATCTAAGCACAACAAACTCTTAGATGCTATGTTTTCATCCTCACAACATTCTCGAAATTTGGCCAATCTAACCGGAGACTGTCTTACCCATCTAACAGCTTCTCGTACCCTCTTTATTGATAGATTGATTTCCTTCAACCCATCAACTATAACCAAATTAATGATATGAGCAATGCATCTCATATGAAGATACTTACCCTTCGCCCATGAACACTCTCTTGCAGTCAGTTTTGCTTTCAAATAAGCAACACAAGTATCATTTGAACTTGCATTATCAACTGTAATAGCAAACACCTTTGCAATCCCCCAATCACGCAAACAACCATCAATTTTCCTTCCAAGTTCCTCACCCTTATGACTCTCAATAGAGCAAAAATTCAGAATTTTTTTGTTCAAGTTCCAATCCTTATCAATGTAGTGTGTAGTAATGCACATGTAATTGATCCTTTGTAAAGAAGTCCAAGTATTGGTTGTAAGACAAACACTTTGACTAGATTTTTTGAACCAATCTCGTAACTTTTTCTTCTCATCTAAGTACAACTAATAACAATCTCGTGAAATAGTCCAACGAGATGGAATCTTAAATTTAGGTTGTAAAGCACTTACAAAAGTTTTAAACCCATCACCCTCCACAAATTTGAAAGGAAGTTCATCAACAATGATCATATATGCTAATTTTAATCTAGCATTATCTTGATCAAATATCACCACACTAAGAGTACCCATTTGGTTGACCTCTAGTCCTTCCCCTTCCTCAGTTGGTTGGTAAGATAATTGTGTTTGTTTTGTGTGTATGTTATGTGGATGTTTTTTGCAACTATTCATATGACCATTTAGTGTAGAAGTGCCATTTTTTTTTAATCACAAAGATAAACATTACCACAGTAATTGCATATTGCTCTTCTCCTACCCTCATCATCAAAGAATGCAGTGAAGTGATTCCATACGGCAGACCTCGGTACCATATTCTTTTTTCTCTTCAAATTAGAAGTCGAACTTGCTGCCATACTCTCCATCTTTTTCACCCCTAATTCTGGTTCTTGACTCACTTCTTCACTCCCATCATCATGTGCTTGTGACATTTTTCTAACATGGAAGTGAAAATAACATAATTAGTTTCAAGAAATTATATAAAATACAGTAGTAATTACTAAATAACATTACTTGTATTCAATATTCATCTTAAATTCATTTTCAAGAACACTCAAAATTTCTTTACTGTTGCTAACCTGAATAATGTTGTTGTGTACTCCAAATCTAACAAAGATGAGAGCAGAGAGTTGGAATAGCAGAGCAAAGTCAGCAAACGGTAGACTAATTAGCAAAGTTGGAAACTTGGAAGTTGGGAGATTGAGAGATTGACGATTTGACGGAGCAATGGAGTTGGGAGATTGAGAGTTGGGATGGATAAGGGGGAAGGGTAAGAAATTAGGGCTACTGCTGAGATTCTATTTTCTTGGAATTAAAATATAAAAGTAATAGGGAATTGTGTTTTTATTCTAATATTTAATAAATATAAATAATGTATGTATTTCGGTTCGGTTCGGTGCACCGAATTTTTTTTGTGCCAAAACCGAACCGAACCGAACTAGAATTCGGTTCTATATTTTGAAACCGAACCGAACCGATAGCTATAAAAAACCGAACCAAATCAATAGGTTCGGTTTGGTTTTTCAGTTCC
This sequence comes from Scutellaria baicalensis, assembly GCA_005771605.1. Classification (NCBI taxonomy): domain Eukaryota; kingdom Viridiplantae; phylum Streptophyta; class Magnoliopsida; order Lamiales; family Lamiaceae; genus Scutellaria; species Scutellaria baicalensis. Next base: position 49,422,924 of record CM016721.1, on the reverse strand, counting down.
GGTTCGATTTTGATCGGTTTTGCTCACCCCTAGTGATTTTCAGTTGGTTGAAGATGATGCTGAGCTAGCTAGGATCTGTGATGAGTTTTTGTGTATTAATGAAATTAGATTTTATGTGGGGAATATTGAACTTCAATCTGAAAACACTGTGCCTGTTATTGAACTTGATTCTGAAGACAAGCCAGGGGACAGTAATTACTCTTTTGATTTAAGTGAGGGTTTTGTTAAGGCAATAGATGATATATCATCTGGTAAGGGTGTAGATAAAAAATTTGTGAAAAAGAGTGAGGTTTCAGGGGATGTAAGTGGGGGTGTGAATGAGTGTGTAAATGAGGATGAGAGAGCTAATGAAGAGAAGTCTGATTCAGGTGAAAAGGACATTTTAGAGACTGAAGATGACTTAGATAGTAATGTTGATTCTGAAAATGAGGGAAGACATAGAAACCCTGTCTTTAATCCGAATGAGGGGTTCAATCCACATTTCCAAGTTGGCAAAATTTTTAGCACAAAGAGGGAGTTGAGAGAAGCAATTCATTCACATGCAATTAAAAGTAGGAAAAACATCAAGATTACAAAAAATGATAGGGAGAGGGTACATGCTAAGTGTGATGAAACTAGTTGCCCTTGGAAATTACATGCTTTGAGGGTTGAGAGTGAAGAGACTTTTCAAATTAGATTGTACAAAATGGAGCATACTTGTGGTAGGCAGTATAGTGTGAAAAATGTGAAGTCTAGTTGGTTAGCCAAGAGGTACATGCATGAGTTTGTGAGTGATCCAAGTAGGAAAGTTAAGGGCTTCAGAACATCTGTGATCAGGGATTTAGGGTGTAGCATATCAAAACAGCAAGCCTATAGGTGTAAGAAAAGGGTTCTGGAACAGTTGGAGGGGACTTCTGATGAACAATATTCATGGTTGTGGAATTATGCAGGGGAAGTGAAGATATCAAACCCTGGAAGTACTGTGATTGTTGGAGTTAATGATTCTGAGGGTGAAAACAGATTTGATAAATTTTATTTGTGTTTGCATGCTCTAAAAACTGGTTTCTTAGCTGGTTGTAGGCCTGTAGTGGGAGTTGATGGGTGCCACTTGAAGGGGCCTCATGGGGGGTTCTGCTATGTGTTGTTAGCATATATGCTAATAACAACATCTATCCAATTGCATATGCAGTAGTAAGTAAGGAAAATGGGGAAATATAGGGTTGGTTTCTTACCCTGTTGAGGTCAGATTTGGGTATTAAAAAACAGACTGAGTGGACTTTTATATCTAATAAGCAAAATGGCCTTATCCAAGCTTTTATGGAGGTTCTCCCAAGAGCTGAACATAGGTTCTGTGTGAAGCACCTTCACAACAATTTCAAAAATGCTGGTTTTAGGGGTCAATCATTTAAGAATGCTTTATGGAGATATGCCAGAGCAACAACTGAGAATGAATTTAAGAGAGGAATGGAAGAAATTAGAGCTTTAAGTGAGAATGCAGCTTCCTGGTTTGATGACAAGCCACCTCAACAGTGGAGCAGGGCCTATTTTAGAGATTCCCCTAAGTGTGATATCCTACTGAATAATGCTTGTGAGTCATTTAGTAGCATGATTCTAGAGGCTAGGGAGAAGCCTATAGTGAGTATGCTTGAATCAATCATGGAGCTATTGATGACCAGATTGCAAGAGAAGAGGGATTGGGGTGAAAAAAAAAAGTCAGTCATACATGTGCCCTAGAATCAAGAAAGTGATTGACAGAACTTTGAGAAGGCAAGTGACTGCATTCCCATAAAAGCAGATGACTACCATTATCAAATCAGCTGCTCAGATGGCTATCAGTTCAGTGTGGATCTAAAGAAGAGAACTTGTGGCTGCAGGAAGTGGGATTTGTCTGGGATTCCATGCAACCATGCTGTTGTAGCTATTATGCATCAGGGCTTGGAGGTTGACCTATACACTCATGAGTGTTATAGGGTGGACACATACAAGAAGATTTATGCTCCCTCAATTCTGCCAATCAATGGCAGGAATGAGTGGAAGGAGACAAACCATCCTCCAATTGTTCCTCCAACCTACAGTAGACAAGCTGGAAGACCAAAAAAAAACAAGAAAGAGGGAGTCTGATGAGCCTGTAGCAGGAAAACAGAAGTCTAAGAAAAAGGACCATCCTGATAGGTTGAAAAGGAATCAAACCACCCTCAAATGTAGCAAATGTGGTGTTGAAGGTCATAACAAAAGGACCTGTAATTATGTGGCTGCAGATAATGTTCCTCACCAAACTCAGGAGGACTTTTTCATGGATACTGAAGATTATGTTGAAGTTCCCACCCAAACTCAGGAGCCAGAAGAGGTTATTACTCAAGAGCCAATAGTGGTGGAAATTATGGCCTCTAACCAAAAAGATGTGGTTAACTTGCTTATTACATAATTCTTATTTGCATGTAATTCCAACCCTATGAGTTCATTTTAACTAATTCTTTATAATCACAGAAAAAAGAAGGGACAACTACCAGAGCATACATACAATCATGGTGTATGACTACTAGATCTGTGAGCATACTTCCTCTGTCTTGCCTTGTTTGCTTTTTTAACTTGCCTGTGATCATACTTCCTAATGTGAAGCTATTTTGTATAGGCTGCAATTGCTATTTCAAAGGTTGAAAATGTTGTGCCTGCCAAGAGCATGTATGAACAACTCAAGCAATGTCAATCAAGTGCCCTGAAGCATGGTGGGAAAAAAACTCAGAATGTGAGAGGGAAAGGGAAAGAGAAGCAAAAATAATGATTGGTTAATGGTTTTTTAATGTAGTTAAGGGAAAATTTTTTTATGTTTTTGCTTATTTTGGAAACTGCAGCTTATTTTGTATGGTTTAGATGGACAACCCCCTTAACTTTTGTGTACCTCGTGGGAGTTGCATTGGAACAACTTATAACCCTCTGGTGGGAAAGTTTAATTGTTATGGAAATCATGTGCGCATTTGGAAAGTTTACTTGAAATGTTGTGTGTTGGAACAACTTATTGGAACATTGCAATTTTGTGTGTTGTTTACTTGAAATGTTGATAAAGTAATGTGAATATGTGTATCAATAATCACATGTCAAAGTGGAATAACACATTCAAATGGCAAAAACAACCCCCCCATATTCACACACAATCTGAATAATACATAAATCTGAATACATATTTCAACCATAACAAAAATCTGAATACACATTTCAACCTTTGATTTCAAAGAGCCATTTCAACATATTTCAAAGACAATCTGAATACATAAATCAAATTGGGAAAAAAAAAAATCCTCTCATTCATTTGAAAATTAACCATTACAAAATTTTGTCATCACAAAATTCTCTATTAACCATCTCAAAATTCACCATTACAGCTTCAGAGCAATTGAGGATTCAAAATCTAACAAGTACAAACCCTAACAATATGCTTAAGAAAACAAGTACACTATGATAAACAAAAGCCATGACACCATTAACAGCCATTTCAACCTCTGATTCTTCCTTTGCACCTCTTTCATCTCAGCTGCCAACTTCACATTTTTGCTTATTAATTTTGTTATAAGGTGGACTGTGTTTGGACTCACCGGTGGATCAATCCATCGAAAATAATTACAGCCCATTCTTGGATCCTACAACCAACAATAAACTTTAAGAAGAAATAACTCATACATAGATATAAAACAGAGACAATCACACACAAGAATTACCTGTCAATCCTCACAACCGTAAAACCTTCTACCTGGGTTTTTCGGCGTTTTGGATATCTGGAGTTCGGCTTCCTTGCCACAATTAAAGTAACGGGTCATAGGAGGAGAACCATACGAATACGATTTCGACATTCTCTTGGTCGTCTGTTCTCCGGAGGAAGAAATCCTGTTTCCTTTGTACTATGGATTTCTAGGGTTCTAGCCTCTCAATTTGGGGATTTTGTATGCTTGAAATCTCGTTTCTATTTGGGGATGAAAAGATTGTTTTTTTTATTAATCCTTTATAATTTAAGTTAGTGGACATTTGTTGTTTAAAAAATAAATGTTATTTCTGATTCTGATTTTTTTTCCAATTTTTGTATTTTCATTTTTTATTATTTTTTCGGATGACGTGGCTGACTACGTGGCAATATTTTTGGTGGGATTAGGGTTCCGGGGTCCACGTAGGCAGATTCCGGCTGCCACGTCAGCTTTCGATGAAAATCGGACTGAAATTGGAAAAAAAAGTGAAGTTACGGCACTAAAATTGGAAACACGATACTTAGAGGACTGAAATTGGAAAGGGCCTTACTTAGAGGACGAAAATTGATATTTTCCCTTTTTTTTACAGATTCATCAAAAATATCATATTAGAAGTCTCAAATGTCTCGTACCAGTTCAGAAGCCAAACTGAAAAGTATTGGTGTGAGGAAATGAAATTTGGTGTGGAGTTAAATGATATTTGGTGTGGGGGGAAATAAATTTTCAACTTTTCAAAATGGGGGGAATTTTATCTTTAGATTTCATTTTAAATTTTATATTTTGTATTTAGTTAGTATATCTTCACTTGTATTTCATATTTAGTGTATTTATATTTAATTTTTACATTATGTAAATATGTAGTTAAGTTGAGGGCAAATTGGACATATTACTACCTAAATTGGGTAAAAAAGTTATTTCTTATAAAAATGGGTAAACAAGTTCTTTGGCTTATAAATTTGGGTAGTTTGAAAATTGACCCTTTTTTCTACTTTGTCTATTATTTCCAATAAAAAAAATTATTTTTTCTTCAAATCTCAACAAAAGACATCTACTTTTTCCACACTTTTCTACGTGAAAATGACAAATAACTATAATTCCAACCTATTAGAAATCAGAGATATAAAATGAAAGATATTTTCATCACGCTTGAATCATGTGTACAGAGGAGATATATATACATGTATGGAAAACTAACTCTTAAAAACTTTTGCTGACGTGGCCAAACTAATCATCTAACAAACAATTACAAACCACCACAGTAGAAAATTTGTTGTTAAACAAATTTGCATGAACACTCTAATATGCACAAAAACACTTCTACCCCGGTTGATCTACCAGCGTGAGTTTTGAACCAAGCACCTTAAAATGCAATGCAGAGAGAGACTTAGTTAGAATATCAGCAACTTGAAACTCGGATGGTACAAAACGAACATTGAGCTCTTAATTTTTGACCTTTTCACGAAAAAAGTGTACATCCACTTCGATATGCTTTGTGCGAGCATGAAAGGTTTGATTGAAAGCTAACTTGATTGCTCCCTAATTGTCACACCACAACAAAGTAGGATATTCAAGCTTAACTCCCAACTCAGCAAGAACACTCTTGATCCAAAGCAAATCCGTAGTAGCTAGGGCTAGCGAACGATACTCAGCCTCAGTGCTGCTTCTAACCACAACTCTTGCTTCTTGCTACACCAAGTAAGAAGATTTGAGCCAAGAAAAATACAATACCCACTTGTGTTTCGTCTATCATCAGTGTTACTGGTAAAGTCGGCATCAGCGAAGCCTTCTAAAACAAACCGAGAGACAGGCCTGAAAATAATACCTCGATGTTGAGTTCTCTGTAAATATCGAAGAACCCATTTGCAAGTTGTCCAGTGATTCATAGAAGGCTCATTGAGGAATTGACTTAGCCAATTAACAATAAAAAACTATATCCGGCCTAGTGAGAGTGAGATACTGTAAGCTGCCAACAATACTTCAATATAGCGAAGGTTGCTCAAAAGCTTTACTATCATGTAAGTGCAACTTTTGACCAGATAAATAAGGTGTTGGACTAGGTTTTGAGTGATCCAGACCAGCTGCATGAATGATATCACGAATGTATTTCGACTGAGAAAGATGAATTCCAGATGAATCTCTATAAACCTCTGGCCCTAAAAAATAGTTCACCTCACCAAGATGTTTCAAGGAGAACTGAGAATCCAAACATTGAATAAGAGTTGCAATCATATCATCATCATCCCCAGTTATCAATATATCATCAACATATACTAAAGTAATAAGCATCTTATCCCCTTTTTGCAAATAGAACATCGAGCTGTCAGCCATTGATTTATAAAGACCCTGAGCAAGAAGAAATGAGGTAATATTTTCATACCATACCTTGGGTGCTTGACGAAAACCATACAAAGACCGTTCAAGTTTGTAAACGTCTGAGGGATAGGCAGGATCAATAAACCTTTGAGGCTGGACCATATAAATTGTCTCCTTTAGATCACCTTTAAGAAAAGTGTTATTAACATCAACTTGTTGAATTTTCCAGCCTTTGTAACAACAAGAGTAAAGACAAACCTTATAGTGAGTGGCTTCACTACTGGACTAAAGGTATCAAAGAAATCAACTCCAGCATTCTGTTAGAAACCCCTTGCCATTAACTTTGATTTATACTTGTTGATACTACCATCTGGATTCTTCTTAATTCTAAACACCCACTTATTTGTGATTGGATGAATATTAGAGCTATGTGGAGCCAACTACCATGTCTTATTGCTCATCAAAGCTTTGAACTCATCCTCCATTGCAAGTTTCCACTGAGGATGAGCTAGGGCTTGTTCAACAGTAAAGGGTTATTGAGTTATAAGATCAACATTTAGAATGAGTTATCATTGAGTGAGTAGACTTAGAAATAGGAGGAGGAATAGATGGAGAAGTAGTAGGGTTCAGAGATGGAAAAGTAATAGGATTCAGAAATGGAGAATTAGAGTAAGACAAGGGCTGAGAAGAGACAATACCTGTTGAAGTGGGGCCCAGGGATGGACAATCAACTTGACCGGAAGATAGGGAGGAATGTGAGGATGCAGAAGAGTGTGAGCTTGAAATAGGTATATTAGGTATAGTAGTAGGCAGTAAAGGTAAATTGGAGTGAACTAAAGAAGGAGAAGAAGATTTGGAATCAAAAAAGAGATCATTGTAAGGAAAATCTTCTTCATTAAAGGCTACACTCCTAGCAATATAGATTACAATTAGGATGCAAACAATTATATCCTTGTGAAAAGGAATATAGCCAATGAAAACACACTTTTAACTTCTAAATTGGAGCTTGTGATTGTTGTACGACCGAAGATAAGAGTATTAAGCACTCCCAAACACCTTAAGAAATGAGTAATCAGACATCTTATGATATAGCTTAAAAAAGGGTGATTGACCTTATAAAGGCACACCAGTCAATCGGTTAAGAAGGAAAGTGGCAGACTGAAAAGCATCCCACCAAAAGCTTAAAGGTAAAGAAGCATGGCTCAAAAGAGAAAGACCTATGTCAACAACACTTTGATACTTCCTTTCAACCAAACCATTTTGCTGATGAGTATAGGGACATGAGTGTCTAACGGTAATACCTAATTCCTTAAGATTAGCATATAAGGCATGAAATTCTCCTCCCATGTCACACTGAATAACCTTAAGTTTCATATGAAATAATCTCTTAACAAGAGGTAAGAATTGCTTAATTTTTTTAGCAACATCCGACTTAGCACAAATAGGATAAATCCAAGAAATCTAGTATGATCATCAACAAATAACACATAAAATCTATAGCCTTCTCTAGACGAAGTAGTTGTCGGCTCCCATACATCAATATGAACAATATCCAAAGGCTAATAAGTAGTGTGCATGATGGAAGGAAAATGCATTTGATGTTGTTTGCCAAACTTACAAGCCTTACAAAACTGATTTAATTTGGTACATGGAACATTTATTGAGTGTAAAACCTTAACCAAAGTATTATTACATGGATGACCAAGGGGATTATGCCACAAAGACATAGGATGAGAATAAGTACATATAAAAGATTGAATAACAGGAGAAGTAGAAGACACAATAGATGATGAACGAATGTGAGATAGGTCAAGTTGATAAAGCCCATTCTTAAGCACTTCTTTCAACAACACTTTGTGAGTGGTCAAGTCCTTAACAAGACAAAAGTGAGCATGAAATTCAATATAAGCAGCATTGTCTTTCAGAAATTGAGATATACTCAACAAGTTTTTGGTTATGTCAGGAAAAAACAACACATTATTCAAATGAACAGAAGAAGAAGACAAAGAAGGATAGGTGGTAAAACCAGTGTGAGAGATGGACAAGCTAGAACCATTACCGACAACAAACCTTTGCGTACCAGGATAAGTGGATTGCAAATGAAGATGATCCAAAGCAGAGGTGACATGGTGAGTAGCTCCACTGTCTATGATCCAATCCGGAGGAGATCCTTGAGAGGAAACATGAGAATGAGTAGAACTAGAAGGAATAGATGGAGTATTACCAGTACTAGCAAGGTTAGTTTGAGGAGCAACAACAGAATTCTCTAAACCATGAAAAGAAACATCAAATCGTCTAAAACACTTCACGGCAACATGGTTCGACTTTCCACACAACTCCACTACGACCTCCTTTGTAAAACCTTCCACGGCTACGTCCTCTGAACGATTGACCTCTAGCTCAATCAAATCCCCTAGCAACACCAATCTGAGCAGAAGGAGAAGGAGAAATAGATGAACCAACACTGGACTGAGAAGAAGGAGAAACATTTGCCACATGAGCAACAACAGAAGAGTGATGTAGCATTCTCATCTCATGAGTTTGAAGAACAAACTGAGCCTCCGTAAGAGAAACCTCCTCATTACTAGTAGTAAGATGAACCACCACACTTTCATACTCAGAACCTAAACCACCAAGGATGTATAACAACAAATCATCATCATTAATAGACTGGCCTGCAGCCTGCAATTGATCTGCCAAACCTTGCATCTTCATAAAAAAATCAGAATGGACATATCTCCTTTCTTCAGCGTTTGAAGCAGAAAATGTAAGCTCATAGCACGAGCTTTCGACTGTGAGCGAAACAACTGCTCCAACGCACGCCATATTTCAAAAGCATGATTGAATTTGCTTACAAAATCGAGCATGGACTTGGAGATCGAGCTCAATATCCAGCTCTTCAAAAATTGATCGCGCCAGATCCATTCGACAAACTGAACACTTCGGCAACTAGTACCATTTTCAGAAACCTCAAATTAAGCAGGAATTAGAGATTCATCCCCAAGCAAGAAATGATCAAATCCATACGCTGTCATAGTAGCTAAAACTTGTGATCTCCAATACTTAAAATTGGATCGATCAAGTCGTAAAGTGAGAATAGTAAGCAATGGCAAAGAGATTTGCGCCATTGAAGAAGAACAAATGAGCTCGAGATCTAGAGAGAGAAAATGTTGGCTCTGGATACCATATTAGAAATCAGAGATATAAAATGAAAGATATTTTCATCACGCTTGAATCATGTGTACAGAGAAGATATATATACAACATGTATGGAAAACTAACTTCTAACAACTTTTGCTGACGTGGCCAAACTAATCATCTAACAAACAATTACAAACCACCACAGTAGAAAATTTGTTGTTAAACAAATTTGCATGAATACTCTAATACAACCCACATAATTTCAAACTCCATACTCACGAATTCATTCTAAAGCACAAATCCAAACTTGCAAAAGTCATATTTAAATCCTGAACAAACATAGTCTAATAGAATGGCGATACGTAGTTTTAAATGAGAATGGGATAGGATCCGGAAGCGGAATAAATCCCCATAAGGGTTTGGGTTTATACTGGTGGGTACACAATACCTGTTTATAAAATAAGTCAATTGTAGAAAGTTGTTTTTCCGAACTTTATGTGTAAATGCCCTAACACAATCATGATTAAATTTGTACTAGTTAATCCTATGATACTTTTACATATTTTTAAAAGCTTATTGATCGCATTTTTTTACATAGATTGTTGTTGTATGATTTCATATAATTTCAAAATGGATATGATACCCTCTAAAATGAGTTTGAATCGTCTATTACATTTGATGTTATATCTTATACTACATAACACTTGATACACGTTACATTTGATACACGTCATATGTTAATTAATGATGTTATTGAATATAGACTAGTGGTAATTAATGGTTTAACATCGAATATAACAAAACATTTCATTCCCTCAAAAATACCTTTACAAAAATACCATCTTAACTTCATACAAGAAAATTTATGTCCCAGATAGAAATAGTGAGAAGGATTGTGCATGGTCTGTAGAAGTGGGGCAATGAGGTTAAATTTTGGAGTCTCCACTTTGGAGCTTGGAATGTGTTATCCTATCCAAGAATTGGTCATAGTACTTTCAACCATCTTTTCAAACAAAAATTATGTCACATCAATTAAATCACTCCACTATTCTCTCTTCTTTCTATTCTCCATTCTAAAATCCCAACCTCTATCAACAAGTTTTTCTAAATTAATTATCATTACACTTTTATCACTACTAACCTTTTTTCTCATTTAGGGCAGCTTTTCACATTTTTATAGAGGGAGTTCCAATCTTTTTATTATGCCAAACATATATAAATTATGTTTGTTTTATTTATTCTTGTATCTTGCAAGATTGAATTCGATTAGATTGAAAAAAAGGCGTGTAACTTTGATAAAACAACATATCACAAAAATAAATATACAATACTCAGATTGAGGGAGGATGATGGAGACTAAACTAATAACTCCAAAAAGATTGCATATTCATTTAAATCTATTATAATAAGGGGTAGTTCTACAGTACACCAAACTCTCCACTCATTTTCAGCCATCAGATATGAGATCATTAAGGTCAAAGTCAACTATGGTCTCAGATCTAATGACTGAAAATGATGGAGAGTCTGGTGTGTTAATACACCTGGTGTACTATAGAAGGACCCTATAATAAGTTTCAAACATCATTCAATCATAAAATATTGTAGTAAGATACAATAGATTTCCAATAAAATTATCCCACCAAATCTATTATTTACATTATTCAAATAATTTCATAAACAAAACAACATCTTATAGGTAACACTTAAATCCAGATTACACTATAAAGAAACACAAAAACTCATGTTATATAGTTTTCATGAAACAAATTCTTATTATCAATAAATTGAACTTATTTTCATAAATTTTTATAATAATAGTTATGTATGGATAATGATTGATTCATCCCACAAAAACATATATACCAATATCCGTGAGACTGTAACATTAAACCTTAAAAAAAGAAATAGAGATAGATCTACATATGTCCGGAATATAAGGAAATAATGAGAGAATTGGATAAAAGAGGACACACGTGAAAGTAAAAGCATGGAGTGGTAACATTACACATATGATGGGATACTTTATTATTTAATATCAATATATAAATATAATTTGTTTTTATATATAAAAAAGAAATAAAATATTGGGAAACATGTCATTTATAGCCTATTTACTATAAATATGGACAAAAAAAACCCTCCATATAACACAAACTCATATTTAACCCAAAACCTAAAATTTATCTCAAATATACCCACTTTTTGACTTGATTGAGATTGTCAAATCAATTAAGAAAAGAATCTTGTGGGGAATTGAAGAGAAATTGGACAAATTACAGCCGTGTCCCACGTCTTGGACGGTGCGTTTGACCAGTCTCTCTCTCTCTCTCTCTCTATGTCTTGACGGTGCGTTTGACCAGCCTCTCTCTCTCTCTATGTCAAACGCCTCTCTCTCTCTATGTCTTGCTGTTTGACGGTGCGTTTGTTTTCGTGTAGGGTAAAAAAAAGGGTCTCTCTCTATGTCTTGCCCAAAATTCGTGTAGGGTAAAAAAAAGGGACACACTGCGGCCAGTGGAAATCGAACCCAAGACCACAATGAGCAAATTGAGTTATAGTTCCACTGGGACAAACAAGATTAATATAATCGTTTTCGTGTAGCACCAAAAAATAGGGTAACACGAAAACTCTTCAAATTAAGGTTACACGAAAACTCTTCAAATTAAGGTTACACGAAAACTCTTCAAATCAAGGTTACACGAAAACTCTTGAAATTAAGGTTACACGAAAACTCTTCAAATCAAGGTTTCACGAAAACTCTTAAAATCAAGGTTACACGAAAACTCTTCAAATCAAGGTTTCACGAAAACTCTTAAAATCAAGGTTACACGAAAACTCTTGAAATCAAGGTTATACTAAAACTTTTCGTGTTATCCTATCTCAATTTGGAGTGTGTTATATTTATTCACTTTTCGTGTCTTTTTTACACGTGGAAGTTGAAAAAAACTCCATTTTCCAGCCTTATATCACATCACTTTTCGTGTGTAAGCAATTGTCTGGACATGTGATATAAGACCAACTTTACACGTGATATAACCTCATTCAATATTAAATGTTATACACATATATAACACATAAAAGTTGGCGTAGGGAACATTGATTTCAGGTGTGTCAAATCAGCCCACTTTTGACTTTCAAAAGTGGATATTTTTTGACCTTTTTATATAAGCATGATTATTTTTGTCCAACTTTTATAAAAAAAAAAAAAAGGGTATTTAAGCAGATTTGCTCAAAAATATTTATAGTAGGAGAGAATCTTGAGCTAATAGCAACAACTCATACATACATCCTATGATTACACCCACATGCTTCTCTCCAATCATTCTCCTTTTTTAACTCACTTTTTTTTCTTTATTATTTCCCTATTTCTCTGCCTTTTAATAATTAATATTACTGCACTTACATATATTTTTCTCAATTTATAAATCTTAACTGTCACTTATTCACACTAAATGTTACTTGTTGTTCTCGCAATTTCATAGAATTTGAGCTCAAATAATCTGAAACTTTTCTTTTAATTAATTAATACACATTACTTTAGCTAGGTATATATGCAGTGGCCATAGATCACTTTAAGTGTTGAAAAAGGGTCGCATTGTTTATATGCTTTTGCGTTTTGAACTCATAAAGTAATTTAGTAGTTGATAATTTTGCCTCCAAGAAAAAGCAGTGTAAATTTAATTTGGTTCTTCTCTTTGTCATTATTCTCTTTTTGGGACATTATGCCAAAAGCCCTTCAATCAATCAATTTTGATATTACTGAAAACTAAATTAAAGTATCTCAAACATCTTTTTTAAAATTAGCATCAAACTACTCCAGACTCTCCACTCATTTTCAGTTATCAGATCTGAGATCATTAAGGTCAAAAGTCAACTATGGCCTCAAATCTAATGACTGAAAATGATTGAGAGTCTGATGTATTAATACACCCGGTGTACTACAGAATGACTCATAGTTTTGATAGTAAATATATTTAATTTACAATAAAATGTAGAATCGAAAAAACATATTAAATGTTAATTCTACATAGCATGTCAAATAAAATGAAAATGAAGCATTAATTTGGAAGTACATATCAGAGTTCCCTAATTTAATTGCAGTGGACCGCATTCGTATTAATTTTTGTCTTGTATGGAATGGTGGATTCAACAACCACAATATATGATCAAATTATCAAATCAACCCTTATTTTTATGAAAATAAATGATCTCATTATTTAATCAAAAACCCAACAAGAAAACTCATCAAAACAAGTTATCACAGTTTGTCGTATTAAAAAATAGTGAATTATATATACTGTTCTCATTTGATCAAATTATCAGATAAATTCTTATTCTGTGAAAAATTACAGTCAGCTAACCCTTTAAATGTTTTCAATTTTATTGTAATGACTTTTATGATTAAATATATATATATGTAAAATAGTATAATATCGATAATAAATGAGCGAATTTAGACTAAAAAGTATTCATGAAAAATTTCTATCGATTTCAAATAAAAATGACCTTCCAACATTTCAATGGACAAAATACAGTTAAAAACACTCGCAGATTCTTTTCACATATTTTAACAATTTAATTAATTAATCGATGGATTAATCCAAATGTTATTTTCACAATGTGTCCTTTTTTTGGGGGGGGGGGGGGGGGTGGGGGTAGGTGGCATAAGATGGGAATGGTAGGAATAAATTAGCATTATCTAAAGTGAATAAAATCCACAATGGATCTCCAAAGTCCAAAAAACACTTCCCAATCAACACAAGTTATTCACCTGCCATTATTTAGAAAAAGACTAATATGAAATTGTTTGATTTATAATTTTCGCAAGTTATTCACCTGCCATTATTTAGAAAAAGACTAATATGAAATTGTTTGATTTATAATTTTCGCAAGTTATTCACCTGCCATTATTTAGAAAAAGACTAATATGAAATTGTTTGATTTATAATTTTCGCGAGACGGAGCTTCATCATCACAAACAATATGTAAATTATTATGAATTGATGAGTCTCATACAGTGTAATAAAAATCTGTAAAAGGGTCACATAAGAGGGTCACTCCAGGTTTTGATCTCTCTAGTAATATTATTTGTAAGCACAATGTTTTGCAAAGGAAAAAGCGTGATGTAAAAGGTGAGATCTTGATGATCTAAACACGATTTTTTTCCAAAGGGAAACATGTGATTCCTACCTAATAAACGTAGTAGTTATGTGGTAAAAGAGTACAACTTGCTACTACAACAGAAAGTTTGTTGGCCTCTTCTTCTAAATATCATCTTTCTCAATTTATTTTCTCATCCCTTTATAACTACACATTTGCAAAAAAAGCTCATGGATTCTAGACACCTCAAGCCTTCTTCTACTCATTTTTATGTTGTTTTTTTTGGGTGGCCTGCATATGTTCTAGATCTTGGTGGCTATTTGTTGATCCGTCAATTTTCTTTAAATTTGTAGAATTTCGTATCCGACATCTTAATTGGGTCTAGTTTGTGATGAAATGCATAGACGGCCTTATTCGGGATGATTAATATCAATATAGTCGTATCATTTCTTTTTCAACAAAACTCGCGTGCAACCGTCGCACATGCGACGGAATTCCAGGTCACATACTTATAGCTGAAAAAGACATACTTATGAGTGTAAAAGACATACTTTTAAAACTCATGTTTATACCTGTAAAAATATACTTATAAAACACATACTTATAGCTGAAAAACACATACTTATACTTATAAAAGACATACTTGAATTTGGTCGCATGTGAGACAGTCTCACAAGAGACCAACTCTTTCTTTTTTAAATTAATGTATCAATTAAAATTAAAGTTTTCACACTATTAATATAGAATCGACTAGATCAAACTATCTACCTCATGATGAGGGGTGAAATGAACATTACATGACCTAGGGTTTTGTTGATTAGCTCTAATAATGTAATCTTGAGACCTGAATATTTTATGCTTGGACAAGATCTTATTAATTTAACCATTTCATTAGATTTACTAATTAATAGAATTCATGTTAATTAGTTACAATGAGTTTTACATCTTTTATTTTACTTTTGATTTTCTTTTAAATTCTTGTGATGGATCATGTGAAAAACCGGATAAAATTAGTCTCATTTAAAGAACATTTTCTGTCGCTTAACCGTAACAAAAGACAAATGTACTTATTGATCATTTTTGTGATTAACGCACAACTAACTATGTTGCTACTTTAATATTGTTCTTTATCACGATTGACTGACTTCCCATGTTGTGAAACGAGTCGTCATGCATGTGTGAAAGATCCTCATCTTAAATACAATCAAAGAGTACACTATAGTTATCGAAAGGGTAATTAACAACACGCCACGTGGTAAGTGACGTTTTTACAACCACACTTGATTGTTATCTATAATTTAATAGCAATTTATGCCCAACCAACAATGATCATCGCTTCAATGTCTCTTCGGCGACTTACTATTTTTTGTCTTGGAAAAACGATTGTCGTCACATTGAAGGCTCATCCCACATGAGTTATGGTTTTTGATGATCAAATGTGTCCGAATATATATAAATATAATTAATTGCTGTAATTGACTTATTTAAAAAAAAAATTGGTTGCCATTAGTACTTGCAGAAAAGACAAAGAAAGGACATTTGTGATTTGTCCAAACATAAAATGTTTAGGTTGCAGTTCTCACAGCACCTATCCACTACTTGAGTCGGATGAATTTTCAATTGCTTTCACCCAAGTAAAACAAGCAAAAAATAGCCATAGCAAAAAAAGTTTACTTTCCATTTCGAATTAGATGTGACAAAAGTTATTGTGCATTAGAATTTATAAATTTTGATGCCTATTAAAACCCAACTAGTACTCGCAACTGCGCGATGCGCGTTTTGTGATATAATGTTGGTAAATATTAATTATTTTATAATATAGTGTAAGTAATTTTAGTATATAAATTAAAGACAATATATATATAATATTTAATAACTAAGAAAGTACAGATTTGCTTAAGATAATTCAATTCACAACAATATATTTATATTATACACATCGAATTCACTAATCTATGATTAATACTAAAAACAAAAGTATCAATATTATGATCTTCAAATCAAAATTGGAAATTCTACCCGTAAAGTTTGTAAGTTTTTAAAAAACTTCTTTATACACAACAATTATAGTCGTAACATTTTTTTTTATCATCTGTGTTACAAACTAATATCTTCAGTCACTTAAATTAAATATACTAAAAACTAAAAAATATATGAATTAAAAAACAAATTCAATTATTTAAATTAAATACATGTGTGTGAGTATGTATATATAGAAACATTACACAATAAAATTAGAAATTTTACGTAGGAACTTGATGCAAGTACTGTCAATTATGTATTTTCAACCTTTTATTTCAAAATAAATTGAATTATAATTTTTTTATTAATATTGCTTAACATCGAAGATGACGAATAATTATTCCTTTATAAGTATCACGTAAATTAATTGATATAGCACGACCTTGATCATTACAATTTAAGCTCAACACAGAATCAAAATGTAGTAGTAGTCTACAATCATGATGACGACAATATATATAATTAGAAACTAAACATATAATTTTAATAATCAGGTGCGCCATATAAATTCAAAACGTGCACTCTCATATAAAAATATATGAAGTCCTAAGTGTAAAGTAAAAGACTAATAATTTATTTGATTATGAGATATTTATAATTTAAAAAATATTTATGATGACATATAATTCAGACTAAATACATATTATATATACATATATGTATACACACACAACTTTAATTTATATTATTATGGTATATAAATTATCCCCATGCAAATTAATATTTATTATTAAAATTATTGTCTGGATATCTATTGTTGATTTTTAATAAATTCTTCAATAAAAATTAATTTAATTAAGATCGATAAAATGAGAATAAATTAATACATTATTTATATTATTAGATCAAATGGATTAAATAGTAAAAAAATGCAAAAATAAAAAAATTTGTTGATGGGACACTTACAAATATTAATTTAAAAAATACTTAGAATGACATATATATAATTTCACACTAAATACATTATATATACATATATGTATATATACGCATCTTTAATAGTATTACACTTATTTATAAATTATATTTATATTAAATATGATACAATTATCCCCAAACAAATTAATATTTATTATTGAAATTATTGTTTGAACATTATCTATTGTTGGTGTATAAGAAATTATTCAATAAAAAATAATTTAATTATTATTAATAAAATAAGAATAAACTAATACAATATATATTATAAATTGAATTGATTAAATAATAAAAAATGCAAAATAAAAATATTGTTGACGTGACATGATAAGTGTCAATTTTGCTATAGTTTGCGTACAATTTTATGGTCAATTGAGTGCGTTTGTGTATGTTTTTATAGCAATTTGGTTACTTTTCATATATTAGTTGCATTTGACGTTTTTTTTTTTTTTGGTGCTAAGTTTCATGATTTTAGAGGAAAAAGTATGAAGTTCAAATGTGATTAAGGATCGAGGAAGAAACAAGGAGGAAACGAGGTCGAAAATGAGGAAAACGGAGCTGTGCAGTGGGGCACGGACAGAAGTTAGCATAATTAATCTAGAATACTTGTTTGTTCTTGTGAATTTTAATTGCATTTTAGTTAGCATAATTAATCCGACATCTTTTGAATTTGATACTTAGATAAAATAAGGGGTAGAATTTAGGTAATTAATTAATTATAACAATAGTCTCTGTGGGATCGACCTTGCTTGCCGTGTCTACGATCTACACCGTACACTTGTGGGAGTAGCTTAAAGAATTAGGTGAACATGACATTTTTTTGTTGAGAAAATAGTATTTCTGTAAATATCTCAAAATTTTCCTCTATTATTATAGTATATAGATATATAGATAAATTTTCTATTTACTTTCTCTTTTGAGTTTCTATACAATAAATATAAAATTAAATGTATTAAAGATTAATATTTGTGAATTTTTTTTATTAATAAATTTAAAATAAAAGTTATTAATGATTTCTTAAAATAGAAATATTTAATAAATGAGACATTTATTGTAGCTATTTTTGATAAAATATTCTGCTTTTATATATATATATATAGATATAGATTTCTCATTTGTATTATCCTGTTTGTATTTCGATTAACTTATTCATTCATGTATAACTTGTTTGTGAAATGGTTACTTTGAGATTATCCATATTCGACAGCTCTAGACCAGACAATTTTGCTCTTTTAATATATATTATTTTGATTATTACATATAATTAAACTATAATGAGTAAGAACATCCATTTCTTCATACAAATTAAGCCTGAAACTGGATATCAAATAAATTAAATATATATAGTTTAGTAAAGCCTAAGAAATATAAAGTTCTCAAATTTGATATTTCACCGAACATTTAGATAAAGTGGAGCTAAGCATTTTGTTCAGTGAAATGCCAATCAAATGCAAGCACCTACTCTTTTCCCCGTTTCCATTACTCATGAAATTATTAAAAAGATTCAATTAGTATTTATTTCAATATAATAATAAAATCTATCTTCATGAAATAAACACTTGAAAAGAGAATTCATTTAATTTCAAATCAATGATCATCCAAATATGCTAATTGATCATCCACTTTTCTTTTCTTATGACATTGTGGACTAGTCCATAAGGAATATTCTCAAATATTCTTTAGAATATAAAATGATATTAAATAGAATTAAAAATATTATTTCTCTTTTTTACCACTCTCTAGCTTTGAATTGTGACAGGAGAGATATTAATAAATAAATTTCTTTAATCATTCATTTCTAGAAAACATTTTATTTTGTACTCGAGATTCTAGTGGTTCAGATTTTAAACAACCTTAACCACTTCGATATTATTTTTGTTTGGCAGAATAAAACTAAAAAGAGAGAGTTTGATACATATTCATACTTTTTAAAAATTAAATTTATTTATATATATATATCTATTTTTGAACAATCATTTTGTCCATACAACAAATAATTAAGTGGAAATTTAAGTTCCAATGGAATTTTCTCTAAATAGTGAAACCTAATCTGTAGTGCCTAAAATAATGAAAATGGGACCAATATTAATGGCTAAATGATGTATAACCAACAAAAATCAACGATAATAGGATTTTGTGTTTATCAAATTGCTAAATTAGTTTAAGTAGCTTTCACACCCATCAAATTGGCTGCCCTTCTTCTTTTTTCCTAGTAAATTAAGGTTCCTCGTGGGGGCATTTTAGTAATTTAAAACGGCTATTTCTAATACCAAATGAGAAAAGGAACTTGATTAGTTAAGATTAAATAATTTTGTCACACTTTGTATATATTTATCATCACAAGTGGGATCGAGGTAAACATTTCACAACGTTAGATTTGATAATTGTTGTGAGCAAATATGATTCAAACATAAGTTATTTAATTGATATATTATAGTAATGATTTTACTATATGTTATACTTACTTGTAATAATGGGAGAAAAGGATGTGTGATTGGAAGCTGGTACAATTATGAAGAAAGAGAAAGAAAAGAGAGATTGTTGAACACATGTATTGGAAAATGTGAGGTCCTGTTTCATATTTGATCATAATTTTAATCAATATAGAATAGGAATGTGTTTGGAATATTTTGTAGAAAAAAATCGTGGTAAAATAATATTAAACTGTTTAGATTTGAAGAATTTAAAATTTCTAGTATAAAATTTATGTCAAAACTTTTGTGAACTTGGTGCATGGGTTCAGGATTCATGCATTTAGGTCAACCCGACCCACGTGCTCTCACGTGCCTGGTGGGTACGCTCAAACCCATCAAAATTCACTCCAGTTATGACTAACATAATCGTAAGGTATGACTAACATAACATAAAGATCAATAATTTTGAACTAAAGGTATGAAATTTGAAAATGAAGATGTGACTAATATAACATAAAAATATGACTAACATAATGTAGATGTATGACTAACATAATATAAAGGTCATGACCAAAACAACAAAATTCATGAACGAAAAAAAGAGGGATATGGGTCGCCCTGTCCGAGTGCATGGATCTCAGTTCCATAAACCAGGTGCACATGAGTCCACGTCTAAAATTTATTGATTATATATGAGTTGATATGGATTGGAAATCTATTAAAAAAAATTTCTATTGATGTTTGAATATTTTTAGTGGATTTTGGATGCACCTCAACTTAAGTGCAATTGGATATATAAATTCATTTCAAATCTATCTGTCCAAACACAACATTTGATGAGATGTTACATTCAATTTTCTTTGTGAGATAATCCGAACTTTAAAAACTCATAAAATGTGCTTGTTATTTATGATAGTGTATATTTTAAATATTTCTTTATTAATTTACCTTATTTTATTGTAATACTAGGAACTTGTTACTTAATCCTCAACTACTATTTATATATGGTATTTAATGGTAGGTATTTTAATAATAGATGTTTAATTGTTATTATTTTGTCACAATTCCACTAATAAAGACGTGGCAAATGGTTCATTTTTCCCGTACATGATATTCTAATATGTTGGAGGGATTAAAGCTTGGAGAGAGAATATAGGGTATTAGATTATTTATTGTTTAATTCAAATAGTGATATATATATATATAATAATTTATGGAGAATTGTGACGTCCTTTATTAAAATATTATATTTGGAACGCATTTTCATTCTGAGATATATGAAACAATTGTCAAAAACACACTAGATATATTTTGAGTAGACTGGGATTTAATGTAGATATATTTCTAAAATATTGCGTTTTTATCGTTAATCTGAAAATGGCCTACAATTGCATCAACAATAGAGTGAAGTCATAGATGAAGAAGATTATGGATCTTGAAGATTAATCTTACGGATTACTATAAATTATATATCAGCATATATATTTGAATAATCAAGTTAAGATGAGCCTCTCTCCACTAGACAAATTACGTCTCATTTAGTGTTTACTAGACGTTTTATCGTTCTCGAAGATGAAATTAATGACTTTAACCTCCCAACTTCAACATTAACAAATCAAAAGTAGTCTCCACAAATTATAAATATATCTTGTAAACGAGAGAAACTTTAAATGACTAGAGAAAAAAACAAAGGTAGTATTTTATTTCTGAAACTATTTATACATGCAAGATTTAGGTGTTAATTTGCAACTAAAATATACATAAACTCCTTTAAATTCATGCAGATTCTTCAATGATTATAGGTTGCTTTAAAGTCTAGATCAAACATAAGGAATATCATGACATTTTTCACCCATCCATCCAATTCCCAAGGCTTGGCCTTAACCAGACCAAGTTGAACTAACATGTCGGATGGAAATGTGACACACATGCGATTTACACTTGATCACCCACGGCCACTGATGTATATATATATCATTTAACGTACACATAAAATGCTTCATAATTTATAGTGGAAGACGCAACATTATAATTAATCGATACGGGATTACAATTAATAAAACATCTTCATATATATTTTCCCACACTCAACACATCCTCCAAAATAAGTGGTCAGTTTTATGTGTTGATTTCTCATCCCTGAAATTTGGTTGGTTTTAAGAAGTTCAACATACTACGTACAATCAATACAAAGTGAATTTCCTTCCAAATCAATTTTATTACCATCAAAATCTTGATCAAATACGAATCAACACTCACTTTAATAAACCAAATTTCTACCTATATATCAATCTGCATGAAAATTAAAACTTCAAACTTCATGACTAGTATTTAAGTGGGATCTCCAAAAACTATGCAAATCCCCATTTGTGTACATGTACAGTTTATATTTTCATCTAAAAATGTAACCTATCACTCTCCTACATCTTGATACAATTGATGTACTAACTTCCATTTAAAAAAATATGTTTTTCAATGCAAGTTGGTTAGGATATCAATATTAATTGAGGAGCATCTCCAAAATGGAACATTATAAATTGCTTGGTTTAAGTTCATTTTTGGTGTACGGTAACAATTTAAAATAGACAATACATTAACTTGTTGAGATGGCTAAGAGACCAAATTGTAGATTAATCACATCAAAATCACATGTAAATAGTAATATGATCAGAATAAAAAATTAAGGGTTCGTAAATAAATCAATAAGGGTCTTCATTAATGGATTAAAATCATTTTTCATCATATAACAATAATGTTGTCTTCTAATTTTGATCGGTTTTTAATATAATTCATCAATTGAAGAATATATTGATCAATTTCAGTATAATTAATTTTGATCGAAATATTTAAATTTCTTCCGAGTCGAAAATGTCATGTGCGATGCATGTGACTGACCTTCAAATTGGTGTTTAATTTCCAGAGATATGTCAATTAACAAGAATTTGATATGTGACGCCATGTCCCAAATTCATGGAAATTGTGTTTTCAGAATCAAAATGTTAAAAAGATAACAACAAATATGTATGTCATTGATTTGCTTAAGTAATACTCCCTCCGTCCCAACTCAACTTGACTACTTGTCATTTCGGTTTGTCCCAACTCAATTTGTCAGTCCATAAATGACAACAAAAGTCAAATATGAATATTTTCATATTTCATCATTATTACAAAAATACCACTCAATTATCTTAAAAAATAATCTTAAAAAAACAAAAAATCACAAAAATCAAACATTAATATCCTCATATTTCAATTTTATTACAAAAATATCACTCAATTATTTTAAAAAATAATAGTCAACTATTTTTTCTTAATCTCCGTGCCTGTCAAAATAGATAAATTCGATCGGGACGGAGGTAATATATTTTTACAAGAAAAAATAAAAAGAAATCGCATTAGAAAAGGTTAAATAAATAAAAAAGGAATTGGAATTAGGAAAGTAATGAAGAAATGATAATGATTGATTGGCAGATAATAATGAGGTAAGAATCTTGTTGACACCTGCTGTACGC
Organism: Scutellaria baicalensis; assembly: GCA_005771605.1. Taxonomy (NCBI): domain Eukaryota; kingdom Viridiplantae; phylum Streptophyta; class Magnoliopsida; order Lamiales; family Lamiaceae; genus Scutellaria; species Scutellaria baicalensis. The sequence goes on along the minus strand of CM016721.1, from coordinate 49,399,794 downwards.
ACTGCCAAAAGTGTCTAAGATGATAATAATGTTAATCCACTAACATCTCGACACGTGGCACTCGCATTTGGAATTAGAACCCAAATTCCAATTAATATCCCGAACCTCTGCACCTCCATCAACTTCACAATTCTTTCCCCATCTTTTCTTCACTTCTTCTTCTTTACTGCTCTAATTTGGATCTATATATCTCACATTTATCAAATTTTAATAAATAATAGTTACTTTTTAAAAAAAAGTTTTAAAATTGATATATATATATATATGTTATAGATTTATTATACTTTACTACATAATCAGTGAGGTAAAACGAAATCACAATGCATTCCCCGCTCCGATCCTATCATTTTTACGAATTTTAATATGAAGAATATGACATATATTAATTATAAATGTTATATTATTCGGGTTTTTTTTTTGTCTTGAAATATATGCGAAGAGAAAACAATAATTAAGAAAAATATTGTAATCTTTTGTTTAAAATACTACTAAGATGGAGACGAGTATAGAGATGCAATAAAAAGAGGTGGGCCCAGTTTGAATGCTGAAGTCATAAGTTCAAAATTAAAAAAATGGATAAGTAAGGTCCACATTCCGCAGCATATTTTCAAAATTATATCCCCACTTCAGTAATTATCAGCTATCACATATATGTGCAATAAAAGTATATTGTGAAGAAATAAGTCATAAATAATTGGCTACCTTTTTATTATAATTTTCAGCAAACAAAAGACGTACATTAATTTATTCACCACTTGCATTCATAAAGGATATGTATATATATGTGTGTGTGTGTGTGGAGAAATTAGCTTGGGCTATAAATTAGCGTTCTTTCAAGTGTTGCTAGTTGATAGGATATATAGTTTGAGTAGATTTGTTATTATTTAAACATCATTAAGCCATCATGGATATCTTTTTATGGATTCAGAGGTTTTGAAATGAATGAATTTAAAATGAATATTTTTTTAATCCATTTGAATTTTCTTTGATTTTATTAATTTTCTAAATAAGGAGAGTGATCGGTTCCAAATTCATGTGAATTTAGTTGAGTACAATTGGATTTGGTACAACTAAATTTAATTCTATCAATCCAAACTCAACCTAAAATTATATATCACATAACATCCTTTGATCTTATAAGACTAATTAAATATAATTGATAATCTTTTTTAATGTGATCTTAACTTATAACTAAAAGTATGTATTAGGTGATTTGAAACAAAAAACTCCAAAAAAAAAAAACTTACTTCAAAAATGTATTAGAGAAAACAAAAATTACTTAAAATCAGTTTAAAATATAGGTGATAGATCTTGAAAACGTATCAGCCCCAACATCATCAATAGATTCAAGAACATGAAACTAATTTTAGAAATATGGATAACAAACACCTGAACATGAAATTAAATTCAGTATCAACAAAAAGCCCATAAATCTTATCACTTAAAAATAGAGTTATAATGTTTTGAAAATAAATTAAATGAAATAGTAAGACATGACAAGATAATATAAGAAAACATTGTTAAACATAGAATAATATTAATTCCAAGAGAGGCTGATATATAATTAATAATATTAGTACCAAACAAAAGAAACAAATCCTTATCTGAGAAAGAGGAACAGCACATATTTCAAGGCCCACTCCAAATAAAAGGTATTACCCAAACTGCACCTGCTTTCCACTGCCCTTCTCACCAAAACTTCCTTTAAATTACCTCAAACTCCAATGGGACACCTCAGGCCCTTTTTCGTCTTTTCCTCACATGAACCAGAACCAATTACAATCCAACTAACAACAGCCAGCGTGTTTCTTACCCGATTGCAACGGCTGTCGCTCTTGACGCCGTTTATACTTGACGGCGACCGGCTGCAGGGATATTATTCTCTACATCTGCGCATATTCTGTGCCATACCTACGACCTCTTTCTTTTGTTAATTTAACTGAAAACATTTACTCCATTATTAATATTAAATATATTATGTTTCCATTTTCTTGGTCTAATAATTATTCTTGTATGGAAAAAATTGAAGTTAATCTTGCTCTCTTGCGCCTAGTATAGTTTCATTTCTCTACTAAACAAGATAATTGTATATTATAAGTATAAATAATTTTTATTCTTTTAAGAGTAGTTTTTATGTGAGAAAGTTTTATGCAAAATCTTATGTAAAATAAAGTTTATATGAATCAGTAAGGTAAGTTAATTCATTCAATGTAGTCAACATTAGCCTCAAATAAGGTTATACAAAGTTTTATCTCACGTACGACCTCATGTGAGACAATATTACATGAGTTTTTACGTTATTTTAAATATATGAATAAACAATAATGACATTATAAAGACTCGTACGTGGTTTGATCAAAATGAAAACTTATACACGTAACAACAATCTTTTATTTTTTAAGTGGAATATGATTTTTATAATATAAGTGTAATCACTGAATACAAATCCAAAAGAGGATTGTAATTTTGTCATGAAACATACATCTACTTAATACACGTTGCACATTATTTCGATAGATTGTACTGGACTGAAATTCTCGTGTCTTCATATGATCCCCATTAAATTTGTCTCATTCATTTAATAGTCATTCATCGGTTAAAGAGAATTTTCAACGACATCTACAGTTTCTCAAATTTACAATATAATTTTGAGTAAGTCTTATGTGAGACTATCTTACGGATCTTGTTATGTGAGACGAGTCAATCAATAAACACACTTAATAATTCATTTAAGAATTTGTGAAAATATATCCAATTATGGATATTAAACATTCGTTTCACGAAAACTATTCGTGAGATCGTTACATATAATTTTTTGTGCATAATTATTAATAGGTCAAGGTTGAATTCATATGGACTTCAAACAACCATCTTCCTTAAAAAAAAAAAAAAATTTCAAAACATAATGATGGTTTGAAAAATGAGATTAGATCGATGAATAACTAATTTAGTTGCACGTTTATAAGGGGCATGGTCAAGATTTAGCATTATTTAAGACTAATTAATTAGTAATTAATTAATTAAACCTAGTTAGCTGTAGTTGACATTTGACATTATAGTACTGCATTGCGTTTGACATAATCTGATGATTCATTAATTCCTTAAAATGATGCATTATAAAAATCAATCTAATTTCACTTTTAATTATCCAACACTTATATATTCTGACAATCAAGACAATCTGATCAAAACTTATATTACATAAATTAAATTACATCTATAATCTAAATTATAACTAATTGGTGATCAATGTGGATCTTAAAATCATCGACATTAATTAAATTTATGAACACCACATATGGCAAACAATGAGAGATTTCCATTGTTCCTCACGATAATTGGTGGAAACTGACCAGGTGTAGGTAGACTAAAAGCAGACAATAGAAACAATATTTAATATAATATCAGAGGTATTTATATTTATAGGAAAAGCGAAAAAGGGAAGTAAAAAAAAAAAAAGAAGCAGAAACAAAGGAAAATGGTAATAAGATTGTAAAAATGTTTTAGTTAGGAGTCCTTGCTATCCGTTTTGTAAAAAATTCTTCAAAAAATAATAATAAGAAAAAGAGTAATTTAATTAAAATTTATATATTTCGTCTTAGTTTCTTACGAATTTCTTTTCTCTTCAAATCAAACACACCATAAAAACCGATCTTTCTTTCTCTCTCATCTGTTTTTTTTCCATTGTTTTCTCTGGTATACGTTTGAATTTTCTTCCTCTCTTTTGTGCCACAATAATTCCTGCGCTCCAGAGCGAGACGGTGGAGATCTCCACCGTGCTTGGCCGGAACTTGACGTCATCTCCGGTTGGAAGCGCGGCAGTTGAGAGACAAAGCAAGCAGGAGAACGCCGATTTCTTCTGACACAGACAGAAGGGAGAGGTAGAGAGAGAGAGAGAGAGAGAGAGAGAATTGATATGTATATTTTATGCAGAAATAATTCAAATAAGAGAGAGAAGAGATGATACATGTGGTTAACGTGCAATGTAGGGAAAACAGCAAGGAAAAAAATGAAGAGAGAGAAAGGCATCGAAGAAGCTTTGGAGGAGGTTATTTGCACGGCACAGATACCTAGATCTCTTCTTCAATCTCCCTTCCCCTTGCCTTTTGCCGCAATTTATTCCCTTTTCTTGTCATTCTTAAATTCTGAGATGATTCTCCCTTTGTTTTCTCTCCCTCAATTTCTATAACCTTCACAAAATCCGTCTCTTGTCCCTTCCGATCCTTCTTGTCCTTCCTTTTTCTCTTTCTGCCTTCTTTGCTGCTTTCTCTGGTTTCCTTGTGACTTCTCTGAGATGGTGCTTTAATTTTGGAGGTGAGTTTTGTTTCTAGCCTTTGTCTTTAATTTTTTTGGGAATTTGAGTTGGCCACAGTTTGATCTCAAGGGGATTTTGCTGTTTTAACTCCAAAGTTCGCTGCTTTTGTGTTTTTGAGGCTTTTTACTGTGTGATCCGATGTTGAATTTTGGTTTAATCACCTGAATTCTGAAGGATGGAGGGTTGGTTTTCTGCGATTTTTGAGTTGGAATTTTAGCTGATCCTTCCTTTTCTTCGATCTGCTCAACTGGAGAGTTCAATTTTGGGTTTTGATGAATTTTTGAAAGGTGTTTTATTTCTTATGACTAAGTAAGTAAATGTTTGCTGAAAAATTAATTACCTTTTCAGCTGTGGATCTTAAATGCAGCTATTATCATGTGAATTTTGTACAAACAGAAGTGGCTTTAGCACCACTTTCTTTTGGCAACGTATTTAATCAAACTCAAATCTCAATTGAATCTGCTCTACTTGTAACTGAAATTTGTACACACTTGCATTTTCTTTGGGGCTCTAATTATGATTTTATTTGTCCTTGTCTGTTGTTTCTCTGTTGGCTTGTCATTTTATCTCACAAATGTATCGTCTTTTGAACTGTCTCGCAGGTTTTCTCTGAGGCTAAACTTTTCTGTAAGTTTCTTAGAGAATTGACGTTTTGTGCTTTGGTGGTAGCCGAGTAATTTAACTTGAAAAGATTGTCCGAGATTTCTGAAATGATGAATCCTCGGGGGTTTTCTCCTTCATCCTTCTTTTCTGAGGAGGTTTGTTTGTCTGATGAGGTATTGATTGCTTCTAATGCTGACTATGGCTATTATAACTCCAGAGTATACAGAGTTTCTTTAATTTTGTAATGCACTTCACACCATCATCATTTCACATCTTCAGGCAGAACTTCCACAGAAAGAAAATAAAGAAATATTGTGACACTTTGTTTTCTGTGTGATTAATAAGACATGATTGCTTTTTTCTGTTCTTTGTAGAGACAGGTTGGTGCAAGGAAGATGGATCAAATGGCTGGTTACTCTGGTGAGTAATCATGATATTCTTGGCCTGCATTGCTGAAGTTCTTGCACACAGCATCACATATTTTTATGATGGTTTCTGTTTTGTGCACTTGGAAAAGTTCAATTAATTGTCTATTCACCTTTTACCTATTTTTTTAATAAGACAACATTGATGGAAAATGGGGATGAGGATTGTTTTTTCCATGCTTTATGAGATAATGTATGACATGATTTGTGTAGATTTCAAATGCAAACTACTTTTTTCCTAGAAAATCTCCAGGATCTGATCTGTCATCTTACAGTGATCTGCATTTGTTTTCTAAGCTAAATTTGCCTATATTCTTAGTATGATTTGATAACATCTGTTGTAGACAATAGAAAATAACAGCTTAATATTACAACTATTATCTCATAAAGTTGTGTTTTTTACAATTTTGTTTATGTTTTTAATATGATTATCATTACTATTGAACAGTAATCTAAGGCTTATGCACTATAATTGGGCTTTGATTCTGTGTGGTTGACTGCTAATGTTTTTTGTTGATAACTCACTATAAATTAGCTTCCCCCAGGCCTGCTATAGTTACCCATCTCCTACTATGTACAATATTAGGAGTCGACATAATTCTATCCAAGTGGTTTGATGTTTGCACCCAATCCTGAAAAATAACTAAATTTCAGATATGCACATTCTCCACTTCTTCAGAATGTGCTGATCCCACATAGTGAGGCCAAGTTGATTTCGTATTTAACTGAAATCAAGCTATGCAATAATTCTTGAATTCAGACCACATGCACTTAGTTTCTGTTTTATGCTGGATTAAAGGTGCATTCCTTTGCATGAATTTGTAATCATTGTTGAATTGAATTGGCAATCCGAGAGCCGAATAGCAGGTGATCTAGGATATTACAATAAGAAGTATAATGAGGTGCACTCAACACCTTGGTTTTTTGTCAAGTCTATAGAGCTTTAGTTCTAAAATGAAATTTTCGCTGTGAAGGATTTCTGCTTGTATACCATTTGTGGTCTTTTGATCACAAAGACATTTTCCCTACTACTACCAACAATGACTACATGTGTATGAACCATTAATAATAGTATGGATACGATCCCTGACCAACCAACATGGAACCAGAATGATGAAATAAACAAAATTCATCTAGCTGATTCTTGACAGTTAAGATAGTTTCGGATATCTGAGTTGAACTTTTGACGTAATAGTGTTGGGTGGGAACAAGTTTGTTATTGCATAATTGTATTTGGAGGATGATGTATCATACTTTTTAGTTGAAAGAACTTTTCACATAATAGTGTTTGGTGAGAAACAATCTATTGTAAGAATAATTGCATTTGAAGATAGTCTATCATACTTTCGTAGATGAAAGAACTCTTGACATAATAGTGTTGGGATAGGCTATTTATCATAAGATAATTGCATTTGGAAAATAACCTATCATAATTTTTAGATGAAAGAAGCATAATTGCATTTGGAAGATAATATATTATACTTTTTAGATGAAAATTTTCACCCACATATGGGTTTAATGAAGACACTTGCCAGTTTTATCATGATGGAAGACTCATTTGCTGTTTGAACCTTTAAAGTTCATAACACAACAATAGGTCCATACCTGCACAGAAATTCATGTCATTGACATTATTTTTCTTGGTCATGGGATCACACATTCCTCCATATATGTTTCATGATTTGGTTGTGATTGCTGAGACAACCAAATGTAGAGTAAAATATGTTGGTCATAAGTGGATGTTTGTTGTTTAGGATATTGAATAATAGCAAGATATTATGTTAAGTTGTGGAAAAAGTAAAGGATTATGCCATTTTGTAACACAAATTTACCAGGGGCTCTGCATGAAACTCTTGTGGAACTGCATACCTGGTTTGCCGATTGCATAATTTAAGTTGTAAACATGTCAAGATGCATTTGACATAGTGGTGCTCCAAAGCTGCAGGCAATAGGCCTTAGTTCTTTGTAGTTCTTTCGCGTTTCACTTTGCATGCTAGAACCAGCTTGATAAGTTTAGCCATGTTGTCGTTCATTCCTTTTATTTGTTTCAGGATGATTAATAACCATTCATTGCTTTATTCGTTCTGCAATCATTTGGTTCCCTAGTTTTTTGGTATGAAAAAGAGTAGAAAGTTAGTCAATGCATCAATGCCATTCTAAATTGATGATCAAGTTTTATGACCTAGCATTTTCTGGGTCTATTAACTTTAAAAATTTAAACAGATGAAGGATCTATTTGAATTCAGCCTGCGACATGAAAGTTTGCAAATATATAAACCATTCACCGATGCTTCCTAAAACTTTTGTTGAACTTTGTGGATGTGTTGCAGGTTTCAAATTAGATGGGATACTAAGAACGGAGGGTGTTGCTTTATCACCTCTTGAAAATAGAATCCCGTTGGATTCACAAATGGGAAATGGTTTTGCACTTCCTGACTATTATCTCAGCCATGGTCGGAATGTTAACCCTTCGTTGGGAAAGCATATTGTTGGAGCAGAAAGAGTGGCCAGTCGTTCCTTGCCGAGTGCTGTTGACCATGATTTGGGTTCTAGAACTAATTCAAATGTGGAATCTGTGCCCTATTATTTTGATGGAGATAAAATGAACCTCATGGGTTCTCAGTATGAAAATGGTCTCTTTTCAAGTTCAATGTCTGATTTATTCAGCAGAAACTGTATGACCCCCCTTTTCCTCTAGTGGGATTATTCTTATATATATATATATATATATATTTTAATATTTGAACTCCTGCTAAAATAATTATACGAACCATCTATCTCTTGTTGTTTCTTGCAGTAAAATTATCATCAAATAATGCTCAATATGGTCACTCTGTTGCTACTGCTGCTGCTGCCTCCCAGTATGAGGAAGAGGAGGCTTTTGAATCGCTGGAAGAAATTGAGGCTCAAACTATTGGTAATCTTCTACCTGATGATGATGACTTGCTTTCTGGTGTGACTGATGGGTTTGACAGCATTATCCGGCCTAATAATGGGGATGATATGGAGGATTTAGACCTGTTTAGTAGTGTCGGAGGACTCGAACTTGGAGAAGATGGCTTTTCGCAAAGAAATTCTGAACTTTCTGATATAAATTCTAACAATAACCTTGGAATACCTGTGGGTTCCAATGGTGGGGAACACCCTTTTGGAGAGCACCCTTCCAGAACACTCTTTGTCAGAAATATAAATAGTAACGTTGAAGATTCCGAACTGAGGACACTTTTTGAGGTAAGTAGTATCACCTTTTGGTGATTCAAAATGTAATTCAAGAATGTTAATGGAACTTTCTTTCTGATGATGAATACTCACTCTGAAATTCTGTATTTGCAGCAATATGGAGACATCCGCACCCTGTATACAGCATGCAAGCATAGAGGGTTTGTTATGATCTCATATTATGATATAAGAGCAGCTTGCAATGCAATGAAAAATCTCCAGAATAAACCTTTGAGACGTAGGAAACTTGATATACATTTCTCAATTCCTAAGGTGATTTTCTGCAAATCTGCTTTTCCAACACTCTCTTTCAAATATACCCTGGTGTTGCTTCTTTTCCGTTGCTCATGTAATCCACAAATTACATTCTCTCAATTGTTCTGCTAAACGTGTTTCAGGAAAATCCATCAGAGAAGGATATAAATCAAGGTTCTCTTATGGTTTTCAACCTTGATTCTTCTGTTTCAAATGATGAACTCCATGAAATTTTTGGTGTCTATGGTGAAATCAAGGAGGTAATCTTGAATGTTTTCCCAGCTTTAATTGTTAACGTCTACCTCGCATTCATTTGGCATCACAAACTTGTTTCTCTCTGCAGATTCGTGACAATCCACATATGTCTCATCACAAATTTGTAGAGTTTTATGATGTCAGAGCAGCGGAATCTGCACTTCGTGCATTGAACAGGAGTGATATTGCTGGAAAGCAGATTAAGCTTGAACCAGGCAGATCTGGTGACTCCAAAAGGTGGATCACTTTATCTTCTTTATCTATATGTTTTCACTGTCTATCTACTATCATTATGTTTTTTCTTGAAGAACTTCATTTATGAAGGTTACAATTAGTCCATTGAATTTGCATTTTTAGTTAGTGTTGGCTGATGGTACAGTGCATTCTGTCATATCTAACTGCTTATTATGTTCATTCATAGATTCATGCAGCCTTTTTCTTTAGAGCTGGAGCAGGAAGAATCTGGATTTATGTTGCAACATAGCCCTTCCAATAATTTGGCAGCTGGATTTTCTGGTAATTTTGTTTCTCAATATCTGAATTACTGATGGGCTTTGAGTAAGTTTATAATCCATGACATGGTTGTAATTATTATACCAGGATCACTTTCACTTGGGGCGACGATGTCCAGCACAGATAATGGAACAATTCTTGGCCCACGCTCAACAAATGGAGTCTCCATTAGTCCACTCATGGATAATGTACTTCACCATGGGGTATCATCTAGTGTACCTAACAGCTTATCATCTCTCGTAAGAGTTGAATCTGGAAATCAAACCAATGTTACTGAATCTGGCCACCCACTGAACCACCTAAAATTTGAGCTACAGGGCTCGCCAAATCTTCATCCTCATTCTCTTCCTGAATATCATGATGGTTTGGCAAATGGGCATCCCTTTGGTTCTCCAAGTAATATAGCTGCAAATATTAATTCACGACCTCCAGAAATAATTGATGGCCAGCAGTTTCGTAGAGTTAGCCCTAACGGACAGTCAATTAACGGACAGTCTATTGAGTTAAATGAAGGTAATGATTGCCAGATCCAATTCTTTTTTTTTTTTTTTTCCTAAATCCGTGACTTGTTCATGACTAGGTTCCAAATATGATCTAATCTCCAGATTGACCATCTTTAGATGTAAGAATATTTAAATGGGATAGAACATATAGAAGAGTGTACATTGTCCAAGATCTTTTTACTCATATAAGTGAACTCCTAAGTTAGTACCACAGAACGAAATATGGAAATTGCTTTTCGATACTCCAATTTGCTTTTTATACAACTTGTTATCTATCTTGTTTGACTTCGTTGGAATTATGTGCAATACCCCTCCCCTTAACAATGATAAATCCTCCACAGACAGTGTTGTTTATTTATTAGAAGATATGACGACAGCCTAGCCTTTCAAGCTGTGACAATTCACTTAAAACTTTCAAGCTATCACTTTCTCTGATATGCTGTGTACCTTTTCTGTTCAGTCTTTGGTTCTTCTGGAAATGGGAGCTGTCCTCCTCCTGGGCGTCATTACATGTGGAGCAATTCTCATCATCCACAACCTCAAGCTGTTTTATGGCCTAACTCACCATCATTTGTTAATGGGATTGGTACTGCTCATCCCCCGCAGATGCATGCAGTACCTAGAGCACCATCGCATATGATGAATGCACTTCTACCTCTAAATAACCATCACGTGGGATCAGCACCCTCTGTTAATCCTCCTCTGTGGGAAAGACGACATGCTTATGCTGGGGAGTCACCTGATGCTGCTTCTGTATTCCACCCAGGTTCACTGGGGAACATGAGGATTTCTAGCAATTCACCACATCCTATGGAATTTGTCCCACATAACATGTTTCCTCGCCCTGGTGGAAATTGTATGGATGTCTCGATCTCCTCCAAAAATATTGGATTACACCCCCATCATCAGAGGTGCATGATTTTTCCTGCAAGAGGCCAAATGCTTCCTATGATAGGTTCATTTGACTCTCCTAATGAACGGACTAGAAACCGCAGAAATGAAGGCAATTCAAGTCAACCTGACAACAAAAAACAGTTTGAACTTGATTTAGACCGAATTGTACGTGGAGAAGACAAGCGTACAACACTTATGATAAAGAACATTCCTAACAAGTAAGTGCTAATTCATGAAATTTGTAGAGGATGCATATCCATATCCAAACTGACAACTCTTATTAGAAAAGTGTGGTGATCATGACCTTTCCAAGCAGGCTATGAAGATCATCGAATTTTTTTTATATTCAATATGTTTGAAAATATTATATGATATTTACTATGGGATTTGTATCTTTGAAGTCAGTCAAGTTTGTACCTTTTTGTAACCAGTGATTCCAATATTAGGTACACCTCAAAGATGCTTTTGGCTGCAATTGATGAACGTCATAGAGGAACTTATGATTTCATTTACTTACCTATTGATTTTAAGGCAAGTCATTCTATTTTGGCACTTTTTGTTGTTTTTTTTCCCTCCCAGTTGATTGTTTCTGGATGACATTGTAAATTTGATTCTTATTTCTTTTACTGCAGAACAAATGCAATGTAGGATATGCTTTTATAAACATGACTGAGCCTTCCCTCATAGTTCCTTTCTATCAGGTATATACTAAATAAAATTCACGTACTTGTTATTGCTGGCGTTACATTGAAAGCACAAGCATATTTAATTCTTTTTTGCTTCTGCAGACATTCAATGGCAAGAAATGGGAGAAGTTTAATAGTGAAAAAGTAGCATCTCTGGCATATGCTCGGATACAGGGAAAGGCTGCTCTCATTGCACACTTTCAGAATTCAAGCTTGATGAATGAGGATAAGAGATGCCGTCCTATACTTTTCCATACAGATGGTCCGAATGCAGGTGATCAGGTATGAACCACGTATGCTAATGACCTCATGTTCCAGTCTATGCTTTTGTCGATGTAATGTGGATTTACACACACAAAAGTTCAACATGTATGGCCGAAGTGGCAGATAGCCTTGTCGGTTTTTCATTAAAATATGATATTTCATTCTACAAGTGCGCCCAAACAGTCGAATTATTCATTCCTGCAGGTTCCTTTCCCAATGGGTCCCAATATTCGACCTAGACCTGGCAAAACTCGTACCAGCACCTCTGAGGATAACAATCAAGAAATCCCACCAAATTCTTTCATGGGGGAGGACTATTCCAATGGAGATTCATCTTCTGGTTCGGGCAAAGATTCAGATTGAGAGATTTGCCTACTTTTTTGTGACGACTAACCTTCTAGAAAATGAATACGGCCTAGTAATTTACCTTAATTTTTGTTCTTGTATATTAAGATATGCTAAGCAGAACAGCAGATGGGGGATAGTAAACAGGGGTTGAGGAAAGCATAATTGTGGCGAATTTGGAAAACCTCTAGAAATTGACAATTGCCTGACAAAAGCATTGAATTGTTCGTTTGGGGGATAGCGAAGGTGACAAGGAGCGACTTGTGAAGCTTCGAAATTTTGGACGATATCTTGAGGAGTTTGATTCTATTCTGTATGTATAGAGTTTGTAAGCGAGAGCAAAATATGCTGCTGCATGGAGAGGAGGCTTCTCCTACCATTCCCTCTTTTTTTTGATCTCTTGGCACATTTTGTTCCTCCCTTTTTTGCCCTGCGAAAATCTTCTCTTATTTTTGGGCAGTTTGCTAAGAGAAGTGAGTGACAATTGCTACAGAAGTTTTGTTGTGATTGATTTATCAACTCTCTTTGTATCTTTTCAGGATTTGCTTATGAACCTCTTCATGTTTACTTCTCACAAGATTTTCTATTGGATAACTCTTGCTGAGCGAATATCAAATCAACTTTAAGAACTGCAAAATTAGTGTTTTTGAATTTCAAATTCATTAAAGGATGTAATCCCTCAAGACAGCTTTAAATAATCAGTCATTGTGAATTCTAACATATCCTTCACGAAATCAAGATTTTGAAAAAGTGCAAACTGGGATGAGATGACTCGTAAATCAAAACACCACACCAAAATCACTTGTTATATAACAATGTAATCTTCGATGGTTTGTCAGAAGAAAAATACGCAGTTCAACAGTACTGAAGTAACGATGCCACTTTAATGAGAAAGGATGTCTTAGAAAGTCACCATCATGAACAAAACATCGTTTGCAACCCACATGAAACATCCGTTAAGACTAACCAGCTTACTGATGTGGGGATTATTTTGGGTACAGAATGTCATAGTGACCGGGTCGGTATAGCAACGTGATGAAGGGTTTAGGAGGCATACTACCATCAGTGTTAGCATCAGTGAGATTGTGAGCAGCAGGAGCAAAATCGTGATGGTTCACACTTACGCTGCCTTTCTCATCATGGCTTCGATCAAGGTAGACTATGCGGATTGGTACTCCTAATGCATCAGACAAAGCAGTAATGTGAACATGGTCGCTCTCCTCCCCCATAGGTTCCACTGATGACTTGCAAAACTGCATCGAAATAAGAAAAATGTGATGAAGGGAAAGCCATGTGTGATTTCACCTGATATATATATATATATATATATTTATATATAACTAGCATTCAAATGGTAATAAATGTCTCATGATTGATGGATTTACAGATGCTATAGCAATCAGCTAATTTGTGAGAAAAGATGTATAAAGTTCCATGAAACAAACCTGCTCCACTGAAGCATTAGTTAAGCCTTGAATAAATGGTTCATAAAACTCTGAACGCTTTCTTATTTCGCCAGAGGTAATAAATCTGAAGAACATCACGACTGGCAAAGAAATGTAGTTAGTTGAGAAGTAAACGTAATGAGGACCCAAAAGTTCAAATTTCAGATGCATGTTTAGATATCCTTTTACTGTTACTCACCATAGTCAGAAATTGATTGATCTTGACTCCTCTGTAGAAGCTCCTCATGGCTGTAACCATGATAAAGGATATTAGGCACCGAAGGGAAAAACAGGACATTGATAATACAAAAGAAGGTCAGATATAAGCAAACAGGTTTCTGAACCTTATGGAAGCTTCATTTCCTGAAAGAACACTTTCAAGTTGCTCAAGGAACAGCTGAAAATAAGTAGATAGATCAGAAAGTTAAGCTTCAGGATGTTACATCAATCAGGAAAAATGCTAACCTTTTGCACATATAAAGCTTTTCTATCTACGCTCCAAAAATTCATACATGTCTAAATATGCCTAAGAGCAATTGATTGAATCCAATGTGTTATAGGTACTATTGATTTAAGCATTAACATGTACTCAAATTTCTGTCCAGAAAGTAGCCAAATAAACACATCTTAAGTCATACATCAACTGACATGCATAAGAAACTCTCAAGATGAGATATAAACAGAAATCCAGAAACCTAAGTAAGTACCGAAAAAAAATCTTCAAATGTAAATTCTGCATAGCCCAAGCTGAGAAGAGTCTTTCTGCAATTCTCCACATTTATTTTGATACGATCAACTTCTGCACTGTCTTGAGTTTCCATAATATGCTCCTAAATTTGTTGGATCACCAAGTCTTTCAGCAACTAATGTACAAATTCCAAAACCCGAAAATGTCCAATGGCATAGGGATAAAAGTTCTATGTATGATTGTAACAATTCAAATAATGAGACGTACGAGGTAAGAAAACATGAAGCAACGAAAAAAGCAATTTCCATCTCCCCGTGATCGCCTTATGGCAGCATATTGTTCGGTAAGAACCTGCACAGGTGGTAACAGTTACTAACTTCAAGAGTTACAACAGTAGCATTTAACCATTATGCATACCTTAATTTTCTCCAATAGAATAGGGTTTCCTGACTTGTATTCAGCTGCCAAAGATGAGAGAGGCTCCTGGAATGAAAAGTATTCCTTATGAATCAATAAAATCAACTTAAAAGTAAATGCATTCAGAATGTTCAGCACCTAGAACATCTACAACAGTTAACTCATATCCGAACAACATCTTTAAACAAGTAAGTGACAAATGGAAATGACTTAAAATTTTCAAATCTACCACAGTAATTACATCTGAGATACATAAAAAGTGGCCACAAAAAGCAGAAAAAAAAAGTGTATACATCTAAAACGTACAAACTAAAGAAAGAACTTGCCTTCTTCTAGAAATCCTAAAAAGAATTCCAACTTTATCTAAAATCAAAAACAAAAAATCTTGTGTTTCAAGTCCTAGAGGCACTCAAAATATTCTTTACAGAAAAATTAGACAATGATGAGCTTCATCAACAAAGACATGCCTTAACAATTATGCAACTGTCAAAAAACTGACATATCAAATCTCAAAATAGAATCCTGACGAAGATCAACATGAAGAACACAACAAGATCAAAAGAAAACCATCATGCATATCAGAAATCACCTGAAATTAGCTAATTCATTGCAACCAAAAGATTATAAATACATACTACATGCATATCTAGTAAATTTCTTTCAAGAAATGAATGGCTTCCTTGCCTTGTCACCAACAAATGGAATTTTCCCAGCTTCCTCAGCTTGGATGGCAGAATGTTGCTGCATTATTTCATCATCCCTGTAATTTGCCCAGTCATCAATCTTCGAGGTTTGTGCGGATGTTATTGTATCCATTTTAGACTCTGCCACATGATCAGACTGATTCTGCATCTTTAGTGCAGTGATTGATGAGAACCCACAACCTCAACAATTTAGGGTAGAAATATGGTTGTAGGCCAGTCTTGTGGCTTTACGTCCAGGAAACAGGCTGTAGCTCCACAAAGCATGAACAGATTATTAGCAAAGTACTGAAAGTAGGGAAATGCAAATGGGATCAGCAGAGAAAACATAGTTTCTAACACTCCATTGCACATGGACACACTGTTCTTCACTTCCGATCAGATATTATCCTTGTGCTATCCATATTCAGTGATATAATAAGATTATATTCTAACACAACAAAGTGGAAAAGGGTGTAAAGGGTCATATAATCAACGCATAAAAGAGATCAAACCCCAATGTTGGTCAGTACAATACTCATAAGCCATTACACATAATCTTGGAATGGGTAAATTATTTTAGTATATACTACAAATGAGAAAAGAAAGCAGTGAAATTAATACTATCAGATACTCTAAAGGGATAAACCGCTCCAAGCAGATCAAACAGGAGTGGGCATTGAAATTCTAATATAGTTTCACTTGTCATACAACTTGAATTATACTAAAAACGATTCTCCCAACTAAATTTAAATTGAAGGAAAATGAAAACCTAAAAAGAAAAAAAAAAATACAGTAACATGAGAAAAACCCTACGCCCTCCTCCATCAGTAATTCAGTCGACCAGCAATATCATAAGCATGTTGATCAAGAAATACAGCGAAAATTACAAAATTCGCAGCATCTCAATGCAATTTCTCACTGAAGTCCTGAACCCATTCGTCAAATTTTACTCCAATGCAATCGTAGTAATCTCCAATGTAGTGGCCAAGAAAAAGACGAACATTAAAGAAGAAAAAAAACCCCGAGAACAGGAGGAAGAGCGAATCCCAACAATAGAACCTAGAAGTGAAGTGCTAGTAAATTCAACTAACACTGAAGAATCCAAAGCAAAAACAATAGGCAAATTCCAGTAGAGAGAGAGAGAGTACCGAAGAGAGAGAGAGAGAGAGAGAGAGAGAGAGAGGGTAGAATCTTGATCTACCTTCCTTTTTCTCACCTCTCAACAATTTGAGCAGCGATGGCAGAAGACGTAGGGGCCTGCGGCAGTTATTTTCGTGTAATTATATACTAATCTGGATAATTATTATCATACCCTCTATCTTTCTATATTTACATAAACACCCTCTTCTCTTTATGCAACTCCACTCTCTATTTATTAACGGAAAAAGTTTTTTAGTAATCTTTCTTTGATTCATTAAATTTTTAATCCTCTAATTTTCTACTTTAGATTTTTAATCTTCTATATTTAAAAAATATTATTTTTAGTCATTTTACATGTTATTGCAGGTAACTTTTTTTCTTTTTTAATATTGATTTAATTTTAACATCAATTTTTTCTTTATCTAATATGAATAAATTAATATTGATAGTTAAAATATTTCTCTAAGATTATGAGAAATAAAATCTTTTAACATCAAAATTGATATTTAGCATTTAAATATTTTTTTTCGAAAATTATATATATTTTTTATTTGAAACTGATGATACAAAATTAATGTTTTTGAGTGACAAAACAAATCAAGTTTTTAGACATAGTAAATAAGACAATTACTACTAGTACTAAAGCATATTTATTATATTTGTTTAATTATTTTATAAAGTACTGCCCAGTACTAAATAATGTTTGCTATATCTATATTTATATCTATATATATAAGAGTAACTCTTTTGTGAATCAGGTGCATGAATCTTAGATTCATGCACCCGGGTCGGGGGACCGCACCTTTTTTTTTTTTTTTTTTCCGCACATGATTTTTGAAAAAAATCACATACCTATAGGTTATGTTAGACATACCTTTACATTATGTTAGACATACCTTTAAATTATATTAAACATACCTTTAAACTATATTAAACATACCAGTTCTGCCCAAATTTCATGTCTTGTCTTTTTTTAGCTTGATTTTTGAATTTTGGCACATACCACTACGTTATGTTAGACATACTTTTACGTTGTGTTAGACATACTTTTGCATATAGTTAAACATACCTTTATATATATTAGACATACCTTTGTATATAATTAGACCTACCTACACATGGTTGGTCTAACTATACACAAAGGTTGGTTTAAGTATACACAAAGGTTGGTCTATTGGAGCGAATTTTGGATGAGCTTCAGCACAACTGTTAAGCATGTGGGAGCGCGTGCAGGCGCGTGGGAGGCGCGTTTTGGGCGCGTGAACGGGTCGACCCGGTTGCACAGATCCCAGATCCGTGCAACCGGTGCATAAAAGTTTTTGCCTATATATAAAAGCAGGATATCCTGCCAAAAATAACTGTAATAAATTATCTACTTATTAAATAATTACTATTTTAAGAAACTTATTAATTGCTTTTATATTGTATTTATTGTAAGAAACTCAATACAAATAAACTTATTTATTATATTTTAAGAAACTCAATACAAATAAATATAAATAAACTTATTTATTGTATGTTAAGAAATTCAATACAAATAAATAAATATTTAATTTAAGAAATTAGTTATGATACTCAATTTAGTATTTATTGTATAAAAATTTCAAATAAAAAAAATAAATAGATAAATAAGATGAGATGAGGGATTATATATTTATTATCTCTCATCTTATTTTTAAGTACTTATTTTAAAGGGTAAATTATAAAAAACAACTCCACCTATCGACTTTTTTCAAATTGCAACATAATCATTTTTTTTTAAGATTACCACCCAATCTTTTTGTGGTTTTGTCGATTGCAAATTTTCCGGTGAAATGGAGATTAATTTGTTCACTTTGCAACCTAAACTTTTTTTTAATCTAATTGCAACCTGAACTTTGTGTTTTTATCAGATTGCAACCAAGAATGAAAATTTCGATTCCGGTGAAAATATAGGTAACTTAAATTCACGAAAATATCGTGAAAATATCGATATCGATGGAAATATGAGTACATATATTTATTGTTATTTTTCCTATATTTACCAATATATTCCGATATTTATTGATATTCCATCGATATTTTTACAGATATTACATATATTTCACCAATTTTAACCAATATTTCCTTGATATTTATTTTATGAATATCGATCACACTTATATAACATAAATGTCACACTCATATATATAACATAAGGGTATCAGTGTGAAGTGAAAAAAAAATCATGATTTGCGATTGGACAAAAAAATTAAGGTTTGGGTTGCAAAGTGAAAAAAATTAATTCATTTGCCCGAAAAATGATCGGAAATTTTGCAATCGGCAAAACCACAGAAAAACTGGGTGGCAATCTTAAAAAAAAAAAGATTAGGTTGCAATTTTAAAAAAGTCGATAGCTAGGGTTGTTTTTTTGTAATTTACCCTATTTTAAATAAATTTTAAATATATAATATATAAAATCAATCATTATTTAATGATCTTAAATTTAATATTCATATAAAATTTATCAAACTGAAATATGGAAATGTATGTGTGTGGGCTTCAATGATTTTCATTTTTAAACGTTTTTATACTATACAATATTAATTTATTGTAAATTGATATAAAATGTAGAAATAAAAAAATATTATAGGTGTACCTAATAGATTACACATATAAAATATATCAAATAGAAAACATTAGGTTAAAATTATTATTGCAAGTTAACCAACTTATTCATTTGAAATATACAAATATTTTATTTTATCTTTCTTATTTTATATTTATTTGTTGTCAAATTTTATTTTTATTTATATTCTGATTAATTGAGGTGGCATAAGGGATTGGACTGAGGTAATTTTTCTAGTTTTTCACAAATTAAAATATCATCATTCTTAGTCCCTGATATATTGACTTATCAATCTTATAATTACTATTCATATTTTTTTATTCAAGATGTGTGCATTAAGTCCAATTTTGAATTGTTTCATTTAAATAGATAGCAAGAGAGATTTCATGTATTTGATAAGCTGATATAATTTTTTATTTGATTTAAAATAAATGAGTTATATGTGGCGTTGAACCAAAAAAAGTTATTAAAATACGTGTGTATTTATAGTTATAAATGCCAATAAAATATAAATTTATTTATCTCAATATTTAAATCATAACGTTTCTAATACATATAACTTATTTTTAGATATTAAATTTATTTTTTAAATTTCACTACCCAGGTAATGTTATTTATTTGTTTAATCCATAGATTAATATATTACTTTATATATTTCAAATTTATAATATTTTAGAATATAATTATTTATAATGACATAAATTTAAAGTTAAAATACCTAGCTTTATACTAATACAAATTAAAAGAGTATCAATATATTTTTGTTAAAATAATAATCATTACATTTTATATGTTATTATATTTTTTTAATAATTATATATATAACACACTGTGCAACGCACGAGTACACTACTAGTTTGTTTCAAGAAATGAAGACAAAAAATAAATAATTAAAAAAATCAATGCTATTTTTGGGAAAAGAAAAAAGAAGGTAAATTAGCCCCACTAACCCTTCCTATATAAATATTTGTTCAACTAGTCTTTCACCTAATTTCCAAATAAATATTAAATAAAAATAAATTAAATGAAATCCATCGTACCAAATAATCATGCACCACGCGTGTATCACGTCCCAAAACGCGTTATATGAGTTTTGAACGTAAAAATGATTACAAATTATAATATGTTTCTAGTTTCAAAGTTACATAATTTTGGAATATGAGCTATTTTACTAAGAATTTACAAATATGGTCTTCTTAAATAATTATTTATGTTTACTGGGCTATTTAAATAAAAAGCCCTAAAAGCAGTGTTATTTAGCACTCCTACCAGTCTTTTACGTAAATATTAATGTAATTTAAGTAATGGTGGAATGTGATTAGTGTCGTTTTTTTAGTTTTGTATTCTCCATTTTGAACAGAACATATAATTTGAGAAAAATAACTATTTAATTGCTAAATATAAATTTTGATGTTAAATGATTTTATTTCACATAATTTCAAAAAATAGAATTTTTAACTATCAATATCAATTTATTCATGTTAGATAAAGAAAAAAAAAAAATGATGTTAAAACTAAATCATAATTAACAAGAAAAAAGTTACCTGCATTAGTAGGTAAAAGGACTAAAAACAATATCTTTTGAACATAGATGATTAAAAATCAAAAACAGAAAGTTAGAGGACTAATAATATAATGACGGAAAGATAAAAGACTAAAAGATTTTTTTTCCCTTTTATTAATTAACAGAGTGCTATTTTATTGAATTAACTTGAACAAAATTTTATGGGATACAAATTAATTTATCAAATTAGGATCCTTGAAAATCATTAAATAATACCATTTAATTTATCAAATACGTACGGATGAATATTGATTATGATTAAAGTATAGGATTATCAAACTTTCTTCATTTAGTCTCAATATTTTCTATATAATAAAAACTAAATATTTATTTATTAGTATTGTAAAATGGAAATAAAACTTGGAAAATTAGATATACGTACATCTCCATGATTCATGGATAGAGGAGGCTACTCAATCTATTTGGCCTGACTATGAGTCTATCACTTTTTTCTTTTTTATAAAATGAATATTTTATTAGTTTCTAATTAGGGACAAACTATACACACCCCACTCAATACTAAACACATCTCAATTAAATAACATAAAATTAAAATATTTACACAATCACCAATTTATCCTTACTAACCCTATTATTAAAATAATTCAAAACATAAATAATACATTATTACACACACTTACATCCTACAATAACTAAACACACCCCATCCCATACAACTATATACACTACATATATATCTATCACCTTCATCTCTCTCCACATCTTACTCTCATATCACAACTCTTCCAAAAAAATCAAGAAAAATTATACATTAGTTGAAAGCATCTTGAAAGGAAGAAGGAGATCAAGATATGAACAATGTAAGTGTTTAAATTTATTAGTACGGATTGATTTTTTCGTAAACGTAGCAAAACAAAAAGGGTTTGCGATCTTGAAGAGTGACATATTACACGGTGTTCGGCCGTCAACCGAACTTAATGAAGCACGTTCGGCGTGGCCGAACAAGTTGAAGCACGTTCGGCTTGTTCTGGCCGAACACAGTGCATGTTGTTCGATTTTTCTTGGCCGAACAATTTCTATTTTTCATGTGAAATTTAAATCGACCATCTTAATTGTTATCTTGTTGTGAATATATTTACTTATGCATATCTTGATGTGAATATATATACTCATGCATCTTATATATTGATAGGAAAACAATTCTAATGGAGCTCAACTTAGTATCTTTAATGAACCCGATGATAGCAATGATATGAATCCAATGTATGAGGCGATCGATTTCTCGGATGAGTTTGTGACTAATGAAATTTTTGATAGTCGAGAAGCAATGATTGGTTGGGCAACTAAACTTGGAATCCGTCTACACATGGTAATATTGGTTAGACGCTCTGATAGTGGATCGAGTGGTAGACGAGCTAGAGTGTTTTTGGGTTGTGAGCGTGGTGCATGTACCGTACACCCAAGAAGAGACTTACACATAAAATTGGGGAACAAAAGCCTGTAAAGGAACGACTTACTGGCACCAAGAAATGTGACTGTCATTTCATGTTAATAGGAGTGCAGCTGAATGAGATGGGACATTGGTGCTTACAAGTAGTTTGTGGCGTGCACAATCACCCCCATGGGGTTAAATTTGGTCGGACACTCATTTGCGGGTCGACTATCGGCCTCTGAGGATCAAGTTGTGCATGACTTGTCCTTAAACAATGTAAAACCCAAAGATATCTTGAGCACCTTGAAGCAATCCTTTCCAGAGAATGCGTCCACATTAAAGACAATTTACAATGCTCGTCAAATGCATAGAATTGTCGAGCATGGAGGCCGAACGCAATTTTTATAGGTAGAACCCTTTGCTCACATTCTCTTCCTTTTCCTCTACCCAAAACCCATCCAACTCTCTTCTACCCAATTTTTATAGGTAGAACCCTTTGTCATGTCATCTTCTACCGATGGATTGGAGATGCTTGTACTTAAGTTTGAAGATGTTGTGCTTAATATTGTTATGTCATCTTGTGAAAGACATAAATTGTAGACCCAAGAAGAAAGACAACCGTAGGCTTAATGCTTTTTCTGGATTGCTAAATAGATATGAAATTTTTTGTTGATTAGTTTAATTTTTCAGTATTTAATCACCTTTACCCACATTCTCTTTCTCTACCTCTACCCAAAACCCATCCAATCATTTTCTACCCAATTTTTATAGGTAGAACCCTTTGCCCACATTCTCTTCCTTTTCCTTTACCCAAAACTCATCCAACTCTTTTCTACCCAATTTTTATAGGTAGAACCTTTGTCATGTCATCTTCTACCGATGGATTGGAGATGCTTGTACTTAAGTTTGAAGATGTTGTACTTAATATTGTTATGTCATCTTCTACCGATAGATTGGAGATGTTTGTACTTAATATTGCTCAGGTTGGATAGAAACCACTGCCGATCCTCCTTAATTCAACCCAATACCTCCAACCACCATCGACAACGTCTTCTCACCCAATTTTTATAGGTAGAACCCTTTGCCCACATTCTCTTCCTTTTCTTCTACCCAAAACCTATCCAACTCTCTTCTACCCAATTTTTATTCTCTTCCTTTTCCTCTACCCAAAACCCATCCAACTCTCTTCTACCCAATTTTTATAGGTAGAACTCTTTGTCATGTCATCTTCTACCGATGGATTGGATATGCCTGTACTTAAGTTTGAAGATGTTGTACTTAATATTGTTATGTCATCTTCTACAGATGAATTGGAGATGTTTGTAAAGATGTTTGTACTTAATATTGCTCAGGTTGGATAGAAACCACTACCGATCCTCCTTAATTCAACCCAATACCTCCAACCACCATCCACAACGTCTTCTCACCCAATTTTATAGGTATAACTCTTTGCCTACATTCTCTTCCTTTTCCTCTACCCAAAACCCATCCAACTCCCTTCTACCCATTTTTTATAGGTAGAACCCTTTGTCATGTCATCTTCTACCGATGGATTGGAGATGCTTGTACTTAAGTTTGAAGATGTTGTACTTAATATTGTTATGTCATCTTTTACAGATGGATTAAAGATGTTTGTACTTAAGTTTGAAGATGTTTGTACTTAATATTACTCAAGTTGGATAGAAACCAGCCGATCCTCCTTAATTCAACCCAATACCTCCAACCACCATCCACAACGTCTTCTATGGAAAGAAAACATTGCTCCAATACATTCTTTGGAAAGGAAAAAAACATTGCCCTAAAACCTTATCTGGAAAGGAAAACTTGTCCAATTCCTCCAACCATAACATTGCCCTAATACCTTCTCTGGAAAGGAAAACTTGTCCAATACCTCCAACCATATCTTTTTCCAGTTGTCATCCAACCAGTGAAAGGAAAACATTGTCCAATACCTCCAACCATATCTTTTTCCAGTTGTCATCCAACCATATCTGTTTTTAGTAGTCATATTTGCTTCGAGGCAGTTGTCGAACTGTGTCTTAATATTGGAAGATTGGAGATGAGGAAAAAAACTTTTACAATATTTTTAATAAAATAATTTTATTTAATGAATGTTTAATGAATTTTACACAAATCCTCAAATTTGAAAAAATTTAAAAAATTTCATTCATATTCTATATTTTTAGTTTCAATATTTGCAGTCATGATTTGAATAAATTGAGTGAAAATATTTTTAGTTTCAATATTTTCAGTCATGATTTGAATAAATTGAGTGTGAATTGAATTTCAAATGTAGATCTTCTATGTTTTAAGTTTCAACCTTTTTAGTTAGGATATAAATAAATTGAGCGTTAATCGAATTTGAATTGTTGAACTAAACAAATCCTCAAATTTAAAAAAAAATATTATATTCAAAAAAATTAGGATAATAATAATAACTTTTAATAAAATAATTTTATTCAATAAATGTTTAGTGAATCCTAAACAAATCCTTGAGGTAGCTATCCTTATATAATAAATAAATAAATCCTGAGTGACACTTATGTGCTCCAGGGCATGGTGCCCCAAATTAATTATCATATGATGTTAAATATCTCTATAATAAATCCTGATTGACACTTGTGTGTCCAGGGGCATGGTGCCCCAAATTAATCATCATATGATGTTAAATATATACTTTATAGATATTATGTATATACTCTTCAGGTATCACATGAATACTCTTATATACATATGATACCTGTAGGGTATATTTATAACACCAAGAAACATAACACCTATAGAGTATATATATAACACATGAAGAACATGTATATAACACCTAGATGTAGGGTATATTTATAACACCAAGAAACATAACACCTATAAAGTATATATATAACACCTGAAGAGCATGTATATAACACCTAAATCCGTGCCCCTATATGCCTTAAGGACATATAAGTTTTTGCCATAAATCCTTGAGATAGCTATCCTTATATGATAAATAAATTAATCGCTGAGGCTATTGTATTCTATCATTCACTTCACAACCAGAAACCGTTACAGGGAAACTGCATTCAAAATAAGCTGGAAAATGCGAACTCCTCTGAGCAGTGGCGCCGTTCGCTGCAGCTGAGGGCAATGGTCGCGCGTCGTCGTGGCGCCAAATCTAACCTCTCGTAAGATTCAAACATCAGATGCAACGAGATGCTATTGGATTTGCAAAACTTCGTTTTGCGTTGTATGAATCCGTCAGACCGCATTGTTGATGTTGAAGCCTATGAATCCATCAGACCACATTGTTGATGTTGAAGCGCATACCGTCCCACTAACCCTGTTATTCAAGAAGCTATACGACGGTTGTCAATTACGCTACCTCAGCTTGGATTTGAGTTTAGCATTGAGTGCCTTCGTAACGATCTACGTGCTTTTGTGCAAAACTTTAGAAGGTGACATTTAAATACTTTTAGTTAATCAATTTTTAAAGTATGTTTGATTTGATAAAAATAGAAATTCTGTGACATTTTAGCTATTTACTGTTTTTCTTAACTTCTCAGGTATATTTGACTTTGATTTCTCAAATATATTGTTCCAAAATAGCTTGTCTCATAAATGACTAAACTTGGTGATGGAGATGCTTATTTGACATTATTATAATTTGGTTACCTAAATGTGTATTAGCATAAAACTTTGGTTCTAAATATAAGCAGAACAAACTCCTTTTTTCTCTAATTCCTTCTAATTGATGAGGCTTTCGCATTGAGTCTCCCTGCACTGCATGAGTTATTCTTGTGGTTTGATGACAATGCTGGAGCTAGCTTGCCTCGTCTATCGTCTATTTTGTGTATGCGTGACAAACATTTTTCGTCCTCTAGGTTGTGTTTGGACAATTACTTTCGGGGTTTCATCAAGAGTTTAAAATGATATAAGTATGGAAGTGTTTCTCTAATCTCCCTTATTTGATATATTTGTTGGAAGTGAATGTGGTATATTTTAAAATGACTTTGAAAACAAATAAGGAAAGTCGAGGCAAGAGTTGGACTCTTTCTCCGTAAGACGAAATTGCTCCGTATTCAGTGATTTATGGTCTACAACACATCCGCAAGATACAACGATTTACTAACTTAAGGATCGCAGTACAACGAATCCAAAAGCTTTCCAACGAACAAAAGAGATATTTGGAACTTTATAGGACAAGATGAAGAGAGTACTACAATTGCTAGAATGCTATGAATGCAAGTTGTAGTGAAGTCTAATGTTATGAATATTGTATGTGAAATGATTGAATGTGGGCCTATTTATAGAAGTTGAAGAAGTAGTGTTTTTTTCATAATAGACATCTTTTCATGAAATAATGTATTTTTGTGATTAGACATCTTTTCATTTGCATTGAAATCTTTTCATAATTAGACACATCTTTCTATGAAACAATGTGTCTAATTGGAATGACTGCATCCCTTCAATTTGGGTTGCATCAATTCAATTCAAACTCACACATTTTCACACTTTCACACCTCTTCAAGCATTTCACACATTTTCAATTTAAGTTGCTGACTTTAAGTATTAATTTCTCATTCATCTGAAATTGGATTTAAGAAAATAAATACTCTAAATTTATCTACTCGAAACGTAGATTTTAAATTTGCAACTTAATTTCGTTTTTTTCAAACAAAACACCATACAATCAAATTGGTTAAAGAATGGTCAACACCAATTTTTCCAAACCAATTACCAACAATCCCCCACATGAATGAAAATTAATGCATATGCAAATGCAGACACTTTAGAAAGTTCCAACGAACTGCTATTGCATCAGGATATGTAGTTTCCAGGTTTAAACCTTCCTTAGTAAGATGCTATCGGATTTACTCACTGCTTGGTGAATGTAATGTCTTGAACCGGTCAGCTTTTTGTGTAAATCAAGACAATAACATTTACACACTAACAGTTCTAATATCTTTTTGTTCTCACATTGTGTCCATTTCAGCCCCGGACCATATCTTGGTTCATAAGTGCCTCATTGAGGCGGTCATCCTCACACTTACATAGGTGACTGCCTATTAGGATTATATCCAGATAGTAACTTGTAATATTCCACCTTATTAGATATAGACGTCACTAAAAGCTTTATAAGCTTACCCTCACCACACATCAACATGATTTTATCTATTCGCACTTGGTTGTCCCTAGAAATAAGCTGAGTGAGTTCCAAGTGCTTAACTAAACCTTCCATAACTTAATTGTCTCATTGAACCAAGTTTGTGGGATCTCCACTCATCATGGTTGAGTTACCGCTATGAAAGTTCTTTAATGTGTGGATTTTGATCTCATTCCCCTAGACATGCAGCATAGTTGATCTCCATTCCAATATTTTAATTCACGGATCCGTATAACATCTGAAAATTATTCCATTAGAGATCAGCTGTCTTTGGCCACTAGTTGAACACCCTCATATTTGAACTTTTTTATGGGACGACTTAGTCCCCCCACATATCAACATTTATGTGGTAAATTTGTGTTTCTCATGTTAGGGTGTCTAGGCCACTTTTTGGAAGTTGATATTCCATACACTAATGTTTGGACATAACTTACATAGTCATTCCTAAATATTTATGTTATTATTCGGTCCAAACAAGTTTATTTCCACAACACAATAGGATCACAAAGACAATCTCTTGTCTTTCCTTTACACACTTTGTGGGAGATATCCATCAAATTTATTGGGTCAACACTTTTTATAAGATCAGTCCATCTCCTCAATTTAGCCCATTGAGCTTACATCCATCTTAATGGGACTGAAACCAATTTATATGGATATCAAATCAAAATGATTCATCTACTTTTGATTTCTAAAAGGCCCACAACCTAATTATGTAGAAAACTCAATACGATTTTGGATGGACTCGTAGCCTAACTTTGTATAGGCTCAATGTTATAAAACATATATGCATTCACAATTCTTAAAACTGTCTTTTAACTTGATTTTCATATCAAATTTTAGTTTGAAATTCTTCAAACTTGTATATGTCTCCCCCACATGGGAACATATTTGACATTTCACCTTTATTGACCACCTTTGGTCAATGACATCGACTTTTACGATGTCTAGATCTTTAATTTGAGATAAATCCTCAAATTGACTCTTAACTTTGGTCTCATTAAATCAAAGTCAACTTGTATTGGATTAAATCCAATTGCGCCATAATGCACAATTTAATTAGGTCTATAAATAGTAGTCATCAAATTATAATTCAATGCCACCAATTAAGACCATAATTAATATACAAGTGGACCCCACAATTAACTTTGGGCTTAAACCACGATTTGGTAATAACCCACCTAACTGTGTAAGACCAAAATAAATTTATTTGGAGCCCAAGGAGATTAAATCTAGTTGGGTCTAAAACAAAATTATCACCTTCAAAAAGTGACAACAAAAATAGATTAGAAAACTTACTCTATTTGAAGTTTACCAAATAATGCCAACTGACACCCTTTAATTTCAATGTTGTTGAACTTTATCGATCTTTCAGCATAAACTAGTGTTACAGGAATAGAACTGACCATGTTGTGGTTTAAAATTTACCAACTCACGCATAATGGTTTTCATATTCCATGCAAACATTTCATTTCAAAACAAAAGAATTCACAAACCAAAAGTTAGTTACAAATGTTATTAATTCCAACATAAACAAATGCTTGGAAGTAATCTCATGAGAATCAAATGGGGAATCAACCAAAAGACAATTCAACAAATATGCTTGTCGAGTCATATTCAAATACACAAAATTTTGTCTTACGTTGTTGGAAATGAATGTGGTGTATTTGAAAATAACTTGGAAAACAAATAGGGAAAGTCGAGGCAAGAGTTGGACTTTTTCTCCGTAAGACGAAATTACCCCGTATTTAGTGTTTTACGCTCTACGACACACGTCCCAAGATACAACGGCTTACTAACTTAAGGATCGCAGCACAACGAATCCAAAAGTTTTCCGGTGAACAAAAGAGATATTTGGAACTTTATAGGATAAGATGAAGAGAGTACTACAATTGCTAGAATGCTATGAATGCAAGTTGTAGTTGAGTCTAATGTTATGAATGTTGTATATGAAATGATTGAATGTGGGCCTATTTATAGAAGTTGAAGAGGTGGTGTCTTTTCATAATAGACATTTTTTCATGAAATGATGTCTTTTCGTGATTGGACATCTTTTCGTTTGAATTGAATTCTTTTCATTATTAAACACATATTTCTATGAAACAATGTGTCTAATTGGAATGGTTGCATCCCTTCAATTTGGGTTGCATCAATTCAATTCAAACTCACACCTTTTCGGCAAAACTTTTATATACCGGTTGCACGGATCTGCGATCCGTGCAACCGGGTTGACCCGTTCACGCACCCAAAACGCACCTCCCACGCGCCTCACGCGCTCCCACGCGCTGAACACTTGTGCTGAAGCTCATCCAAAATTCGCTCCAATAGACCAACCTTTGTGTATACTTAAACCAACCTTTGTGTATAGTTAGACCAACCATGTGTAGGTAGGTCTAACTATATACAAAGGTATGTCTAACATATATAAAGGTATGTTTAACTATATGCAAAAGTATGTCTAACATATACAAAGGTATGTCTAAGTATACATAAAGGTATGTCTAATACAACGTAAATGTATGTCTAACATAACATAGTGGTATGTGCCAAAATTTAAAAATTAAGCCAAAAAAAGACAAGGCATGAAATCTGGGCAGAACTGGTATGTTTAACATAGCTTAAAGGTATGTCTAACATAACGTAAAGGTATGTCTAACATCACCTATTGGTATGTGATTTTTTTCAAAAATCATGTGCCAAAAAAAAAAAAAAAAAGGTGCGGTCCCCCTACTCGGATCCGACCCGGGTGCATGGATCCATGCACCCGATTCACAAGAGATCTACTCCACCTTTTCACACTTTCACACCTTTTCAAGCATTTCACACATTTTCAATTTAAGTTGCCGACTTGAAGTATTAATTTTTCATTCATCCGAAATTGGATTTGAGAAAATAAATACTCTAAATTTATCTACTCGAAACGTAGATTTTAAATTTGCAACTTAATTTCGTTTTTGACAAACGAAACACCATGTAATCAAATTGGTCAAAGATTGGTCAACACCAATTTTTCCAAACCAATTTCCAACGGCAAAAACTTTTATGCACCGGTCGACCCGTTCACGCGCCCAAAACGCGCTTCCACGCGCCTCCCACGCGCTGAACACTTGTGCTGAAGCTCATCCAAAATTCGTTCCAATAGACCAACCTTTGTGTATAGTTAGACCAACCATGTGTAGGTAGATCTAACTATATACAAAGGTATGTCTAACATATATAAAGGTATGTTTAACTATATGCAAAAATATGTCTAATATATACAAAGGTATGTCTAAGTATACATAAAGGTATGTCTAACACAACATAAATGTATGTCTAACATAACGTAGTGGTATGTGCCAAAATTCAAAAATTAAGCCAAAAAAAGACAAGGCATGAAATGCAGAACTGGTATGTTTAACATAGCTTAAAGGTATGTCTAACATAACGTAAAAGTATGTCTAACATAACCCTTAGGTATGCGATTTTTTTTAAAAATCATGTGCGAAAAAAAGAAAAAAATGCGGTCCCCTAACTCGAATCCAACCCGGTTGCATGGATCTCACCTGATTCACAAGAGACCTACTCATTTCCAACACTATCAAATTAATTGGTTCTCACCTTGCTTTTTCAGGCAAGCATGATTGATTCCAAAATTGGAGGATTGGGTGATCATGGAGGAATGGAAATGCAACTATTACACAACATAGAAATTTAGTTCTGGGATAAGCAACAACTTGTTGGTCATTTGTACAAGGATTTGTTTTTTTTTTTGCATTACTTTGTTTTCTGAGCATATTTTTCAGTGATCAAACTGATAAATCATCCACAACTGTGGATTCTTTTTGGATGGTAGGATAAATGGAGTGAGCTTAGCTTATATTTTGGCATTAAGTGTACCTTGTTATATACTAAAGTAGAAACTATAGAGGACACCACTCTCTCATTAATTTGATTTTATTCCCTAATTATAATTAAATATATATTATATTTAAATTTATTTTATATCATTAATGCTAAATTAAATAAATTATTCACTATCCTTTTTTAATGTCAATCAATATCTAATCTATATTAACTCACTATCCTAATGTTGAATAGAAAAAAGAAATATTATTCATTATTCTATTCATCAATATTATTTCATTTATTACATATAAGATAGAACTAAAATAATGCAATAAATAAAATCAAAGAAAATCAAATTTTAGGTGCATTCAAGATTTTATCTCAAGTGCAAAAAACAATATCAATTATTTTTAATGCGTACAACAAAATTTTATGTATATAATCATTAAATATTAGAAAAAATATATTTCATACATAACATGAGTAAAAAGCTTATGTAAATAAATTAATAATACATTCAAATACTTTTTAGGTTATGTGATTATCATGAAAATATTTTTGTAAGAGAGATCATTAACCTAAGTAAATTTCAGAAGCTGAATTGTTCTAATATTAATATATAAAATAAAATACTATTTCAAAATGATGTTAAAATTACGTTAATAATACATATTTATAAAAATACTCTAAATATATTGCATTTTATGTCTTATTATTATATAGATTTCAATT
The DNA here is from genome assembly GCA_005771605.1 of Scutellaria baicalensis. Lineage (NCBI taxonomy): Eukaryota > Viridiplantae > Streptophyta > Magnoliopsida > Lamiales > Lamiaceae > Scutellaria > Scutellaria baicalensis. Next base: position 49,367,900 of record CM016721.1, on the reverse strand, counting down.
CCAAATTAATTTAAATATAACAAATAGTTAATAAATGTATATGTGTGTGAATTTGTATGTATATTCTTACAAACTTCACTAAAAAAATCATAAAATCTCTAAAAAATATAAAATATTATTCACTAAAAAATATTATTCATTATTATATTCTTCCAATTATTATATTTCTTACTCAAAATGTATTAAATTTTATATTAATATCTTAAAAAATTTATTTTGATAACATCCGTGTATGACACGGGCTTTATATATACTAGGATTAAAGAAATCTATCAACAATTTTATTTTCATTGTACTTCACAATTGTATAATACACATTATTAGACAATTTTAAATTCTCAATTTTATTTATAATATTGTCAAATATATGTTCCTAATCGAAGAATTGATTTCTCAAACTTTTTTAACTTGGTGAGTTCTATAATTTAACTATATATATAAAAAAAATGTGATCGAATGAAAAAGATATATAAGTAACAGTCAAATAAAATAAATAAAAGGTAAATAAGAATGTAGGTATTGGGTGAAATTGATAGGGTTATTCTAAACACAACCATTAAATTTTTAACACAACCATATTAAAATAAAATTCCTTTTTTGGCCCTTATATTTTATTTTTTAATATTCAACACAACAATACACCATCTTCATTAATTTCCCTTTTGCACAGCTATAGGTATGGTGCCGTCAATTTAAAGACAATTGTTTCAACAATAATGGAAGAATATTTCAGCAAATATCAAGTTCTAAGAAGAAATTTAATCAAGTTTATTATGAAGATATGCGTTGAACTCAATGCATTAGAAAAATGATAATGAAAGAAAATGTTTACGATCGATCCTTTCAAGTAGTTTATGTTATAATTTTTTTTTTTTGGAGATTTTAGTTGGGTTTCGGTTATGATTTCCTAGTACTTTAATTTCAAAAATATCATTGATTACATAATTTTAAGATATTATTAAGCTCTTTCTAATCTTTCAAAAATTGCACATGCCTTGTTCGATGAAATGTTTGAATGGTTTTACATATGCTTACTATATTAAAAAGTCATGCTCATCACCAAAAAATAATAACAGTAATTGAACTATAATATGTTTTACCTTAAAAATTTTTAATTCATCTTACAGTAACTTTTTGAATAGTAGAGTTGAAACTTAATTGAATATATTGGTTGTGTAATGAAAAAAAAAAAAGAGAAAATGTAGAAAAAGAATGTAAAAAATATCAATAATAAGGTTTAAGGGTAAAAATGAAATTTTATTTTCTTGGTGGCTATATTGAGAATTTTTTATTTTGTGTTTAGAATTACCCAAATTGATAAGCTGCAATGGGAAGCAATCCCGTTGGGTTAGGAAACGCAGCCCATGTTGCTCAAGCCTCCATTAACGGGCTTTAATTTATAAGCCCAAATTGTAATACACATACAGCTTATTTTCTTCTTACATGGCCCAATCCATCAATCTTAAGAACATATTTATATTATCCAACTCAAGATTATGAGACACAAACAATATTTATGATAAATAATTTGGCAATATTTCTGCATATTACCAGACCTAATTAAACAAATTCATGTATGTAGCTAAATGAACTAGATCAATTTTTCTTATTTTACAACAGGTTAAGTTCTTCTGCGTTTTAACTTGGCATGTAAACTTTCATAGTAAATACGAAATAAAATTTAAAGTTATCGAATTAGTGGTCGCACCTTGGGCCAGGCTTGTCTATAGCTCAAGATAATTGGGCTATTTGGGCTGACAAATTGATGGACCAAAAATATCAGGTTTGTCCCCAATGTAATAGTTACATTTATTTGATAAGAGTTTAGTAATAAAAATACCAGCCAAGAACAATTTACGTTTAGGTAGTCCAAATTTACCTTGACACCTGTGTGCCTCAAGCGTACGGTGCCCCAACTTAACCAGTGTTACATATATACTCTCAAGTATCACATGTATATTCTTATATACATGTGATACATGTAGAGTACATATATAACACTAAGAAACGTAACACTTATAGAGTATATATACAACACCTGAAGAACTTGTGTATAATACCTAGATTCGTGCACCTATGTATCAGGGATATATAAGTTTTTGTCTTTACCTAATTGTCATCTAGTCATTGCTTGCCATCTTAGATTAAACTATTTTTAAAGATTTTTTAATCTAAGCCACTTGACTTGGTGATTGAAACGAGTATGTCTCATGATGCACTTTATCACATGAACTTTAAACTTAAAACATTTTAGGGACATATACTAATCATTGATGTTAAACACATATATGACCAACACTTGTCTATGAGACGCATCAAATTTTAAAAAAACCAGTCTTAATTAAGGTTCCATCAATAAAAATTTCAAACATGTTCCATCCAATTAAACAAGTAGAAATAAAATAAAATACTAGTGTGAGACAAAATTATATATACAGGTTGAATAAAGATGAGCTAGTATTTGGTCATTGCCTATGTGTCGATGGGAAGTGAGCACAAAAGTCAGCGACAAACTTTCAGCAAATTCGGCTTCTCTACTCTCTCTATTTGACCAATTAATTCATATCTATTCTACATTCATCTCTAAAGTACATATACTATGTTTTTTTTTTTTTTTTGCTGCACATGAAATCTTTACAAAAAAGAAAAAAAAATTCAAATTCAAATTCAACAATAAATGAATATTGTGGAATTTTTTTTGTTACAAATTACATAAAAAGTTAGGATTAAGTTACGATTTTAGGAAAGGTGGTGATTAAATTTATTTTGCAATTAGATTCTAAATCCTTTTTTTGTTGTTGGGAAGGATGTGGCATTCGGAATGACGTGTGACGTGTTATGTTTGCCGAACACTTTGACTTCAGTAATCAGAAAATATAAATGTGGACTAAATTGCAATAGTGAATAAAGATCGTGATTCTTATTATTTACAATAATTGAAAAATGTTGATAAATTTACAGTATTTGAAAAAGTTTTTGCACTTTCGTGAATTTGATATAAGCACTACAAACCAAATAGGCCTTAGTCTCAAATTTGTATATTATGTATGACATTACATACATTATAAACTTTATAAAAAACCTGCATTAGATGGTCTTACAAATAGTTTTCGTGAGACAAATCATTTTTATCCACCAACCAAATATATTCTCATAAATTATATATGAATTTGAATGTGAATTGACATCACTCTCTCATATAAAATAATCGATGCAACGGTCTTACTATATATACTTTTGGTCTTTGACAATTATAGCAACCAGACTGATTCTTCAATTAGGAATACAAGCCTTACAAAAAACACATGAGTCTTATGGACTAATGTTGTACAAGATAGAAGTAATAAATGGAGAGTGATATTTATGTATATATTATGAATGAAATAATAATGAAAATGTGATAGATGCAGGGTAGGAGTGATAGTCAAAGATATTGTAGATTGAAGCATGTGCAAAGATTATTGTTGTTGAGTCACATGTCAGCACCTGACCATCTTTGACCTTTTGTTAACACACATCCATCAACCTTGTGCCCCATGCCTCTTGTCCGTGGATCCATAAATGATACAATTTGAATCGAACTAATAACTGTTTAAATTTTATGTGAAATATAATCAAATTTCAAAATTTATATCAATATTTAATAGAAGAATATTCAATATAATATAATTACAGAAAAGGTTTCTGATTTATTGACCCCCACCTCAATGTATTCTATGCAGTTTATTAATCTTGTCTATATATTTTGACTGTTTATAAAGAGAATATTCTTCTGTTTTCAAAATCTGAAAAATAATGTATGTTCCCTTTCATCTTCAATGAAATTCATTTGCTACTTAATTTTGGTCATTTAGAAAAATAATTAATTTGGTGAAAATCTTTCCCTTTGTTAACTGAATGTAAGACCTAACATTTGTTCAAGAGTGCAACCTGATGATTCATATTCCCTTATTCAGGCCATATCTCCAACCATTTATTTTTCTCATTTAGCTCTTTATTTAACAAATTTGTCCAAGTGTTAAAATTGTTACATACACATGGTGTGACATGTCAATTAATATTCTATCAATTTTGTTGAAATTCTTCTTTTTTGAAGTTAAGTATTACATAAAGGCTGGAATATTTCTATGTAGAGATCAATACACACTAAAAAAAATAGAGTTGAACGAAAGATCACCCAAATTATTAAGTACAGTAACGTAGTTGCACATATAGGAGAGTCATACGTATATCACAACTTCATTATTATTCAAATATTGGTGTCCACATTATATTTTGTTTGACCTCAACTTACATGAATACCCTAATTCAATAATTTTTTATCACGATACAAATAAGACATACTAATTAATTTGAAAAAACCACATATATGACTTTTTCATATGGTGACATCATTAGAATAGAGTGATAGATATATAGTTGATTTTGGAGCCAATTAATTAAGTACTCAATGTTGTATTTAGTAATTCCAGTAAAAAGAAATGAAAAAAGAAAAAATCGAGTCAAAATGTACTTATAAATCTAAATTAGAGTTTGACCTAAAGATGAAAACGGACAAGTCTTGATACATAGTTTTGAGTCTTTTGACTTGAATTTTAGGTTTTGAATATTTGAATCTGAATGTTTAAGATGAGACATTAGAGTACCAGAGTCACAACCTTATTTACTAAAATCATGATAATTTTGTGACTTTCTCAAATAATTAAATAATACTACTATGTGTTTCATACATGATTCATGATAATATAAGTTAGTGTTAAAAACATTTTTTTTGAATTATATGTGATTTTATATTATTTTATAAATTTTGAAATATCTCACTTTGTCGTATGAACTTTAAATTCGATGCATTCTATGGTATTGAACAAATTATTGCCACACATGTATACTAAATCAATAATTATGATTTGTCTGATATCGTATAATGTGTCAAATTAGAAGTTATAATACAATAATTTCCAAGTTTATATCAAAATGAGTAAGTTACTTCTGAATCAGGTGTATGCATGGATCTTAGATCCATGCACTCGGGTCGGATCCGGGTTAGGGGGGACCGCACTCTTTTTTTTTTTTTTTTCGCTCATGATTTTTGAAAAAAATCACATACCAATAGTATATGTTAGACATACATTTACGTTATGTTAGACATACCTTTAAGCTATTTTAAACATACCAGTTCTGCCCAAATTTCATGCCTCGTCTTTTTTTGGCTTGATTTTTGAATTTTGGCACATACCACTACGTTATGTTAGACATACCTTTATGTATACTTAAACATACATTTGTATATGTTAGACATACCTTTATATATAGTTAAGCATACCTTTATATATGTTAGACATACCTTTGTATATAGTTAAACCTACCTACACGTGGTTGGTCTAACTATACACAAAGGTTGATTTAATTATACACAAAGGTTTGTTTATTGGAGCGAAATTTGGGTGAGCTTCAGCACAAGTGTTCAGCGCGTGGAAGTGCGTGCATGCGCGTTTTGGACGCGTTAATGGGTCGACCCGGTTGCATAGTTCAAATCCGTGCAACCGGTGCATAAAAGTTTTTGCCTATCAAAATTAGGTGTAAATACGAACATAGTTCAAATGGAAAACTTTTCTATCCAAAATGTTTTTCAACTCTATTAGTTTTATACACTCGGTCCTAAATCTCACATCATCTCAAGCTTGTTTTGTCTTTGGGGAGTCAATGACAGCCATTTCATTAATTTAGTCTAAAAAAATACATTTTCTTATGGGTGAGTGACCAAAAATAGCCTAAATACTATAATATAGGATAAAAATAACACAAATTAAGTTGAAACCCCATTTATAACCTAAATATTATAATTTGTGTACAAAATAGCCATGACATTTACATAAAGTAAATTATAGTCAACTCTTACAGTAAAATGGCAGAAATGGCAGTAAATTGGAGAATCTTAGCAGTAAAGCTTCGGACTTCAAGAGTCTTCATGGATATAGAGGTATTTTAGAAATTTTCCTAATCTTGGTTTGAATTTGTACACGAAAGTATGCTATTTGGTTTTAATCTCAAGCTCACGTAGTTAGTTTGAATTTGTACATGAAAAATATGATATTTAATGTCAAAATTAGGGTTGTATGTAGTCTTTCTTCATGGGCCATGAAAACACAAAAAATTAAGGGTTCAAATGTTGACATTTGGTTACACGAAAGTGTGTTGAAGGGCTACACGAAAATGCTTAAGGTTACACGAAAATATTGTGTAGGGTTATATGAAAATGTGAACTTTTAAATTATGAATTTTACGAAAACACAAAAATTTAGGAATTACACGAAAATCAACATCACACATTTTCGTGTAACCCCTAAATTTGTGAATTACACGAAAATGACATAGGGTTACACGAAAATTAGGATATTGATTTTCGAGTAACCCTATTTTTTTAAGCTTATTCGAAAATTATCATAATTTTCTAATTTTCGAATAACCCTAAAAAATAGGGTTATTCGAAAATTAGGGTGATAATTTTCGAATAACCCTATTTTTTTAGGGATATTTGAAAATTATCATAATTTGATAATTTTTCGAATATCCCTAAAAAATTAGGGTTATTCGAACAATACCCTTATTTTCGAATAACCCTATTATTCGAACAATACCCTTATTTTTGAATAACCCTATTTTTTTGGAAAAATGTTGAAAAATATGATATTTTTAGAATAACCCTAAAAAAATAGGGTTATTCGAACAATACCTTATTTTTCGAATAACCCTATTTTTTAGGGTTATTCGAACAATATCATAATTTTCGAATAACCCTATTTTTTAGGGCTTATTCGGAAATTATCATAATTTTTAACAATTCCCTGACTACATTAAGTAAAAAATTTGTCATTTGACTTTTATTCACTTTATGTCAAATTAATGACTATTTTGGGTAAATATTATAGTTATTGAGTTAAAATATAAATATCAATTTACTTGGGATCATTTTTTTACCTAAAGTAGAGTGAAGGGGTTAAATTTAGATATTTTCACTTTTCTTATTCTTCATAAAATTGATAAGAATTATAATTTTATACACACACAAATTTGGCTCTTGTAAGCTGTAGCCCAGTAGGGGCATTTTCTGCAAAATATTTAGCTTTTGCATTATATTTTTAATGTAAAGACTGTCATTCCTTTTCAATAACTTCTACTAATTATTACATTAAAAAAATACTCCAAAATATTAATTCCTTATTATAAAAAAAAAATTATGAAAATAAAAGAAAACAAAATGAAAATAAATTAATAAGTCAAAGAATACTGTTGTTTTGACCGTATCAATTTTATTTCACAACAATATTTAAATAGAAAAACATCAAGTTTTGGATACATATAGTGTTTTGAGATATTCTAACAAAAATTTCGTGTAAAAAATAGTAACAGCTGAAGATACTACAAAAGGGATTATCATTAAACACAAAAAAAATTTATGCATCAGGTGCATGGATCCATGCACTTGACCCGACCCGCGAGAGTACGTGCTCCCACGCGCATCTCACACGCCTTCACGCGCATCCCACACGCCTGGGTGGATGCGCTCAAATCCACTCAAATTAGCTCGTTAAGAATACATTTTAGTTATGTTAAGAATACCTTTTAGTTATGTTAAGGACATTTGAAATCCTGATTTCAGGTTACATACCACATTATGTTAAGAATACATTTTGGTTATGTTAAACATACATTTAGTTATGTTAAGAATACATTTTGGTTATGTTAAACATACATTTAGGTTATGTTAAGGATACCTTAAGGTGATGTTAAGGATACCTTGAAATCGTGATTCCAAGTTCCTTTGAAATCCTGATTTGATACCCTTAGAATTCGCTCCAGGTCACATACATTTACGTTATATTAATGATACATTTAGATTAGGTTAAGGATATCTTTATATTATGTTAGAGATACATTTGTGTACAAAATGTGTAACACAACTATGTTATGGATAAGGTATCTCTAACATAACATAAATGTATTATTAACATAACCTAAATGTATGTCTGACGTAACGTAAATGTATGAAATTTGAGCATGAAGGTATCCTTAACATAACGTAAAGATATCCCTAAACATAACTTAAAGGTATGTATAATGTAACGTAAATGTATGAAACCTGGGCATAAAGGTATCCTTAACATAACCTAAAGATATCCTTAAAAATTACATAAAAATATCATTAACATAAGTAAAAGTTATAATCAAAATTTAAAAAAAATAATGTGAAAAAAAATATAAAAGTGGGTCGGTTAACCCAAATCCAATCCGATTAAATGAATTTAAAATTCATGTACTGCTAAGAATATTTACTCATTATTAAAATATTGAATTGAGGGGTTGAAGTGATATATAATCTCTATATTTTCCTTGACTATTTTTGCACATCAAAAATAGTTGATGTGATGTGACATCTTAATATCAAATCAAAGAATTCTATTTTTTTTTTTTCCTTTCGTGGACTCTCAAATGAATGACTTACTCGTGGATTTCTTGAAATGGGATGTCGAGTAATTTGTCCCAAGCCTCAATATTGACACAGGTTATTCATAATCATACCATACTCACGAACAAGTAATTAGGGGTGTAAAAGAATCGAATCAAATTCGGTATTTGAATTTGAATATAGTGATTTAAATTCAAAAAATATAAATAATAATTCGAATAAAAATATTTTTTAATATTCATATATTATCTGAATACGAATAAAAATATGACGGTATTCGATTCGAATATATATGAATATATTCGAATAATTATATTATATATATATATATATACATAAATGGAAATCCTCATATTCATAAGTAATGTCTAAGTACATATTAGTATTACATAAAACATAAATACATATTACATATATTGTAAAATGATACCTAAAAATAAATATGATATAATGCTATATATTTGAAATATGATATTATTGATTTGGAAATAAATATATTTTTGAATTGTTTTTTGAAATTTCAAGTTTAGAATTTTCGAATACGAATATTTGAATATTCTAAAATATATTCGAGTAATTGATTCGAATCGAATACGAATTGCTTTTGTTATTCGAATAATAAACGAATATGAATATGAATATTCGAATAATTAAATGAATACGAATAAAATATCACGATATTCGATTCGTTTACAACTCTACATGTAATAATTATATTGACATATATAATTGCCTACCCATATAAGAAAACCGAAACAATATTATATGACTGTTGAATTTAGTAAATTTTCTAAGATAAATAAATATTGGGCCAAACTATACACACCTCACCTATTACTTAATACACCTCAATTACTAAACACACCTACAATTAAATCTATTTATCCTACAATTTCTAAACACACCCCACAACATTACAATTATACCCTTTATGAAAATAAAATTACAAAATAACAAAAAAAACATCTTATTACTTAACACACCCCAAAATCATCCACACCCATTTGAAACCCTAATTGCTTCCCCCTTTTGATCATCCCTACCAAATTCACCCCTTCAACCATTCAATTTCTTATTTCAATGTGATTGTTATCACCTGTTGTAGAGGTGATGAATATTTTCACTATCTAATGATGTGTACAAGGGTAGTATACAAGAAATAAATCAAATACAATATAAATGAAGATATGAAAAAGATATGATCTAACAAACAAAAATATTCTAAAAGATATGTATGAGATTTATTCCTTATCAGAAATTATATGATATTTTCACATAAATCATATTTAGGACTTTGAGTTTATGGATTTTACGAGCTAAGAAGATGAAAACTTGTTAAAAAAATTGTTGTAGTTTCAAAATCGTGAAATGGGTGTATGTTCGGCCAACTAGGGCCGAACACACTTCATGGTGTTCGGTGTGTTCGGTGGCTAACCGAACAGTTATGGTAATGTTCGGCAACAGGCCGAACTCTCTTCCATCTGTTCGGCCATTACTGGCCGAAAGCTGTTCAACTTTAATGCGTTCGGCCTGTATTGGCCGAATAATTTTAGCGATTTTTGAATTTTGAGCTATTTTTACAGCAAAATAAATTGGGTAGTAAGAAACTTTACAATGTATATTGTTCATATCTTGTGTTCTTTCCTCCTTTTTTGATGATTTTAACTAAGTATATGATTTTTTAATTTTTTTTTTTGAAGGTGTGTTAATGGAGTAAGAAATTATTTGTGTTGTGAGGTGAAGAAGATAGTGTATGTAATGTGTATTATAATATGGGGTGTGTTTAGTAGTTATAGAGTGTGGATGTGTATTGAATGTGCTATTTATGTTTTGTATTATTTTTATTAAAATAATTAATAAGGGTAGATTGGTCTTTATATAAATATTTTCAAGTTAATTATTATTTTAATGAGGTGTGTTTAGTAATGAGTGGGGTGTGTATAGTTTGGCCCATAAATATTTCGATTTTATAAATTCATTGACATGATATTTGTCCAAAAAATTGTGTATCGATACCTCACTCTTTCTCTCAAAACTAAAACTCTGATCATTATTCTTAGAAGACAAACTTTTATGCACCAGTTGCACGGATTTGGGATCCGTGCAACCGGGTCGACCCGTTCACGCGTCCAAAACGCGCTTCCAAGCGCCTACACTGCGTTCCCACGCGCCTGAACACTTGAGCTGAAGCTCACCCAAAATTCGCTCCAATAAACCAACATTTGTGTATAGTTAGACCAACCTTTGTGTTGTTAAACATACCTTATGTAAGTAGGTCTAACTATATACAAATGTATGTCTAACTATATACATACCTACTATATACAAAGGTATGTCTAACATATATAAAAGTATTTCTAAGTATACATAAAGGTATGTCTAACACAACGTAAATGTATGTCTAACACAACGTAAATGTATGTCTAACATAACTTAGTGGTATGTGCCAAAATTCAAAAATCAAGCCCAAAAAAGATAAGGTATAAAATTTGGGCAGTATGATATGTTTAACATAACATAAATGTATGTCTAACATAACCTATTGGTATGTGAATTTTTTCAAAAATCATGCGCGGAAAAAAAAAAAAAAAAGCGGTTCCCCCTAACCCGGATCCAACCCGGATACATGAATTTAAGATTCATGCACCTGATTCACAAGAAACTTACTCTTCTTAGAAAACTTTGGTGGTGACTATCAAGTGTCAACTACTCAAATTATTCTCTTTAATATATATATATATATATATATATATATGAACTTTTCTGACTTATGTAATATAATATGGTTAAATCATAATTATTACTCAAATCATTTTAACCAAACATTTCATTATTATTTAGAATATGTCTTGTGTGAGACCGTCTCAGGAATCTTTTTTTGTGAGATGGGTTAACCCATAGGCCATAACCCACACTTAGCAATTCATATGAAAATTTGTGGATATTTTGTTCAATTCATGGGTAATAAAATCCGTCTCACGAAAACTATTCGTGAGACCGTCTCACATGAGTATTTATGTATTATTTAAAACCTCGCTTAATTTGGAAAAAAATATATATTTAATATGCACATTTGTTTTAGGAAAAAAAAAAAGTCTGAAATTGTATTGTTAAACTCTAAGAAATTTTCACATTTGACAGCTGACGTTTGAGTAGAATTTACCTTAAAGTTCTAGAAAAAGTGTAATCAGTGAGAATTTGACAATATCTAATAATAATACATATTTTTCTTTATATATATGCACACAAATTACTAAATACCCCTACTTTTTTTCCTAAAATATCCAAAGGCTCCAATACCCCTGTTTTTTTTTTTCCCTAAAATATACAGGGTTTAATACCCCACTACAAGAAAATCAAATCAAAAATAATTTTCACGGTTAAATAAATTACTTTATAGTAAAAATCTAATATCCGTAATTAAATAAATTACTTTGCAACAAAAATTCAAAATTTTGAGACTAATTCTTCTAAAATTTATACTGAAGTTTACAAAATTAGCGGTAAAATCATTGTTTTGCTGCTGAAGTTAGCGGCGAAATCCTTGTTTTGCTACTAAAGTCAATTAAAGACGGATTTATAGCGACGACATTAGTGTCAAATTTTCTACATAGATTAGTGGTTAAAATTGTCGCTGTTATTTCCTTCTTTTCTTTTACTACCCCTTGGTCCATTTAGTACTGCATGTATGTGTTTTTACTACCCCTTGGTCCATTTAGTACTGCATGTATGTGTATAATCGTGAGTGTTAAGTATTTTAATTTTTAGGAGACATCTAATCGCATTTATACTCTCGCACAATGTTGCTATATCAGCTTATAGAAAATTTGAAAATAAAGCGATCAGACTTTCATTTATGAATAAGAAAAATAAAACATGATTTAATTTACTATTTTCTAAAGTAAAGCGTGCACATAAAACATAATTAATTTGCCATTTTCAAAAGTCAATAAGCGTACAAATAAATTTAGCCAAATTGAAAATAAAGAGATCGATCACACCTTTATTTATGAAAAAGAAAATAAAACATAATTAATTTGCCATTTTCAAAAGTAAAGCGTGCACATAAATTTTTCCAAATTAAAAACTATAAAGAGCTCTGACTTTCGTTTTGTGAAAAAATTATAACAAAATAAAACATGATTTAATTTGCCATTTTCAAAAGTAAAGCGTGAACATAAATTCCAAATTAAAAACTATAAAGAGCTCTGACTTTCGTTTTGTGAAAAAATTATAACAAAATAAAACATGATTTAATTTGCCATTTTCAAAAGTAAAGCGTGCACATTAAGTTTTTCAAATTGACTCAATCGCGCTCTTCTAACCTATATTCTGCTTAATCGTACTTGGTTATTGGACTTTGAACTAGCGATGACAAAATTGACCCGACCCACGGGTACTCGATCTGACCCGTGGTGTTTGGGGCGGGCGGACCCAACCTGTGTTCGGGCCGGAGCGGGTCTGGGTACCCACAGTGCTCCGCCCCGCCCCGCCTAATACTAATATTAATATAAATATTATATATATTTTGATAATTAAGTTTATATACATATATATATTAATCTCAATTAATGTATATATTATGATAATTAAGTGTATATGTGTGTATATATATAAAAGTAATTGAGGATCATATTTTAATTAATTAAGTAAAAGACTAAAGTGGTAACATTACATGTAAAATAATGTTTTTAATTTGTTGTTGAGTGTGTAAAATAGTAAAATTAAATACCCACTTCAAATTATTTAATCAAATAATTATTCAAATTATTCAGTTAATGATTTAATTATGTGTTTTTCAAATTATTCATGTTAAATTTGCAATTTGTTATTTATTTATTTTTAAATTTTTTTATAAAAACTGGGCGGGCCACCGGACAATTTTTTTTGACCCGTGACGGTTCGCGGGGCGGGGAGGCGGGGCGGCGGGTAGTAGGCGCGGGGCGGGCCTGGGTAGTTAACTACCCGCCCCAACCTACCCATTGCCATCCCTACTTTGAATATAGAAATTCATTTTTTATACAATTAATTGGTTATCCAAAAACAGTTTTGTGAGATTGAAATATCCTGAAATTTTAGTCATTTTTATTGGAATTTAAAAAGTATTATGTAAATGGCATATTATTTAGAAATTTGAGGATTTCTAACTATATATTTCAATGAGTACGGAGGATTAGAAGAGAGAAGACAATAAAAATTTGAAAACTTATATCTCTGATCACTTAAATTCCATCCATAATTGTTACATATTTTGCACTTTTATAGATGTGAAATACATGAGCTACAAGACTCATGATAAAATTTTGCTGAATAGTTTTCTGTTAGAAAAATTGTCCCATCATTCAATTGGCTAGAAATATCTTTATGTTCCGGTAATGTGTGAATCACATATCAATTTCAGATGTTAATTGTCCAGGTTTCTTTGAAAAAAATTAAATGTTTAAACTAGACAATTCTTAACTTTACAAGATTAATTAAAAATAATATATTCGTAGTTTAGAAGTACAATTTTTTGATCATAAATCTTGTGAGTTTATTAAATAAACAAGTAAACCATAACTCATAATAATATAGTACTTTGTTGGCCCACCAAAATTTCGATCACCCACAAAACTTAATCACTATATATAGTTAATGTCAAAACACTTATTCCCTATTCATAATAGAGTAGGTCCTTGAGAATCAGGTGCATGAATTTTAGATCCATGTACCCGGGTCGGGGGACCAAGATCCATGCACCTGGGTCGGATCCGGGTCGGGGGACCGCACCTTTTTTTTTTTTTCGCACATGATTTTTGAAAAAAATTACATACCAATAGGTTATGTTAAACATACATTTACGTTATGTTAGACATACCTTTAAGCTATGTTAAACATACCAGTTCTGCCCAGATTTCATGTCTTGTCTTTTTTTGGCTTAATTTTTGAATTTTGGCACATACCACTACGTTATGTTAGACATACCTTTACGTTGTGTTAGACATATCTTTATGTATACTTAGACATACCTTTGTATATGTTAGACATACTTTTGCATATAGTTAAACATACCTTTATATATGTTAGACATACCTACACATGGTTGGTCTAACTATACACAAAGGTTAGTTTAACTATACACAAAGGTTGGTCTATTAGAACGAATTTTGGATAAGCTTCAGTACAAGTGTTCAGCGCGTGGGAACGCGTGCAGGAGCGTGGGAGGCGCGTTTTGGACGCGTGAACGGGTCGACCCAATTACACGGATCCCAGATCCGTGCAACCGGTGCATAAAAGTTTTTTCCTTCATAATAAAACCCCAAATCAACTTGACTATTTTAATCCGTTTCAAGATCAATTTGAAATCCATAAGAGTTTGCCTAATTATTTTTATTTTTATTAGAAACATGCAACACCGTTTTGGGTTCATCTTTTTTATTGGATGTTTACGATGGTTATGGTATCTTCAATTATATAAATTAATAATCACTAATGACATATGTTGTCCTTAGAATAAATTTTTCTTGCTTGAATTCTAAAATGTAAATTTTGTAATGATATGTATTTGGAAAAAGGTAAATCATTCTTACATTCAATTTAGTTAGGGGACGTTTGGTAGATGGGTTTAGGTTAGATTAGGTTTGCTACCTAACCCAAACTGATGTTTGGTAGATGGGTTTCCAATCCCGATTTGACTAAAAGCCCGGGTTTAAAAATGGGTTTGTGCAGGATTGAGGTGGACAATTTCTGTCCCACCATGAAGGGTGGGTTTGCAGTTGTCCCTACAGTAATGACGTCGAAATTACGATACTACCCTTACTGTTTGTTGTGTTATGTCCATTTTGGCCTCCAATGACTACATAATTACATATGTGCCACAATATATATAAGTGAAACCCTAGCCTCTTTGCCCCACATTCCTTCTTCCCCGATCTGCAAGTGTCGATGGAGAAGGTCAGCGGCGGCCACCCGTTATCGTAGCCCACGGCGACCCACTGGCGGCCATCTGAAAATTTGTCCATCGTCTCCATCTCCATTGAAGTGAACACTGAGAATCCTTGCAAGAAGTCGATCCTCTGTCCAAGGAAGTTGTTTGTTGAAAAAGCCCAACCTTTTGAACAATCGGCAGGCGGCGAGACGACATTCAAGTCAGTGTCAACACAGGTGAGTGATTTTCCCTCTTTTATGCTCATCTTCACATCTTCTCCCACAAACCCTTCAATTTGATGCTCCTGTGAAGAGATTGGAGTTTCTTCGTACGTGTCCCATTTTGTTTTTCTAGCTCATATCTAAACCTAAACCAATTTTTAGACATAGTACGCCTAAATTCGATTTTTGGTACAAATGAAATTTTATCCAGAGTTGCATCTGTTATTTATCTATACATTTTGTTCATGGATAGTGGAAATTATATTTGATCATCTTTGGGACAGTTTGATACCATTCCAATAAAATGCATTAAATTTTCAGATTGCCATTTGTCTCTGACTTACTCCGAATTGAAAAATGTAATAAGTGAATTGCATATTATGTTTTAAATTGATACTATGGTTAAAGAAAGCTAATATTGAATTGATTTGTTTCAACATACCTGATCCGCAGTATATAAGGATTGTGCATTTGTTGACGGAAAGGAAAGGACAAGTTGAATGCCCCTTGGGATTGATATACCACGATATTGAGAAAGACTTTGATTGCTTGCTCTCCCAGGTATGAAAAGCTTTATCATTTGGTATGGATTAAATATTTTTCAGCTTATGATAAGAATAATTTAGTTCTTAGGCTTGGGATTTGCTTGCTGTAGTTCTTAGGTATTATTTGAGGTTGTTTTGAGATGTGTAAGTATGCTGGTGTGTATTGAGTTGTGGTGCAAATAATTGACATGATCTTGCAAGTATATGCTAGAATTTAGGAGATCCTCACTGGATGGTTCATAAGATGCGTGTACTTTCATATTGTTGATGAATAATGATGACACTGTTATGTGGAGTGTTCTCAGACTTGAAATGTGTATCTCTACGTGCTTCTGTGATCACCATACTTGTAAACTCTGAGAACTCATGTTTTGATGATGTCATAATCACATTTAAATGCACTTTTTTTTTTCATAATCTTCTGCTCATGTAGAATTCTGTCTTACATAGTTGCGATGGATGATGTGTCTGACCTTGAGATCATTCTACGTGGTGTGCAAGCCATGTGTGCTTCTTTTAATTCTATGATGATCCTATTTGCATTTGCATACAAGTTAAGAAGAAAACTTCATTCTCAAAGACACCCCCCGCACGTAGACCCAAAAAATACCTCATTTCAAATAAAATTTCTCGTCAACTAGAACATATTCACAATTTGACCCTTGTAAGTGACGATACTTGTATTAACTATCTGCGTATGAGCCGTGACAGTTTCAGCCGACTTTGTTATTTGTTAGAGAACTTAAGGGGTCTTCAGCCTACCAAACACCTTCACATTCCTGAGCAAGTAGCCATTTTTCTTTCAATTCTAGCCCATCACGAGAAAAATCGAGTGGTTAAGAATGATTTCCTTAGAAGTGGACACACAATTAGCTTGCACTTCAATTCTGTCCTTAAAACAGTTTTAAAACTACATACGGTCCTTCTTGTTGATCCGAAACCAATTGACATCGATGAATCCACCGAACGCTGGCGTTTCTTTAAGGTAGAGTATCCAAACATGATGATTTAATTTTTGTTAACTTCGCAAGTACTACAAATTGGCTCATGTGAACAAATGAATACTAAAACCAGTGGCACGTAAAATGTAGGGTTGTCTTGGTGCCCTTGATGGTACCTACATTCCTGTCAAAGTCCCTCTTCATGAGAAGCCTAAGTACAGAAACCGAAAAGGATTTGTTTCCGTTAATGTGTTAGGTGTTTGTGATCGAGATCTTAATTACATCTACGTGCTTACCGGGTGGGAGGGCTCTGCCGCCGATAGTCGTGTGCTGCGTGATGCCATAACTCGGCCTAATGGATTGAAAGTTCCAATTGGTAATTCACTGGGAACATTCTCATCCAACTTTTTTTGATCCATTCTACTTCTACTTATTCTTTTCTTTACATTATAGTTAACATATCCGTCTAAAATTCTCTTTAAATCTTCGTTCCAGGAAATTACTATTTGTGTGACGGTGGTTACACAAATGGGAATGGCTTTCTAGCACCCTTTCGGGGTGTTAGATACCATCTCCAAGAATGACATCACGCAGCCCAACCTCCTCAAACACCCCAAGAATACTACAATCTTATGCATGCTAGGGCACGAAATGTCATAGAGCGTTCATTCGGCGTTTTGAAAGCACGTTGGGGTATTTTGCGAAGCAACTCATACTATCCTATCCGAACCCAAAATCACATTATTCTTGCATGTTGTTTGATTCACAACTTCATTCGTACAAATTCAACTATTGACCCTATTGAGAGTGAGGTGCCCGAAATTTTCCATAATCCGGATTTCGAACCACCCACGGAGGTTGCGTACGTAGAGCAAGTTGAGTCTTCACAAGAGTGGAGTGCACTTAGGGAAAGCATAGTGCAAGAGATGTGGAATGCAAGGGCCGTTTAAGTGTGTACTCACACATTTTCTTGCCATTTGTTTCTTGTTGTTGTATAAGTAGATCTCCTGCCACTGAAATTGGCCAAGACATCTCTTTTCAGATTCTTAATTCTTATTTTTGGGGACGCAGCCCGAACTTTTTTTTCGCTGTTCAGCATTTGTTAACTTGCATGAGAAATGCAAGCAGTTTAACATGGTGTGACACTCATGTCTTGTTATCTTCTTGAGATCTCAAATAGTTCAATTTGCTAAGTTTCAATTAATTTCTTTTAATGCTTCACTAATACTGTAATTCACATTAAGTAACAATTAATTGAGCCCGTGGTATGCAAGCCCACGGGAATTAAATACAATCAAGTGCTACAAAAAAATTATCTTCATGCTTCAAGAGTACTGCGCTGATATTTTCTAAGCTAATTACCACTTCACAGCATGAGCACAAAACAGCGATCTGCCGTCCATTCTAGACAGGTTTGGAGTTTCTACGAGGAAAAACAACTCATTGTAGCACTAAAAGACTTGGTGGCCAGGGGTTATAAAACCGAAAATGGATTCCGAACTGGGTACCTAAATTTGCTGGAGCACACTTTGGCTCAACACTTTCCGGGTACTGATTTGAAGGCTGAGCCCCATATTGCTAGCAAAATCTACACTTGGAAAAAAAATTACCACTCCTTAAGCCAGATGTTTGGAAAAAGTGGATTTGGCATGGGTGGTAACCATATGATTGATGTTGCTGATGATGTTTGGGAAGCTCATGTGAAGGTATTGACAATCATCCCAATGGGGCCACATTATCTGCATTACATTTATCATGTGGTTAATCATTTATGCCATCTCACAATTCGAGTTAATCACAGATTGAACCAAGCGTACAAACAATGCGATTCAAGACATGACCTTTTTTCGATGATTGGGTCGACATATTTGGGAAGGATCGGGCCACGGGTGAGCATGCTCAAGGATTTGCAGATGCAATGCAGGATTTCTTATCTATCGGCAATACCGAACCAACAAGGTCCCCATCCATGCCCCCACGAACAAACAATGAAGAGGAGTCCACCGATTTCATGTCAAGGGGCGCAGCTGAATCTTCCAGCATGTCAGCAAGAAGTGGAAAATCGAAGGCTAGGAAAATTGATGAATCCCTCTCCAACAATCCTGTGTTTGAGACATTTCAAGAGTATTGCGAGAGGAATGACAAGAACCTTACCGAAATTGCCAAAAACATCGGGGTGTTAGCTAAGAACAAGGTCGATACGATGACTCCAACTGAGAAGCGCACGAAAGTGTATGACGTCCTTGATTCATATGCCTTTCCAAATTACAAGGCGAGAGTGGATGTTGGTCGCATCTTGGCAAACAATGAAAGCGACTTAGACTACTTCCTTAGCGTGCCAACCGAAGCTATGATCATTATGATCAATGACATAATTGAAAAAATGTAGTATATACTTCAAGATGTTTTTGGCCATCTGCCTTGGGATTTCATAGCGTACGAACACTACTACCTTAGCAAGTCCTTGTTTAATTTCCCCCAACCAAATATTACTTTTGTATCCAGTTTGGCAGATTGGACTAGCTAATGTATATGTATGTGTTACATGCTTTGTAATCTATGTAATCTTGTTAATACCGAACAACATATCATATTAATCGCATAAAGCACTTTAAACTAACAGATTGGCGTGTGGGTCCTTGATCAAGGGCAAAGAAGACCCATATTGACAATCATCACAAATTGAAGACACACAACAATACATAACACTTCTATTACAAGCTTACAGAATATAGGATAGCCATAGTAGAAGCTAAGGAAAGATGGAACAGACAACATTGCCAACATAGACTACTAGAAGTCAAACTCATACAACATTCTTGCAAACTTTACGTGAACATCGAACTTGGAGGCCTTGTTTTCGGAGCTTGTCATTTTTTCCCATTGGGAGATGGGTGAGCGGAGCTTGAGACGTAAGAGGCGTCGTACAAGCTCATGCACACATTCTCACCAAACATGGTTCCTTTACCTTTAGACGTTGCCGTGTTATTGGAAGAGCTCATCTCGGTCTTCAACGATGGAGATCTAATTGAGTCCTCATTGTCGGAGTCATTCCCATCGACACTCATGTCTTTCATGAAACTAGAAGATAGACTTCCCGAATTGTCACTCGAAATGATAATTACTTCATCCAATGACGTGTATGTAGGGACCCGCGGTGGCCGGACATTGTCGTCGAGGATAATTATCTTTTGCTCATTGACCGTCGACTTGGAATTGGAAGCAAGAACTTCAGATGGAGGGCCAAAGATGACTTTTAAATCATCCCAGTGGGGGTCTCCGTATTCGGCGTACGCCCATTCGAAATCATCTTGCTGTCATGCATATAATTAATTAAAACATCAAGTGAAGAGATTTGTTAAAAAGGATGAAACCGAATGGAAATGGAAATAAATACAATCTTTGAACACTGTGGTGTACCGATACAATATTCTCTCAAGATGAATCTGTATAAGCCATCTCATTGTTCTCCATAGCCCAAGCCGCATCATCGCGCATTAGGATAGTCGAGAAAGTCATTTGCCTCTTTCGCAACAAACGAACTTGTTTAACACATTCCTTGAGATCGAAAGACTTGTTGAAAAACTTAGACAACATGTATTGAGTTGTTTGAATCGCATGTCGGTTGTTGCATGCGGGGTGGAAGTTGCCCATCCGCGCTTGATCAGCAAGCACTTCGGCAAACAATGTGACAACGTTCACGTCCCAGTCAAGTGTGTAGATGTAGTCCTCCTGTTTCAATCCGGATGGATGGGGCACCATTTTGATAAGTCTCAGAGATATTTTCTCACAAGTCTGTTGGTTCTACTTAATAGTGGGTGTGTTATGCGCACACTGAAATTGGATTTTGTACTGATATTTATAAGTGTAATGCATCAAACTTGGTTGTTATCTTTTGCAAAAAAATCTTATCTTACACACTATTTCAGATTCTGCCATGCAACATAGACTTACAATGTCATAGACTTCACCATGCACATGTGCCAAAAAATGGAACCTCTGTGGCCAATTTTGTTTGACTAAAATAGTGTTTGATTTGTCATGTTTTCGATTAATTAAAGAAGACCTTGCCAAAGACTTTTGACAGGCTAAAGACAAGTTGGTGCTTGAATATTATATACTTGAACCTTTCTGTGGATATGCATTATTTGTAGAATCACCTGCCCAATTCTTGCCATTTCATTTTCATGTGGCCAATTCCGTCCTTTTTGACTAATAAATAGACTATCTATTTCACACAAGTGTGGAGGGCCTTGTTTAACACTATTTCAATTTTTAGTTTCAATTTGATGTCATTTTGTATATTGTTCACTCTGCCTCTGGATTTTATAGATAACATGTCATATATGTAGGATGCCTAAAAGGAACCCGAAGCTGTCAAAATTCTACCACGTCTTCTCAGTGGATGAAGCGAAAGAACTCGCACTTCGATTTTACCAAATGGCCTTCCAGCGCAATGTTAAAGACCCTCTTATTCTTTGCAATGTTTGTGACATCCTTGCAAGAGAGCTACACGATGAGACAAGTGACGCACGTTGGAATGAGGACAACGTGAAGACATTCATTGCAAATAACATAAGGTTGTACAGGCTCTTCTGTGACTATGTCAACACAACAGATGGTGTGATGTTCAACTCGGCAAAAAATCACGTAGCTGTGTCGGTGGAGTATTGGCATTTTGTAAGAAAGGTATGCATGCAAAACTTATTGAAAGTGGTATTAATGCGCATCAAGTAATACCAACATCACTGAAAATACTTCTATCTCATTTATTCCTTATGATGGCCGAAGGCTAAACTGAATTAGACACCATTTATTGAATTGAATTCCTACAGGAGAACGAGTACCAAGGGTTATTTAGAGAATGCGGTTTTCCACAGTTTGAGATGTGGACCAAAATCATGTACGTGCATCGACCGGGTGAAGTCATATTCATACCTGTTGGAACTTCGGCTGCAGCACCAATCCTGATCAAAGACGAGCCATTTGATGCAGATGCCGCTGACCCCGTGGATGCCATGTTTCCAGTGGTTCGTCGGGAACCGATTACGCCTTCTAAGCTTTTTCACCCTTTGATGCACGATGGGACAGTGGAATGTGTTTTGCTGACTTGTAATTATTTTTGAAAGCAGTTCTTCCAACAATGAAAACTGGAGTGTCGTACTTTTGTAAGACTGTGAACAATTTATCTACTTACTCCTCATCTAAGTTAGGTTAAGAAGCAACATTCATGTGGTATTCTAAGCTAGATGACATCTGGGAATGTCTCTACCAAACCCTGTGGAACATCCACAACATTTTGAACAAAACATGGTTCTGACTATGTCAATCTATATGTTCACATTATGCAATTTGGTCTTCATGATGTCCAAAGAAGTCATAGTTAACACAAGAGATGCATGGCATAATTGCAATGTTTAAAAGACTTCACAATGAAACAAACCAACCGTAGAGGTATGAAAATTAGGACAAATTACACAAACATTAAACAACTAACACATTTCCCCCAATTCTGCAAAGTGGTTAAGGAGTACCTAAACAACTTGGTATCAAGCTAACAATACGCACGGTGTATCATTCATTTCTACGGGAGGCATGCAAGAGGAGTACAAACATTAAGGTAGACAAAAGAGATAACAAGATCGTACACTTCTTATACCTTTGTTGACTACACCACCTTATTGAAGAAAGCTCCGCCTTCAACCGAGCAATCTTGTCAACGCAATCAATAGCCACATCTCTAGCACGTCCTTCAAGTTGGGGATCACACCAAATGAATGTACCACAAGCATCTTTCTAGGAGTGTCATATATGCAAGAAGCCAAAAACATATTTCAAATCAATGAATGAAGGCCAATGTTAGACGGTTTAAAAATACGACTTAGACATTATGATACAAAAAAATACCCCTCGGAAAGGACAACTCTTGAAACGTCGCATGGGGTTCTTTTTTGTCATTGAAGTTTGCATTTGCATGGGGATGTGATGCTTACAACGCATTATCTCTTCATTACATTGAGCATTGCCGGTCCAAGTGGCGTAGGGAAATGCGTTTGAACTACACAAATTTCACACAAACAAAATTTCATATACATTATTGAATGATTTCCTATATAGACCAAACACCATATATATTATAACAATGCCTTTCGACAAAGCACCCCTATGTGGATGAAAACAACTCCAAGTTAAAGGGAACACCATAATCGATCAACCTCTCAACTGATATATTATAATCCCTACTAATAACAACAACATTAAATACCTATTCACCATATAAATGTGCAATTGTATCCATCTCATATCATTAATGCAAAATGCCTCTTCTCCTACAAACTGCAACCAATTTTTTTTCATTCTCAATGAGAATCATAGAAGTGAACTGAAAATGCACAATTTCAACTCATTTACTTCTCCGAATTATGACCCACTCCTAATTCGATGTAGATTGGGTATTTACCTGTTATAAGACATTAGAATATGATGACTCCAACCTTCGGCTTTTTTCAATCTCTGAATTTTCGGACGACACCCAGTGGTTTTCAAATTTAGATCTGTGAACCATGAACCAAGAATTGAGGTCCGCATCTTGTAGTTTCAGATTCGAGGATAGATCCATTCAAAATATGAGAGGTTGGAAAAATTGCTACAAGATTAAAGTGGAAGAATCAGTAAAACCTTTCTATAAAGCCAATGCTTCGAAGGAGACATGCTCGGTGAGGTCCGCCGGAGGAGTTCAACGTAGGGAGATCGGCGGCAGGAAATTGGTTCTTCACTTGTGCGAAGCTGCTACTCTTCCAACATGAAACCCTCATCTTTATGTTTGATTTGTCGATGGATGATTTGTTTTGTACATTCCTTGTGTTTACAACTTTTAAAATATGAGGTTAGGAATGTAATTTCACATTTTTTATCCATACAAACAAACATACCAAACAACAATTTAAATACAAACTAACTTTAACAAACCTTATATCATTCATACCAAACATAAAATTTTATCAAACCCATCACAAAACTTATATACCAAACATACTTTTTTTCAACTGTGAACAGTACAATCTCATTCAACTTATCAATCTCAATCAATCCATACCAGCGTACCGAACGGCCCCTTAACAAATAAATAAAGAATACATGTAAGGAAGGATAACCAATTCTTGATTAATAATTAATTAATCATAAGCAATTCTAACAATTATTATTTCACACTATGAAAGCCATATAAAAACAATCTACATATGCTGATCATCACCATATAATCTAAACAAAACCATTTATGTTTTGAAACTTTATACCAATATATAATTATTTGTCAAAATAGCAAACACAGTGAAAGTAGTTATATAATATATGAATTTTTCAGACAGTGAATTAATGTGATTTCAAACTTAAATTAAGAAATGGACTAAAATATGTAAACTTAAATAGTATACAATATGCTAGTATTAATTATAGGGATATGAGCCATTTTTACCCTATTTGTTATATATAGGGACAAAAATAATTTTCATTATAATAGAAGGACAAATCTAACCCAAAACTAAATTTTAGTCCAAAAATACCCACTTTTGATCAATGTACATCATGACAGAAATAGACACATTTTCAGAATTGACCCACCTTTTGAACTTTGAAAGCCCTTTTGGCAAAAAATAAGGGAACACTACAGCCAATGGAAATCGAACTCAGGACCACAATGAGCAAATTAAGCTATAGTTCCACTGGGACAAATAAGATTAATATAATAGTTTTCGTGTAACACCTAAAAATAGGGTTACATGAAAACTCTTGAAATCAAGGTTACGCGAAAACTCTTGAAATTAAGGTTACATGAAAACTCTTCAAATCAAGGTTACACGAAAATTCTTCAAATCAAGGTTACACGAAAACTCTTGAAATCAAGGTTACACAAAACTCTTGAAATCAACTCTTGAAATCAAGGTTACACGAAAACTCTTCAAATCAAGGTTACACGAAAACTCTTGAAATTAAGGTTATACTAAAACTTTTCGTGTGTAAGCAATTGTTTGGCATGTTCCCCATTTTTCGTGTGATTTTATCCCTCTTTACACGTGACATTACCCCTTCTTAGAATTGGACTTACACATATAGGTTAGGGGACATGAATTTCAGTGTGTGTCAAATCATGACACATTTGACTTTCAAAATGAGTATTTTTGACCAAAATTATAGCAAATAGGTTATATTTGTCCTTTAAATATAGGGAGGGTTATTTTTGACCCACATTTTAAGAAAGACAAAAACTTTTATTCACCGGTTGCACGGATCTGGGATCCGTGCAATCGGGTCGACCCGTTCACACGCCCAAAACACGCTTCCACGCGCCTCCCACGCGCCTGAACACTTATGCTGAAGCTCACCCAAAATTCGCTCTAATAGACCAACCTTTGTGTATAGTTAAACCAACATTTGTGTATAGTTAGACCAACCATGTGTAGGTAGGTCTAACTATATACAAAGGTATGTCTAACATATATAAAGGTATGTTTAACTATATACAAAGGTATGTCTAACATATACAAAGGTATGTCTAAGTATACATAAAGGTATGTCTAACACAACGTAAATGTATGTCTAACATAATGTAATGTTATGTGCCAAAATTCAAAAATCAAGCTAAAAAAAGACAAGACATGAAATTTGGACAGAACTGGTATGTTTAACATATCTTAAAAGTATGTCTAACATAACATAAATGTATGTCTAACATAACCTATTGGTATATGATTTTTTTCAAAAATCATGTGCCAAAAAAAAAAAAAATGTGGTCCCCTGACCCGGATCCATGCACCTGATTCACAAGAGACTTACTCTTTAAGAAATGAGTTATTTATGGGTATTTGCTCTTAATTATATATCTATTATCTATATAAAAGTATGAATATTTCTTACAAAATATGAATTGCCCAATATATCATTTTTAAAAAATTAGTTAAGGTTATAATAATAATTTATGATTTTCATATTTAAATAATTTTACAGTATGGATACTTCTGTTGGAAAATTGTTATTTTCTGCCCATTTTGGGTAGAATATTGGTGGGCCCATTGCGTGTAAAATAGGATCCGGTTGAAGAGATGAGCTCTTCTCCGTGAGAGCTTCGGTTACATGTGTAGATCACCCAAAATGGATAATGGGTGAATGATAAATTGAGAATCAAAGTGGTGATTTTGGATCCTAGGAAATGGAAATTCAAGGCTTGGAAAGCCTCTTGTCCCACATAGGAAAAATGGAGTGAAATACTCCAATATATATTGATTTTTCCATATGTGGAGGCTAAGATGCTAAGCAAAAGGCTCTCCCTCGTGCGCGCGGGGGGTTGAGGGGTTCAAATCATTTCAGAAAAGCTCGATTCAATTGACTCGTGTACCTGCGCGTCCTGCGTACACGAATGTCGGTCTGGTTGGGGACGAGCCTGACCCGACTCGTTTTTCACCCGGTCGAGACTTTTCGTATTCCACCTCTTTCTCTTCCTTTTGTAACTGCCGTCGGTTTTGGGCAGTTACCATATAATTGGCAAAACCTTTGGGCTGATTATTTTGTCTCTTCACATGGGCTTTGCATGCCTATATATACTCGTTCCAACAGCTCTTACAGGTACACGAAAATATCCCTCAAGTCCAGTCTTTCTCTCCTTCGTTTTCCCCTTCCTTGTCACATAAAGCAAGTCGGGCATTCACTCAGTTCGCTGTTACGGCTATGAGCTGCGTAAGGTCGTTGTATACTGGGAAACAGATGTTGTACCGGTGAATCTGTTTTAAGGAAACTGTACGTGCACAGGCCTCGACTCTCGGATTCTCTAACGCTGCCATTTCACATATTATTTCTTACAGTCTTAAACCAGATTCGAATTCAGCGAAATGGCTTCCTCCTCGAACACTCACGTTCCTCCAGCCTCTTCCACTGCTCCTCTCGGTGTACCCATTAACCACCTAGACAAGCCAGAAAAGTTCAACAGGCTAAACTTTAAGAGGTGGCAGTAGAAGATGTTTTTTTATCTCACCACTCTGAACTTGGCATGCTTAACCGAAACCGTCGAGGCGGAAGTTGCAAACATTTTCTTAGCAATAATGGTTAGAATATGATACATTGTGGTCCTTCGTGACCACCACTTCAACAAATCACTTGAAGTCTCAAAAGCAATAGATTCAAACGTAGCACTTAAATAAGAGTCTAACTCTTGGGTAGGGTTACCTCTAGATCGTTTTTGTATCCTAATGTCATAAAAGTTGTAAAATTGACTAAGACGTCCAACTCCAAAACTAGATGAAGATGAGGAAGACTCTACATTTTGATGTCCTAAATCATGACTACTACTAGAATCACCATGAATTGTTTTATATTCTCCATATAAATCATATAAAAGACTTTTAGCTTTAGCCACTTCTTCCCTAGGACTAGGCACATATTCAACCATATCATAGTCAGTAATTATACCATTTGGGAACAATCCATTATAATATATAGTTAATAATTCCTCTAATCCATCTTCCCTAATCCTAGGATCTAATAATTTTGCACACAAAAATAGAGGGGTATCTCAAAATAATATTTCAACCATTTTTGTTTATTCATAATAATGAAATTAGATAAAATAGGATATTCTTTATATGAGTCAATTACTAAAACAACTTTCACACATTGATCTAAGGCTAGAGGAGATGTAGGATAATAACATCCACTTACTTCCTTAGTAGCTTCTTAAAAAAAATTTAACAATTCCATCATGTGTATACATGAATCCCATGAATGAGCAAATAACATAACTTCACTATTACCATATTGCATAAAAAAAGCACATAAAAGTTCTCTATAATTATAAGAATCTTGAAGCATGTAATAAGTTGAATTCCATCTATGTGGCACATCTTTCACAATTTTTTTTACTTCCATACCATTATGCTTACAAAATTTAGCCCATTTTTTACACATTAGTACAGTATGAGCAATTAAAAGAATAGTTTCTCTAATTGTAGCTATTTCCTCTTCTACGATTTTTAGGCCATTTTGAACACATAAATTAAGCACATGACACATGCAACGAACATGAAAAAGTGCACCATTTAGTGGAGGTTTGCAAAATTCCATTATAGTAGGCAAGCTAGCTTTATTATTACTAGCATTATCTAATACTATAGCAAATAATTTATTTAGTAATCCATAATCATTTAAAACATGTATTACTTTTTGAGCAATATGTAAACCGGTATGTCTTTTGTTAAAATCAACAAAAGCAATTAAACGTTTTTGAACATTCAATGAATCATCAATCAAATGGCAAGTAATACTTATATAATCAAATCTTTCATACGGATTCTTCCTAACATCACAACATATAGAAACTTTTTGATTAATTTTAGCTAACTCTTGTATTAACATGTATTTCTTTTCTAATACTCTTTTATCTATATCACGTGTGGCTGTGTTCCTATTTATCATTCTAGCCGGAGGTTGTAAATATGTACTCACATAAGTTTCATATCTTTCATCACTCGCAAATGAAAATGGTAGATGGTTACCCGCAATAAAATCGGAGGTGTCTTTCCTAAGTTTAATTTGACTAAATTTAAAGGTTAACGAATCCATACCTTATGACGAGTTGGTGAACCCTCTTAGTTGTGTTTAAGAGCGCTCCAATCCAACCTTGTCCTGATGCTTCCTCGAGATGTGGTTGTTGAACGTTTCATACCCTCCTCCATGTTTGAACTTGTATTGCTTCCCACAATGGTTGCACGTCACTATGTAGTCGACGTTACTACAGGGGGCGGCCTCCTTTTTGAAGTGAATGGAGAAAACATCACTTCGAAGTGGTGGAGTTGCACGAGTTGAAGCGGTACGAGGTTGATGGAAACTTTCTTGTGTCGGACCCTCACCCGCTTCATCCTCTTCTTGATCGACTTCGTTTAAGGCGGCTTCAATTTGTTCTCCCAAATCAATATCTTCATCTAGTGACTCACACCATCGATCAATGATATCATCTTCCTACGATGGTGGAGGTGGCATGAGACTCTTTCCCTTCCCACGAGAAGAAGATGTAGAAGCTCCTCTTCGAGACATTATTTAGGTAGAAGTAGAAATGTAGTAGAAGTGGAAGACTAGAAGTAGAAAATAAGAACTAGAAATGTAGTTGAAACTTCAAACAAAAATTTGTGATTGTGAATAGAGAGTGAACTAGAGATGCAAGAGAAAGCAAGAGAATTGGTGTGAAAAATACACATTTTGCACCCCTACTTATAGATTTCCAAAAAAAAAAAGACCCGCTCTGGTTCGAACCTCCTGTTCCGGTTCAGTTGAACCGGCGGTTCGAACGATCTCGGCCATCGATCGCCAACGGTCAAACAATCTCGGCCGCACGATTCAAAAATCAGGAAAAACCGCCGGTTCCGGTTCGGTTCCGATTCGGCCGGTTCGTAACGGCTAGATCATCCGAGTCGTTGATCTCCAACGGCTAAATCCGTTCGAATTTGGTCCGTACACGTGTCACAACCGAAAATTTAAAAAAAAAAAGTAAAAATCGGCCGTTTAACCGCCGGATCGCCGGTTTGAAAAAATGGAACCGGAACCGAACCGGTTCCTGGCGGTTCCCGGTTCCGATTCGAAACTGAAACCAGGTCAACGGTTCACGGAACTGTTGACCAGCGGTTCGAACCAGTCCGGTTCCAGTTTTCGGAACCGTTTGGTGTAAAGACAGTAAATTAGCGAAACTTCAATTTTTTTTATTAATTGATCATAAAACTGAATAACATATGTAAAGTTTTTAGAATAAACTATGTAAGTAATTTGGAAAGATTTTTTTGAGAATATTTTAAGTTTTATAAAAAATGATATATAATAGAAAATTAAAAAAAATTGTGGGATGATCAGTTAATAATATAATATATAGATATGATGACAACATTACAAAGGTGCAACTTGTGACGATCAAAATTGGGAAAATTTCAATTTTAGTCTATCATGAAAGTGGTTTTCAATTTTAGTCCAATTAAGCCAAAAATCGTCACTATTTGGTCCAATTTTGGCTTAATTGGAGTAAAATTGAAATCTGAAAATTGAAAATCACTTCCATAGTAGACGAAATAGTGACAAAATGGACCAAATAATGACGATTTTTGACTTAATTGGACTAAAATTGAAAACCGCTTTCATGGTGGACGAAAATTGGACAGTGACTTTTTAAATGGACTAAAATTGAATTTAACCCAAATTGGATCAAAATTTGAACATGAAGTGAACTACACAAGTTTTATATTCTTCATTGAATCGCACCCTTTCAGATCAAAGGGAAAATGGAAAATAACATTAATTTTTTTAATATATATATATATAATACAAAAAATATTTATGTTTCTTTATGAATACAACATATATAATTAACTAAAAAATATTAATTAAATTAGATTATCATTAATGCTAAACTAGATGATCGTTAGAGCATAAAATCATATATATATATATATATATATTTAACATGATAAATAATATTTAACTTTCTTTAGTTTTAATTATGTTTAATTTTTTTGAAAACTTCTATATTATATGGACCCTAACCCTATACTAATACACATGATAAACCCCACATTTTTTGAAGTATATATATAAGACAATTAAACTTTTAACTCATAAACCAAAATTGGCTTGGTTAAACACCAAACCACAATCCAGGCATGAACTAGGGTGTGTGTGTGTGTGATGAGTTTGAACTTTACCATCTCACAAATTTAAGAATTGTTATAAAAGAATGGTTCTAATTAATTATTTATTTATTTAATACCTTCTCTTTTAATTTTTTTAATAGCTTTTTACCCTGCTATGAAAAACATATGTGCAAAATCATACTAAAATCGTCATTTATCCTCACTATAATTAATTAATCCTAAGCTCCAAATTAGAACCAACCCTACAAGTGAACTAATTAATGCCACAAAATCTACAAACACACACATACATACTAGGATACATATTTACATTATTACATATATCATGTATATATATATATATATATTCAAAGAAATAGAAGAGAAATATTAAATATATTGTTGTAATTAAAATTGCAGTGTGAATGCATAGGTAGATAGATACAAAGAATTGTAGAAAGGAAGGACCAGATGGGCAGCATGCATCTGAAGAAGAAGACAAATGGCCAATCTTATGTAATATATGCTTCAATTCACCACCACCTTCTACCTTAAACTTTATCTCCTTATTTTCCTCATCACATCCACCTTTCTCATGTTTATCTCTTTATTCTTATCATCCATCTCCTCCTTTCCTTTTCTACATTTTTTTCCCTTTTTCCTATTAAAGTATTTTTAGACAATATTCTTGCTACATTAAAAATGAAAATTAATAATGATGAGAGAGAGAGAGGGGGGGCGAATGATGCCAATAAAAACCCTGCTTCCCAACCCTATTTTCTTCCCTTCATTTCGGCTCAACCACACTTATTATATTACAGAAAGAGACATCCTCCTATGTCGCCATCTCCATTCTTACCAATTTGATCTTGACAACAACATCATATTCATACATAAGTTAAATACAAAGGGAAAAAAAAAGGGTCAATATATTTATGAAAAAATATTAGGTATTTTAAATTTTTTGCTTGCTTTAGATTAAAGTGTTATAAAACACACGCAACTAGCTAGGATTCAAGAAAAAAAGCTTGCAAGGTGGATCGACGGCATGGAAAGAGGTCACTTCCTATGGAAGCATCGGCGGAGAAAGGCGGCGCTTACGGCTTTTCCGGTGGAGACCACGGCGCCATGATTTCTGGTCTCACCAGAATTCTGGGTGCCACCGCCGATGATCAGGATGGCCACCCATCTACGGCGGTGCCACCGCCGGAGACCACCCCAGAAGCTCACCAAGATCAAGGTGAATTTATAAATCTTTTAGAGTACTCATTTCTGGATTACTATATACAACTACTTTTAATGAATTTAAGTGATTATGTGTTCCACACACACACACACCCCTCGTATATATTTATGCTCATACATAGATCATATTTGTAGTAATTAATTCTAGTTAATTATTTGTTCCTTTTTTCTCTAGCTAGATGGAGTGGAAATAGCTAGAATGCGGAAAAAGGCAAAGATTTAGTACTTTAGCCAAGTTCATTGTATGTTACTTTCCGTAAAGTAGTATCTTACTTGGTTTATAGATAGCTCTAGATCTCTTTCAAGAATTTGGACAAACTGTTCCATTCTCTAACATCTGCATTACATACACATCCCTATATCTATATTTCTTCCTCATTTTACTCAAGTACTTGCGTCTTTAAATTTTATATATATATATATATATATATATATTACTTTGAATTGTGGGATTTGATATTTTTCTAATGTTTGGTCAGATGTGAAAACTTGTACCTACCAATATCTAGCACGGTTTTTTTATGTTTGCCTAATGCTACTCTTTTTCCTTACTTGTATATTTAATTAATTAATTCTTGAACCCCATATCAAATTTAATCTTTGTTTTCCCATTTCTAGTTCTTCCAAGATTTGAAACAAACCCTTTTCTAAGTTTCAAGTGGAATATCAATTTCACAGTAGTAATTAAGAACATTATACAATATTGTCTTGTAGAAGAAATGAAGCTTTTATTGACACGTGCATGTGATGATCAGTCCAACATAAATGGTCACATGCATTTTGAGGCCAATTAACAACATTAATCGATCTAATTAACAAAATGTAACATATACATGCACATGATTGTTGATGAGGAAATGAATGAAGGTGCAGTGAAGAAACACTATAGAGGGGTGAGACAAAGACCATGGGGGAAATGGGCAGCAGAAATTCGCGACCCGAAGAAAGCTGCCCGGGTTTGGCTGGGCACGTTCGACACAGCTGAGGATGCTGCACTTGCATACGATGATGCTGCCCTAAAGTTCAAAGGGTCCAAGGCCAAACTGAATTTCCCAGAAAGGGTCCAAGGCAAAACCCAACTCCACTACCTAAGCAGCAGCAGCAGCAGCAGCAGCAACCACCAGGGAGTTTCTAGTAATTTCCAGCCTCCTCCTGATCCCTTACTGCACAATACTTTTCCAGGCCTTCAGCAATATGCTCAGTTACTCTCCAGCAACGATGCTGAATTCCCTTTTTTCTCCTCAGCCCTTTATGATCATAACACCAATCTGCAGCAACAAGGATATGATTACACAAACAGCTCGATGCCGCCGCCCCCGCCGCCACAGCAGCATTTTCCGGCGAGCTATGCAGCTGATTATGATCAGTATGGAGGCTATTCTGCTGCTTCTTCGGATTTCACCAACTTTGGGAATTACTTTGACCCTAATAACCCCAATGGATGAGTACTGATTAATAGGTTGGGTTAATTATTTGGTATGTTTAATTTGTGTTTCATCATCATCGATCGTATGTACTACCATTACTGTCTCTCTCTCTCTCTATATATATAGATATTCTGTTGGAAGTTATGTTTTGGAATGTTCTTGATCAGCAAGGATCCAGTTTTAGTGCTTAAATTGTGCATTAATACTTATTCATATGTGTATATTATTTTGCCTCTATAGTAATGATCGAATGATCTTGAATTAATGCACATCATTTGTGTTTGAAGGCAAGGAATGATATCAAATGCTACATCCATAAATACACAAAAACTTGTGTGAGATGATCTCACATACGGTTGTCCTGAGACCGATATTTTTAACTATTACTTAAAACTCATTTTCACAAATTTATATGTGAATTATGAATTTATATGTGAATATGAATTTTGGGTTGTGGATTGATTTGTTTTACATAAAATGATTTGTAAGATGACTCAAGTAAGACTTACGCTTCATAATAAGTGACATTTTGAAATTTTTGTCACTGGTTAAAGAACATAAAAAATAGATGAATATATCCTTAACTAATTATGAGATTAATTTAGAATGCAAAATTGAATTGAGAATCAAATTAATTTCATTAAAATATCCATATCAAATTCCTAAACTTTAGTAAATAGACATTATTAATAGAGATAATTTGAAAATAAATTGTATAAGAGTACTCTAAGATGACACTTATTATGAAATGGAGATAGTATATTTCCATCTATAAGGATACCTCATTGATTTGGCTCGATTCCGATCCTTCACTTTTCCGATACCGTTCGAAATTCTCCGACGATGATTGGAATTCTCCGATCAAAAAAACCTGCAAAACAAAGAACACCGGGGGTTTTTCCCGGTGAAGGGACTCCGACGCTCAAGTCAGTAATCTCACAAAAGTGTTGCTCTCAATTTTGAATGCTTAGTCTAAAAATTAGGATTGTGATTGTGTGTGCAAATTAGAAAAACAAAGGATATATATACTCCCTGAGAGAAACGTGATTTCCTAGGAGTGGGATGTGGCAGTTAAGATTTTCTCCTAAAAACCTGGGAAGTGGCGAGATTCTCGTAATCGTGGGAGTTATCTCAAATTTGAATTAGTTCGCTCGTATTAGCTCGGCATCTCATGTTTCAGTTCGACATTACGGGTTACGAGCTGGATAAGTTCGATTGACATGCCACATATACTTGTTCGCTTGAACGAACTCATTATTTCCTAACTTGTTCGCGTCGATCGTCCTTCAAGTCCGGGTCGGGTTTTCGAAGTAGTTTGAATGTGGTCAGTTCGACCACATCACTCATAATAAACATGATATATTTCCCAGCAGCCACCTTCTAAAATCGAACCTAATTAGCAACAATTTAAAATCACATTTGGTCCCATAACTATTGTCTTTTTTACAATTAGTCCCACAACTATTTTTTTTTAATTTGGAATATATGCTACAGTTTCTACTCATGGGAAAATTATATATTGATCATGGGGTAATGAAGCAGTAATTTTGTAAAATAATTTATCCATCATGCATTAATTCTACTTAATTTCAGACTTGCACTTCATGATCAAGTATGGACATGTAACTATGTTTTATTTCATCACTTAAATTAAATAAATAAAATAGTATAGATTTTGTGCAAATTGTAATTCACTAGGATTTCTGAATAAATCAGAAAACAATATTATGAGATGCAATCGATCAGACTTTTAATGATTGAGCAAATTTCATATATTAATTATACATATAAAGCAGACACACACACACACACACACACACATATATATATATAGTTTGGATTAATTAGGAGACCGATTGCATTTTATCGATGTTTAAATACTCCCATAGTTATTGCTCTTGCACATATACGTACATTAATTATATCTAATGATTAGACAATTGAAAAGCTAATTAAGGCCCCTTTAATCATGTTAATTTCATAATTAGATATTTAGATATATGTTGTTCTAAACCTTGTCGATCCCCAAACACGTTGATATGAACACTTGTCACAACATGATTTAATTTATTCTAATAATTAAAATTTTGATATTACATTGAACAACTCTAAGTGAGCTCAAAGGAAAAAGAATTCCTTCCATGCATATATGTAGAACCAAAACATAAATACTATATATTAAAAAAGATTCCTCAAGTAAGGTGATTATTTTAAATAATAGCAAGCTTTATTAAATATTTAAATCTCTTAAATCAAAGTCAAAAGATGATCAATATAGAAACTATATAAATTAAACTTTCGGATCAAATGTAATTAAACTAGAATGGAGACGACATTCTTCATGAAACCAAGAGTAGGGTATATATAATAATAGTATCTTCAAGAAGAAGCAATGAGTTAGTAGAAAGGTTTGATTCCCACCATATTTAATGACTAATCCTTACTTTAATTTCTTGTTATTGGACGGCCAAGGTTGATCCAACTACTTGTATGTAGCATGCAAAAAGCCTAACCAACAAAATTGTTTAAAAAATACAATTAAAATTAGGATAAGTACTTTGATGTGTGAGAAAGAGAGTACTAGTGTGTGTGTGTGTGAGTGAACCAAGTGAAAGAGGGCCTACAAGGCTACTATTATTGAACCATGCGTGAGGCTATTTCAAAATGATTTTGATCAACTTGCATGGAATCATTCTCTTGTTTACTAGTGGACTTCAATCATACTATCACTTAAACTCATCTTCCTATACATATTGTGCTTTCAGTCCCCCTTTTTTATCTTTGTGCCCATCGGTTAATTTGGGATTTTATAGAGTGAGCTAGGAGAATCCTCACATATTACATTAGCTACACATATATTATAATGTGTGTAAGACTTATAATTATCGGGTAATTTCAATTTTGATTTTGTATGTAAGACATTTTTTATTTTTTAACAATCAAATTCTGTTTTTCAGTTTTGGTTCTCAATGTTCTAATTTCATTTAAATTTTTGTTTAATTTTTGGTTGGAACTTAAAAATCATTTATGTGGCGGTCGAAATTTGGCTAACATGCATGTTTAAATTTCCATCACCATATCAAAGATTTTCAAAATTCTGACTAGAATTTAAATTAAAACATAAAGTACCAAGTTTTGGTGCCTTTGTCCCCATTAGCTCGATCCTTATTCTATTCAACTTCGAACATCCTCAATTCGGATTGTAGATTGAAGTTCCCTAAATCCAATATTAAAGACTAAGATGCTTGCAATGGGTTCTTAATCAAGCCAGAATGGTGGTCCTAATAAAACCACCGTTTTTCGACAAAACCAAAATTGAAAAACTAATATTTGGTTGTCCGAAAAACGAAAATGTCTTATATACGGTACCAAAATTAAAATGAACTCTATATATTAGAAGTTACATAGGAAAGATTATAGGATTATTGTACGCATGCTAATAATTTCATTACATCAATTCATAAATCATGTGCACAATAATGATATTACTACAAATTATATTATCCGACATCATTAAATTAAATTAAACTAGAGAAATTCAAGAAAGAAAATGTTACTCCCTCCGTCCCGCTCTATTTTGCCTACTTTCCCTTTTTGTTTGTCCCATCTTATTTTGTCAGCTAAAAAATGACAAACAAAAATTTACTCTCTTACCCCTGCATTTCTTTCATTTTACAAAATTGTCACTCAAATTATACCTTTAAATTACAAAAAACATTAAAATAATACATTCAATCAAAGTCAACAATTTTTTCTTAGGCTCTGGTCAACCTAGTCAAAATAGCAAGGAAGAGGGATTACAATTTGTGTGTTACGTCAAATCGAAAGTCTAAAAAGTTAGTAAGGTTGGGGACCACTACGATCAAAAGTAGAATTCTCTTCTACTTTTCAAACTTGTGGACAAAGGGGGACTAACCTAACCTAGGTATATTATGGCAATGAATAATTAAAAATGATGGTTGGAAAGTTCTAAATAAAAAGATTGTTACAAGCTTAACAAAATCAAAAGTTAGTCTTATATTAATTATGTGCTTATAACAATTCAAGCGTGCTATGCTTAGGCCACGACTCGGAAAATTAAAGAATCATAAAGATCATACTTCTTTTAGGAAAATATAATCTTATTTATCAATGACGCATGGCTGCATATTTATTTTATTTTGGAGCTTTACTATTAACTTTATATTTTTTGGATTTGAGTCGAATGATTCATTCAACTCAAACTATATGAGTGCCCTAGATTATATGAGACAGTGGTCAAACTGTAAACATATTTCATTTCTATTACCATCTTCGATTTCGATCTCGACATGATTTAAATATAGAAAGAAGGAGAAAAGTGTTGAGAATAAATAATGGGTATATATTATTTTTGGTCATATACGTTAAACCTTTTTCAGTTTTGATGCATCAAGTTTAAATTTTTCAATTTTAGTTCTTTAACTATCGATTTTTTCCAATTTCAGTTTTTTTAGTCGGAACAATCGAAGTTGCTGACGAGGCCGTTCGAAAATCTGGCGTGACTATCGGAAAATCTGACATGGAAGTCAGAAAATCTGATGTGGTAGTTGGAATGACTAAAATTGGATAACATCGATAGTTAAAGGACTAAAATTGAAAAGTTTAAACTTAATGCACCAAAACTGGAAATGGTCTAACTTACATGATTAATATTGATATTATCCCTAAGAATATATATATTTGACAAAGATTTATATTGATTTTATTAGTATCCTTATATATAATTTTATCTTTATAGGATTCTATCATATTAGTATGAATAGGTGTTGTGTTTATTATGACAAATTCTCTCGTGCACCAATTGTATGGACTAACCCAACTTCGTTCTGCGATCCTTTTTTTTTCCTCAGGTGTTGAAACTTTATGTTATTTTAGTGTGATAGTTATGTTGTATTGGTATCATATTAATGTACAAATATCCATATTACGTAACTTAGAAAATTTATCCAAAAATGAACTGAAATTTTTCTAAACATCTTCAATTTCTTTCTAAGTTACGGTGTATGAAGTTTATCATATTTGTACATAAATGTCACACTAATACAACATAAAAGTCGTGCATTAAAGCAAAAAAAAAAAAATCACATTTATATAACATAAATGTCACACTAATACAACATAAAAGTCGTACATTAAAGCACAAAAACAGATTTTGCATAAGTTCTTCCTTTTATTTTTTCTAAGTACAGTACAT
This sequence comes from Scutellaria baicalensis, assembly GCA_005771605.1. Lineage (NCBI taxonomy): Eukaryota > Viridiplantae > Streptophyta > Magnoliopsida > Lamiales > Lamiaceae > Scutellaria > Scutellaria baicalensis. The sequence continues at coordinate 49,329,274 of CM016721.1, read as the reverse complement.
AAAGTTTGCACTTATATAATATAAGGATCACACTAATACAACATAAAAGTCACACTTTAAAGCGAAAAAAAAAAGGATTCGGTTCGGTCAGGGCAGCCCAACTGCACGGATTTAAATCCTTGCAACTAGTGTATGTGATACCATCTTGTTTATTATTTGACAAAGGTAGGGATGATTTAGAAGATTAGAATTGGTTGATTGAGATCTGAGTAAAATGATGAGAGTAGGATAGGGTGAAATCGTTGGAGATAGATGCGAATGCAAACAATCATTTATTCGTATGAATCATAATTGAGAGAAGAGTGATGGATTTGAATGTGATGAACAGAACAGTAAAGAAAAGACAAATTAGGAAAGCAGTCATTGTGAAGAATAAGATTAAGCATGCAATACAAGATGTTGTTTGGTGGGCCTTACCATATAAGGAATAAAATATCTTAGAAAGCCCAAAAAAGGTAGATTTGGCCCACTTCCAATCTTTGATTGTTACTATTCACAACCATTCCCTGTATGGATACTTCCACCACCTTCATATTTACCCCCCATTTACTATATCTCTTTTTTCTTTTGCTTGAAGATGACCAATTACATTCTCAATCTAGTGTTCAACTTTTAATATTCCAAGTGACAAAAATAGTTATTTAAATTACAATAATTAAATATTGCTAATATTAAAGTTATTATTTCTTAATAAATTAGGGTGAATTTGAGCATTTAACATGCTTTGACATACAATTGAACCAACCTTTGAAACAAAAATGTTCATACCATATTTACGTCATTATCAAGTATCATTTTAAGGGCATGAATTCTTTGTTTTTTTATAAAATGACAAGATAATAAAACGATACTAATAATTCCAACAGATCACATATTTTACAAAAGCCTGAAATGATATCAATAAAGCACAAAATGGCAAAAATATTGCGACAAATCACAAATACACATGAAAGTTTTTAAATTAAAAATAAAAAATTGTCAAATCTAGAAGGTTTACCAGATTTGAAGGTGGGCGGCGTGGTGTGGGATTCCGGCGTGAATGGGGCCAACACCAGCTTTCCGCCATTACCACCGACCACCGTCAATTTGTGCGGCTGCATGCACCCGATCCTTCCCACCTTTCTTTCTCTTTTCTCAATTTCGATCAATATTTAATTATTTCTTTTCTAACTCATTATTATTACTTCTAATTAAGTTACCCGTTATTATGTTAAACCCAAATTCAAACTCACCACACACAAGTTTTTCTGAAAAAAATTATCCCCTTCATTCCACTCAGCCTAAACTTATTATAAGAAAGAAAAGTGTCACCGAAACAAGAAGAGTAGTTAATTAGTAGTACTATCATCTATGGAGAGATCAAAGTAATTTCGTATTTGTAGTCCTAAAAGAAAAACTAATTGCAGGACTGATCGATTAGCACATTATTAATCATGTAGGTCTTGACTGCATTTTAAATCATATGTAAAGTCAAATCTTATTAGTGTTAGTCACTTAGTTGCACTTTAGACCTCATGTCTAGTTTCAAGTATTCATAAGTGAAATATCATACAAATATGGAGATTAAAGTGTGTATAATTAGGAGGGTTTGGTAGATATATGGTATTGACAATCTTATAACGAATATCTTATCAAAAATTTAGTATGTAAAAATAAGTTCATATCGACAAAGTTTCGGTACATCAAAAATATTATTATACCAAAAGATAAATCATACCAAAATTTCGTTATATTAAAAATATTATTGTATCAAGATGAAAGTTATATACTTGAACTTTGGTATAAAAATATTAATTATTATTGTGGAATATATATTTTATAATTAATATTAATATATTTCATATTTTAATATATATTGAAATATAGAAAATTTGGAATCATCATATCAATACCGTATCAACAAAGATCGCTATTTTCAATATTTTTTGATATAATAAGTGTGATAATATTAAATGTAACCTAAGATCTGATCATTTTAGAGGTGCTGCAGGGCATATGTCTAATTTATTTTCAGAGAAATTTAAAAAAAATAGTTTTTTTAAATGAGAAGTTGAGAACAAACAAGGCTGTGCTCTAGAAAAAATGGACCGGGCTAAGATACGTTTGTCTTTTTGGGCTCTAATTATTAAACTATGTTGTTTATAAGGTCTAAAAGTGGGCCAGCCTATGTTAATATTTGCTTTTTTGGGCCCATCTCATTGGATCTCCAAATAGTAAATGGGCTTTAATTGTCCAGAAGAGTTACCCAAGAATGCTTAATTAGCCCAATTTCTTTATTCATATTTTCACATTAAAAATATCTGTTTGCTTAAATTTTCATCACCAAAATAGAAATTAAAAAAAATGAAGAAAGAAAAATTCGTTTTCCTAACGACTGATCCAAAATTAGCGGGTAGAATTGGTTAGGTATCCGTTAACAAAATTCCCCAAAACAATGAACTCCACACTCATTCTCACTCTCCACCCTAAACCCTTCACCAAATCTCTGCTCTTCCGCCCCAATTTACCTCAGATCAATCGGTGCCGCAGCTGCCGTTCGCCGCTTTCCGTCAAATGCCAAGCCGTCGGAGAGCCGTCGGAGTCCTCCGCCGTCTACCCAGGCACCTACGGTCCATGGAAAATTGAATCATCCGACATTCAAGAAGTGGTTCTCTACCGATCGGGGCTCGTCACCGCAGCCTCCTCGTTCGTGATTGCTTCTTCGACGGCGTTCCTCCACGATAGGGATTTGGGACTGTCTGAGTTGATAAGGAGGAATTTGGATTTATTTTATGGAGTTGGAGCTTGTGGATTGGGGTTGTCGCTGTATTTGATTCATATCTATGTTACGGAGATTAAGCGCACGCTTCAGGCGCTGTGGCTGATTGGTGCTGTTGGATCGCTGGCAGCATATGCGGCGCTTGCTCAGCCGTCGGGCGGCAGTTTGGTTGAGTATGTTGTTGGACATCCAAGTGCTGTTTGGTTTGTTGGTCCCCTGTTTGCTGCTTTGACTGGCCTCGTGTTCAAGGAAGGTGAGGAATATTTCATTTCCTTTTTGTTTTTCTAGGTTTTTGATTGCAAGTTAAATCATGTTTCAGTAATTAGTAATAACCACTATTGCCTAGTATTAATTTCTCTCTCAAATACTGATGAATGAAGAGAGGAGTATCATCTTAATAATTAAGTTTTCATATCCATATGCATTAATGTCTTGTATGTGGGAGCTTTGATAAAAGTGTGGGGGTGAAATTTGAACACGAGCCTTTGGTTCCGAAGGCTTCAACTTCTGAAACCTGGTATTTTGTAGGATTCAATTTAATCTTTTCAACACCGAATAATGAAATATTGATTATTCAACATGGATTATGAGCAAAAGGAGTGATTTGGCGCCTGTAATATGATAGTTTAGTTGTGAAGGGGGCAATATGAGTTTATAGTATACCTTGTAAACTAAGTTTGAGCTTGCTTGATCATTTGAATTTCATTTTGAACAAGCTGAACAAGTTTTGATCAAGCTGAATGAGTAGAGTTTTATATTAATGATATGTTAATGTGTTTTTGCTTGCAGAATTAGCTTTGAAATTTCCATGTGAAATGGTTACACTTAACTTTTTTCTTGCTAAACTTCTGGGTATTTGATTTGTTTGCCAAATATGTGTATTTGTCATAGGCCTCTGCTATGGCAAGTTGGAAGCTGGTGTATTGACATTTATTATTCCATCCGTTCTTCTCGGACATCTGGTATGTTCTATTCTTGATCGTAAGTATTCCCATTTTTATAGTGTATTTTTCTCAGGTTTCTTACTACGCCTTCCATCCCAAACAAAAAAAACATTGTATTTGAAATGTCAAATGTTAGTTTTTAATTAAAATTTTTATAATGTCCTTGTAACAAACATGTGATTACCTGTAACAAACTTTGGATAATGGATTTGAGTTCACAAGTGAGATTTGATGACATAGTAAATGTTGTAGTTCATTTAGTTGATCAAAAATCCAAAGTCGTACTTTGTTGAAATATGTTTTCCTTTCTTTTCAGACAGAGGAAGTACTATTTAAATGATTCAGTGTCCCAACTTATTCAAGATAAAATTATTGTAGTTCCTTCAGGCTTGAATAATTATTTTATTCGAATAATGTATGTATGTTTTATGTCCTGTCCAGACTGGTCTCATGGATGAAGGTACAAAACTCGCTCTGTTAGGCGTGTGGATGGCGCTCTTCATGGTGTTTGCTGGAAGAAAGTTCACTCAGCCTATTAAGGTAGTAGGAGTTTATTAATTGCTAGTTTTATTATCGCCACTCCATTTCTAAATCCACAATGATCTTGTCCGTTTTGTAGGATGATATTGGAGACAAATCAGTCTTCATTTTCAATGCCTTGCCTGATGAGGAGAAGGAAGCGTTGATCCGAAGGCTTAAGGAGGAGCAGAACTATCCTGAGGATCTTGATTAGGTAGGCGAGTAATTGTGTGTCAAATAGGAAACTACACTGTTTGCTACAGAAAATTAATTAACATGATCATCAAAGAAATATATGGATCAGAAATCCAGCGACCCTAACTGCTTTGCATTTGATTTTGATGAAGTGGTTTGATATAGATATGAATTAATGCATCTTCACAGAGATTAGTAATGCACTCCCACAAAACTCTATTGCATATCCATTGATTTGGGATAAGTGCTTAAATTTGTTTTAATATTGATGTTTAGGAATTTCACTGAGATAAGAAATATAATATTATGATTCAGATCTATAGGTGTCATAGAACACAGAAAATCCTAGCAAACTAAAACTCGGTAGAAGAAGGTTTGTTTAAGGCCCTTTTGTGGGCATTTGTGGTAAAAGAATGTCTAATTACACAAAATTTGGTGCAAACGGTAGAGTTAGTCTACAGTAGTGTACACAAAATTTTGGCTTCATGATTAAATGTGCCCCAACTTTTTATATATTAAAGGGTCATTCTATAGTACACCAGGTGTATTAATACACCAGACTATCCACTTATTTTCTGTCATCAGATCTGAGATTATTAAGGTCAAAGTCAACAATGTTATCAGATCTAATGACTGGAAATGGTGGAGAGTAATACACCTGGTGTACTACAAATCACCCTATATTAAAATTTAATTACACAAAATTAGGGTTTTACAATTTTTTCATTAGCTCTTAAAATTTTGTCAAACATCTCACGATCTTTCATAAACTTAACAAATATACCATTCATCCGTTTTTATGTTATTTTTTAAACACCGGAATAATTTCCGTGAAATAAATTCCTTTACCCATGAATTAAACTCATTTTCATAAATTCATATATGAATTGTTTAAGTGTAGGTTATTGTTGACTAGTCTCACATAACAAGAATAGTGAGATAGTCTCACATAAGACCTAATATTTTTTTTAAGCTAATTTGTCAACCTTTTTATCCAACTCAAAAAAAGCTTTCATCTTTTTAAAAATTTGTTTGTAAACTTATAATAAAACTAGAAAAATCTCTTAAATTTTGAAAGTAACAATAAAAAAGATTTATTTTATTTTAAAATTGAATCACAATATGAAAATTTTATACTAAACTTTTTACTTTTAAACTATTCATATTTTAATTCAAAAAAGATCTCAATAGTATGAATCAATTTCAGATTTTTTATTGCCATTTTCATATTTTTAAAAAAAATGAGGTTTTTAATTGTAAGTTTTTTGTTAGTTTGTAGACATTATTGAATCGGTAGGCTGAAATGTAGAGAGAAATGAGAGTACGCTGGATTGGACAAGAAACCTTGACAGAGATTAACTTTTTTTTTTAAATTAACTTTATGTTAGTTTAAACATAACTAAAAATTTGATATATTTGATAAAATAAAAAAGAAATTTGATTAGTTTGGCAAAATTTGCAAGATTGTGAAAATTGTTAAAAACTCAAAACGTCGGGATGCCTTTATCAATTAAACTCCAAATTTTGCACAAAATGCAATAATGCACGGACCAAAAGGAAAAAAAAAAACTCATAGTTTATTTCGTTAACTTTTATTCTATCAAATATTAATTCATATTTAACTATACATTTACGTATTTAATTTTATAAAATAATTGAAGATAATAGTAATCGAGTGTCCTAATAAAAAAAAATTGCGAAAATATAATAATAGTTTTTAAACATTTAAACTGAATATAAAATAAGATCTTTGTTCAATCATCAAACAATCTTGATTTTCTAAAATTTCAATTATTATTCTAGACTGAATAGTCTTGCATACTAATTGTTTGTTTATTTCATTTGCAATCAATAATACTAAAGCTCCAAAAGCAATCAAATAATTTCAACAATCTAGCAATTAATAAAATGGCATTGGATGCTATTTTAGCAATTCCCTTGGTAAGAGACATCAAATATAGGGTTCAATATAAAGTAAAGACGCAAAACATAGAAAATTACCATCATTTTGTCACTGCATATCCATGAAAAACAGACAACAAAAAACATGGTTACATGGGATGAAGGTTAACCCAATCATCATAAAGGACACTGTTTCAAAACATGGCAAGAAAAACTGTAATATCAAAATACCCAGAGGAGAAAGGTTCCCTATACTAGGCAGCTACTGTAAAATAAAAGATAAGATAGATAATAGGAAAGCAAAGTAGAAAGGGAGACAGCATAAATCAGTATATCTGGCACCATTCGACATTTGAAGCTAATGCGCCTCAGCCTTCTTCCGCTTGTAGCTTCTCTTTGGTTTCTCAGCTTTTGCAGTTTCAGTATCACTGCATGTTTTCTTTCGCTTGGAAACTCCACCTTCTGCACCACCACTGAGACCTCTTTTTCCCTCGGAAACTGGTTCCGCCTTAGTATCATCAGAAACTTTCTTTGGTCTGCCTCTACCCTTCTTCTCTGCTTTTGGAATTTCAGCATTCACATCACAATTCTCTTTATCTTCAGCAACAGCGTGGTCGTTTTCATCAATGCTGTCAGAATCCATGCCATAAGACTCCTCCTCCTCCTCCTCCATGTCCTCGTCACCAGCATCATCACCTGCATCGACATCGACATCTTCCTCATCCACATCAGCCACACTTCTGTCAGCCTTCAACCTTTCCTCCTCCTCCACCTGGCTCTGTAGTGTTTCAATAACATTCATCACCTCCCTGTTGACCTGCACACAAGATTATTCTTAGTAAGCCTAGGACTGAGTGCAGCTTTTCAGGTCCACATAACATGTGAGAATTAATTTTTTATGCTTTCAGAGGTACCATCAATAAAATGAATATTAACATTTGCAACTGTACCTGGGGATTCTGAAGGAAATCAGATATATCACTTTTACAAGATGGACATTTCATAACATTCTTCTGTGTTCGGAGTGTCCTCCTTCCTCCACAGGTCCTCTCTTTTACTATTGATTGACCAGAAAAAGTGCTCTCTAAGCATGCCTTGCAGAAATTATGAGCACAGGGAGTAGTGAGCGGAAGAACCATCACATTTCGGCAGATGAGGCAACTAAATTCTGCATAACAAGTTCTAGGCATCAGTAACTCATGCAATCAATAATATTAAGACACAAGAAGTACAAATTAAATCGCCAATCATAAAACAAGAACAATTTCATGTGAGCTTCAAGAATTTATGAAGAAGACCAATAATTAATAGCAGTGTTAAAATGAAAAGATTACCTTTTAAAAGCTTGTCTTTCACAGATTTAGTTCCTTGTTTCTGACGTCTTCCTTTCCTTTTACACTGACCATCAACATCATAATCACCTTGGTTTTTGCGACTTGGTGGTTGCGGTCTCGTCCATATCCACCGACCTTGCTGCTCCTGCATCAAAAGTTTTAGACAATAGAGATCTTTAGAATACTTATTGAAGCAGTAGAATTGGAGGAAGGGTGCTTACCACATGCAAACCACAAAAACCAAAAAAACACACACAGTAACAAGAATATAATAAAACTAGTGACATCAGAAAACGGTAGTTACATCATAATCCCAGGCAGGAGGCTGTTTTCTTTCAGTAATATTAATAGCTTGCTTCAACTCTGGGATATCAGGAAGTGAGGACCTAGGGCGGTCACCTTGGTTGTCACTACAAAAATTGAAACACATAGTTTCATATACAGCTTAAGAATATATAAGATAAAACATACAGTGGATGAGGCATTTGATGTGATATAGAAACATTTTACCTTGTCCAAGGCGCTGGATCATTATCACAACGAACAAATAGGTAACGACAGAGCAGAAATCCCTGTAATAATTCAACAATAATGCAATGAGAGAATATAAATGATGAGTAAACTAAAGCTACTTTCTTGGAGAATTCCTACTTCTCCTCCTTTCTTGCGCCAACATTTTTCAACCCTGTAAACCCCATCATATCGCACGCCTTTCTCTGATGGTGCATAACAAGACCGTTTTTCTTTTGAGGACCTGCCAATGAAAATAACTATGTGTGATGATGATCAAGCTGCTTTGAGAAGCCAAAAAAAAAAAAAAGTGATAATGAGAAAGCTGCAATGAGAAGCAAAACACTAGTGGAAAGCAACTTTCTGGCACTGGATGAAGCCTTTACTGACAGTGATTTACAGAACCATAAACAATGATCACCTTTCCATATATTCTCAATAATGGAAGAATTGACAGTTATAACCGTTCACAGATTCCGAATAACTACAAATGTTTGAAAAGCCTCTAGAAAATTGAGTACTTACTGAAGACATTTTCTCACAAGGAAGATAAAGTTTCAGAAACCAATTTCATCTCCAGTATACAGTTAATGGAATGAGGAATCATAGGAAAAGGATAGTCTGATATCTTTCCACATCTAAACACAAACCAGCTCCAAATAACTCAACTACGCAAATGATTGCCAGGGAGTTACGATACACTCGTGTCAAAATTTATAGCAACATCCACATTGATCAAAATAACCAACATGTGTCCTACTTTCACAAAAACTTTTTAAGTATTAGAGCTTAAGCTCTTCACAGCATCTTTCATTTACAAAGCTGAAACCAAAAAAAAAAAAAAAAAGGGGGGCCAAATTAAGCATCACTTGCACAAATCAGACAAAGAGATGCTGGAGAGACTTAATTGGATGTTCACGGTTCACAAGGGACATCAATCAAAACTTAGGAACCATCCCAATTACCATAAGGTTTTTTCCTTTCTTTTTAGAGTAAAGATATCATGATAACACCATGACAGGTAACCAAAATTCCAAAACTCTTGGCTGCTCAGCCTAACACATTTCTGGGTCATATATAGATGATCGTATTATTTTTTTACACTTTCTCGGTATAATAGCAGCTTACCTCACAACGCGTACGGGATAACCCTGTAGGCAACTCACTCGTAACGCTTCGTTTGAATTTGTAAACTTCTGGTCAAAGGACTGATTCTTATTTGTCCTTTTATTCCCACTAAGATCACGTCCGCCACTGCAATGACGAATAAAGTAAATAACTTAAGACAGCCATTATCAGAAAGAAATACCTCAGCACTAAACACAAGAAAGTGAAGTATAGAAAACATAAATTAAATCCAAATTGTAAAAGATATTAAGTAAAAGCAAGTTAGTTTAACATCAGGTAATTCAAGATACATGATTGACATCCCACAAAAATAGTGGTGCATCGAGCAACTCCATATGTATGGACCAAAACATATGATCATATATTGCTAATATAAAATAATATACCTAATTGTGACCAACAACAAATTACTTAAGCTAATTCATCAGGACCACCAAAATACCAGTGGCATTTGACCACATTAAAACATAGCAATTAAAAGCACAAATTGAAAATTCAGTAAATATTTAGTCATGCATCATCTAGAATTGATTCAGACACAAAGGGTAACCCTCACTGTAGCTTAATAACATTGACAAACATCTACAGGTAAGTCTTAGACAAACCTAATCACAAAAACTTCAGACAGATTCAGGGGAACACGTGAATGATAAGTTGTAAGATCTCTAAAGGATGACAAAAAGCTAATTTGTTTAATACCTTCCTGTGTAGAGGAACCACTCGCCATGATCCTCATCATCCAAATAACCCCCAGACAGTGCAACAGACTGGGCACCATAATCTGACTGACCACATATACCTGCAACATGTGGAAAGTGGGCCCCCCATTGCCTGCAAGACATCCTATCTTCCCAAGTTTCTCCAACCAAAACACCTTGGTTCCTGGTAGGATCATGCTCTGCTGTAATTGGACCAAAGAAATCTGAAGGAATTGTGACAAAAATCTTCCCACTGCAAGCATTTGCATTCCCAGATTTTTGTGCTCGCTCTGTGGTAAATGCTTTGTCAGGACGATCTTGGTTGTGAATAAAATGGTATGTCTTTGGAGGGCCTCCTGAAAAATTAGGCTGCGAAGATTTGGCCATTCTGATTGCCATGACAATAGCAGAGTTAATCCGAGGCTCTCTTGCCATCCATATTGGAATTGTCTTGCGACAAATAGCACAAGTCTTCTTGCGCTGCTGCCCAACCCATTTTTGAAAGCATTTCAAGCAGAAGTTGTGGCCACATGGCGTCTGGAAAAAAAATCAAGAAAGTTAAATGATCATACATGCTCTTCAATATGTTACATGTTTATTTCATTGCACTGATGAGAATTAAAACCATTTCATCCTAATTATGTCGTATGGATTTAATGTTGGATCCACACAGAGAGAATACCCTTTCCTCCATAATTATGATAGCTCAGTCATACAACTGGTCATAGACCATTATTTTCCAAATGTACCTATTAGATTGGGAAAACACAGCCATTATCATGCAGGTGAACTATTTAATTATGCTACTATGTATACTGAGCATCCATTCACATTCAATCATTTCAAAACCAACTTAAACACTTCATCAGGATGATTTATATATATATATATATATATATATATATATATATATATATTATATGACAGCATTTTAAAAACTTAAAAGTTATATTATCACTCCATGCAAACAGACATACAAACATTTTGTGCAAGAACTATATAAGCAATAGTACTTCATTCCAATTGAGATGACTGAATTTCAGTAGTCAATAACTTCAAACAAGTGTCTACTCGGTTAAGTATACATGTTGTCATCCCTTCCACCACAAGAATTTTCAATAAAAATAAAATTGAAGCAAAGAAAAAATTACGGAATCGGATTTTAGTGAAAGTAATTTTAAACATATAAAACAATGGGTTTGAATTTTAATTTAAGAGAAAAAAAGGGGGAAAAAAAGTGAGAATATAAATCATCACAAAGCAACAGAAATCCAAAATACAAAAGAAAAGCATTCCGTAAAACGACACCGTTTACTCGACGATACGAGAGACAAGAGTCAAATGTTCATCATTTTCGCCGCTGCAAAAGTCAAATCACACAGGATTCCCAAATCGAACGCAGATACAAAATTTTCAAACACGGAGAAGACATTAGCGGTATCGAAAATACTAAAAAGAGCAAACCGTACCGAGACAGGCCGATCGAGAAGCTGCATGCAAATAGAGCAGTTAAACTTATCCCCGAAAATTCCCAAAATACCACCGGCTCCACCACCATTATTCACATCCTTCTTCCCCTTCCCATCGTCCGCCCCAGCCCCGCCGCACAACAGCTCCTGCCGGCGCTTCGCCTTCTCCCGATCAGTCAGCGAAGCATCAGACTCGATGGCACGAATCTTCTCCACCAGGCCGCCGCGGCCGCCGACGGTCGGCTTATCGAGGGCTCCGGTGAGATCTGAACAGTCGGGGCAGTCCCATTGAGCAGCATCGGCTAGGGTTTGGGGGCGGGCGGTGAGGCAGGTGACATGCCACGGCGTGACGCAGGTCTTGCAGGTGAGAATTTCCCCGTCGACGGCCTTGCTCTTGCAGACCATGCAAACTCCGTCGCCGTCGCAGGGGAGGTCGCTAACTTGCGCCATTGGGTAATAATGGCAAGAACAATAAAAAATTGATGGAACTGTGATGAAAGTGGAGTATGGAGTGAGTGGTTGGTCCTGGGAGTATGCGCTTAAATACTGCACACAATTTGGGGCCTGTTTGGCGCGGACTTTAATTTTCCCAATTTCCTTTTTTCTCCAATTTTTTTGAATTTTTCCACTTTTTCCCTCTTTATTTCCTTTTTTTGGATATTTTCATAATTCAATTATTACGAACCATTGTGTTTTTCAATCTTTCTAATCCAAGTCCAACCCACCATATTTCCTCAATCTTGACTCCAAAATTACATTCAGATTTATTCTAAATTTGCTATATATCACAAATTATTTTATGGAAAAATGGAAATTAATTTAAATAATTCTCTATTGTGTGCAACTAATTAACATTATTGTTCATTGATTTTTTACTATAAAATAATATCATTGGTCAGGTACATTTTTTGTCTTGAGAATACGTTCGACACAAAAACTCATGTGAGACGGTTTTACGGATAATTTCCGTAACACGGATTCTTATTATTTATGAATTGAACTCATATCTATAAATTTTCATATTAATTGTTAATTGTGGATTGTGGGTTGACCTATCTCACAAAAAAATATCTGTAAGATGATTTCACGCAAGACTTATTTCACGTTCGAGTCCCCACCCCACTATAATTGTAAAAAAAAATAATATCATTGACCATCTCTTTTATAGTCATAGATTAATAGTGCCGTTGATTAATTATAATGTTGAAAATCAAATGCACGCAACAAATAATAATGATACAATGTTGAAAAGTGTGCGTGAAAAGGAAGTAAGTATTACTCTTTTTTTTCCCAAAAACGGTTTGATTTTATAGAGATAAATTTTGTAAAGTGTACTTAATATTATTCTAATCTTGTAATCCCTATAGACACTTAATTGGATTATTTATTTCAAATTGTATTTCATCTTATGTTTCATTGTTTCAATAGAAATGACAAATATATATTTATAATGTCATCTTTACACGTGACATGTGGAGGATTATATTTGAATATCAGATGAAACACGATTTTGAATAGATGATATTGATTGTATACGACAATACAAAACCTACTAATTTAATTTGATGTTATTCAAAGATATTGACATTTATGAGACTTTAATTTGACCTCTTTTGGTAATAATATTTAAGTAACAAAAACAAATATTCAAAAAATATACATATAAAGTTATAAATTCAGATTTATCTATCTATATATAATAATAATAATAAGGAAGTTGTCAAAATTTACTAATTTGTCATTTTCTCACCTTAAAATGTTACATCAATTTGATGATGTGTAAAATATTTTTTTTTAAGAATTTATTTTTTTCTAAATTAATTTAATCATTTTAATTACATGACTTTCTTGATAAGCTATCAAATATTATAATATAAAATAAAATAAAAACACATATTTTTTTATTAATGATACATTATAATAAAAGAGATAAAATGATATACATATATACTATCAAATGTTTGTTTAAATAATTATAAATTGTAAATGATTTAAGTTAGAAGTTTCTAAAATATATGAATTTACATAATATAATTTATTATAGATAAATTACCTGTTTATATTGACATACCCATGTGTCTTTTTTTAAACATCTTCTTTATTTCAATATGAATTTTGTGATGAAAAATTTAATAGAAGAAGATTACTACTTTTTTAAATTCATGTACTTAAACATAAATGTTTAAGTTAATATATTATATATATATATATAAAGTTTTATAAAGTTAGAAATCAATTAAAAAATATTTTTTATAAGAAATATGTACTTCGTAATGTGCAATGCAATAAATAATTTTTTTATAGAAGTAAATAAATATAAGTGTTTGATATCTTTTAATATTACAATATATATAAAAGTATGTAAAATACAATTATTTAAATTCATATCTTTTAATAATCAAATATTATATATATTTATTTTTTACCTTAAAAATATTGTTTAGTCGCGCGATGCGCACCACTAGTTCCTACTAAAAAAGATCGTGTCTTTTGGATTTTATGATTATGAAAATGACATTCTGCAAATTGCGTTTATTAATATATTTATGCAATTTTCTTATATGTATCTGCAGTTTAAGGAATATTAATATACTTATTGTCCAAAAGATTAATCGATTTAGACCAGAATTAAATTTATAATCCACGGATCATAAATCATCATAAACTTCGATTATGAATATTTTGAGAACAAGGTATAGAATCCAACAAACAAAGAATAGTAATGATGTCACGACCATTTTCAAAAATAAAATATTAATTTTTGAAATGATGTCATAGAATGGAAGTCAATAAATCTTATCTCGAATAGATAAAAATTATAGAGAAGAAAAAGGTAAATAATATGGATAGTTGTTGGTTATTTATTATGTAAATGTATTGACAAACCATAGGTGATAGGTACATCCAAAATAACACAACTGATATTGCGTCAAAAATACAATAAATAGATAAATAACAGTATTGGTTTGAATAATAAACAAACAAACAAATGTTAAAAAAATAAAATACTCCCTCAAATTCTTTTTATAAGTCTTTTTAGTCTTTGGAATTATATTCAAAGTATATGTCTTTTCAAATTTTTTTACCAACAATGACCTTATGCCTTTTTCAACTTCTCCATTAATTAAATTCAAAGAATATTTATTTCCAAGTATTTATTTCCAAGTATGTAATTCAATGAAAAATTTTGGAGTATTAATTAAGGTTAATTTGGGAAGAAAATTTATTTCTTAATTTTCGTGAAGGAGCATAGGAAGACTTATAAAAAGAATTGGAGGGAGTATTAATTTTTGAAATGATGTCAATAAATCTTATCTTAAATAAATAAAAAATATAGAAAATAAAAGGATTAATGATATGGATAGTTGTTGGTTATTTATTATGTAAATTAATTGAAAACCGCAGGTACATCCAAATAACATTATTGATATTGCGTCAAAAAGAAAAAAGGAATAAAGTAAATAAATAATTATTATTGGTATGAATAATAATTAGTTGGGTTTGCTAAAAGCTGAAACTTGAATATGCCTCTTTCAAAATGAAACCCATCAATCTCATTTTATGAATTGTAAATATATATATATATATATATATATATTATTACTTATTTACAAAATATTTTTAAAAAATTAATAACACACAAAACACTGATAAATTTAAGATACATCCCCAATTTATCTAATTATATCAAAATCGATGCATATAATTTACGGATCTAAGAAAATAGGAGACATAACACGTAGATCTAACCCTAAGACAAATTCACAACACCACTAACCAGAAATTTAAACATGAATGCCTATTAGTACCTTGGGTAGTTTGTAGGAATGAGATGTTGCTAAGCCTGAGCTGAAGGTCGATTTTTTGATGGAACCGATTGTTTCTATCAATGATTTTAAAGATGAACAATCGTTGTCGGAATCTATCAGCGAGAGGAGAAAGAATGATATACGGTTAAAAGGGATCTCCATATTCAATTGGTAAATCTTTGAAATTGGAATGTTTTTTTTCTTCGGAGAGAAACCCCTTATTCTTTCTCTCAAAACCTAATCGAACATATGAAGTTGAGAAAATGTTAGAGGTGATCCTTTTAATAGATAGGCCAGATAAGCGTGCTTCATGATAACGTTTTTCAAAATATGATTTGTCGACGGACAACATTTTTTTAGTAAGCGTTATTTTATACAACATTTTTGAAAAATGTGATTTTCAAAATCAAATATACAAACCAGCTGGTTATTATTATTATTTTTTTTTATTTGATGACTATTTGATTGACACTATGTAATTATTGGACTGCATATTAAAAAAATCAATATTTTATTACAATAAATGGGGATCATGTAACAAAATTATTGTCATTATATAAAAAAAAAACAAGAAAGCAAAAATTTCATGATTTAGATATTAATAAACATTAAACTATTATATCACAGTGTTATTATGTAAAGTCATTACGCTATATGACTCGATAGGCTCGTCGAGTGAGTTATTAGCTATTTTATTATAATATAGACGTATTTGTTAGAGAGAAGAATATAGAGAAGGATAATGAAATTGCATACAGATAAAAGTGTTGAGATACAAATATATATATGAAGAGAAACAAAATATCTAGATCTAGAAGGATCTATCTAACAACCTCTAACTTCCAAGAGCTGATGTGGCAAAGCTGAAATTACATTTAATCCAATACCTTCAATATGCTCCCTTGGAATACTAACCAGGATCATGTAAAGAGAGTTTAGCCAGTAGTATATTGAAGCGGATTGCAGATAAGGGCTTGGTAAGAATGTCGGCCGTTTGAGATTCAGAAGGAATGTAACGAACATCGAGCTCCTTATTTTGAACCTTTTCCCGGAGAAAGTGTACATCCATTTCAATATGCTTGGTGCGGGAATGAAACGCCGGATTGAACGCAAGCTTGATGGCCCCCATGTTATCACACCACAAGACAACAGGATGCTCAATAGCAATACCCAATTCAGTGAACAAACCCTTAAGCCAAAGAAGATCCGTAGTAGCCAGCGCAAGTGATCGATATTCAGTCTCGGTGCTGCTCCGAGCAACCACATGTTGCTTCTTACTACTCCATGTAATGGGATTAGAACCAAGGAATATGCAATAACCAGAAGTGCTTCTTCGATCATCAAGATTACTTGCAAAGTCAGCGTCGGCATAACCATGAAGAATCATGCGAGTAATGGGTTTAAAAAGGATTCCAACATGTTGAGTACCCTGCAAATATCTTAAAACCCTTTTGCAAGCAAGCCAATGTTTTGTAGTAGGTTGATGGAGATATTGGCTCAATTTGTTGACCATAAAGAAGATATCCGGACGAGTTAAAGTTAGATATTGAAGACTATCCACAACGCTCCTGTACAAAGTAGGTTGATCAAACAAAGGACCATCATGTAGAGATAGTTTCATACTTGCAAGATAAGGAGTAGGGCTTGGTTTACAAGATGAAAGCCCAGCAGTGTGAAGAATATCTCTTACGTACTTAGCTTGATTAAGATGAATGCCCATAGAACTCTGAGTAGCTTCAGTTCCTAGAAAATAATTCACTTCACCCAAGTGCTTGAGGGAAAACTTAGAATGAAGTTGAGCAATCAGTTCAGAAATGACATTAGAATCATCACCAGTGATCAAGATATCATCCGCATATACTGGAACAATCAACATTTTGCCTCCCTTATTCCAAAAAAATAATGAGCCATCTGCCAAGGACTTCTGCAGGCCAAGAGTAAGAAAGTAAGACTTGAGAGTATCATACCAAGCCTTGGGGGCTTGCTTGAGACCATACAAGGCCTTGACAAGCCTGCAAACATGTGTAGGAGAAGCTGAATCCACAAAGCCCTCAGGTTGAGTCATGTACACCTCTTCTTTCAAAGCCCCATTCAAGAAGGCATTGTTGATATCCACCTGTTGTATAGACCATCCTCGAGTAATAGGTAATGAGAACACCAGTCTAATAGTGAGAGGCTTGACAACAGGACTAAAAGTGTCAAAGAAATCCACCCCAGCATGCTGTTGAAAACCCCTGCAAACAAGTCTTGCCTTGTATTTACTTATACTTCCATCAGAGTTTCTTTTGATTTTGAATATCCATTTATTAGAAATGGGATTGAAATCAGGATTTGAAGGAACCAATTCCCATGTATTGTTAGACTTTAAAGCCCTGATTTCCTCTTCCATTGCAAGCTTCCATTGAGGTGAAGCTAGAGCTTGAGAGACACTTGTTGGCTCTTGTTCAATCAGATTTACATGGTAGAGTTTAGGTTTGAAAATACCATGTTTTGATCTAGTAACCATTGGATGAGTTGAAATGGAATTAGAAGAAGGCTGAGATAATAGATTAGGCATGGAAGATGGAACAAGAGGAGTTGATGAAGCTGAAGTCTCATTGGATTATGTGAAAGAAGAGCTTTGTGATGAATTCAGAACTGAAGAAGAGATAGAAGAATTCTGAGATGACTGAGATGAAGATGAAGTGGAGAGAGATAGATGAGAAGGAAGTGAAGAAGATGAAAGAATAGGAAGAGAAGAACGAACATGAGTAGAAGAACGCTCAGAAGAAGAACTGAAAAAAGAAGGATATGGGAATTCATTTTCATTAAAATCAACATTTCTAGCAATATAAACCCTTCCACTAGAATGCAAGCACTTATATCCTTTATGCATTGAACTATAACCAATAAAAACACACTTCTCACTTTTAAATTGCAACTTATGACTATTGTATGGCCTTAAGTATGGAAAACATGCACAACCAAAGGTCTTCAAAAATTTATAATCAGGAGAATGATGATACAATTTCAAATATGGAGACTGACCACTTAGAGTTGGAGTGGGTAATCTATTGATCAAAAACACAACAGTTTGAAAAGCTTCCCACAAAAAAAAAAAAAAAAAACATAGGCAAAGAAGCATGACTAAGCATAGATAGACCAATTTCAGTAATATGCATATGTTTCCTTTCAACAAGACCATTTTGAGCATAAGTGTAAGGACAAGACTGTCTATGATTAATACCCTGAGATTTAAGAAAAGAAGATAATGCTATGAACTCTCCTCCCATGTCACTCTGTAATGATTTTAACTTGGAACCAAAAAGTCTCTCAACAAGTGGAAGAAATTGTTTGAAAATGTTTGCAACTTCAGATTTAACAATAAGAGGATATATCCATGCATATCTTGTGAAATCATCTACAAAAATAACATAGTATTTGTAGCCATCTTTAGTAGGATAAGGAGTAGGACCCCACACATCAGTGTGAACAAGTTCTAAAGGATGAATTGTAGTATGAACTATAGAAGAAAAGTGCATTTGATGAATTTTGCCATGTTTGCATGCATCACAAAATGATGGAATAGAAGATGAGTGAACATTAATTGATTTCAGCACAGTAGACAAAGTAGCATTACATGGGTGACCAAGTCTATGATGCCAAAGATTCACTAAGCTAGATTTATGACAATATGAACTAAGATAGCAAGATGGAGGAGAAGTACTGGAGGTAGTAGAAATAGCACCAAGATGTGAGATGAGACAAGTCAAGTTGATATAATCCATCTTTAAGTGCTCCCTTCAACAGAATTCGATGAGACTTCAGGTCCTTAACAAAACAAGAAGAGTGATGAAATTCAATGTATGCATGGTTATCCTTAAGAAATTGTGAAATACTGAGAAGGTTATTAGTAATGTCAGGCACAAATAAAACATTGTTGTGTTTCAAAGAAGTAGAATGAAGAGAAGGAATATGAGAGGAACCTGTATGACTTATAGAAAGTGAAGCACCATTGCCAACAAGAAGCTTTTGCATACCTTGATAAGGAGCTTGCAAATGAAGATTTTCAAGAGCCGAAGTCACATGTTGTGTGGCTCCACTATCCATGATCCAATCAGATGGAGGAAGAGTAAAATGAGTGATGACAGGAGATCCAGAAGAAGAAACTTGATTGGAAGTAGAATCAACACGAAGAAGATTTGCTTGCACAGGATTAGCAGCATGTTCCACACCTTGGAAAGACACATCAAACCGTTTGTAACACTTAGTAGCGACATGATTAGCTTTGCCACATATTTGACAAAAAACACGGCCACCACGAAAGCCGCGACCACGACCTCGACCACGAGGTCCTGCACCACCTCTGGTCCTATCAGATACACCCCGAGCATGACTATAATTTGCAGAAGGCACACTTGCAGCTATATGAGCAGAAACAGAGGCATGTTGCTGAATCCTCATTTCATGAGTTTGTAACATAAACTGAACCTCAGCCAAAGATAAAGACTCAGTGCGTGTAGTAATATTAACCACAATACTTTCGAACTCTGAGCCTAAACCCCCCAAGGCATAGAGAACCAATTCATCATCATCTATATACTGACCAACTGACCTTAATTGATCTGCAACATTCTGTAATTGCATGAAATATTCAGCAATTCCTAAATCACCTTTCTTCATAGTTTGCAATTGAAACCGAAGATTCATAGCGCGAGCTTTCGATTGAGATCGAAATAGTTGTTCAAGTGCTCTTCAAATCTCAAACGCATGCGTAAAACGGCTAACAAAACCGAGCATTGACTCCGAAATCGAATTCAACAACCAACCTTTAAGAAGTTGATCTTTCCTAATCCAATCCATGAACTCAGCCGAACGAACCTTAACACCACCAGCATCGACTACAAATTCAGTAGGAATTCCATCTTCATCTCCGTAGAGAAATGGGTCAAAGCCATGAGCTGTAACAACAGCAGCAACTTGCGATATCCAATAAGAAAATTCGACCGATCAAGCCGAAGAGTAAGCGTGGGAAACACTGGCAAAGACAGATTCGCCATGATTGAAGAGCAATAGAAGCTCAAAAAGAGAAGAAAATGAGCATACCAGCTCGTGATACCATGTTAGAGAGAAGAATATAGAGAAGAATAATGATATTGCATACAGATAAAAGTGTTGAGATACAAATATATATATGAAGAGAAACAAAATATCTAGATCTAGAAGGATCTATCTAACAACCTCTAACTTCCAAGAGCTGATGTGGCAAAGCTGAAATTACATTTAATCCTAGTATTTAGTTGTTCATACGCTATACTTATTGTACACAAGTAACTAATCAGATTTAGCCTTATCAAGATTTAATTCTTGATTGAATTTAAGACATGTCACATACATATTAATACATCATTCATTGCATATGTTCTTTATTTGAGGTTGGTTCATCTTCTTGTACATATAATAATATATTTAAATGAGCGAATAAGGAGTTGAACGGTCCAACCCATCTTATTTACATTTACAGATTTGATCTATTATTATTGATGTGTCAATCCAAGTTAAACATAAGTTAATACATTTTTGAGCTGGTGAGTCAAGTTAATTACGATTAATCTCTGGTTCAATAAATTTAATCTGAATCCAAGAAAGATCTATATTTTTTTAGGATTGTGGGATATTTTAGGTTGGACTATGACCTATAGGTAGGATTATGTGGTTTTATTTTGTCTTTATTCCATATTTTTATATAAATCATAATCTTTAAATTCAATAATTTTTCATTTTAAATTTTGTTTTAATCTATGAAAAACATTAATACTTAAATTTTGGTGTATAATTATATTTAACAAAATTACAAATACAAAAAAAAAAAAAAGAGACTAATTATACAATACATTAGAAAATTTAAAAAATAATTTGTAAAATTATTAGTTTCAGAATTCTTGAAAAATTAATAACAATGAAAAACATTTTGGTATAACTATTTGATCTATTTGTCAATACAAGTGGGTTGAATATTGAGTTACCTACCTTATTTAAATACATATCAATGTATTTTAGTTATTTGATTGACATGTATTTTTTTTCTTTAACTCAAAATAATTAAATTATTTGCATTAGTTAGACCGGAAATTTCAAAGAAACTTATAAATGTGAACACAAAGGAAATATTTACTAACACCTTTGTTAGTAAGTATAAATCAAAGAATAAAATAATTTATTAATTATGGTACTTATATGTATATTATTAACTGCAACAAGCATAACATATATATCTTTATCAAGTAACATATCTTTTAAATATAAATCATCGTTTAACATCCATAACACAATAATTTTTTATAAATACCAAATTTAATTTAATTAATTTTAATTTACAATACTAATGGGGTATAAAATTGATTTTATTTACAATCTCATATTTCAAATATATATTTTATAATTCATCGTTTAACATAAACATATATTTATATATTATTGTTTGCATTTCAAAATTATAATATTATCCAAGATATGACACATTAAAGATAATATTTCCAATTCTTATTAATATATATTTATCTTAATATTACATCATTAGAAAGTTTAAAACTAATGAATCTTATATTACAAACCGTGCATCAGCTAAATCACACGTTAGATCAACAAGACAAACACTCTCACGCACACACGATCAGTTATGATATAAGATGATCAACTTGTTTATTTTTTGATTAAATCTAGTAGTAGTTTTTTTGATGATTTATAGATTTTTCTTCTTGTAGAATCATCATTGAGAACATATTTGTTATAAATTGATAATAATGTGGACATTACTTCCATAGACTCTTTATATTCCATGCCCTTTGGAATTCATATGATTGTATATATATTATGTTCAAATGGAATGAATAAAATGATCTCTTTGAATCTTATATTCTTCTTCTTCTTCTTTTCATTGTTGTTACATATTCTGTTATTGTTAGTTGATTCGTAGAAGGTGGTGCAACACTAGATCATATTTTACAACACGTTATCAGCACGAGTTTCTACCGAAATTTGAGTGGTGCCCTAGGAAAGGATCATGTCTTTCCTACAAGGTATTTATCTTGACCTCAATCTTAATTTCACGTAACACAGAAGATGTGATTGTGTTTTCCTCATCACTTAATATGTCTGATTCAACCTTAGGTGATTCTTTCAAACTAAATGATAAGTTTTTCGATTAATAATCTTAATTAAGTGAATCCCATAATAAAACTTTTGATTGGGTATCAGGTTCATCGAAAAGATTTTTTTTTACTCTACTTGAAAATTAATGAAACTTCCTGTATGAATTTGATTACATGATAGTGATGTACATGATACTTATGGCTAAGCCTCAAGAGGCCACTAAGACTGATTTTTCCAAGTAGAAATAGACGTATTAAAAAAAAAAAACAACTTCACACTTCCATTACCTTTGAAAACAATCAATCAGAACATGATCTGAGATATCATTGTAATTAGAGTTGACAAATTGTTATGCCAGTAGATTTATTTGGATAGGTTACGATGAGGCCCATAACAAAATTATACTTTAATGATTTTCATCACATGAAGTCGAAGAGTCTTATAAATGACTTGGTTTTGTGGACTTAAACCTGTTTACCTTGGCATGGGTTTGCAATAGTTTATGAATGTGATATTTTTGTGCAAATTTATTACAAGCTAGAGCACAATTAGTTAGAAATTAATTTTTACAGTGTCACAAAAAATGTTCAGATAATGTCTGGAGCTCCACCTCTATAAAAATAATTTGTTGAAATAGGCTTTTGACAATAATATTCATCTCACCTCACGTTATTTCATAAAGTAATTAATTACTGCACACGTTATTTTGTATAAAACCTTTCACTCCTGCCCTGAAGGCGAATGTCCATTCTTCTTAATTTCTCCTTATTTCATTAGTTTAATTTGCCTGAAGCCAATATAAATTTTGATATGCAATTGATAATCCCTTGAAGATTGAAACTTAAAGACTTTTGAGATATTGAATGATCCATGAGAAAGTTAGACAATAATGTTTCCACATTTATTTTTATTTGTTTTATTCATTGGTTGGATCATGTTATGATAATCTCTTTGAGTCTCATTATCATGCTAACTTTAATATTAGTAAACGTTGTTTTCTAGGCATATGAAGAACACATTTATATTTTTGCTTTGTGGTTAAATAATAATGCCGCATAAAGTATTTCTAGATAGGACCTTTTTTTACTTCAACTCAAATGGTGGAAGTATTATAACAATTGCAGATGATAATCCATTTATAGCTCTAGAAGAGTTTCACCAATTCTCGATACATGTAACAAAATGCTTATTAATGATGTCTTGTTATGTCCATAATTTAAAATATTCTTCTTGATTTTAAGGATTTTAGATCGAGTGATTTCCATATTAAAGTCTATATTATGAATAATATGGAGTATCAGTTAATGACTCGATTCGTAGGACATTGAATACAAGTTTTAGAAGGACTTCCTCGAATCAAAAATTTTCTAACTCTGTTGGACATAGTGTCTAACAATAGCATACCTTCTATAAATGAATTTATTTGAGAAGCTTGTGCAAAATGAAAACTTATAGTACGACCTTCTTATACTAAAGTTGGATTAGAATCTCCTATTTTCCTTGAACGGATTCATGGAGATATTTGTGGACCAATTCATCCAGCATCGGGACCATTTCGATATTTTATGGTCTTAGTTGATTATCCAATTGAATCCATTACAATGGATAATGCTAATGAATTCACTTCGGAAACATTTGATGACTTTTGTTGGTCATTAGTAATTAAAGTGGAACTTTTAGTTCCATATGTCCACACTCAAGATGGTCTTTGCTGAATCAATGATCAACATATCAAATTAATCGCTAGACCTTTAGTACAAAAATCCAACTTACCCATTTCATGTTAGGGTCATGCGATTTTGCACGCTTCTTCTTTAATTCAAATACGTCCAAATGCATATCATAACTATCCCCCTTTATAATTAGTGCGTGGGAGAGAACCGAACATTTCCCATCTGTGAATTTTTGAATGTGCAGTGTACGTTCCAATTTCACCACCTAGAGCGTACCTCTATGGGCCCTTAAAGGAAACTAGGTATCTATATTGGATTTGAATTTCCATCCATTTTTAAATACCTAGAGCCCATTTTTCAACTCGTTTCGCTGACTGCACATTGATAAGAAAAATTATAGGCATTAGGGGGAGATAATAGTTAATAATTAATAGAATGCCGAGAAATTTTATTGGATTTGGAAAATCTATAATATTTAGATCCACGCACTAGTCAATCAGAACTAGAAGTTCAGAAAATAATTATCTTGCAGTATTTAGCAAGTAATATGCCAGATGTATTTACTGAAGTAATCTGCCAAATGTGTTTACTGATCATACAGGAGTGACAAAATCATATATATCTGCTATACAAATATATGTGATGCAACTCTACGCCTGAAGCGTAAAAGGCCTATGAATTTAAAAGATCAAAAATCCGCGGAAAACAAAAACTAACAAAAATATTCAGTCACTCCAAATATCTTTTAAAGATATTCATCTCAAAGATGAAAAATCCTAGTAGCAATGCACGTGTACAAAGTAATGAAAATACTAGGATTGCGGAACGACCAGATCAATATATTTTGGGAAATGATGAGAATCTGGTTAAAATAAATATCAAAGTTGCAACTAATTTAATTAATACAGGAGAAACTTATAATAGAAATATCATTATCGTCGACGATATATTTGCCTCTACAATTGATTTTTCCATCTTAAACAATAATCTGGATCCAGAACCCAAGTTAGTAAATGAGTGCCTGAAGCGCTTACATTGGGTAAGATGGAAATATGCAATTGAGGTTGAGCTAGACTTGCTTAATAAAAGAAAAGTTTTTGTACTATCGTATGTACCCCTAATGATGGTATCCCTGTAGGATATAAATGGGTATTTGTGCGAAAAGAAAATAAGAATAATGAGGTGGTGAGATATAGAGCGAGATAAGTAGCTCAAGGGTTCTTGCAGAGACCCGATATTGATTTTGATCAAATGTATTCTCTTGTAATGAATTGTATAATGTTCCGCTACATACTTAATATCTCTGGCAGCATTTATGAATTTAGAAATGCAGTTAAGGGGCGTTGTCACTGCATATTTATATGTATCATTAGATACCAATATTTATATGAAAATCTCGGATGGATTACAAATTCCCCAGACGAGGAAAGACGAAAATTGTAATATGTATAACATTAAATTGCAAAGATCATTATATGACCTAAAACAATAAATGAATTACTCCTGAAGAGATGATATACAAACAACAATATTTTTCCTTGTGTGTTTATAAAGAAATCTTTTGATGGTTTTTTATATCGATCATCTCTGTGTATGTTGATCTTATTGGAATGCATAAGAAGCTTTTAAAAAAGCTGAATTCGAAATAAAAATATTGAGTAAAACCAAGTATTGTCTCGGCCTGCAGATCGAGCATCTCCCTGAAGGAATTTTCATACACCAATCAATCTAATCGAATAAGGTTTTGGAAATATTTTACATGGTTATATCTCATTGACTTAGTAAATCAATGGTTGTCTAATCCCTTAAAGTGGATAATGATTCATTTAAACCTATAGAAGATACTGAAGATAAATTTAGGACCTGAAGTTCCTCACTTAAGTAAAATTGGTATATTACTTTAACTTACAAATTGTATTAACTGTGATATTACATTTTGTGGTAAACCTACTATTTGGTGTTTCTCCTATAAGGAGACATTTGAATGACACATATTCTTCAGTATCTTCAAGGTTCACGGGATCTTAAATCAAAGTTGTGGTATTTCTAGAATTGATATATACCCCCAACTGTATTCTATGATGATAATGCAGCTTGTGTTGCACAAATGAGTAGCAAATTATGTTAAAAGGAAATTTAACAAAACATAGTCTTCAATTTCTGTTATCGCATGAGCTCCGGAAAAGTGATGAAATGATTATAAGAAAGTACGCTCTAGTGACAATCTTGCAGATTTGTTCACTAAATCCTTATCTATGTCTATTTTTGTACAATATGTTGGAATGCGTAGGCTTAGAAGACAATTGTCTTCAGGGGGAGCGATAACTTCAAAAATAATCCTAAATGTTGGGTCTTGAAGACCATTTTCACTCTTTTAACCCTGAAGGTTAAGTCCTGAAGACCAGTGGCTGTACTCTTTTTCCCTTGACTAAGTTTTTTCCCACAGGGTTTTCTTAGTTAAAGGTTTTTAACGAGGCAGCTAGTGCAACATATTAGAACTTGTATGTCATGTACTCTTTTCTCGTTTAGTTTTTTCCCACTGGGTTTTTCTAGCGAGTTTTTAACGAGGCATGTACATCAAGTCGTAATGTCCAAGGGGGAGTGTTATAAATTGATAATAATGTAGACATTACTTCCATAGACTCTTTATATTCCATGCCCTTTGGAATTCATATGATTGTATATATATTATGTTCAAATGGAATGAATAAAATGATCTCTTTGAATCTTATATTCTTCTTCTTCTTCTTCTCATTGTTGTTACATATTCTGTTATTGTTAGTTGATTCGTAGAAGGTGGTGCAACACTAGATCATATTTTACAACAATATTTACAAAATCAAGTTATCAAGGGTGAAATGGATTGGAATTATGGAATTTCCCCTTTTAGAAAAAAGGGATTTATAAAACAGTTGGGCTTAGCAAAATCCACGACCCTATAGGCCCAAGATCCAGCTAAAGCTCCCATTTCAATTCTTCTTACAAATCTTGAATTTTGAAATTCTCATACGATCAGTTTCATTCCATCTATTATTATCTGAATAAGTATCACATAAATTTAATAGCGTTATTTAGTGGGTTATACATATAAAATTACAAATTCTTTAAGTTATAGTCGAGAAGGGAGAGATTTAAATTTCAAACATTACTCAAAACAAAAGATGTACCTAGTAAACGTACGGATATACATATAAAATTGATCCACTATCCTCCTTTTCAATTGCTAAAAATACAATAATTAATTAATTTCTTCGTCACATAGAAGACTTATTCCAAAATGCTTCAAAAATCAAGATAAAAATAAAGTTGGGGTTTTCAGATTCGTGTTGAAAAAGTTGACGGATTTGATAAATAAATGGAGGGATGTAAAAATAGAAAATGATTACAGAAAATGTTATACTTTTACTTGGACGAATGATTTGTTATCTTTTATATGAAGAAATAAGTTTGTTTTCCTATTAAAGATGAAGTAAATACTCAATTTTGTTTGGTAAAATGAAGTAGTTTCATGGATCAGATCTTACAAATTGAATAAAAAAAGGGATGTAGATAAATTTTACACAAAAACTACGGAACACATACTTACAGCAGAAAAAAACATACTTACATATATATATATATATATCTATATTATGGGTCCTTCTATAGTACACCGGGCGTATTAATATATCAGACTCTCTATCATTTTCAGTCATTAGATCTGAGATCATAGTTGACTTTGACCTTAATGATCTCAAATCTGATGGCTGAAAATGAGTGGATAGTCTGGTGTATTAATACACCTGATGTACTATAGAACTACCTCTATATTATACTAAAAACAATCAAGTTGACAATAATTACTAATTTGTCACTTTCCCTCCTAAAAGTATCACATCAATTTAATGATGTGTAAATAATTTCTTTTTATTTTAGTTTTTCAAGATTTCATTTTGTTTTTCTAAATTAATTTAATAATTTTAAATTACATAACTTTCTTGATAAATTATCAAATATTATAATAAAAAATAAAAGGAAAGCATATATAATTCTTGATTAATGATACATTATAATGAGAGAGAGAGAGAGAGAGAGAAAAATTATATGTTTTTATGTTTTATATTACACATATTATTAATTATTATATTAAATTTATATCTATATCTATATATATATAAAAGCAGGATATTCTGCCAAAAATAACTGCAATAAATTATCTACCTATTAAATAATTACTATTTTAAGAAACTTATTAATTGTTTTCATATTGTATTTATTGTAAGAAACTCAATATAAATAAATACAAATAAATCTATTTATTATATTTTAAGAAACTCAATACAAATAAAAATAAATAAACCTATTTATTGTATTTTAAGAAATTCAATACAAATAAATAAATATTAAATTTAAGAAATCAGTTATGATACTCAATTTAGTATTTACTGTATAGAAATTTCAAATAAAAAAATAAATAGATAAATAAGATGAAATAAGGGATTATATATTTATTATCTCTCATCTTATTTTTAAGTACTAATTTTAAAGGATAAATTACAAAAAACAACTCCACCTATCGAATTTTTTCAAATTGCAACCTAAATTTTTTTTTTCAGATTGTCACCCAGTCTTTCTGTGGTTTTGTCGATTGCAAATTTTTCGTCGAAATGGAGATTAATTTGTTCATTTTGCAACCTAAACTTTGTTTTTTTTTTTTTAAATCTAATTGCAACCTGAACATTGTGTTTTTATCAGATTGCAACCAAGAATGAAAATTTTGATTCCGGTGAAAATATAGGTAACTTAAATTCACGGAAATATCGTGAAAATATCGATATCGATGGAAATATGGGTACATATATTTATTGTTATTTTTCCTATATTTACCAATATATTCTGATATTTTCTTGATATTTATTGATATTCCATCAATTTTTTACCGATGTTAGATATATTTCACCAATTTTGACCAATATTGTCTTGATATTTATTTTATGAATATCAATCACACTTATATAACATAAATGTCACACTCATATATATAACATAAAGTTGTGAAGCGAAAAAAAATCATGATTTGCGATTGGACAAAAAATTAAAGTTTGAGTTGCAAAGTGAAAAAAAATAATTCATTTGCCGGAAAATGACCGGAAATTTTGCAATCGGCAAAATCACAGAAAGACTGGTGGCAAGCTTTCAAAAAAAACAGATTAGGTTGCAATTTTAAAAAAGTCGATAGTTGGGGTTGTTTTTTTGTAATTTACCCTATTTTAAATCAATTTTAAATATATAATATATAAAATCAATCATTATTTAATGATCTTAAATTTAATATTCATATAAAATTTATCAAACTGAAATATGGAAATGTATGTGTGTGGGCTTCAATGATTTTTCATTTTTAAACATTTTTATGATATATAGTATTAATTTATTGTAAATTGATATTAAAATGTAGAAATAAAAAAATAGTATAGGTGTACCTAATAAATTACACATATAAAACATATCAAATAGAAAAAAATAGATTAAAATTATTATTGCAAGTTAACCAACTTATTCATTTGAAATATACAAATATTTTATTTTATCTTTCTTATTTTATATTTATTTGGTGTCAAATTTTATTTATATTTATATTCTGATTAATTGAGGTGGCATAAGGGATTGGACAGAGGTAATTTTTCTGGTTTTTCACAAATTAAAATTTCATCATTCTTAGTCCCTGATAAATTGACTTATCAATCTTATAATTATTATTCATAATTTTTTTATTCAAAATGTGTAGATTAAGTCCAATTTTGAATTGTTTCATTTATATAGATAGCAAGAGAGATTTTCATGTATTTGATAAGTTGATATAAATTTTTATTTGATTTAAAATAAATGAGTTATTTGAGGCATTGAACCAAAAAAAAATTATTAAAATACGTGTGTATTTATAGTTATAAATGCCAATAAAATATAAATTTATTTATCTCAATACTTAAATCATAACGTTTCTAATACATATAACTTATTTTTTGATATTAAATTTATTTTTTTAAATTTCACTACCCATGTAATATTCTGACACAATTTTTTTTATTTGTTTGTTTAATCCATAGATTAATATATTACTTTATATATTTCAAATTTCTAATATTTTCGAATATAATTATTTATAATGACATAAATTTAAAATTAAAATACCTAACTTATAATAATACAAATTAAAAAGTATCAATATATTTTTATTAAAATAATAATCATTACATTTTATATGTTATTATATTTTTTTTAATAATTATATATATAACACACTGTGCAACGCACAGGTACACTACTAGTTATATCTAAAATGACAATAGTTGGTGATTATTACCAATTTGTCATTCAATATCAAAACTATTAGCCAATATGAAAAAAAGAGAAAAAAAATTAAAAAAAAAACTTTTGAGTGTCTTATTGGACAAGCTCCTAAAAATTATTGGACAATTTGAGTAAATTTTTTTAATTTAATTTTGGTTTTCTAAATTAATTTAATAATTTTGAATCAAACTTCCATATCAAGCCAATAGAATTAGATTTCATCTACAAGTCATTGTCTTACTACTATATAAGAAATGCATGAATGGAGGTGGAAATCTCACTAAATGAGGATGAACTAGCTTATTGAAATAGAGATTTAAAATATCAAAATAAAAAGAAAAATAATGAAGGCTTGAAATATCAAAAGAAGAAGAAATTAGTGATGAAAATAAGAAAAAAAATTGAGATGAAAGTCATTTTCTCATATAAGCAATGTATGTATATATAATTACTCACTTAATGAGAATGAAATAGATGAAATGGAGGCTAGAAATATCAAAATAATAAGAAAATTTGAGATGAAAGTTATTGTACAATATAAACAATGTATATGTAATAACTCTTATGTAATTATGATAAAGTAACATCAAATGGATGTTAGAAATATCAAAAGAAAAAAAAAGTGATTGAAATAAGAAAAAAAATCGAGATGAAAACCATTATACAATATAATCAATGCATATATAATCACTCTCACTTTATGAGAATGAGCTAACATGAAATGGAGTTTAGAAACGTCAAAAAAAGAAGAAAAATCGAGATGAAAAACTTTTTAAGATATAATGAGATATTACCAATACTAATTTGATCGTCATCTTGATTATCCAAATTCGTTTATAAGTAATTGCATTACAAAAAAAAACATTTAGTATTACAATAGTATAGATTACAAAAGCATTAAAAAACATTTAACATTTTAGATATAATATAAATTACACTATATTATCAACAATAAAAATAATTATATTATATAGCAAGCCGTGCATAGTGTCAGTGCACTACTAATTTATAAAAAAATATAATTACAAAACTTATGTTTATATGTAAAAATATATATTTATAATTGAAAAATACATAGTTATACCTAATTTTATCAGTAGAGTTTCATTAATCGCTCTAGTTTTGTGATATACTTTTCCAAATAAGATTTCATTTTCTTCCAACCAACCATATTTATTTTATAATTAATTAAAAGAAGGGATAGAGTTTGAATAAGTACTGAAGGATGTGAATGGGTTAAAACGACATCTTCTGAGGTGGACATGCCATCAACTGGCAACACGAATGCAGCTTTCATTCGCCATTGAAGTACGCAACAACAATCACTATTCATATTCATATTCATATGCATATTCATGTATGTATATATAAATTTGCCACCCGTTTCTCTTCTCTTTCAACTCTCTTAACTGTAATTTATATTAAATTTTTGATCTTTTTCCTAGTTAGTGCTCTGTCTTAAATGGCAAGATTCCCAAGAAGGTAGCTCTTCACCAACATCTTAGTACGACTTCCCAACTGCTTAAATGCCTCCCCCTATTTTCTTCAAATGAATATATATCTCTTGTTCTGGAGGTTCTGAGTTGAGGAAAAATGGGGTTTCTCATGTGGGCTCTCCTGCTTCTGCCCTTCTTCACTGTGGAGGGGATTGATCGCGGCTCCGTACGTACTGAGAGGATTTCAGGTGTTCTTTTCCGAATATGATTTATGCGTTCTGCATTTTGTTTTCTCTTTGTCGTATTTAGCCTGTTTGTCAAAATGTCTGAGAGAAAAATGAGTGTGTTTTAAATGAATCATTTCATTTTCCAGGTTGGATTTGTTTCAGATTTTGGCTGACAAAATGATTTTTTTTTTTTTTTAAAACAAAGTGGAATAGTATTTTTTTCATGACGATGTGCTGAATGTGTTGCCCATTTTAGCCCACAATTCTCAGAACAGTAGTTATTGACGTGTTGAAATTGATATAGTTGTCCTCGAAATGATGTGATGCTCTAAATAATTGTGTCTCTCCTACGCAAATTACCTACTATAGTGATTAGAAACTCCATTGGTGTGGCTATAGATGATTTAGGATCGAGAATTTACTTAACCGCTGACGATATAGTTGCTGTAAATTTGATGTTTGGAAAGTTTGTTTGAATGTTGGCTTGACTTCGTCAAATGAATTCAGTTGTGGGTTCAACCAAATTCTGTAACCTTGGCACCACTGAGTTCATAGCTTTAATACAACGTAGGACCAAGAAATTGTGAGGCTCTGAAACACATTATTTGAAATAGTTTTTGAGACGTGGGGGTTTAAGGTCTGAACACTATATGTAATGGACAAAGATTTGATCTAGATCCGAAGTTCAAAAATTTATAAGTTATAGTGAAAAAACGTCACTTGATAGGATATGGTGAGAGCTTTATATTAAGTTGGTGTAGCTCAATTTAGTGAAAGTTTCTGCAACAATTGGTGGAGAATACTACTGAGCAATGAATTCTTGCCATGGATTGAGAGTCAGCACAGCAAGCTAATTTAATAAGTGAAAAAACTTGTCTTTGATGAGAAACTGTCTAGATATGAAGGGTATGGACACCATCAGCTCATTATCAACACCTATAAGTAATGACATATTAGCAGAGTAATAGATTCTTTTTACTTCATGTGGCATGTGGGGAGACTGCTGTTGCATTACGCAATGCCCTTTGGTATATAGAATGCATGTACAGTATGATTCATTTTATTGAGTTGCGTTCAAGGAGCTCCATCTCTCGTTCAAGCCCTTGTCAATTCCTCTTGAGTTTTCTATGCTCAAACCTATTGCTCGAGTGGATTCACCTTATTTATTTCCTCACGCAAACAGAAAAGCTTGGATCTTCAATTAATTTTCCAGACATGTCTTGTAATTCTGCTGCTGTAAATATATGTAGGAAGTGCTGGTGATGTCCTTGAGGATAACCCCGTGGGAAAATTGAAAGTTTATATATACGAACTTCCAAGCAAATACAACAAGAAAATCCTGCAGAAAGATCCACGTTGTCTAACACACATGTTTGCTGCTGAGATATTTATGCACCAGTTTCTCTTATCCAGCCCTGTTCGAACTCTTGATCCCCAGGAAGCAGATTGGTTTTATACACCTGTTTACTCAACCTGTGACCTTGCTCCTAATGGATTGCCACTGCCTTTCAAATCTCCAAGAATGATGAGAAGTGCAATACAACTCATCTCCACAAGATGGCCTTACTGGAATCGAACTGAAGGAGCTAATCATTTCTTCCTTGTTCCCCATGATTTTGGAGCCTGCTTTCATTATCAAGTAAGCTCTTTGCTTCTAGTATCCTCTTTTCCTTGACTTAATTTGAGATATGAAAAGCACTGGACATGAGCAGAAGCATATGTTATTTCCCCTTCTTTTCTGTGTGCTTGAGCTATTAGGTTCACTGACTAAAAGCATGTCATAAAAATTTCACCCTCATGCATCATGCAGAAAGATAAATCAAATTTTACGTAATTTAAATTAGAGTGTAATACCTCCTAGGAAATATTTCGGTATAATAAATTTTCAAGTTTGAATTCCCCGATAACTTCAAATGCAAATATTTATTTAAGAATAAAAATATGATGTTTTAGACAACAGAGGGATGATCTTTGTTTTGTTAATATGAAGCTCACTATGCACGCTAGAGAGACAACTGAAACTTATTTGCATCAGCAATGCACATGAATTTTCCTCAGATAAGAGGCTTGCTTATTCTCTCATTAATCTAACTGCACTTCGTGCCATCCAGGTGACATAGCTGAGCACATAGTGATATTGCAATTTTTGAATGCTTATCGAATTCCTGCTCATTGAGGACACCATATGATAATCCAGTGGTTTGTCCTGTTGTAGGAAGAGAAAGCTATAAAAAGAGGCATTCTTCCTTTACTTCGACGTTCTACCTTGGTTCAGACGTTTGGACAACGAAACCATGTATGTTTGAATGAAGGTTCAATAACGATACCTCCATATGCACCTCCAGAGAAAATGCAGTCTCGCTTGATTCCTCCAGACACTCCAAGATCCATCTTTGTCTATTTCCGTGGTCTGTTTTATGATGTCGACAATGACCCTGAAGGTGGTTACTATGCAAGGTATGTTTTTACGTTATAGTCATGTGCTTACATTAGATGAAAGTGAGAGATGATAAGAAGTTTCTTGAATCAATTTGTTGACATATATATGGAAGTTAATCTGTAACCTCGTAATATTATTCATTGTGACATATTAACAGCAGATGATATTTATTTTTTTTATCTACAGAGGTGCAAGGGCGTCCATTTGGGAGAACTTCAAGAACAATCCACTCTTCGACATCTCAACAGACCACCCAACCACATATTATGAAGACATGCAACGTGCCATTTTCTGTTTATGCCCTCTAGGTTGGGCCCCATGGAGTCCTCGACTAGTGGAAGCCGTAATATTTGGTTGCATACCCGTTATTATAGCAGACGACATAGTATTACCATTTGCAGATGCTATTCCATGGGAGGAAATTGGTGTGTTTGTAGCAGAGAAAGATGTCCCATACTTGGATACTATTCTTACATCAATCCCAGTCGAAGTAATTCTAAGGAAGCAGAGGTTACTTGCAAATCCTTCGATGAAACAAGCGATGCTATTCCCTCAGCCAGCTCAACCAGGAGACGCTTTCCACCAAATCTTGAACGGGTTGGCACGTAAACTACCACATGATAGGAGAATATACTTGAAGGCAGGTGAAAAGTTTTTGAATTGGACAGCTGGACCAGTTGCGGACCTCAAGCCTTGGTAAAGAAGGAAATGAAGTTTCTTGTGTAAGTATGGTTTTGTTTTTTCTTTCTGCCACCATCTCTTTGTTTTGGTTGGTGCAGAAAAATAGGTGATTTGTATAGATGTTGTCAGCTATGACATCATTGTCGAAAGATATGTTTGATCGGGTTCAACACTCTTGTTGGATCATTCAAATATGTGATGGAAAACATATAGCAATTGATATGAGCCGAACCGAACTATTGATAGTTTGAGCTTGACTAGACTCGTTTATTATCAAGCAATTATAAGGTTAATTTACGAAATACCTCATGGTTTATTAACATTTTGGATTGCTGGACACATTTTTAACACATGATCTCCTTGGAATAGCTCGTAGCAAGATGTTAAAGTGCAATATTGGTATATGTGGATGAATTACGTAGAACACACAAAAATTAAGGTGTCAAAACTCACAAGTCTAAAATCATATTTTTGATAAACTGAAATGAGTAATTACTTCTATCGCATTATTTTATTTGGGCTTGTTAACCAATGCGTAATATAAGTATACTGGGCCTTACCAGTATAGCCCATAGGCAATTGGTTGGGCTCAGCTGGGTTGGGAAAAATACTGATTTGAGAATTCAGAATTGAGATTGTACTGTAAAAACCAGATTAATGCTGGGACAAAGTGGATGATTGTATTATTATATTGTTGTAAGATATGTTGTGAGGTGTGCAATGATGAAAAGTTGGATTATATTTTATAAAAACATATGTTAATAGGTTTAATTAATTATGATAATATAATTTTATGGGTTTAGAAAATGAGAAAATGGTACAAAATAACCAAAAAGATATAAGAAATACTTATTATGCCATCTAATATAAATTATTGTATCCAAATACCATGTGACATGACTTATTCTCTAAATACCCAATTTTCACTTGAATTATTTTTACAGTGTAATTGTGTCATTTAAAGGTGAACTTGTGTCTTTTTTAAAAAACTTTTTTCAGTATGATTTGATCATACAATTCACGAGTAAAAAATGTTGCATATATGTACCATTTATTTAAAAGATGAAATCAATTTCATTCAACAAAATTTACTATATATTTACTCATGCTCTCAAATTTACTGCATTCCTCACTCAAGTATCCATCCCTCAAGAATCACAAGAATTTAGTGCCACAACATCCCTCCCTCAAGAATCACAAGAATATTCAAGTAAGATTACAACTTTAAATTTGAATATTAAAGTTTAAATGTATTTAGTTGTTTAGTTATTTTAGAAATTAGTTTAATTATAGGGCTCCATATGCTTATTTAAAGTTTAATTTCAATGTTTCACAATTAATTTTTGCTTCATTCTTAGCGTTCCACCAACAAATTATTACATCTTATGAAGTAATTAGGGTTTTATGAAGTAATTGTTACATGTTATGAAGGGTTTTAGAAGTAATTGTAAGAGTTTATGAAACAATACAAAGTAATTATAAGGGTTTCGTGAAAAATTAGTATTTCAATAGGGATTATGTGAAAATTTTAAGTTTTCGTGAAACCCAAAGAAATAGGGTTTAACAAAAATTATTGTAATATACAGTAATTTTTGTTAAACCGTATTTTTTTGGGTTTCACAAATTTAGGTGGTACTTTCGTGAAACCCTAAAAAAATAGGGTTTCACAAAAACTTAGGTTGGGTTTTCGTGGATAGTAGTATTCGTGAAACCCAAAAAATTAGGGTTTTACGAAAAATAGTGTATTTCACGAAACCCGATTTTTTTTGTTAATTTTTTTAATGTGGGCTAATTATTTAATTCTTTATTGTTTAGCGATGACTTTCTCAGTAGTGGTATGATATGAAGGTTATTGGGAAGATTTACAGTATCTCAGCGGTACTTAAACAGTGATTAATCTTGAAAGATTTACATATTAAGATTTATTGAGCTCCATTCATAGAGTTGTGCTTGTTGTACATGAATTGTTGGGGATACTTAATCTATTTTCTAGTGAAACGAATGGAAGATTGACGCGAGCAGAATCGGCGCTTCTGAACCTTTTGTGGAGCTCATCAACCATGACCCGAGCAGAATCGACGTGGACTCTGTAGTACACTGCCCGTTGTGTTGGCGTGTGATCCCTTGCCGGGTTGAAAGCGGAGTAACCGAACTTTAGACCAGTGACAAGGGCAAACTCCATCTTCCCGAACCGACAAATATGTCGATCTTGCCCTATTGCAAACCATCTCCCATCTGCTGGGATGGCTGCCCACGCACCTCATGTGGCATGAGGATGTGCAAAAACGCCTTGCAAGACTCCGTATTGGTCTTCCATAATAGAAATGTCCAAACGAACACTTCCAGAACTCACGCTGGCACCGCCGGCCTATTGCTTGCAATTTTATCTTGATATCATCGAAAACACTTAGGCGGACATATCCGTTAATATTGTAGGTGATACAACTGTAACAAGACTCACGAACCCACTGCAAATCGAACTGCACATGTGCAAACACCAAAACATCCAAATATTAAATAAAGGAATATTGATACAAGAATTCAGAGAAATTAAACAACCTCCACAAAATCAATGTTTCACGAAGACAAATCAATAATTCAGACAAATCAACATTTAAGGAATAAAACCCTAAAAAAATAGGGTCTCACAAAACTACACACATTCGTGAAAAATAGGATTTCACGAAACTACACATTGTTTCATGAAACCCCACACTACAACAGAAAAAAAGGTCAATGACAACACTATAACACAACATTTTTAAGCATAAATTGTTGTCCTTTTGAAAATTACTATTTTTTAGGGTTTCACGAAAACACCACCTCAATTCGTGAAACCTTAAAAAATAGGGTTTCACGAAACAATACACACATTGTTTAGTGAAACCCTAATTTTTTCAGTATAATTTTCGAAATCCAATTTCACATCAATTCTCACTAAAATGGAACCTAATTCAAGTATAATGTTCAAAATCCAATTTCACATCTTAACTCATTAAAATCACTAAAATGTGTTTCGATTCTAACCTAAATTCAACAAAAATCCACAAAATAACCCTAAATTCAAACCCTAATATCAACATACACGCAAACAACAATTCAAGGACATTAAACAACAATTTAAGAACATTAACTCTAAAATTACAACATCAAACTCTAAAATAGATTTCACGGATTTCTAACCTGTTCGGCCATTTAATGAGAAGTTCTTCCACGAAAGTGTTTCACTGAGCAATTCCAACGATGATTGTAGATGTTTCATGAACAAGAGAGAGGAAGAGAAGAGAGTGAAGGAGATTGAATGTGTGAAATGCATCTATGTTTCACGAATGTGTGTATATGTGTGTGTTTTGACTGGTTGTTGTAAAGGGTGGGTGGGCCATTATTGCTCCATTATTCAAATTATATTTTTGGTCAAAATATTCTTTCTCAAAAAGCTCGCAAATTTTGAAAATATTTACATGTGTGAATTGGTAAATTGGGTATTTAGTGATAATAAATTATATTTTGTAGTATTTGATGTTAATAAGTTATATGTTGTGGTAAATTTGTAAAGTGTTATGTTAATTTGGGTAAATTGGGTAGTGACTCAAATTTAGAAAATTACATTTTATATACTAAAATAAATAAAACATACTCTTAGATATGATTTATATGGACCACTTGGGGCAGGTACAAAGATGCCATCATATTCAATATTTCCATTGCTTATTGTCCCCTCTCAATACCCATAAAAGTTGGTGAGTATAAACTATCAAGTATGAAAGAAGGAGTTACTCTCCTGTGCATCAGTTGCATCCGTGCAATTGGGCCGCGTGAGGGCTGAGCTGGCCCGTCCAGCTCGTGCCTCTTTACTTTTTTTGCGTGTTTTGGCCGTTACCCTCACGTTATGTTAGGATTACCTTCGCGTTATGTTAATGTGACTTTATTTCCAGATTTCATACCCTTAGTTTAAAATCACTGAACTAAAATGTTAATCATACCCTCATGTTATGTTAGGGTTACCCTCATGTTATGTAGGGTAACACGGGTAACACTAACATAACATGAGGGTAACTCTAACATAACATGAGGGTATGACTGCCTGAAGCGAATTTTGATGGGTTTGAGCGCACCCACCAGACGCGTGAGGATCTTGGGCCGCGTGAAAACGCGCGTTAGAGGCGCGTGGGGCGGATCGACCTAGGTGCATGGATCCACCAGTTGTATAAAATATTTTGCCTGGAAGACTATGAAAGTGGGTAGGTGGTGGATTATCCATCTTTTAAATCATTTTTTAGGATTTAATTTGTCCATTATGTATAGAATTCAACATTTACAATCAATTCACCCTAATGAAACGATTTATAGTTTCCTTTATTGAAAATGAAGTTGAACTTTTTCGAACAACATTATATATAGATTCTTATTTGTTTCAGAAATAGTGGGAACTATTATTTTCATTCATTTTCCCCCCAAGAAAATCCTGTTTTGATAAAAACAAACAATAGCCCACGGTTTTGTATCTTGGAATTGGGGCAGAAAAGGCCAGATTCACCACTACTTTTGCTGACTCCAACCCTTTTTTTTTTCTTAATATTTTCATTTTCATCCTTTTTCTTTTCCAAGTGAAATATTGACTTTCTCCAAATTTTGGGTATTAATTTTGTTCACCCAAAATTTATTTGAAGAAAATAAAAACACTAAATTATATATCTCAATGTTACAGTTTGTTTCTACCAAACCAAGCGATAAATTACATTGATCAGCGGTGAATCAATATCAATCTTATTAAACCAAATTTCTCATAATTTTTAGAGTAAATATACTCCACAGTATTTAGAAACTAGACATAAACTTTTATGAGTCGGGTGCATGAATCTTCACTTAGCCCACACTCTTACTCATGCGCCCCACGCGAGTTTGGTTGGGTGCACTCAAACCCACACAAATTCGCTCCTGTGATTGTACCTTTAGGTATATGTAACATAACATAAAGTTAGGTCCAGCATAACATAAATGTATGTGTAATACAATGTAAATGTTTACACATACATTTATGAAATGTGTCAAAACTAGATTTTTTTTTTAAGTTAAAGATATGAAATTTGGACATAAATATAGATATAATAAAATATAAAGATAGATTTAATATAACGTAAATGTAAATTTAATATAATGTAAATGTCATGATCAAAATGAAAATTAGACGTGAAAAAGAAAAAGGAAAAACAGGACGGGTGCAAGTTCATGCAATTGTTTCGGTGGAAGCTCTTCTTAAGAAACTAACCCTTTCGAGTCACAATTCAATAAATAGATTTGATGTTCAAAAGTTGCTCAAATTGATATGTACACAGATATTTTTGTAAGTTTTGTTAAATTAAAATATTCACTTTGAACAGAAATTAGTATTAAATTAAAATAGTTTTGTATTTAGCAATTGTATCAAAATAAGTGTATTTATGGAACAACAAAGTATGGACCTATTTTGCTGTTGAGGACAAAAAAGAGGACTATATATATGCTTGTTAATAAATATTCATAAGAAAATATATATGTCTTCAAAGGATACGACGGAATTAATGAATGATATATTAATAGCACCTCTCATTTGATTTTCAGCCCTTTTATTCTATAAATCTAATCTAATATATTATAAATAATATTTGTTGATCTTAGATAGGTTAGTCTAAGTCTTAAATAATGAAATTAGGAATGATTAATCCTTAACCCATCTTTTAGGAGATCAAGCCAAGCCAAGCCAACAAGTCTTATTTCTACTTACAAAGCTTGATAGTCATCTGAAATTTACACCTCTTTTAAATTACAAAGGCATGAAATTTCACTTCCAGGTTGATCTAAATATGATATTTTAAGTTTTTCGTTGATATTACAGATAACCGTTCAAGTAAAACTTCTGGTTATTTATCATTAAAGTATAAAACAATTTGTTAACATTTATAACAAAATAAAATATTTTTCATGAAAACAATATTATTGTGATTTTTTTTTAATAATGGTATGTATCATGTATGATTACATGGAAATTAGGGGCCGGGGATTAAAAGACATTGAGAATTGTAATAAGAGTTTTTTTTTTTTTTAAATTGGAACATTTTGATACTGAAAATTGTCTATTTTGCAGTAGTTTGTAATATAAGTGGTTAGCCATCAATACTGGATGGTGAAGCAACTTTGTTTTGTTTTATTTTTCATTTATTTTCTCAAAAATAAGTCAAGGGCTCAAACTATCATTCAACTAATTTTAGGATTGAAAGCCACCAATGCAATATTGGAGTAGTTGTGTAATAACTTGACAAGTTTTGGATTAATTTCACAGTCACAAACACTAATATATCACTAATTATTTTACAAAACACTGTATAATAACCATACCAGACATTAACCAATGATCCATGAACTTAATTTTCTACTCTTTTATCATTATGACACAAATTTGTCTATTAAAACAAGAAAAACAAAACAAAATCATTATAAGTCATACGAAAATTTATATGAGTCAATTTCACGAATATAAGTGTATAGATTATGAATTGAAACTTGGGTTAGAAATTAGATTCTTGAGAGTCACAGGACAAGAGTCATATATATAGTCTTACCAACTACCACACCAAACAAATTTAGGAAATTACAAAAAAGCCCCTGAGTGGCCTTTTCATGGCATATACAGGCAGGCAGGTCAAACTGGAAACAACCCTTCATCTCTTGATTAATTACTTGTTAGGCTCTCTACTATTATAACCCTAACCCCAACAATAATAATTCTCCTAATAAACGTCTCTTCCACCTATTTTTGTACCAAAACCTTGCTTCAACAATCAAAACCAGTCACCCATGTCTTCCATTTCCAAGCTCTCCACCTCTAATTTAGCTCATTCTTCCGCTGATTTGAGGCCCAGCACCAGATCTTTGCAGCAGCCCATGTGCTGTGTTGATCTACGTAAAAGAATCGCCGCCCGCTTTCATCTTCCAAGTTGAGCGTGCGCACCACTCTCCCTATCAGGGCTTCTTTGGTGTAAGAAATTTTTATATTCTTCTGTGTGTTAGCAAGATGTGTGTGTGTTGTTAATTTTGTATCTGGGGTGATTTAAAGATTGAATTTTTATGTTGTTTGATACATGGGATGCAAGAAATAGATGATTTTCTGGGTGGTTGATTTTGTGGGACCTCATGTTTTGGGTGATCTTGTTCCTACTAGAATGCTCTGGATTTCTTGCACTAGAACCTGTATAAGACTATAAGTAACACAATTGATTTAAAGATTTATAGAATCTTCACCTTTTCTTTATTTGCATGTCTCTAATTTGGAAGTTATTGGTCAGTGTTAGATGCTCACAAAATGGTGGGAATGGAAGTAGTGTGAAAAGAACCACCCTGCATGATCTTTATGAGAAGGAAGGGCAAAGCCCATGGTACGATAATCTGTGCCGGCCCGTTACCGATCTTATTCCATTGATTGAAAGTGGAGTGAGAGGTGTAACCAGCAACCCAGCGGTAAGGGGCCTTCTCCCTTCATCAATTTCATGGATATTTTTTGTTTAATACATCTTAATAAATCTTTCTTTGTAGATGTTAAATTATGATGTTAATTGCAAAAGAAAATTGTGAATTACTGTTCATCAATCAATCATCTTTAGGCTGTTACTAATCTTGTGTGTTCATGAATGCAGATTTTCCAGAAAGCAATATCAACTTCGAGTGCATACAATGATCAATTCAAGTAAAGTGATGATCGGATTTGTTTTCATATAGTGATTTGTATCTATCAGAATTATTTTAAATCTAGAAGTCTGTTGTGGTAGCTGAATTGTTGTAAAATCTTTTTCTTCTTTACTGCGTAGTTAGTTGTGTGATTGACCAAAAAAATATACAGAGAAAATTGAGTTCATCTGACACTTAAACATAACTTTCAATTATAAGGTTGATGAAGTCACAATGTGAAGTTAGTATTAGGGTGGTTAAGATATTGACTTGTTGTCCACTCTTACTTATGGGCAGTTGTGTTGTTCTTTATAAGTCACTTCACCTGATCATCTAATTTGTCTTTACTCAAAAGTTCCGTTGTCGTCATTGTTTTAGCTTTCGACTTTCTATCTCGATTCTTCCACAGTGAAGTTACTATCAATTTTAGTTGTTTTTTGAGAAAGAGACCTGGAACTGAATAAAGTCTAATATAACTGCAGGGAACTTGTGCTATCTGGAAAAGACATAGAAAGTGCCTATTGGGAACTTGTGGTGAAAGATATCCAAGATGCATGCAAACTTTTCGAGCCAATTTATGATCAGACAGATGGTGCTGATGGATATGTCTCCGTTGAAGTTTCACCCAGACTTGCTGATGATACTGAAAATACAATAGAGGCTGCAAAATGGCTTCATCAATGGGTCAATCGTCCTAATGTCTACATAAAGATTCCCGCAACTGCTGCATGTGTCCCTTCAATTAAGGAAGTTATTGCACGAGGAATAAGCGTTAATGTTACGGTGAGTTGATTCTTACATCTCTACAAGGGTCTGAGTAATTCAAGGTGTATATCTTTTGGCAGAAATGAGCAATGTGTATTTAGTTTATAATACATCCATTCCGTTATGTAGGGTGAGCTAGTATTTTTCTTGCTGATCTATGTTATATAAATATAAGCTTCTCAATGTGAAGTCTATCCATATCGAGTGAGTGGGTTTGGAATTTTATGTACTGGCTATTTGAAGTTTGAAATTCTCTCATGCACGACAAATG
Source organism: Scutellaria baicalensis (assembly GCA_005771605.1). Classification (NCBI taxonomy): domain Eukaryota; kingdom Viridiplantae; phylum Streptophyta; class Magnoliopsida; order Lamiales; family Lamiaceae; genus Scutellaria; species Scutellaria baicalensis. The sequence goes on along the minus strand of CM016721.1, from coordinate 49,285,353 downwards.
AAAAGATTATTCCTCTGTTCTCCTTTTCACTCTGAGTGTTAGCCAAATACATTGACAGACACATATAAGGGGATTCATTCCATCCAGTATGCTGCAATAAAAAATCTAGCATTTTTACTTAGATACTGATACTAACCCTATGGCTTTATGCAGCTAATTTTCTCAATCTCTAGATATGAAGCAGTCATTGATGCTTACCTTGATGGCCTTGAGGCTTCTGGACTCAGTGATCTCTCCCGAGTGACTAGTGTTGCCTCTTTCTTTGTTAGTCGAGTCGATACCCTTGTTGACAAGATGCTTGAGAAGATTGGAACACCAGATGCACTTGATCTCCGGGGCAAGGTATTTAAAATACAGTATGATTAGCCTCTAATACTTAACAAGGTATATAAAAAAATATCAGCTTAGAACTCCTTTGAGAGTGACTTGTATACTTTTACAGGCTGCAAACGCTCAGGCAGCGCTGGCTTACCAGCTTTACCAGAAGAAATTCTCGGGCCCAAGATGGGAGGCTCTGGTAAAGAAAGGAGCCAAGAAGCAAAGGCTTCTCTGGGCCTCAACAAGCGTCAAGAATCCTGCTTATCCAGACACCCTATATGTGGCTCCTCTTATTGGACCCGATACAGTAGGCCATCTTATCTTCTACTTTATCACATAAAATACTCGTGGTCCAGGGAAAAGAACATCACTTTCATTCTTGGCTTCTAACATTAATTTTGTACTTTAATGTTGATAGGTTTCTACTATGCCTGATCAAGCACTCCTTGCATTCATCGATCACGGGACCGTTGGAAGGACCATCGATGCTAATGTATCCGAAGCTGAAGGCATTTACAGCGCACTTGAGAAGTTGGGCATTGACTGGAGTTATGTTGGGTCACAACTTGAGCTGGAGGGAGTGGATTCCTTCATCAAGAGTTTCGATAGCTTGCTCGATAGTCTGCAAGAGAAGGCGAATTCTCTTAAGCTTGTTAGCCTGTAAACCACACACGACTGTTTTGGTTGCTAGAATTGTGAGTGAAATAAAGTGGCTGGGTTTCTAGTCCTTGGTGTAAAGCCAATTGTGGTGACTGTATTGTAAGAATACTGCACTGTAAGATTTCATTTATCGATCATATTCGGAAACGTTCAATGTTGTCTCTGTTGTGTTTCTTGGTTTCAATGGATAGGCAGAATGCAAGAATGCTTGTTAAGATGGCACCTGTGTCTTTTTTTCTTTTCTTTTCACATATCTAGCTATATTATGATAAATAAAAATTAATAAGAAAATGAATTCTTTTGGAATAAGCTTTGCTATTTATTGGCTATAATCTATATAGTTCTATATCTGTTTTTTTTTTTTTTTTTTAAAGTTCAACTTTTTTTTCTATTGAAATTGTGTTAATATAAAAAATAAAAACAACAATATTACGATAGGATGTCATAAGACGAAGGGCAGAATGGTCATTTCATAAAGTGATCACTTGAAGTTGAGGCCGTTATCTTCCCGCGACCCAACTCCCCGTCCAACCAGACACTAGAAACTTCTCTCTCAAAATGATTTCCTCATTTTCAACCGTCGGATCTCTCTCTAAGCATTTTCCGGCGAACTCCTCCGCCTTGTTTTCGCCGCCGCCGCCGCCATCAATTTCAAGTCTGCACATCCTTTGTCGGAGTTCCATCAACTCATCTAGCTCGTTTGGTCAGTTTACCATTCCTCTCAATTCTCCTTCTTATGCTGTATCCGTATCTGTAATTTCTGATTTACTTTAGTGATAACTGGTGATCATATCTCCTTTTCGTTGTGCGAATTGTATTGTCATTGAATTGAAGAAGAGAGTGGATGCTCGGAGCATAAGCCTCTGATTGATCGGAGACAGCTGATAATTTCTTCAATAGGATTATTGGCAGTGCAGATTTTCGATTCCCTGAGAACTGAAGCTTCAGTTGCATCTGAATACGCTGACAGTAATTCCCATTGCTTTCTATCTCTTTGTTAAAGCTTTCTACTTCTTGCTATAGCAGTTTTGTCAAAGAAATCGTCTGTTTGTCTGTATTCTTTTATTTTTACTGTTTGTTTTTGTGGACGTGGCTACTGGCTACGAACGAACTTCACTAAGAAATCCCTCTGTGAATCAAACATGAATCTAGAAGAAACAACACAAGTTCATTAGGGGTAGCAGCGATGTTAAGTCCAGTTATATTGTATTGCCAATAGAAGTAAAAATCAAGCACTACATATATTTTTTCTTAGAAGCTCTAGTGTTTAACAAATTGGGATAATGGAGGCCGGAGGTATTGAAGCCTCTTCCAGTGCATTCTCCTTACAGCTAGAGTAAACAAAATACCGATTCTCCTAGCTAGGATTGGTATTAACAGAATTAGATAAGTATTTTAGAGAATTGGAATCACATTCCTCTTCAATGAAGACATCCCAGGAAAGTCAGAAGTAGATAAGTATTTAGAAAATTGGAATCACATTCTTCTTCAATAAAGACATTCCAGGTAAGTCAGAAGTAGATAAGTATTTAGAAAATTGGAATCACATTCTTCTTCAATAAAGACATTCCAGGTAAGTCAGACTCACTGTCAGTAAGAATCACCAAACTTACTTTTTTGTTAATTATATTTGGTATGATTATGGCTTCGTATGATATTTTCAATCAAAGTATTGAAGGAACTGACTTGCCTATGATTAACAGATTCATCCATAATGTTTAAAATAGAATATGGCATATGGATGGGATGAAAGTAAATGTAGAGAAAAAGCAAGGTTTAATTATTGGACAATCATATTCTAAGTACATATTTGATTAGAATTACTTCTTTAATGGATAACAGAATGAATCTCTCGGTTCTTTGAATAATTATATCACTATTACATGCAGCCTAGTAGCTTTGAAGACTAATTGTAGGCTCACTGTTTGAGCATACAGTGCCAGCTTTGCGGGGAAAGGATTATGGAAAGACAAAGATGCGCTATCCTGATTACGTAGAAACAAATTCAGGTCTCCAGTATAAGGTCACCTTTTGGAAGAACATTCTTGGTAATAGTTTGTGTATCTACCCGCACCTCATATTTCTAGTTCTAATTGCAAACGTGCAAAATTTTGCAGGATTTGCGAGTAGGTAGCGGCCCCACACCAAAGAGAGGAGAAATTGTAGTGGTAAACTCATCATCTATCTATATGATTAAATCTTAATTTATTTGAGAGACCATGAAAGTTTGTATTAGATGATTGTAAGGCTTAGTACATCCATGAAATTTCACTCATTTTATAAACAAGTTTTTGGTTCAAAAGCCAAATATTTGTTGAGAAATCTCAAGTGTCAAAAACATGTATTGAGAATAGCATAGGTAAACTGCACAAAAGATGAAAAAAAGGACATTTAGATTCATTTTACATCAACAAAATAATGTGAAGTCAAACCTGATATTATTAATGCATGCTAGGTTGATTGGGATGGTTACACCATTGGGTATTATGGCCGGATATTTGAAGCTCGCAACAAGACAAAGGGTGGCTCCTTCGAGGTATTTCCCTTTCTGCTATTTAATGCTGCTCCACAATTGCTTGAATTTTCACTCTTCTTTTCTTGTTTGTGATTTTGATTATGATTCCTTATGCAGGGTGATGAGAAAGAATTCTACAAATTCAGACTAGGATCTCAAGAGGTAGAGGATCACTCTAAACTAAAGTTGACAAATGACTAGTGTTAGTTTTAATGGCTCTTTTCCATGATGCCCTGATTCAGTAAATCATATACTTGAGTCCATGTTTACATAACTATATATATATTAAGCCAACATTATGCCAAAAAGTATTCATCAAGCTCAAAAAATAACATCATTTGGATTAGGGGAATTCTATACACACCCCAAACATTTCTAAACACACCCCATCTACACACACATTCATTTTTTATTATTTTAATGTTCATGTCTATTGTTGGGGTGTGTTTAGTATTTTTGGGGTGTGTATAGAATTCCCCTTTGGATTAATGCCACTATGGCACCTCCAATTCGCAAAAATAACAATCCAATAATTTTATTTTTTTTCAAAAATGCCACCCATGGCTGTGCATGTAACCCCTAAATCCATGTGCAGCATTGCACGCTGACTATTCTTTCGACCATCTGTGATATTTTTGAATAAAATTAATGTTTTGAGGATTATTTGCTCTAATACTATGTCCCTGACATTTTTGTATTTCCCTAAAAGTATCTGGGAACTCCTCTAATGGATCATTTCAATAATCCAACGCCCAAAACTCGTGTAGTTCATATATCATTCCAATGCATTCATTGAGGAAAAAGTGACGAACTTACCTTATTCTTAACAGTAATATGTTAAAGTATAGCTTGAATTGTCATATAGAAGCTTGTGTTGTGTAGCTTCTTTGTTTGATGCTTTCTGGTCTGATAGGCACTACATAAGATGTGCCTTAGCTTCATCTTTGACATGATTTCGAGTGTTATTTTTTTTGTAATGGCATTGGTCCTTTTTGGATACCTTCAGGTCATTCCGGCTTTTGAGGAAGCTGTATTAGGCATGGCTCCTGGTGGTATAAGAAGGTGCTATATCTTTCTCTATTCCCCTCAACTTCAATCTGACCTCTATATTATTGATTGCAAAGGCTAAAGCTGAGCTGATAGCTCGATAGTACCTGAAACTGAATTAAGGTTATTTTTCTGTAAGCATATGCTAGAGGAGCAATGTTAAGAGTACAATCTTGAAATTAGAGTAATATCAGTTATGTTGTCCAGGACATATCCAACGCCATAAAAGATTCCATCAGATGACCACCCGCATCTATGGTCTATTTGCATAAAAACATTGACATGTGTGTGTGTGTGTGTGTAAATCCATCAAAATCCTATCTTACATTGTTTTTGGGCAATATTTCAGGATTATTGTTCCACCAGAACTTGGATATCCTGAGAACGACTACAACAAGAAAGGTCCAAGGCCAACAACATTTTCGGTACTCTTTTTTTCTTTCATCAATCATACTATTCCAACCATAAATAAAGGTGATCTTACATAAGTCTGTATTACAGGGACAAAGGGCATTGGATTTTGTGTTGGGGAACCAAGGATTGATTGATAAAACCCTCCTCTTTGATATTGAGCTCCTAAAAATCGTTCCAAATGCAAGTGGCTGAGCCTCGCCTCGCCTCTCCTCTCCTCTCCTCTGCTGCTTTTCTCCTTCAAGATTGTGTGTCCTGAATTTATTACACTTTTTACCATCTGAGTACAAATTGTAATGCAATTTGACTTTGTAGATGCTATTGTGCATTAGTTTATTCCATTGTTATATTACAAGCTGTGAAAGGTACTGAGCAAACAAAGGGCTCGAAATCCTGCAAATTTGTTCCTTGGCACCCAGATTAATATTTATAATTCATAAAAGATTAATTGAAGACTTGAATAAGAAGAGCAGGACAAAAGCAAAAGGAGACTGCACCTAAACATTAAATAAATAAAAATATCTCAAGCACAAGAGCAAAACGAAAAGCTAGAAAAGAAGCACGAAAAGTGCAAAGTCTGAAGAAATGTAGTTAATCCAACCTAAAGATGACACTAAAGCTAAAATCACGATCCGGATCTTTCGACAATGTGATGCGATTAGTTGAGAGAAAGTTCCCTGCGTTTGTACCGTACCATTACTTTCCCCTTCACGCCCACAACCATGGCGTTCCAATCAATCTCAGGAAAAGGTGAAAGAAGCTCCATTTCAAAATTTCTCAGCAAGTGACTCCATATTGCTTTAATTTGTAGATAGGCAAACGGCTCGCCTAAGCAACCATGCCTACCACCACCAAAAGATATGTAGGAGAATGCTCCGGCCGCCTTATCCTCATCTCTCCCTGGAGCAAACCGGTCAGGGTCGTAACTGTCCGGATCCTTGTAAATATGTGGCAGCCGATTAGCAAAGGCTGGTGATGTGGCCACAATATGCCCTTTGGGAATGTCATATTCTGTTCCTTCTTTAGTCTTCACACTAAAATCACTGTGTGAGCTTCTCAGAAGCATTATCAATGGAGGGTGGAGTCTCAATGCTTCTTTTATGCATCGATAAAGAACTTCCATTTCCGACAAAATGTCATAATTGACCTTGTTCCCATGCTTCTCCACCAAGTTCTTCTGCTCGTTCACCACAGCCGACATGTATTTAGGGTTGCATAGGAGATAGGCCCCAGACCAAGTGGACGTAATGGAGCTCGTGTGCTGGCCAGCAAACAGAGCAGCAATAAGCAGACCAGTAACCTCCGACTCAGTTGTGGGCCGTCCATCTTTGTACTTAGAATCTATAAAGCACTGAAGCAAATCGTTCTGAGCCTTGCCTGTTTCTTTACGAGATGCAATGATGTTTGCAAATATCTGAGAAAGCTTCTTACGAGCTTGGTCACGACGACGATGTGCTGGGATCGGAAGGTATGGAAATATGACGCTGATTGGAAGCATTCCGCTATCAAGGTCATGGAAAAGAGCAGATACATCATCGAAGAGCTTATTGCGAACCTCTTCCCCCAACAAGCATCGACTGGCCGTGAGTATGATTAGTTGCTCCAACTCATACTTCAGGTCTACTTCACCACTCTCTCCCCATTTTGAAAAATATTCCTTCAGATTCATAGAATGCAACATATTTAGATTACTAGTTTGCAGAAACATGATAATGTACCCAATAACAAATGATCATTCAGTTTACACTTCGTTTATGTGGATTATGATCACTACTATGACATCATCAAGATCAGGCATTAATTCAAGAAGCACAACTAAGAATAATCACAGCAGTAAATTATTTCCTATTTGTAATATCAAAACTGTCAAACTTTTCTCATCTGTCCCTTGTGAGCACAGTCATAGACACTGCCTGATCTTAAACAAAACAGTCAACATCAGCCAACTACCCAAAACATGAAAGCAGTAAGAAATTAGGTCAATTACAAAAAAATCCAAGAACTTTGGTCGATTTTTATTACTATAACTATGTAAGACATGAAAAGAGAAGGAATGAAAAGCAGAATACCTCAGCCTCCATAACCATCTGATCAACATAAGCTTTGAGCTTATTAACCCTCAATGCCTCAGTGAAAAACCTGAACTGCTCTTGCCTAATGGAATAGTCCACATCAAAGACCACCCCAGGCCCGAATGTGGGCACATTGAATTGGTACACCTCTTGCTGGCTGAGATCAGATTCAGTGGCCTTGAAGAAATGGGCCGAAACCTCCGGCCCGATCAAGAAAGTTATCTTCTTGTTCAGCAATTTCAGAGTGAACACACTCCCAAGCTTAGGGTACTCTTCTCTCAGCATCACCACCGGCCCTTTCATGAACCGGATTAAACCGCCCATCACTGGCCACGCACTCACCGCCGGCGGCAGCCGCTTTTTGGATCTGGGCATTATCAGTACGGATATCAATTTCGCCGCCACAATAGTGGCCACCAACACAAGGCCCACATTCAAGATATTGGTCTCCGATTTTGTTGCTTCGACCACTTCCATTGCTGCTATTCGGAGCTTATGCACCAAATGCTCTGCAGTTTGAAGTGGAACCACAAAGATCAAATCTTTGCAAGAATAGAATTTTTAGATCCAACTGGGTCTTGATAGAACAATTAAAGAATCTAAAATTTCAGACTGTTTGCTCTTCATGCAAGATATGATAAGAGTTTCCACATGAATTCATTTAAAAAAATTAACAGTAATAGAATTGAAGAAAGAATAAGGGGATGCAGTGAACCTGATTAGAGACTTGACAGCATGAGTGTTAACACACTGTGATTAATGAGTGATTCAGGGAGGATTTTATAAGTACTCAAATCCCTTTTTGCATCCTACAAATAAATTATTCTCTCATTCTAAATATTGCATTATTTTTTAAAAATTCCAAGTAAAATAAAACACACAATATTTTGTGCAACTGGCATGAATTTGAATTTAGATCCATGCACCCGGGTCGACCCGTCTCATGCGCCCCTGACGCGCTCCCACGCGTCTGGTGGGTGCGCTCAAACCCACCAAAATTTGCTCCAGTCAGTCATACATTCATGTTATATTAGTGTTAGTTTCATGTTATGTTAGTGTTACTTTCATGAAAGTAACACTATCATAACATGAAGGTAACACTAATATAACATGAAGGTCCGTCTAACATAACATGAAGATATGATTAACATTGTTTTTTACCTTCATGTTATGTTAGTGTTACAATCATGTTATGTTAGTGTTACCTTCGTGTTATTTTAATTCAATGGTTTTAAACTAAGGGTATGAAATCTGGAAATAAGGTAACGCTAACATAACACAAAGGTAACACTAACATAACACGAAGGTAACACTAACATAACATGAAAGTACCGATCAAAACACGCGAAAAAGTAAAGAGGCGCGAGCTGGGCGGGCCAGCCCGGTCCGCACGCGGCCTGGTTGAACGGATCTCAGATCCGTGCAACTGGTGTACTGGAGTAATTTTTTAAAGAGCAAGTCTCCTATGAATCAGGTGCATAGATCCATGCACCTGGGTCAGATCCGGGTCAGGGGCCTGCTTTTCTGTTTTTTTTTTTTTTCGAGCATGATTTTTGAAATTTTGCACCTACCAATAGGTTATGTTAAACATACTTTTACGCTATGTTAAACCTAGCTATCTGCTTAGATTTCATACCTTTTCTTTTATGCGCTTGGTTTTTGAATTTTGACATCTACCATTACCTTATATTAGATATACCTTTACGTTATGTTAGACCTACATTTATGTTATGTTAAGTCTACCATTCTGCCCAAATTTCATACTTTATTTTTTTTTTAAACCCTAGATTGCCCACGTACCATTACGTTGTATTAAATATATTTTTATGTATAGTTAGACCTACATTTGTGTTATTTTAGACCTACATAAGATAGATCTAAAATATACATAAAGGTGGATCAATTTGAGAGAACTTGGGTAGGTTTCAGCAGTGAGTTCTAGGCGCGTGAACGCGTGTGGGGACGCGTACACGCGCGGGTGAAGTTATGTGCATGGATCTACCTAGCATGGATCCTAGATCCATACACCTGATGCATAATTTTTTTTTGCCTTTATTAAATTATTTTATAGCTGACATTAGTTTATAGAATTGAAATAAAATGAAGGAATATCTTCATTCAATTCATGCAAAAATTTGTAGGATTAAATAGTATATTTAGAAAATACTTACAAAAATATATTGTGAGTACACCTCGATATGAAAAAGTATCAAATACATATGAAATTTTACAATAATAATATTATTAACACATTAATTGATGTTATGTCTAATTGAAAAACAAAAAAAAAAACCAATATAAAAACTTGTGTAAGACGGTTTCACGGATAATTTCTATGAGACAGATCTTTTTTATCTACTAACTTAACCTATTTTCATAAATTATGTGTGATTATGAAATATGAATTATGAATTGACCATTTTAAGAAAAATATATGTGACGTCAAACTTATTAAAAACCAATAATCTACATTGTTTTACCTTTTCTTATAAAATAAAAGTACCACGTCCATGAAAAGGAGTGAAGAAATTAGGTGGATTTTTGTGTGAGTTAAACAGTGGGCCTAGTGACGTGGTTTTGTGAATCTTGTCTTTTCTTCTCTGGACAACCAAATTAAAATTAAAATTAAAGGAATCTCTTTAATTTTTTGTGTGGAGGATATCTTATAGCTTACCTGGCCTGGCCTCTCAACATCTTTTGTTTTGGTGCCCAATTTTATAATTCAACTGTCTTTATAGATTAAGCACCTCCCACCAACCCCTTGGCCAAAAATGTTAAAATGAACACATAAACAACTTTTAATATGTCTATTCCTGATATATAAAAGTAAAATTAGTTGATATATTTGATGTCTGATATATCTACGGTAACATATGTTAATGTATTCACAGTGTGTAAAGTGACAAACATTTATCTTTTAAATTTTTATTGATGATTAAGATTTGAGTAGAAGTTTATACATCTCTATAATCTGTAGCATACAAATGAGACTATAACAGTAGTGTGACCTATCTCGTTCATTTCCTTATAAACAAAACAAAAACAATAAGGGAAAAACGATTTTTTTCCTCTAAATTTCTTTCATTGGATCTTTTATCCTTTCTCTTTTACCTTTTAATTTTTAATCTTCTATATTTAAGAATTGTCATTTTTCACCAAGTAACCTGTTATTTTAAATTAGATTTTAAATTTTAGCATCATTTTTTAAATTGGAAAAGGCTCAAATTTTTTAATCATAGTTTTTTATTTTCTATCTAAAGTACCTAAATTAATATTATAATTAAAAAATTATTTTTCATCTCGATACATGAGTTATAGTAATTTTTTATTAATTATAATATCAATAATATAAACATCATGGAGTTAGATTAAAAAAAAGCTTTTTATAATTTATTAATATTAGTTTAGGAATGTTAGATAACAAGTATAAAGAATTAGTGTGTTCTCAATTGTTTGGAAAAAAAAATCTTTTTTTAGTGTTGATATTAATTTTTAATAAAAAATTGTAATTTACTTGCTATAGAAGGTCAAAGAGTATAAAATGACAATTTTTAAACATAGATGACTAAAAGACCACAAATCCAATAAACCAAACTTAACTTAAATTACTAAAAAACTTTTTTCCCAAAAATAAAGCTAAATAATTCATGCAACTAAATTCCGAAATGAATGCCAAATCACCATTTATTGTCGACCATCTTCTTCACATTCATTTAAAAAACCAGACTTAAAACAGCAAAACTCCTAATGCGTGATAATACTTCCAATAAGCTCATAATAGCTTCATCCTTGGAGAAGAATGGATTAAACCATTGGATCATATACATTTTTTAAATAGGAATAAATATATGCAGTTGTTGGCATTGTTAAGTGGAAAGTACCCAAATCCAACTTGCTCAACTAGTAATCAACCGTGTGATTGACAAACCAAAATTTGAACTAGATTATTAAGCTTGGTTTGAATCAATTTGATAAAACTTTAAATGAGTTCAAATGAATCCCAAATCAAAGCTTAATTTTCAATCAAGATACAAAAACAAATGATCCCATGAGGCCCAAAAACTTTCTTAACATGCCAGTGTACAAGAAATATGGGCTTCTATAGTGAAGTAATATGTACCATAATCCTAGTGGGCCAGGGTAATAAATTAGGTTGCGTGGATTGAGACATTTGCTATTCATGGCAGCATATCCATTGTTATGTTTGAATCAATATCTCTATCTCTTCTACTTTGAATGAATTTTCACATATTCATGAAGAAAAAAATGAAAAAAATCCAACCAATCAATCACATTCAGCAAAAACAATGGAAAAAAAAGGAAAAAAGGGAAGTGATTGGATTTATTCTTGGAACCCAAAAGGGAAGGGGTGACCAACCAACTACTTCCTTCTCAGCTGCTACAATAAATGTTGCTTACTTTACTGTATACTTCATCCATTTATTATGCTCTTACTCCACATGTTAGTTGGCTCACTCTTTATTGTTTCTATCACACATTTATTGCATTCATTAGCAACACAATTGTGAGTCAATCATCTAATATATACCCTTTGCTTCCTTTACCATTACGATATTTCATATTTACTCATTCAAAATGTGCTTATTAAGTCATTCAAATGTAGACTTACGTTTTTTGCTGCTTCATTTCTCTGCAAATCTTTAGTATAGTATAGTAAATGTATTTTTAGTTGGCTGGCAAAAAAGATTCTGGATATGTAAAATCCCAAAATTCCCATTTCCCAACCATTATTGCAGCTGCGTATTAATGAGATGTGGTCTTCAGTTTACCTTAAAGTTAGTTGTATTCTTCAATAATTTCCAGCAGTATTGACATCAACCCAGTGAAGAATGTGATGTGAAAACACCAAATTTTGTGGCCACATTCAATATATATATTGACCTCCCAGCAATCATCATTCGAGCATGGATATGGGAGAAATTAAGTCAGCAGAAGTGTTACCGGCTAACCTCGATGGAAGTCACCGGAGGAAGAGGTTGGGGATGTATTTTCTTGAATCCGACGATAGGCGGACAGCTCTCGGAGGTGGCTACACCGCCGGAGCAACACCTGTTAACATTCGTGGGAAGCCACTTTCTGAGCTTAGCATGTCCAAGACTGGTGGTTGGATTGCTGCTTTCTTCATTTTTGGTACTCTTTAACTTGTGCATCTAGATATCGTTATGGGGTTAGAAAAGCTACATAGTTTGTAATTTTTTTGTATTTGTGTACAGGGAATGAAATGGCAGAGAGAATGGCTTACTTTGGACTCTCAGTGAACATGGTTGCATTCATGTTCTACGTCATGCATCGTCCTTTCGAAAGCTCTGCTAATGCTGTTAACAACTTCTTAGGAATCTCACAGGCTTCATCTGTTCTTGGTGGTTTTCTGGCTGATGCATATCTTGGTAGATACTGGACTATAGCCATCTTCACGATGATCTACCTTGTGGTAATTCATTTCTGCCGACTTGTATATTTGTCCTCCTCCCATACCATTGCTTGCTTACTAATCCAGTAGTTTTGTTTCTTGGAGGGTCTAACAGGGATAACCGTGGGTGCAACCGTGACTGTTCTTATGCCAAATCAAGAGAAATGTGATCAGATTGCTATTCTCTTGGGCAATTGTGAACCTGCAAAGCCGTGGCAGATGCTTTACCTTTATGTAGTCCTCTACATCACTGCATTTGGGGCTGCAGGGATTAGACCATGTGTCTCTTCCTTTGGTGCTGATCAATTTGATGAACGAAGCCGGGATTACAAGGATCACCTGGACAGGTTCTTCAACTTCTTCTACCTCTCGGTCACTGTTGGGGCGATTGTGGCGTTCACAGCAGTAGTCTACATTCAAATAAAACATGGATGGGGTTCGGCCTTTGCTTCATTGGCCGTTGCTATGGGCATGTCGAACATGGTTTTCTTTCTGGGCACTCCTCTTTATAGGCATAGGTTGCCCGGTGGAAGCCCACTCACCCGTGTGGCACAAGTCCTAGTTGCTGCCTTCCGAAAGAGAAATGCTTTGTTTGAGAACAGTGAGCTTGTTGGATTGTATGAGCTTCCAGGCAAAAGATCTGCCATAAAGGGTAGCAGCAAGATTGCACACACTGAAGATTTCAGGTAACCATGTGACCCCTATCTAACCTTATTCTGTTTCCTGATTTTTGAACACTCTGAATCTGCAGATGTTTGGATAAAGCGGCTCTGAAACTGAAAGAAGACGGGGTTAATCCAAGTCCTTGGAAGCTTTGCACTGTGACACAAGTTGAAGAGATAAAGATTCTTCTGAGACTGATTCCCATACCAGCTTGCACCATTATGCTCAACCTCATCTTAACAGAGTTTTTGACTTTATCAGTACAGCAGGCATACACATTAAACACTCATATGGGCCATCTCAAACTCCCAGTCACCTGCATGCCTGTCTTCCCTGGCCTCAGCATTTTCCTATTGCTCTCACTCTATTACTCAGTGTTCGTCCCCTTATCCAGGAGAATAACAGGTCATCCACACGGTGCATCACAGCTGCAGAGGGTAGGCATCGGATTAGCAGTCTCGATTGTGTCTGTGGCATGGGCTGGATTCTTTGAGAGATACAGAAGACATTATGCCATTGAACATGGGTACTGAGGCCAGTTTTCTGACTCCTATGGAAGACCTGAGCGCATATTGGCTGCTCATACAGTATTGCCTGATCGGGATCGCTGAAGTGTTCTGCATTGTGGGATTACTGGAGTTTCTATACGAAGAAGCACCAGATGCTATGAGAAGCATAGGATCTGCTTACGCTGCTGTTGCTGGGGGCTTAGGATGCTTTGCAGCCACTATACTCAACAACATTGTTAAATCTGTGACAGGAAATACAGAAAAAAGAGACCCCTCTTGGCTGTCCCAGAATATAAACACTGGCCGGTTTGATTATTTCTACTGGCTTCTTACAGTCATGAGTGTGATCAATTTCTGTGTCTTCTTGTATGCGGCAAGCAAGTATCAGTACAGAGCTAAGCAAGTGACTGAGATAAGAGAACAAGCAAATGTGCAACTAAGCAGCAAGGAGAATACAGTGCCTAAATGAATTCAGCTTTTTTTCCTGCCGGGTCTCATGAATCTGAGCACCATAGAGTACAAAATTTGTCGTCTTAATAGCTCATTTGCATCATTGCTGCTTCTGTCTGTTTATATGGTAACAAATTTGCTCCACTCTTTACAAGTCCTTCAGTATATCAAACTTAATGCTTATAACAATTTAAAATAGTGAAATACAAACAATGTTAAACAGCCAGGGGCAAGTTACAAAAGAATTTTCAATATTCTAAGTATTTGGAGAAAAATAACACAACCATTTGAAAACCTCAGTCCAACCATATAAGAGGTAAAAACTAGGAAATATTACTCACCAACTTCCTGAACCAACATGATCTTCCTAAAATCAGGGTCCTGTCAACCATGAGGCAATTGAGGCAGCCGGAAAGAACAGAGCCCATCATTTGAAAATATATGCTGAGTAACACTTCTATATTATGAACACGTGCTTAATATTATATTTATATGATGAGTAACACTTCTGTACCCCTGGGCACAGATCTAGGATCCAGTGCCCCCGATCCGACCCGACCCGGACCACTTTATATATATAAATATTTTTTCTTTTTTCTCTTTCTTTCTCTTTCTCCTTCTTCTCTGCAGTCAGCGCCTCCTTCTTCATCTTCTTCTTTTTTCTCCTTTCTTTCTCTTTCTCCTTCCTCTCCGCAGCGGCTCCTTCTTTCTTCATCTTCTTCTTCTTCTGCTTGGTGGCGGTTGTGACGCCTTCCTTGAGTTTGGGATAGCCAAGCTCTAGTCTGGCCGCGGTGGCCATCTCGACTGCTTCGTGCTCCTCGGCATCGGCGGCCCAGGCGTCGATGCCTCCCCATGGTGATTGCAACATATCTTGTTCGCAGGCAAGATCTCTGAATGAAACCCAAAATCAAACAAGGAAATAACTGGTATTCAAATCTGAGATATTAAATATGAAATTGGAGCCACAGAAGAGAGCTCCGAAAAGCATAAAAAAGGACTGCATGTATGTAAAATGGTGTGTGTGAGAAAGAGAAGCACGACACCTAACTGAATCTTGCTGCTAGCCAACGGCTCAGTCCTCCACCATGGCTCCCTCGATCTGCTTTCTCTAAATCTGATCTTGATGGGGCTGCACCTCCCACTCCATGTTAACCTCGTCGAGTTTGCAATAGAGTCCATCGAGTTTGAAATCGGCATTGGATTCAATTGAGTTTGAATGACAATTGGTTGGATGTGATTCTGGTATTTTGTGGATCATATTTTTAAGTGAACAAGAGCTTTCTGAAGCTTTCATTCAGAGTCTAGTGAATAAAAATAAGAGAATGCTATGAATACAATTAAAACAAGGGAATGTTATGAATACTGTTACTTCAGGTGTTGTGAAAATATTTTAAAGTAACTACAAAGATACTATATAGGTGATATAAGATATAATGAATACAACCTTCAAATATTATGAAAATATTCTAAAGGTATTACAAAGATACTCTATAGGTGATATAAAATTACATACATCTATGAGATATAATAAATACAGTTTCTTCAGGTGTTATGAAAATACTATAACACCTAAAGAACATATATATAATACATATAGAGTACATATACAATACATATCACTAAATCACATAATATGAAATCTTCTATATATGTGATACCTCATGAACATACATATAACACCTAAAAAGTATATATATAACTCATATAGAGTATACATATAACATCTATCACTGAATCACATAATATGAAATCTTCTATATATGTGATACCTCAAGAACATAGATGTAACACCTAAAAGTATATATATAACACCTATAGAGTATAACTATAATACCTATCACTGAATCATATAATATAACTATAATACATATAGAGTACATATATAACACCTATAGAGTACATATATAACACCTATTACTGAATCACATAGTATAAAATCTGGTGTGCGTGGGTGCACCACAGCTCAGATGTGGGCGCGTGAGTCAGGTTGGTGGGCGCGCGGGTCAGGCTTGGGGGCTGGGCGCGGGTCAAGCTGGGAGACACGGACCCCGGGGTATATAAGTTTTGTTGTTATATGATATAAAGAGATTTTATTTCTTTGTTTAGAGAAACTAGTTTTATTTTTAAATTTAAAGATGGAAAAACTTAAATTTCATACCCGAAAGTAAGCTATATTTCAGATTGGATACCTCAAAGTCAACCCTCATCATAAGTAATCTCCCAGTTATTGAAAACACATCAAATGTCATCACTGCCGTTAAAATTCCGTCCATTTAGACGGAAATTACGTAACCTGAATTGTTTGAAGCGAAAATTAACACATAAACCCTAATTTTTTCCCCAAACATCAAGACCGACGAGCGCAACTTCAATTTCTGGCCAAATATCGATAGATTCTGGTTATTTTTTCTTCAATTCTACTATTGAAGTTCGATTACGTGTTTAGAATGTCCCAAAACAAATTCAACACCTCATCAATCAATAATATACATCTCCTTTTAATTGTGAATTTGGGGAAGAAGAGGGTAGAAATTTAGGAGAAGGAACGGTTGATACACCAGGAGGAGTGGGGGTAAAATTTCTCTGTTGTTCCCTCGTTTTTTTTCATTCCGTATGTTGAGACCGCTGTCGCCGGTGGCGGCGGCCGGCTCTCTCTCTGTGTCTCGTTTTTCTTCTCTGTATCTCTCTATCGCTCACTTCTCTCCTTCTACTTGTTTCTTCTCTCCCTCTCTCTCTCTCTCTACACCAGAAAAGCCAAATCGGAAATGGGGGTCTTGACCTGGTGCGTAACCACGCGGCCGTGCGATTCATGCTCTACCGCGGTGGCCACCGTGTTCTGCCGCACTGACTCCGCCTTCCTCTGCGTCACCTGCGACGGCAGGGTCTACGTCGCCCATACGTGCCACCTGCACGTGTGGGTGTGCGAGGTCTGCGAGCAGGCCCCCTCGGCCGTCACCTGCAAGGCCGACGCCGCCGCCCTCTGCGCCGCCTGCGACACCGACATCCACTCCGCCAACCCCCTCGCCCGCCGCCACAAGCGCGTCCCCGTCGTCCCCTTTTACAACGTCGTTCCCACCTCCTGGCTCCTGCCCGACCCGAATAGCAAGCCCAATGTGGATTCCAGGTCGACCGTTACAAGTCCTTGGAGTACTTGTTTGATGAAATTATCAGTAGAATCGATATGCAGGGTTTTTTGATTGATTTGGTTTTTCTGATGGAAAATATTGCTGACAAATCCTAGGCTAGATCTTTTGTAACAAATTTTTAGATTTATGGATTTGTTTGATGAGTTTGCATTTAACAAAGGAGATATTTGGGGGAAAATTAGGGTTTGTGTTAATTAACCTATTTCGCTCAAAACAGTTCAGGTTAGGTAATTTCCATCTAAATGGGCGGAATCTTAACGGTCGGGATGAAATTTGATGTGTTTTTAATAACTTGGGGATTACTTATGATGAGGGTTGACTTTGGGGTATCCAGTACTGAAATATAGTCTACTTTCAGGTATAAAATTTGAATTTTTCCCTTTAAAGATCAAACAAATTACTCAGTATAGAAGAGCTTAAAAGAAAATTAACATTGTATTGGAATAAGTGGCCAAAAGTCTAATTAACTAAGAGCCAAAAGAATTACAAGTTGTGTCAGTCATTCTTTAGTTATCAAACATTTCTTCTCTTGGAAACTATATTTACTTCATTTCAATTACTTGTATAATCAAACATCTACTCAGATCTTCTATCAAGGGCCCCATTTTTCCTTGACATCGTCCTGCCTAAAATTACTGAGCAGATTTAGAAATAGCTCTGAAGTAACTGTGTAATCTGCTGTTGAAGGAACTTACTTCATTGCTTATGACGCTAATCCCCTTAGACAAGATTCATTTTCCATAGACAAGATTCTACTCTAATCCCCTTAGAGATTATGACGCTACACTTCTCTTATTGATAATGCTAATCATGGCATATTCCATCCGAGGAATGTCGTCCATTCTCTTTTATTTGATCACTTGCTCACAAGATCATAACATAGGAGTATTTTGGACACTAAGAAGCAGTAAGACAAAATGAATTCCTGAAGAGTTATGAACAACATTACATGTAGAGCTGCATTGAGCCTCTCAGGATGCCTTGTGGTTGAGGTTTCAAGTACTCAGAGTTAGGATCAGTTTGAGCATCTTTCTTCTCGAAACAATATACAGGGGCCTGCCACTTTGCATCCTCAAGCACAGCTCCCACTTCAAATGTCATGACGTGGATTGATCTTCCTGCAATTCCAGACGTAAACATAACGAACAAATGAAAACCAATATAAAGAGCATCAACATGACAACACAAGGTTATGCAACACCCATTGTTGAATTATACTACCTGGTTGATATCAAAGTAGTCTTCACCTATACTTCCTTTGTTTCAATTTATAACAGATACATTTGGATTTCCAAACTCTAAAGCATTGCCTAAACTCTAAAGCATGCAACAATACAATTGTATTTCCCAGAAACAAATATACAAAATCTAGCCTGTGTGCTATGCAGACCCCTAATACCAAAAGTGGTCAGTATTCAGCCTTGATCTTTTTCCAACAACTCAAAACAATTAATTAAATCACCCAATAATCAATTACAATTTGATGATCCAAATGAGCGTTACAAAGTAAAGAGAATGCGATTACCAGTGTAGAAAACCCAATGAACAGGGCGTTTGGTGACAACGTCCTCAAAATACCAAATGAAGTCAACCTTCTGCCATACGTTGCACAGAAAACCGTCGACGGTTTGCTGGCCGAGGTAAACGGCGCCGTCGAGCCAATTAGGGCGGAGAATCCCGACATCGAGCTGAGCGGAGCGGCAGTTTTTGTTGGAATCGAGAGAGTAGAAGAAGGAGGTGCCGTTGTTCCACTCGAGATCGTACAGGAGGTCGCCGAGCTGGTCTTGTATGATGTTGAAGTTGCGGCCATTGGGCCAATCGTACCAGAGGTCGATAAGGCTAAGTGATCCACTATGGTTTACGAAGAGAATTGAGTGGAATTGGAGTGGCCACGGCGTCGGCTTAGGGACGGCGGCGGCGAGTGGAGCTAGGAGGAGGAAAGCATAGATTAGGGAGGAAGTGGAAGCCATTGCTGGAATTGAAGATTGTGGTCGTTGGACGCCCGCAACGTAGATCAGGCTATGATGAAGATAAGTTGAAACATACAAACTAGTACATAGCTGATATACACGATTATTGAAACATATTTTGTTTAGGAAAATTTCACATTTGGTACCCGAAAATAGGTTGTATTTTAGATCGAATACCTCAAAGTTTGAGTTCATCAATTTAGTTTCTCAGTTTTTCAAAATCCATCAAATTTAGTACCCGTAGTTAAAAATCCGTCCAAACTGACGAAAGTTAACTACCATGAACGTTTTTGTGAGAAAATTAGACGGGAAACCCTAATTTTTTCCCCAATCGTGCACAGCTTCTACTCTACTCAAAATTCAATCGATTCAACCCTCATTTACTCAATTCTGATATTCAAGATCCTCAGCATTGTTTACAATGTCTCAAAATAGTGAGTCTTCGTCAAATTCAAGTTGGGGTTCTTCTAAAAGTCTTCAAACACAACAACATTGTAAATGTGGATTTGACTTGCCTTTGTGGAAAAAATTAGGGTTCCCCGTCTAATCTTCGCACAAAAACGTTCAGGGTAGTTAACTTCCATCAGTTTGGACGGATTTTTAACGGCAGATACTAAATTTGATGGATTTTGAAAAACTGAGGGACTAAATTGATGAACTCAAACTTTGGGGTACCCAATCTGAAATATAGCCTATTTTCGGGTACCAAATGTGAAATTTTCCCTCTTGGTTTTATTTGAGTTTCAATAAATAATTTTAAACCTAGTTTTCATTTATTAATATAAAAGCAGTATCTTTATGCTAATAAAAATGATTTCCTTAAGGAAATAGTTTTCTAACTTTAATTAAGAGTCTTTAAGATTTTCTAAAGCAAAGTTTATAATATGTATATTTTAAGATTAAATTAAATCAGTGTCGTATTAAGACATAGGCAATTGTAAAATGTTATATATATATATATATATATATATACTACTAGTATGGAGTACGTGCGTCGCACGTGGATGATAATTTTTTTTTTTGATGTTATTGTTTTATAAAACTTTTTGTTGTTATTGTTTAAAAAATAAAAATAAAAATTGATACATTAGACTAAAATTTCGGGTTCATCAATTTCTAACAAATTAAGTTAATTATATCTTTTCTTTTTTGATCTTCTTTTGTGTAATTTATACGCATCTATACTTTTTCGAGGATTGTATAATAAAGTTTTAAATATATTCTACTCCTCTTTTTTAGAGATGTGAATATATTCTTCATTTTCCTTATTAATTAAAATGTGGAAATGAATATTATTACATTAGATTAAAAATATTGGGTTCTTTTATTCCAAAAAATCAAAATTTATAAACAAAATCAAATAATCAAGAGTAACATTAAGTTTCAAAATTTTGAAACAAAAGATAAAAAATTTAGTTGATTGTGTTATTTGTATATTGGCTTCCACTTATATATTTTGTTTCTTGATGTGCGTCTTACTCTCACTCTTCTTTTTTTAACTTGAGTTAAATGTATTTTTTTCTCATTATTTTTATAGAATATAAGATTTACTCGTTATATGATCATGATTTTCCTTTCAAATATTTACTCCTCCTTTTGATGTTTGAGTAATGATAATACCCTAGCTTATCAACACCACATATATTTGTCCAACCTAACTATGATGAAACTCTTCTATTTCCTTCATTTATGTGATTTATGATCATTGAACAAACTATATATTGTTTGATATTCAGATCTATATAACTTCTTGATCTTGTATTTGGTATCTCAATTCACATTTCAAAATCTATTTTTTAGGGTAAATCATTATCTACGGCCTCAGTAATAATTAGTGATATCCAGAAGATCACATGAACTCATGTCTTTTCTCATGTTGTTTTAGAAAAACATAAAAACTCATGTGCGACTGTATCACGTGCAACGGTTTTGCAAACTACATAGTTATAGTAGAAAAAGACATACTTATAGTTGTAAGACATACTCATTTTATACTTATAAAAACATACTTATAAAATACATACTCATAGCTGAAAAACATATACTTATAAAATGCATATTTGAATCCTGTCGCACATGAGACGGTCTCACAAGAGACCAACTCTTAAAAAAAATCTTGATTTTCAAAGTTTTCGAAACTTTTAAGATGTCAGGTTCTCTTTTGAAATTTTCAAAAAATACTTCAAAGAATGTATTCCTTAAAACATTGACATTATATGTTGGTGCACAATAAATCAAAATTATTGCAAACAATTATTCAATGTATGACCTCATTTGAAAAACGACAACTTCACTCAAATATTTTGTAATACTTTGATCAATTTCCAACAAAACCTCTTTTCTGAAAAGTTTCTTTGAAACTATAGTACATTATCCACCATTCATCATCAAGAAATATTCAAAAAATGTTGATCATTTAATGATTCATGAGTAATTGAGATAATATGTTTCTCATTCTATTAAATTTACAATACTTGTACGTTCAAGTGGTACATTATCAATCATTCATCATCAACAAATATTCAAAAGATGTTGGTCATATTTAACATGATTCATGAGTAACTGTGATAATGTGTTTCTCATTAATCTACTGGATTTACTATACTTATATGTCCAATCACAAATCTTTCTTTCTTTTCTTACAACATATTCTTTGTTTATCCTATATGTAATGCTTAGGAAATTCTGTGTAAAGATATTTGTACGCCTCTTCACTTATATGACACATTGTGAAATACGAAGTGAATATTGTTTTGGTAACATAGTCCTATGTCAAAATATTTTTCAAATTTTGATTTGCCCTATAAGTTTGGCTTTATTGGTTGGGTATCTATAGTTGCAAGTTGATAAACGGAAGAGATATTTCATATAAATTGAATTCAAAAGTTCACCACAATAATTGCTTCTTAAATAGAGATCTGTCAACCTATCTTCGAATTTTTGGTTTCATTAATTAGATCTTATCATCTTTTTGGATCATATTAACTTTCACTTGATCATGATCCTTGTAAATATATTTATACTAATACTTCACAACACACAGTCTAAAATATGTTGAAATAAAGATAACTATATGCATTGTGGGTCATCGTGATAAAGAGATTCAATTTTTTTCAAATCTATGTGCTAATACTAATGTATTAAGGTATCTTTATCTCATATTTCATAAATAAATGTTGATGGAAGAATAATGTTTATTCAAATTTCACCACTTCTGCTGATATCCTGATCCCTTCTTGAAAGATATTCTCCATGATTCTTTGATATAACTCAGCTCCCATATTGGTTTAGTGGCATCGAAAATAATCTAATTTATTGTCTCCAATTTTATATAACTATCTACTGTATATTACTGCAATAATTCAACACGTAAAAGTGTTGATTGCTTTGTGTTAGTCCCAAGTGGTAGAAGATTTAGAAGGGGGGTGAATAAACCTTCTCAAAATTTCAAACTTTTTACTCCAAAGAATATAAGTTCATGTAGGGAGCAGTAAGCTACAGAGCTTGCTGCTTCTGATCAGAGGTTACTGCTTGAGCAGTAGGCATAGGAACTTCAAAGAGTTTTATGTGCAGTGGAAAATACTTAGAAATATGATGTTTTTTGAAAACACAAGTGTGCAGTATGCCAGATATATGATATAAAGAAAGCTATAAATAAACAGGCAGCACAATATATAGTGGTTCGAAGGTGGAGTAATCTCTCTACGTCCACTCTACTCCTTTCAAACACAAGGAACTTTGTTAAAGGTCGATTGATTTACAAAGACTCAACTAATACAATCACACTCTAACAATATTAGCAGCCTCCCACACAGGTTACTGCTAGACCAATACAACAGCCCACACAGGACTTCTACTCTTCGTGAACACACTTAGTAGGAACTATCCTCTGCTAAGAGACTCCTAAAACAATCTATGAAGAATAAAAAATAAGTCTTCTTTAACTCGGGGTGCAGCAAGCTTCTGGTATGGTAGCTTAGGTAGCTGGATTGTTTGCTGCTGATAGATTGAGTGACTGAAACTTTAAGGATTTGAATGCTTGAGAACTTAGGAAATTTGCTAGAGAGCTCGTGAGTTTCAGTTGTTGTTTCAGGTGCACTCTTCATCTATTTATAGGCTTCAGGAAATTTCACCCGTTGAAGAAGGTAGCTTCCTGACCAGTCAGGTGTCCAGCAGTGATTGGCTCATAAAGATCCTCTACGCATTCCGGTACACCGTTACACGCTGCCCTTCATTCTCCTGAATAGTCCTTTTTGTCTCCTGAATCCTTCCAAGGGTTATTCTCTGATTGACTCCATTTTGAATACTCCTTTGGGTGAATTAAAAGTGCTGATTCAGAAATAACGGTCCTTTAGGACGATCAAGCCTTGTTTGTCGTTTACTGGAACTTAGCTTGTTGTATGCAGTGTGCTTGATTAGCCTCCTGCAGTGTCCAGTAAGGTCAGCTAGCATCCTGTACTGATCAGCATGCTTAAGAGGCTAGCTTCCTATATAGATTAGTAAGCATGCTTCAGCTAGCTTCCTGTAAGTTCTTCCTTAGTCCACTGCGTTTTGATTAGTGAGCTTTAGCTTCATTCAGTGAGCTTCTGATTTTCAGGCAGCATCCTTGACTTAACAAAAACTTTTACATTGAAAATCCTAAGTACAAGATTACTACTTCCTATATATTACATGTTTTGTATTCATCAAAATCTATACAGAAGTTCCTAACACTTTGGATTTCTAATTTAAGTTAGCGACAATAATATTCTCTAAGTAAGACTTTTTCTTTCACTTTCTTTTTCACAACTGACAAATTTAAACAGCTCAATTACTTCTTAAAATTCTTAGCAGTTGTATTTAAACAAATATATTCATTTAACAATATTCATACATTGTCGTTCTTGAAAATGATGTCTCCTGTTGAAGATAATGTGGTATTGAGGTATAGTTAATACTTGGAATTTTAATTGAAATCAAATAAATATTTTTAAAAAAATGAAAATGTTTGAAACCTTATATGTTTGTAAGAGAGAATAAGAATAAATGACAATAATCAAATATGAAAACTTGTAATAATAGGAAGATGTACCTTATTCTTATTCTTGTTGAATTATTGGATTATAAAGAAAGAAAAAATTAAATAAAAACAAGAGAAAAAAAGTAACTAAATTATTATATATAATATATATATATATATAATTAGTTCCTCATTTATTACAATTATATAAACAAAATCATGACATACATTAATATAAATTATTAAATAATAAATATTAAATTATAAAGTAAAAATAAAATAATAAATATGTATTAGAAATTCTAATATATATTATTCAAATCAAAATATTAAATTACTATTAAGACCTTAAATAATAATGTTTGATAAGGATGTATAATCTATATTAAATTAGAGTCCTACTCATAATAGAATTCTATATGATTCTAGATTAGAATTATAATATAAAATAGATGAAATCATAAATTACTATTATAACCTTAAATAATAATATTTAATAAGGATATATTAGGCAATCCATATTTTGTAAGAAACATCCATACTTTTATATATGTAATAGATGTATTAAAATATAACATTACAAATAAATTTCATAGGTAAAGTGCAAAATCTTGGACAGCTTCAGGTATTTAATGTAATTAAACTTTATTTTTAAATAGACTAGATATTGTTGTAACTAAAAAATATATTTAAATCCCTCTATAAAGATGAAATTTAATTGAAAAAATAAAAAGTTACATGATGTATCAAGTAAGAAGACTAAAAAATGATAATTATTATATATAGAAAACTAAAAATAAAAAAGTGAAGATAAAATATGAAAAATTCAATAATGTAAACTTAGAGCACCAAAAACTCTTTTTTCCCTTACTTTCATATGGTCACTAAATTCTATTTTTTAATATTTAATAATATTATTATTAGAACATTTAATCATTTATTATTTAATAGTATATTTAGATTTGTTTCATTAATCCATATTTTAATCGTACATTTTAATAAAAATAACCAATCAATCAAGAATAAAAATGGATTTTGCAAATATATTTAAATGATTAAATGCTAATAACTTTGAAATGTATAAATAAATATTAAAAAACCTCTACCAACACCTAAAAAGGACAAGACTAATTTATCAATGATTATATTGCCAATAATTTAAATAAAATAAAAAAATGTATCACAATCTTGGGTAAACAAAATTATTTCAATGTATCAGAGGCACTAAAAGTTGAGGTGATATCAGATTACAAGTCTAGTTTATTATTTATATAATTTAGTACTCAACTGATTACAATTCTACGTTTAGTATATGTTTTGAAAGTAACAAGGTTTTAGTACCTAAAATTGGTGTGAATTGCCAATTCAACATGAGAGAGAGGAGAGAGGGAGAGAGAGAGAGAGAGAGAGAGAGAGAGAGAGAGAGAGAGAGGAGAGAGAGGGAGAGGTGTTAATGATGTATGTGAAGTGTATAAATTGAATTAGGGTTTGGATATGGTGTTGGATGTATAGCAGAGTTGATGAGAGAGCAATGTATGATAGAAATACAAGCAAAGCAGCATGCATGTAATCGTCATGTATGCAGTTGCTTCCAGCAGTTAGTTAACCCAACCTTACCCAGCGCCTTCACCTGAGGCCCACACCAAAATCTCATGTGCCAATTTAAGCAACAAAATGGCAACATTCAACACCCCTTCTAAATATACTTCAACCCCGACAGCTGTTGTTGTCTCGATATTAGATACTGCGCCAACGAATATATAACTCCTAGCAGCCCCAATATCTTTATCTTCAGTATATCTGTCATTATCACTGATGGCAGATTCAGCGGTATGGTAAGCAGTGGCCTCGAGTCCGCCTGTTTTGTGAAGCTCCATACAAAACGGTTGAAAAGGATGTGGCTTGGGAATGTTAGAATGAGGAGTGCCAAGTTCTTCACTGCGAAGATCCAATCTGGCCCCCCGATATCTACACCCCACCCCGTGTTTCCATGCCATACTTCTTCCCATATACTGTACAATGAAGTCAAGATCAGGTAGCTGGATATAGCCACAGTAACAGGGAAATACCTCTGCTTATCTCCAAATCCAGCGAAGAAATCTGAGTCCTGGTTGAGTAGCAACAGAATAGGTGCCAAGAAAAATATGGCACGATTTGAGCCCCCTGTCAGATGCATGTTCAAGATCAAGCATATTGCAAAACACATCACAGTGGCAACGTTGCCGACTGCGGGCATCCAGGCTCCCTCTGCAGCCATACGTTTGATGGTAAATGTGGGCATAGTTGAGGCTCTTCGTTGCTTCATAAATCTTAATCTTGGAGGAACGGTAGCTGAACTGGTTTCCCCGGATTGACTGTGTCGAAGTCCACCTCTTTCCGCAAATTTTTCACGCATAAGTGAAGCCAACTCGAACTTTATCTCAAGTGCTATAAGCATAAAAATTGCTGCGTATAAACCAAGAAGAGATGTCCTTGCACCCTCAACAGCAAGTAGTGTTGCAATCTTGTTGTCCTCCTCGGCCATATCTTCGATGCCGGTCTCTCCTAGCCAACTCTTGTTTATTCTGACCTGGCCCTCCAGCAAATATGTCACTGGAAAGAGGGCCACAATCAGTGCAAACACCCAAGGTAGAAGCTTTGTGCTAGAAGCGGAAGGTAAATGAGTGAAAACCACAAATACTGAAGAGCAGACCATAGTGACAATGATGAGGGCATGCAAAATTGCTGCTTGAAGAAAATACTCTGCGGATATGTAAATTCCAAGAGCAATTCCCACAGCAATGGCATAAAATGTCCTCAGCTCAACAATGTATTTTATGGGAATAACAGAGGTGACACCAGCCAGAGTGAGAAGGATTGCTGCAATAAGCAACCATGACGGCCATGTTGGCTTAGATGCCATGAAGCCATAAATGGAGATGTCATCAGCAGATTGACGTGCAGATCTTATTAGGTCAGAGTGATAGGTCCATGCCAGTGGAATTGGCGGCTGCATCAAGATGAATAGCAGGCCAGTTGCTACGATCAACACTAAGTATCTCTTAGCCGTCTGCGGACAATAATGAAAAATCTGAAGTTATTCATAATGAAAATAAAAAACTAGCAAGTATGCTATAAGCAATGAATTCGTAACTACTATAGAAAATGTTAATAAAACGCTTTAATCTTTCAAGTATCTGTTAAAAAAACTACTGCTTGATTATACGGTGTAAAGAATCTTTAATCTTTTGATGTTCTATCCTGTCAGTTAGATACAACTATATGATTATGATCATAAAAGACACATGGTGAATGAAAGTGTGTTGAGTAAAAATTCCATACAAACATCAACCATGTCAAATGTACTGATCAGTGGTTTGTTCACTCCTATCAATCCGTAAAACTAGATAAAAATTGAAACCTGAAAGCTCTTGATCAATTTTGAATCTTTATAACAGATAAATTCAGGAAAAGGGCATCTGGCAAGGGTTGCTCAAATGGAAATTCAAGCAAAATAAGGTTGGGAAAACTTTTAATATTACATACAAGTAATTATCAGTGTGGCTCAAAATTGACCATGGAAGAAATATAAATACATTAAAAGAGAGATTTGAAAAGTACCATAACATGGGAAAAGTGCAGTGCAACAATCGGTACACAAGCTAAGCCAGTCAAGAGAATGCAAGAACCTAAAAGCAAGCCATCAGATGGAGGCCTCCCATTCCACCATTGAAGGGCTTCAAAGATTGTTTCACGACAAAACCAGACAGATAAAGCAACTACACCAGCATGTGCATAACCTTGCCAAGTTTTCATCTTTGATGCTGATTTCGATTTATCCCTGCAAGGTAAGGGAACACATTAAGTTTCAGCAGAAGAAGTGCAGCATTAATAGTACCATAAAAAAGACATTGCCAGTACTTATAAAGCAGCAATGGAGGAGATACTGCTAGCAATAGAACAGCTGAAACCCACAACACCGTCTTTGATGCCATAAAAAGCATTGATAGCTTCGCAGAATACAGACAAACGAGAACCCAAACTGCCTTAGATCCAATTCTGTGGTCCACGGAAAGTCTCCTCACAATGGCCAAACCCGCAAAAGTAGTCATGAGAACCATATAACTAGGATACATTACATCATCATCCATCCCATAATAGTACACATTTGAATAGTTAAAAAATTTGTTCTCAATATAACAGAGCAACAATGCATGACTAATCAAGCCAGCTTCAGTGAGGAAACAAAGTTTTGGTGGAAGAACAGCTAATCCTGGAACTGCCATTGCCAGAATTACACTGCCAACTATGAGCTTGCAGAAGGATTTCAATGACATGCCTGCTATCCAGATATTAAGGTCCCAATAGTTATGCATCATGAACCAAGCAACCATCAAGCTCCCTAACACGACAAATGTTGAGTATGATGAAAGGCTTTTCTTTGTGAAAAAACGAGCTAAAAAATATCCAGCAACTGATGGGAGAGGAAGGAACTGTAAAATGAAGAATAGAGACTTTCAGTGGTGTACTTTATAGGAATACAACATAAACCAAAATGTGGCATTCCAATTCAAGTAGGCTTTTGCACATTCTGGAAAGAACTGCTGTGTTGTTAATTTATATTTCATGTCTTAAAAAACTGCAAAATCAGAACCTTATAAAAAGTCATAACCTACTCACACACACACACATACCCCCCATTCAGAATATGAAGTAATAAAACACATAGGTGGCAAATGGATTAATCAGACACTTTAGTATATACAAATACATATTATTATTTCGAAATTCTACTGCAACATATTAGAAGTTTCTTTTGAAGCCTAGGCATTTATCCATACAATCAACATTAACAATGTGATTGTTCCATGGAATTCTAAACTTGGAAAATTCTAGTCTGCCCATTAATGGGTATATTGTGAATGAGTAGTTATACTAAGTTGTTCATATAGAGTTTTGAACTCAAACTCTGAGGTAGAACTCTGACACCACAAAGGAAGGATTTGAATAAATCTCATAATAAAAAAATGACCAGCAGCTAATCAGTGCTCTAATTTTCTTCCATCATCCATCCTATTCTATCTATGTCCAGATCTAGATTTAGAGGCTAACTAATGAAAGAGGACATAAGAGATAAGCTTGTTAATTTTGATACTGATTCATCATAATTATTGATGGAGAAGGTGTCCTCACTAAAATTGGATTGATGATAGATAAGCAAGTGGAAAAAAAAAGAAAAAAGAAGAAGAAAAAAAAAAGATGGTTGGTGCTAGAGTATGTGCATCTTCTATCGCAACTTTTCCAAGAATTGACTTTTAAACTTAAAGACCTATAAAATGGCAACAAAACAATACACTACTTCAGTGGTTGGTGGTTATTGCAGAAAGAACATGAATACCATATGTGGCAACTTTTTCAAGCATTTTCTGGATGACTTTCTTTTGATAGCCCATGCACCCTGAGGATTGTCCACAAATAACACTTGCAACCTGATAATCCTCAATATTTGATGGAAACTCACTTAGATCTATACTCTAACGTAATAAGCCAACATATAGCAGCACTGGCCAAAGACATAACCAACAGATGGATTAAATTTATAACCAGTTAGATCAAGATAATTAGTATTAGACAAACAGATCATCAATTGCATAACATATCACAGTGAAGCAACAATGGGTTCTTAGAAACAATTAGTATTAGACAATTACAATAAAAGCAAAAGCAAAAAAGTTATGATAAAATGCACAAGAAAAGAACCCTAAAGTAAAAACATTACATTATTGGATAACTAAAGTAGCAGGAAATTGATATGGAAAATGCATACCAGAATGGGGAATCCCACAACAATTGCTCCAGCAGCACTGACGATGATGGCCAGAGCAGTGAAAACGAGTGAGCTTAAAGCATCAGAAACCATACCAACAGCATAAGTACCTGCAGCAGTTGCACCTCCAAGCATTGTGATGGTGACGAGCAGATAATTCAGTGGCGGTGGAACATGAATGTACCGTCCAAATGAATGGAAAACAACTCGAACCTCCAGGCACACAACAACAACAACCAATGCTACAGCACCGTTGACAAATCGAATGCTCTTCAACTGGTGCTGGTTCTTAGTAAGCCACCACAATGCCCCTCTCGTAGATGCATAAAGTTGAAGCAGAAAGGGAATGAAGAACAGGAGAAACAAATCGCAGACAGCCGCACTGGATGAAAACATCACCAAGTAGTGCGAGGCAATGTGGAATAGTAAAGGAACAAACAAAAGACTCAACGTATGTACACAACTCTCAAGTTGCCCAAGAATGAAACTATCTTCAGGAACCTCACCTCCATGGTAATTTACTTCTTGCTTCATTTTGAACGATGATACACGAGGAATTGAGTAAATCCAGTAAAAGATGCAATTAAAGACCATGAGATAATAAGCAGCATTGGACATGCCCACTGCAGAAACTGTTGCCCAGGTAAAAAGTGCAGAAGAAATGAGCGGAACACAGGCAAACAACAGGCGTTCGAGAGCGAGCACAATGGTGGGATATTCGAGTTGTATCCACTTGAACTGTAGCGAAATCCAAACTCCGATTAAGAAATTCGCCAATGCACAAGTTAAGGCAGCAAAGAGGGCAAGGGAAATATAATTGAAGGTGTAGTAGAGAGAGGAACTGAAGAAGAACGTAATCTGAGCGGCGATGAGGGAAAACCAAAGGGCAAAGAAGGAGCCGGATTTGAAAGTGAGAGAGTCCAGGATGTAAGCAACCATCAGTCCAACAACAAGGGTGGCGACGACCGGTGTGCCGCCAAGGTCGAGGAGGAAGGCGGCGGATGGGACGAGTGCGACAGCAATTCTGGCGTTGTGAATGAATGAAGGAGAGAATCGAGAATTCTTCATGGAGGAGCTACTCCGGCGGCTACTTCCGGCGGTTCCGCCGTAATAGAAGGTAGTGGGAGGGTTAGGGTTAGGGTTTTGGTCCCCGTTATAGGAAGAGGTGGTGGCGAAAGATGGGGCGCTGGAAGAGGAGGGTATGTAAGGGCGGAAAACCCGAGGCTGGAGCTCCGGCGGCAGCATTCTGGCCGGCGGCGGAGAAGGATCTTCGTGATCGGATCGGAGTGAGTGAAAGAATTGGAGTCAAAGTCTTGAGCTATGAAGATTTTAGACTTTTTTTACATCAAGAGAGAGAAAAGAAATGAAAATTAAATATTAGAGGGCATAATAGTCATTACATGCAGACATGTCAGCACTTGTATAACGTGTTTGAGAGAAGAGTGGCCGTCGATTGGTCCAAGTGGGACCATCCTCAACTTTTTACGATTCACTGTCTCTTTTTCATCGGAATCCTTATCTTCTCTATTTAATGTTTTCTTTTTTTCTTTGCTCGAAAGGAAAATGAAAAATTCATTCTCCCCAAAAATGATACTACTATCTTTAATTCCACTCTTTTAAGCTGCTTGTTTGAGCATTCAATTATTATTTATTGAATTAAATTGGTTCTTATAATATGAAAGTCATCTTTTGTTCAAATAAATATGCAAATATGATATATTTATCTAGCATAATATGACATATCTACCTAAATAACTCAACTATATGTGACTTTTTTTTTCTTGCACTACAGGTGTTGTCTTATATTCGTCATGTTATTTTCTGATTATTAATTTAGATCTTGCAATTGAAAAATGTACATAATTTCAATCTCTTTCGCCGTAATCACAGTTTTCGGGTATGGAATTGAACGATGATTGTGTGACGAAAAATTGGTATTTCAACAAAAAAGGAATTGCAATTGAATATAAAATGTCACACACCTTGAGAGTAGAACAAAAAATGAAATTAAGCAAACTAAATGCATGGGTTATTTTTGTTAATTTCAATTTTGAAGAATCCCAAATTAGAAATTCGACTTGGAGATTTTTATTAGAATGAATTTGTATAGTAACCTAATTATACAATCAATAGAATATTTAGGTTCGGATATGGTCTTTAGCTTTATACAATTAAAGATATAATTAAAATATATTACTTAAAATTTCATCTTAAATTTCTAAGTTTGTCAACAGAATTTCTATCAGTAATCCACGATGAATGCAATTACCAAAGGTGTTGTATGAACATCAGGATTAAGAAGAGAAGAGTTGGAGATTGGGGATTTCACCAGTTTTGCCCATTTCCATCTCTGCTTCAAACATTGCCCCTCATATTGAATAACAAAAGATATAAAAATAAAATAGAAGTTATTTTCATTCTAAACATCAATTGTATTAATGGCAGAAGAATTCACCAAAATTTGTAGCCTAGGAAGTCAAAAAAGTACAGGCAGTAATTTTTTGGCAAAACAATAAATGGAGGCTCATGGAATTACTACAACAAACGCATCCCAATCAAGTACTTCACAAGCCCAAAACACAATGTTCCAAAAGAACAACCCCGTTTCTCATGTTCCAGCTTTTCGACGACCAACGCGAGCAACAAATCCAGCCTTGATCGGAGCAACCGATCTTCCAGAACCACACTACAAGTTTAGCCAAAACAATTGGGTCATTGAATGTGTATGTTGGATCAAATAATATTTATGTGTGCTTAAAAACAGAATTGCTTTTTTACAGGTAATAGGCAACTTTTTTTTAATATCAGAAAAAAAGACCTGTAACTTATTGTATATATGTGGACTGTGGAGTTCAAGTAAATATCAAGCATGAATAGCTAGGAGAAAAGTAGCAGCCAATGTATTCGAGAATTAACATCTTCCTAAAAGACATAGTACACAAAACTAACTAATCAACTTGCGCAATCAGAAAATGGAGGCAAATATTTCATCATCAAAAGCATTGGAGTCCTATACACTAACAGTAGTTTCTGGTTCAGTACCTATATTAAACTTTCACATGATACCACACCCAAACACACAAAATGAAAGAAAACATGAAGTGTGACATGTATAAGTGATTACACCATTGGCTTCTGAACATATTAAAAAGTCTCCAGGAAAAGCAATCGGACAATGTAGGCAAATTGTTAGATCATCACAGGCCCAGGTAAAATTAAGTGATATTTTCCTTTAGGACAAGTTCTTAGTTAATCCCAAGAAGGAACTACTTAAAATGAAACAATTTATTGAGGTACTAATTAAATAGGAGCTTTGTAGACAAAATTATGATAAGAGAAAGAGAGCTACCTTTTCACATCGGAGAAAGAAGAGACGATTCTCTTTCGAAAGGATTGTATCTGGACTTTTGCAGCCATTGCATATGACATATTCGTCTGCAGTGATCATCCACACAAAAAATTAATAAGACACGATCAAATTGTAGTCCTTAAAGACTACTTGCAAAAGGGCCTCTTCACCATTCTGTGTAAATGATCTAAATATCCAAACTAAAGCAAATATTGATTACCTAAATTCTTTGTGAAGAGTAATGAAGAAACTTACTGATATAGCGTCGCAAAATTCCCTCAAAGTTCTTGGGTGCAAACCTCCCTTTGACCACTAATCTTTGTTGCCCATCCAGAGACCCACTTGTTCCCATTTCAGCCAGCAAGAAAGTCATGACATGCTCTGGTTGTCTATGCATCCTACAAAAAGGAAAACTCAAGTGAATATACAACATCTATTTACGTCACAAGGAGCAAATAGTAAGCATCTGAAACATGATCATGAACATCATAAGAAGATGTTGATTCAGTAAGAGTTAAGAAAGTTAACTCATGAAAAACCATCATACAGTCTTGTGTATGAAGTTTGCTGCAGCTCAAACTCTTAGAATGATAGCATATAAAATGAAAATACAAAAGAAATTCCTTTTCTTTCTGTAACACACCAGAATATTCAAAATATAAGTATCAAGCACAACACAACTATTACATTCAACCCAAAAATAGTTTAGTCTAAGGAAGAATAACATACGTTTTACAGAGATCCATGAGATTCACAAAAACAGTTTTCTTTGTGCCTTCACGAAGGACTTGAGGAGGTCTCATTACTGTCCTGCGTCTATCACCAGCAAGCTCTGGATTATTCTCTCTGAGAATGTTGAAGACACGCCCAAGAAGCTGTGCATGTTAAACCAAAATCAACATAACTGGTATAGAATCAACACTTACCTTATTTCTTGGCACAGAGAAAAAATACAAAGAAAAAGAAAAATCTTAAAGCACTTGAATGCAATTCAGCTACAGTGAATTTTAGTTACTTAAAAAAAAAAAAAAAAAAAGACATGACAAACATATTAAAATAAGACCAGCATTACAGTTCAGCCTGATTAGCTATCAGCACAGTTCATAGAAAATGCATTTGAAACCAAGAAAAGTGAAACAGGTAACCAAATGCTCTCAGATTTGGTAGTGGCCTTCAAATGTAGTGTTTTTACTGCTTGCTACCGCCAAAAAAATAGCACGATATTGTCACAACAAAACAGACATATACTAAATTACTAATCTGGTTATTTAAAGAGTAATGAATTTAGATATGGCTGTTTCACCTTCCAATCTACATCCTAGCCAAGAATACATATGATCATGGAATATAGTGTGTACATCACAAATGAAAAGTGCTGCTATTGATAGTAGAAAAAACATAAATGTTTTCCACCTCGAAAAATACTTTTGTAATCCCGGCTGGTCTTGTAAAATTTGCATAATCTACCAATAAATTCATGCATTTAATGCATTCGATGCCTTGTCTTTTCCTCACACATACCCCTCCATGTTACTACTTCGCATCTACTGACTCCATCGAAATGTTTAAATGAATGTACAAAAAAGGAGAGTTCTCTACAAGACCCCAATACCACAAGCAATCCATTTATGGCCCAAGGAATACCTCTGCATTCTGAAGGATAACAAGATGACTAACGTAATGCACATGGCTCAACAGATAATAAACTATGAATAGAACAAGGAATACTTCAACCAGCAGTAATCCCCCCACATCAAAACTAAGTTTGAAATGCTCAATTACCTCCTCATATTCATAATCCCGATCACTTCCTTCCCATGGATATTGTTGCAAAACAATTCCTTCTCCTTCCTCATATTCTCCAGTGGTTTCTAAAATTTAGAAACAAATCGTCAAACATAAAAGGCAAAGTCATGAATGAGCATAAAACAATGCAATCTTAAATTATAACACCCCTCACCATCCAAATCATCTCCCACATTATCGGTTTCTTCATTCAGAAGATCATTATGTGCCTGCAACAGTTTTGCATAATGATGAACATAGTGCAGGAATTTTTTTCACTT
The DNA here is from genome assembly GCA_005771605.1 of Scutellaria baicalensis. NCBI lineage: Eukaryota > Viridiplantae > Streptophyta > Magnoliopsida > Lamiales > Lamiaceae > Scutellaria > Scutellaria baicalensis. The sequence continues at coordinate 49,249,941 of CM016721.1, read as the reverse complement.
AATCAAAAGAACAAGGAATGATATTATCACTCACAGGTTTTTTCTTTTTCTTCTTCAGACCAGCAAATGAAGTTTCAAGACCATCAGAAACTGCACGAGGATGTGATAATATGAACAATGAGATAAAGATAGCTGACCATCAAGTTGTATAAGAAACCTAAATTGAATATGGGAAAACTGGCTTAGATATATACCGGACAAGCTCTCAGTCTTCTCAACTAAAGTACCAACTGACTCATCTTCAACAAGTTCTTGAGCCACTGGCTTCTTCTTTTTCTTCTTCTTTGTTGGGTCAAAAGGAGCTATCTGCATTGCATGATTTACGTTTGAGGCCTTATTGGCACAAGTCATAGTATGTTTGGTTATATAATTTTCCAAGACAAAGTACATGATCTTTAAAAAGATGTGGGCTTATGGCGTTGGAGTATGCATGCACTCATTCTTATTAGACATATAAAAGGGCTTAAAACCTATATTTCCAAAAAAAAAAAAAACTTCACTAACATTTCAGTCCTCTTCAGCAAGAGCATCAGATTTATTTATTTTTTGTATGCTTACAGGCTTACAGCTTAGCAGAGAGTGGTATTTAGCTCCAAATCATTATATAATCTCATATTTTTTGAAACCATTCTCTAGCACTCAAGTCTCAACTACATCATGAGGATGCTGATAAACTGAACTAGTTTTTATTCAAATCAACTTCATCCATAACAAATTAACAATTAAAATTATAGTTGTCAAAGGTGTTAGCACACCTAAGGTGCTAATGCTTCACATCACCTGATGCCCAAGGCACAATAAACGTGCACGCTTCAAGCGCTAGGCCCAATGAAAGTGCATGTCTGGGAAACGTCATGCGCGTAGATGTAAAATTATTTACCTATGACGAGGCACATAAATAAATATGCATTCCTATTCTTCCCTCAAGAGACTACAAAACCAACATTATTCAACATTAACAAGAAACAGTACTTCCAACATGGATCACTCTTTTTTTGGTGTTGCTACGCCATTATTTCCATTTCCAGCCACAATTTATGCAATTACAGTTAGTCTTAATCAGAGTTTTTGAGGTCAGATGCATGGGTCATGTCTCATTAAGTGTTCAAGATACAGGTTCTCATTTATACAAGTATGACTTATCATTTGTTATACTTTTTTTCTCTAGTATCGGTCTCTACACATTGTGCCAAAGCAAATTTCATTATGCAATGGATCAAATTTAAAAATTTCGAAGTATTTAAACCACCATTGACACAAAATAAAGACCTTCCTGTTCATATTTCAATCAAATCATTAACATGTTTGTTTTCTTTTTTGGGGGGTGGGGGACTTACATCCGCAGCATCATCCTTGACCTCCTCCTTAAGATCGTTATGATTTTCTTCATCTGCCATTTTGTAACTAGATCTGCAAAATAATCCAAAATGTGATGCACATTTATTTGCAAAAATATTGTCCTTTAAACACACAGTAATTGAAACATGGCTGTTCTACTTATTTAAAGATTCTTGTAACCTTAAACACATCTAGCACAAACTTTAGAAGCCAGAGAAAAAAAAAAAAACAATTCCTCGGAGTTTCAGACAAGAAAAATACCTGTAAGTACAGAAAACCCTAGAAATTATAACCTACGGTTTCCCTTATACAACAGAAAATTCTTGTTTCTAGAGAGACAATTCCCATAATACAAACCTTATACGATCAAGTAAAAGCCCAAATCTCAATAAATATGGAAGTATTTATAAAGGTATATATGAGAAAATGAGTGCATGTCTACTTATACGAGATGTTGCTCCCAAGCATATTGAAAAGTCAAGCAATTATGCAAACTCAGTTCCTTGGAAAGGAATTGAAGAGAAAAATCGAGAAGATTTGTAGCGAGAATTACCGTTTCGAGAAATTTTGAAGTGCAGATTGCGGCCGAAAATGGGGGTGAAGGGTTTTGTCAATGAGAAAGATGAAAGGGTGACAGGACATGCTTGCAAAAACAGAAAAAAGTATACAATTGGACTGGGCTAAGATGATGGGCTCGTCTACAAAAGCCCAAAACGTATTCATATAGAAGAACAAATTAAGTGGCACATTTTCCCTACACTTATTAATTAATATTATGATAAAAATAATAAATAATGATATATTATTTAATCGTATTTTTCCTTCATGTCTTGTTGATGCTTTTGAGTTCAAGAAGTTTATGCATGGATTGTGGTTGTAAATTCATATGCCACAAGAACTCATATGGAATCATTGCAGCGATTCTATGTATTGTTAAAAAAAATATACATATTTATAATAAAAAATGACATGCTTGAAATATATGTAGAAAAACATACTTATAAAACACATGTACTAATGATTGAAAAAGACATACTTTTATATATAATAGACGTATTTATATCTCACACGTGAGACGGTCTCAAGAGAGAGCAACTATACTCTTACGGATTTGGGGCATGTATATTCTAAATCCATGCAATTTGGATTGATCCAATCTGGGACCACTTCCACGACTCTCACGTGCTTTCACGTGCCCCATGCATTTAGGTGTGCACACTCACACACTCTCTTGCGTGCTCTTGTTATGATAAATATGTAATATTTTTATGTTATGTTAATTATACTTTTGTATTATATTAATAAACATGTTATTAATACCTTGTTTAAACTCTTATATTATACATGGTGAACGTTTATGTTCTAATAACATAACTTTAATGTTGATATAAATATATATAAGCGATATTATTTAAATGTTTGAATTATGATTTTGTTGAATAAAGGTAAGTAGGATCACATAAAGATATAAGTAATATCACATAAATGTATGTTACAAATTCTGTCGAAATTGTTTATTTTTAATCTGAAGTTACATTATTACATAAAAGTTATGATATTTGTATATAAAAGTCATGCTATCTAATATAACATAAAAGTTATAATAATAATAAACATTAATGTCACATCAATTAAAAAATAATATAAAGTTTCAGTAGCTCCAGTTCGACCCATTTACACGAATTCTTAATTCATGCAACTGCTGCATGGAAGGGTGATCGAGTTGCTTGATCTATGTACAAAATACTTGTCCCAATAATGACACGACCTAATTTACACACTCCTAGTGAATTGTACTTGGAAAGGTCCACATGATAAATGGTCCCAATTCACTCTCATATCAGTTTTTTTTTTTTTAGGGTCACTCTCATATCATATATACTCAACTGATTAAAATTCAAAAATTAAACAAATTAATTCCATTGAAATGATAAAAGTTGGTGAAGGGTCTAAATTGAGTAATGGGAAATAATATTAACTTGTGATTCATCTCTCCATTAAATGTATGCATTATGTTTGTTTTGGATGGAACCCATCCTAATCATGTTTGACCTGCAATATATAAAATTTCACAACTTCAAAATAATTTATATATTTTACTTACAATTTCCAATAATAAGAAACATTTTTTCTAATTCTTTTATAGTTTCCAACAAACATCTCTTCTTTCTACAATCTTCAACATTAAATAATATTTTCACCATAATTTTGTTAAATTTATTAAAATTCAATCTTATACAATCCAGCTTAATTTCTGAACAAATATAACCTATAAGTGATAGGGGAGCGGTGGAGAGGCAAGAACACACTTGCTGATCATATTTTCAAAATGTATTAAATAAATCGAACCCATCTCACGTAATAAAATTCATGAGATGATTTCATAAGAAATTCACTCTTTTATTAATATGTATTCCCTTTTCAGCATGCCATTGAAAGAAAAGTGAACACGTCTTGAATGGATACGTCAAAATCCATAAATATTATTCATGAAAAGTCTCATTCGAACTATCAAATAAGTTAGTATGAGTCACGGCAGTGCCATTATGGGAGAAATACATGCATCTTGTCCATATGGTTATCACTTCATTTTTTGAATTTTTGTTGTATATTTTCAGCTCGAGTCAATCTGTCCTTGTGGAATGCATTTTAGTTTTTAAATGGTGAAATATAATTTGGGGAAACCTTCAATCTTAGTCAGCTTATATAAAAAAGGATTTTCTTTTAATCAATTTAGTCGATGATATTTCCTTTTAAATCATTTTATTAAGGACAAAAATTTATATACCTCTGGGGTACATAGGGGTACAGATCTAGGTGTTATATATATGCTCTTCAAGTGTTATAAATATATTCTATAGGTGTTATGGTTTTTGGTGTTATAAATATACTCTACAGGTATCATATATATATAAAAGTATACATGTGATACCTAAAAAGTATATACATAATATCTGTAGAATATATATTTAATATCATATAATGATTAATTTGGGGCACGGGACACACAAGTGTTACTCTTTATTAAGTTATACCATTAGTACTAAGGATAGTAATATGCTTTGACTTTGAGTGGTACACGCCAATACAAATACTTTAATTTATTGACAGGATGAAAATATACAACTTGAGTTCAAATAATATAATAAGCTTATACCAATGGAATAACCCGATTTCATTACTACAGAACATGGTGATGCAACCTAAATCTTGATAATACATATTAAAGTATTTCTATATCGAAATTTAACTTATAATAATGAATGGTAATAAGTGTTTTTTTTTTACCAAGTGTAGGTTAATGGAAATTATGGAGTAGTAGACATGTGCATGAGTTAAGATAGGGCTCTATTATGGGGTAATGCTCACGTGCACTCATTTTACATATAAGCTGCCTTTTTAGTATTTTTGGTCTAAAGTCTTTTTGGGGAAGAGCGAAATATGAAGTTTAGTCAAATATTCAATTTTTATATATAACCCCAAATTAAAATCCTTTTGATTTTGGCATCAAAATTAAACCCCACGTTTTTGGTAGGACACTATCACGTCTTTTAACACTCTTCTTTGCCCCACCCTCCCTGCATTTAATCCCTCTTTTTTACTTCTGATCATATTTATTATATCTCACATATTACACATAATTACATCTAATTATCTACCTCAAGATATTATATGTACTAATATGTTATTTTCATTGTCATTAATACATACCTTAATGTTATGGAATATAATGTAATATAGTATGTTCAATGGCATGGTCATGAATAAGTGAATATTATCCCTTGTATTGATCAATTTCTTCCTAACTAAGGCAAATAAAATATTATAATGATCAGTACGTAACCCCACCCACTGTGGGCACATTAATTTATGTTCACCGTTGACGTGTCAAATATCCAGTACCAATTAATTTCATTTTTCATGTAACGAGTGGATAAGATCATTACACGACAACGGTGGACATATTAAGACCTGCTGTCGTGAGCATTTTAACATTTTTCAATAATCAATGACAAATAGAAAATGCTAGTGTTCAATTGATTTAATATAATTACTGCTTGTTAAAATGAAATGGACATATTATAGGGGTTATAAAATATATAAAGTGGACAAAGATTGTGTTTTGTTTTGGTAATTTGTTATGAATGATTGAATAAGAATAAAAAGAGATGGTCAATACAATCGTTGAAGCTAGCTAAGGGTGTGTGGATTGATGCTATGAATTAGGTGGTGCATCTTCCTAGTTAATGCTTCTTTTCGACTTTTGCCAGCACATGCACACATTTAATTGAAAATTGAGGACTACCATTTAGTCAACAATATTACACATTCAAGAATTCCATTTACATTTTAATATTACATTAATCTACTTCCTAACAGTTGAATGTCTTGGTAATCTCCAAAGTTTGATGAAAAATAATCCCATGTCTACTAACAACTTAATCTTATCTATGTAGGGATAAAAAAACAATAGTATAAGTTAAATTTGATCAAATTGATAAAAAAAAAAAAAAAAATTGTTTGGGCTGGTTCATTCATTAATTTACAGATCATTTATTCATTTTTGATGTTTTATTATGAATTTTAGTGTTTTAATTTGATATACAACACTACATGTTAATTAGTGATGTTATGTTTACAGATAGAGTGTGGTGATTATTTTGAAATAGTCGAAATGTAATGGACAATTTTGTAATTATGTGCTTCGAATTTAGCTTAGTGCTGATATAATTTGATCGAATTTGAGAATTGAAACTATGGATTAATGAACATGGCCTCATTTTTATTTTTCTTTTCCGTACTTGAAAATTGGAAATTTCTGTTTATTGACAGAATTTGAATGGAAAATATAAGACTAAAATGGAAGGGTGTTAAGGTGGAAAGCAATAAAACATTTGTCCCTGAAATTGGGAAAAATGCATAATGTTTGGAGATTTAAATAGCATTAAAAAGAATCATTTGGAGCAATTTTGGGCAGAAAATTTTCACTTTAGAGACCAGATGCTGGTGAATTTTTAGGCTGACCACAACATTCTAGTGTTCTGAAATTGATTGCTTTGACTCATACATCTTTGGTGAGTAATGCCTTGAGCTCTAAATCAAGATTCATTCAACAAAGACAAGACCTATATATCTCAACTGGTTTCTTTTCTTTTTTTTTTTTTAAATTTTGTCCCACTTCCAATTTTTTCTACTTTTAATTCAATTTTCTCTTTCCTCTTCTTTTCTTTTTTTGATTTGTGTTTAAGAATCCGAACATTCGAGCTCCATTCAATTAATCTCGATGCATGATGGATACATAACATGCTTTTCTCTTTTGATTCACCCTATGGTACTGAATACAAATGTATTGTATGTATATGTATTTCGAGATATATATGAACATTAATTACACGAAGAATACGTACTTGTCATCATGACCCAATTGCATTTCAGGATACATAAATTCTACCTTAGGATATATTGGAGAAACACCCACAAAATAATTTGCTCAATTATTGGAGAAGTGGTTCCACATTTCTTTGTTCTCAAGATATTGCCAAATACATTCTATAATGTAGCATTAATTTTTGTATTTGTTCAACTATATAATGTTCTTGTCAAGAAGTCTCTTGCATTCCTTTGTCTGAATCTCTCTCACACACACAGTTAGTAGTTAAATAGTGTGAATAGATGATCCAACCCATTTTTTAAAATTACCCACAAAAAGTGTATTTGTAAGTGACTGGGCTATGTGTTAGGTAGTACCAAGAATTAATATTTTAACAAGTAAAAGACAATGAATAGGTGCCCCCTCACATGGAACCCAATTAACCTTTTTTGATCTCTCTCTCTACCTTGTTTTATGTCTTGGTTTAGATACCAAGGAAATCCAAGATTATACCTTAATTTCATTTCATGATTAATTCAACCTTCAAACACATAGAAAAACAAATTAATTAAGAAAATAAAAAGTAAGCCCAATACATGGTATTTGGATTAGGGGAAAAGTTGAGAGGAACATGGCATTTGAAATAATGACCTTAATTTTGCCTTAAATTGGATGCACATGGCTTTGATTATCATATTCCCCCATTATAATTTTCCCACTATTAACAAGGCCCCAGTTTTGCTCTTATTACAAAATTCTTTCTATTTTGGACTCTTTTTCTTCTCAGCATGCTTTTTTGTAATAACATAAAATTCATCTTTTACACTTGTAATCCTTCCTGCAAACTTTCTCATTCTTCTTGGTTGGATGGTAAAAAGAATTAAACAGGATTTGGGGGTGCATGTCTACTGGGCAAAGGACCTTATCGCCCTTACATGATGTCTAATAAATTAGTTTATCCCGAAACTCGTATCTTTTAATTTCTAAAAGAATTCAGATGAGATGGTCTTATAGATATAAATTCATGAGACAAAGTCCCACTTTCATGAACTAAACATATTTTTACAAGGTGGAAATATGTTTTTCTATCCAATAAATATAACAAAAAATGAATTTTACCCACTTCATAAGAAAACAAGTTTTTTACCCAAAATTGAGATAAAATGTCATAAATGTCTTTACCCATCTCCTTTAATGATTTCACCCACCACATATACCATCTTTATTCCCTCTCTCATATATATAGAAATTCAATTTGGACATCTTTCATACATTTCATTTCTTAAATACAATCAATTAAGTAAAATGAATTCATCTCTTGATTATTGCTCAAAAGAGGTGAGATATTCATTATTTTAAAATGTCATAGAATATAGTTTATAGTGTTGTGAATTAAGATATGTGTTTTTAGATGAAAGTTTGAGCTAAAAAAAAATAAAGGAAAAAACATTAAAAAAATGAGAATTTGAACAAAGAACAGATCATGATGATGCACGTAGATCACGATGGTAAAATATCATCGTGATCTATTTACCATCGTGATCTAAGTTAAACAGATCATGATGGTACACTTAGATTACGGTGGTATTTTATGATCAGTGATCTAATTTAAACAGATCATGATGGTGCAATTAAATCACGATGATCATTTATTTATCATCGTGATCTAAGTTAAACAGATCATGATGGTACACTTAAATCACTATGATATTTTATCATCATAATTTATCTACCATCGTGATCTAAATTCACTAAGTTTCTCTAATTCAAATTTCTTAGCTTCAAGGATAATTTAGTAATCTTATCTCCATTTTGGGTACAAAACTTGTTTTCTTATGTTGTGGATGTTTTTCATTTTATGCTATGTATATTGGGTAGAAATATCATATGCCCCTTTTTACAAACTCATATATGAATTGAAGGCTGATACTCATCTCATTAAATTAGATTGTCATTCACGTTCTTATAAGATTTTTGGTTTTATTTTTCCTTCTTAACCAAGCCCACTCTAAATACCAATCATGGATCTAATCATGGTAATGATAATTTGGAGTGTCAAAGGATGTATATTCTTGACTAGACATGATCTCTTGAGTGATGAATATTCCATGACTACTTAATCATAGTCAAATTATTTTTCATACAGAGATACTTTACGATGCAAAATGTGATAATCCAAGTTCAACTAATTTATTATCCTCTTCCTTCCACTCCTCCCAAATTTATTGAAAAAAAAAAAAGATGAGACTGTCTCATGAAGTATGAATATAATTCTATGTGACGGAGCCTGGTCCACTATCCACAATCTAAACATCGATCTTTTTTTCACAGATCAATCTCTATTTTGTTGTCTATATGTTTTGTGAATTGACCATAATATCTTGCAAGAATGAATTGTGAAATGAAAAAAAAAAAAAAAGGCACCCAATGACATGATTATGATAAGCAAAGTATATATGGTTACAAGTAAGGAAACCTCATAGAAGAATGATTAGGGGAGTGAGGCCAATGATTGCTAGCAATCGGATGAAAATCATAATTGAATCACATAGTTAGAATTGAGGAATGATATATGAGTTGATGAAGAGTGCTTTTAGACGTGCAAAAAGTTGTGATCTCTCTCTCTCTCTCTCTCTCTCTCTGAGGAGAGGAGAGGAATGCATGCTAATTATAATGCTTATGGGACACTTCTTGTAATCAAAGTATGATGATAAATATGATACTCTAATCTTTTTGCAATCCCACCTATGATTAGTGTCAGAAGCAATAATCACATGCCAAGAAAGATGATCAAATCTAGAGCATCACTTATTCTCTAAACACTATTTTATAATGTCATTTGATATCTTAGTTCTCTAATTGTAGCTTGCTTAAGAAGCCTACCCTAACTACTAACATAATCACAGCCAATTAGATGTATGACTTAACTCATTTTTGATGTAACTAGAGTAGCAAACATTCCACAATTAAACTCCTTATATCTATATATATAAATCGGGACATATTTTGTCACTCAAAAATACCCGAAGACATTAGAAGGTATACAAATATAATCTAAGATCATAATCGAGGAGGGTCAATACAAAGAAAATTATGCCTATCAACAGCAAAATCGTCCCACAATGCCAAGAAAACGCACAAAAGAAATAGGTTATAAAGTCTTAATATGGAACTCAATGTTTAGTTTTTGATGGAGCCAACATCAATGCCAACTCCTCCATTTGTTTCATATTAATTGTCTTTCTGAAGTATGGGTTAATATCAAATGTGGCCCTGTAGAATAGGGCTCTGGCCGAGTTTGGCCCATAGTTAATATTAGTTAACTCCATTGAAATCTTCCGTCAAAAACTAACGGGAAAAGCCATGTGCCATGCACGTGGCCGTTAATTCCCAACCCTAACCCTAAGTGGGGCCAAATCGCACCCAAATTCAGTTAATCGATTTAGAACCCTAATTCTACCACAGAAATCCCTAAATCGATTTAAATCCCTAATTCCCAAATCGATCCAAAAATTCCCAAATCTGAACCGCAAATCCTTTGTAAAATACAGTTTACCCAAATTAAGCTTCATCTACTCTTTGGTTAGTTATCGTATCATGGATTTTTAAGCCGCCACCTCCTTCACTTTCTCGATCAAATCCGCCGCGTCCTGAACGGTGGCGATGTTCTCCTCTCTGCCATCTCCGATCGAAACCCCGAATTTCTCCTCAAGAGCCATCATGATCTCCACCATGTCCAACGAATCTGCCCCCAAATCGGCAAATTTCGTTTGCGGCATCACCGATCCCTCATCCACCGACAGTTGCTTCGCAATCGTGGTTTGCACCACCTGCAGAGTTTCGAGTTGAGCAATGTCGCACGAAATCTTAGGGCTTTTGTAGGAACGAGTTTTTGCTGCCGCGATTTGACTTATATTAGGCCCAAGCTTCAACCTGAAGACTCTCGGAGAAGAGATGAATGCGGCGACGACGGGGGCGGCTGTCATGGGGCGGAGGGTAAAAAATCGATTTGGGGAAAAAAATTCCCACCAAAAGTGACTTAACGTTTTCAGTCTATCCAACTAACGGAAAGGGCCGTTTTTTAACTTTCTTGGGCTGTTTTCAAAACCTAGGGACCAAAATCGGCCCTAACTCATTCCTACAAGGCCACATTTGAATTTAACCCCTGAAGTATCTATAGCGAATTAAAGAACGTAAGATTTGGACATATATACTCTGACACAGTATTTGTCCCTCTCTTCCATCCCAAAATTAACTTGATTCATTCTATATACATTCCTTAATTATTAACTTTCTCAACTTAATATAAATTATCAAATCTTCTAAAGATTGAGATTGAGTAAAATCTGAAAAATTGTGTTAAAATAGTTAAAAAGACAATTATTAATATATGAAAAAATATTTTGACTCTATAGGAGGACAATTAATATGAAACGGATGGAGCTGTTAATATGAAAGTTGGTTCCATAAAATAAAATTAGAGATTAATGGAGTTAATTTTTATATATATGAGAAGCGTAAGTAGAGGCGATGGAGGTCGTCTTCTGTTAACGGGGCATGGGCATGGCAATGGCATTTTCAATATTCGGGCACGTTGAAACTTGCATATTAATATGTGCATTCATTAATTGATGAGTCAAATAATTGGATGAATTAATAATGTTGGATTTGAGGAAATAATTAAAGAGCAATTAGCATAATGAGATTGGATTCAGAGAGATGCATATGGCTAATAATGATGCATGTGATGATCGATCCGATTAGTTTAAGGGTCTGTGAATATGAGCTTTTAGAGCTCCATGTTCCATCTCAACCTTTTCATTACTAAATTCTCATAATCCATTCTATTATTTTATTAATCACCAAATAATTATCTTAATTTCAAATATATAAATAAATAAATTAGAGCAAAACCTCCCTTATTTAAACTCCCCAAATCCAGCTTCCAGAAATCATAGAACAATCAACAAACAACAAACTCTCTCTCTCTCTCTCTGAATTCATTCATTCATTGTCAGGAAATCTCACTTTTCATCAACAGATACATATATATATATAACTGTATCTTTGTCAGTGCTATATATATATATATATAGAAAATGGATAGCATGAAGAAGTCAAGTGGTAGCAGTGCAGCATCGGCATCGAAGAGCAAGAGAAAGGTGAGCCAGCAAAACCAGCAAGAATCATCCACCAACCGCTTTCTCGGAGTCCGGCGCCGCCCATGGGGCCGTTACGCCGCCGAGATAAGGGACCCCACCACCAAGGAGCGCCACTGGCTCGGCACCTTCGACACGGCGGAGGAGGCCGCCCTGGCCTACGACAGGGCTGCGCGCTCCATGCGCGGCTCACGTGCCCGCACCAACTTCGTCTACTCGACATGCCACCCGGCTCATCCGTCACCTCCATCATCTCCCCCGACGAAACCCGCTCCGATTTCTCCATGCTCTTCCACCACACCGATGATCACTCCCCCGCAGCCCAGCAGCAGCTCTTCTTCGGCCACTCCGACCTCAACTCCGACCAGTTCTCAGGGTTCCACCTCACCGGGGACGCCTGGAACAATCAGACCCACGCCAATTCAAACCTCCTCACCAATCTGTTCGAGCAGCAGCAGGTGGGCAGCGCCGCCCACGACTTGCCACCCCTGCCGCCGGACATTACGAGCAGCTGCTACTCCGGGGAGCCACCGGTGCTGTCGGAGATGGGACACGGGGTTCTGAACGACATGAGGTACCTTGAGCTGACGGAGCATCGGCGGAGCATGGACGCAGCGACGCCGTACGACGCCGGCGAGGGTATTTTCGGGATGGAGGACAGCTCGATGGATGGCGGCAGAAGTAGCTTCTCCGGCGGCTATGGATGGTTCTGATGATCAAAAGGTTGTTATTTGTTTTATAATTGAAAAAAAAAAAAAAAAAGAGAAGAAATGTCAGAGAATTTGTGTTGGTGTGTTGGAATTAGAAAGGAAGAGTGTGTTTTAATTTCAATTGTTTTTCATTATCTTCATTGTAATGCCATCAGCTTATATAATATAATGCTTTGAATGGTTTCCCTTTACTTGTATATATATATGCACTTTCACTTATCAAGTTTTAGGGCTCTCTCTCTCTCTCTCTCACATATATATATATATATATATATATGTTGGTATTTAACTTACACATTTTGCATGATAAAAAATGGTTCATTTAGTTTCAGATTAATTGTATAGGTCTTTTAATATTATTTTTTTCCTTTCAAGTTTCATTTTCATATTTCAACAATAAACAATTTCTCAGTTCTTTTTTTAGTTTTATTTTTCTATTTATGCAAACAATTTTATAAATTCTCAAATTAATGAGGTTAAGTGATCAGCCTATATGAAAATGTTGAATGGAATGCACACATTTGAGAAGTGACTAGGGTCATTTTTCGGACCAAAAAAAAATCAAAGATTTTTAAATGAAAAGGAGTAAGACAAATTCTTCTATGAGACCGTCTCACGGATCCCATTCTGTGAGACAGGTCAACTCGACCCGATCAAAAGTCAATGGTCAAAGTTAAAGTCAAAAGTCAAATCTCACGGATCTCATTCCAGTGAGACGGGTCAACCCGACCCAGTCAAAAGTCAACGTTCAAATTTAAAGTCAAAAGTCAATGCTCAAAAGTTAACGTCAGTCAACTGTTGGTCAATGCCGGTCAACGGTCAGTCAACGCCGTTGACCAAAAGTATTACATATTTTATGTAAAAGTAGTATACAACATACATAAAAGTGTTACATTATGAATGTAATACTTTTACTTTTATAATTTAATATTTTTATGTGTATCATGTGTGACAGAGTTTTGAGAAATTATGTAATACTTTTGTGTGGTTTAGGTATTACTTTTCAATATATTATGTAATACTTTGTAAATAGTATAATTTGGATTGGTTAGAATGTATGAAATATGTAATACTTTATGTAGTAGGTAATATTTTTCTATATATCATCTAATACTTTTGTAATATATTATAAATTATATGTATATAATACAAAAGTATTATCCGATATATAGAAAAGTATCACCTAATATACATGAATGTATTACATTACGAAGTATTAAATGATATATAAAATATATTACCTAATACACACAAAAGTGTTGTTACATTATAAGAACATAACATCATGCAATACTTGTATGTGCAACATGTAATACTATTGAAATCAACAAGTAATATTTTTATATATATCATGTGATACTTTTATGTGTAACATGTAATACTATTGAAATCAACAAGTAATACTTTTATGTGTATCATGTAATACTATAAAGTATTAGATGATATATAGAAAAATATTGTCTAATACACAAATGTAATATTTTTATGTACAACATGTTATACTATTAAAATCAACAAGTAATACTCTCATAATGTAATGTTTTTGTGTGCAACATGTAACACTATTGAAATCAACAAGTAATATTATATATATATATATATATATCATGTAATACTTTTATATGTAGTACATAATGCTAATTAAAAGTATCACATCATACACATAGAAGTATTATGTGAGTAGAATAACAGTATTACATTATGAATGTAATACATTTATATATGAATGTAATACTTTTATATATGAAATGTAATATTTTTATGCATGACATCTAATACTTTTTGGTCAACGGCGTTGATCGGCCGTTGACTGACGTTGACCAACTGTTAACTGTCGTTGACCGGACGTTGATCATTGACCGTTGACTTTAACCGTTGACCGGGTCGGGTTGACCCATCTCAAGGAATGAGATCCGTGAGATTGTCACACACAAGACTCACTCAAAGAGTAAATATCGCATAGATAAATATGTAATTAATTACATAAAAAACATGAACTTAGGGTCCAATTTCAATTGCAACATGAACTTTTGACTGTAACACCAAAAACACTCAACTTAATACTTGTTTCAATTTGGGACATGTTCGAGTTTTTTTTGATTTCAATTGTTGATATGGAGCCCAAATTATATATGTTAATTGCCAAAATGTATATTTAAGTATAGTCATCATCCAAATATAAATTTTTACGTCAATAATTAACTTATACAATTTGAACTCTACATCGGCAATTAGAGCCCGAAACACCCAAACATGTCGCAAATCAGTCATCATCCACTTGTAAATATACATGTCAATAATTAATTTATACAATTTGAACTTCATATCAGTAATTGGAGCCCAAAAAAAAATCAAACATGCCTTAAATTGAAACAAATGTTAAATTGAGTGTTTTTTGTGTTATAGTCAAAAGTTCATGTTGTAATTGAAACTGGACCCTAAGTTCATGTTTTTTTTTATGTAATTAACCAATTGAAAATAAAAATTGGACATACGATTTTATGAAATATTTATATCTATGTATTAATAAATTTGTATACCTATTGAATTTGTAAAAAAGTTCATTATAAAAAAAATATTAATTTTTTGCAACTTATATGGAACAAAATTGAGAGGAATTAACAAAAGGATTAACAAAATGATACCTTGATGTTGGTTTATAAATTAAAAATTCAAATTTCCTTTTTATGATTGTTGTATGCATGTAGTGGGGCTGTTAGATCGCTCAAATGTTTTTTTTTTTTTTTTAGTTTTTAGTTCTCAATATCTACCTCATTAGATTTTTATCTTATGAACTTTCAGTTTTTTTTATTTCTAATCCTTTATGTTCACCTTAGTATATAATTAGTCCTCTAATTTTCAATCATTGATTTTTAGTCCTCTATTTACTCTTATTTGAACTTTTCATTTCTGATATATATGTTTGTAGTTTGGACACATCAACTACTAATATATATATATATATATATATATATATATATATATATATTAAAAAAATCATCACATTTAAAATCACCGTAAAAATTCCTATTGTTACAATTGTTGTAAATCCACACATTAATGAAACAACATATTTCCGTCAAACATAAAAGAAATGAGTCACAAAGAATGAGAAAGACGACATTGTTTCATTTATGCATATATTTATTTATTTCTAATATCCATGTTGGTAGCACAGGTAATTATCAACCATGTCAGCCCAAAAATAAAGAAAAAAGAAAAACTCAAAACACTAGCTGGTGATCGAAATTACATCTATTATCTATGCATATTATAGGACTATATTGCCTTTTAAATTATCAGAAAGTTTGGTTAAAATTGAAATTTATATGTGATTCTTACAACAATTGTGGTGATATTTTTCTAATATCCATATTAGCAATTGATGTGTCGAATTCAAAATCATGACCGGTAATCAAGATTGCACCTCTGCATATAAGATTGTGCTACAAATAACGAAAATTTGGATTAAATGACAATTTAAGTAAAAGTTGTAAATTTAATAAAAATCAAAGAACCTTTCTAGGAGAGTATCCTAAACACTTTGAGAACTTAAATATGATGGTCCGCGTAACCAAGAATGGCATGTAACAACAAAAAAAGAGGTAACTAAGCTGCAATACTAACTATTTATTAGTCTACAAAGTTGATAAAAGGTGAAAGCATGAAGATTGATGTATTTTTGGGAAGAGGAGAAGTGTATTGTATAGCAATTGGGGTTAGAGGCGGCCATATATAACTCACCGCTCATATCACAACCCCACTTCATCACCTAAACTGTGTGGTCCAAATACAAGGAGAGACAGAGAAAGCTGATATCTACAAACCATAGAAATAAGCTACTCTGAAATTTACGAGTCTTGTTGCTCAGATTTCACGACCATGTGCGATGATGATGCACAGCTTCCATTCTGGACGTAAAGGCTGTTGGCAACCACCGAGTCTGTGACCAAACCCACATCAACATCGTCAAAGTTGAGGGTCCCTCTGACCTTCCTGTTCCTGAAACCAAGACCAAAACTTATTATATAGCCTGGAGAATCAATATTGTCGATTACTGGCACAAATGAGAATTACCCATTCAAGCGGTTGTTGATGGCCGTTAGGTCTTTTGATGGGCTCTGGTAAGCATGAGTGCTCTCTCCCACGCAAGCATAATAGCTTCTAGAGCTATGTGAAATTAATGCATCCATCTGCAACATTAATCAGCAAATGATATCAAAAAAAGGGGTAAATGGGATGAAATGATCAGATTCAAATACATTTCGATGCTAAAATCTGATTCTCAAGATCCAAGCAACTCGCCTCAAGGGCATGAATTTTAAGATTCTTATCCAATAACAATTCGCATCTATTCCAAAGAATTTGACAGCTGGAGGCCAACTTTTCTACAGTGTTAGAACACCAAGTCACCAGAAAAGAAGCACTTGCATTGAGGTAAAACCTTCTACCATAACCAAACTAGAAAGATGAACATGCAAGTTTGCAAACATATAATGCTCAATAATGCAAATTGAACAAATAACACAATATAATGCAAACAAAGGAATGAAAATATATGGTCAAGGCATTGATACTGAAGCAACAAAATGAATACCTAGAAACTACAAAAAACAAGGTCTTCTATGCATATATATATATATATATATATGTGTGTGTGTATGTGTAAAAAGTACAGACGAAGAAATTTATAACTAATAGAACCAGATCATGTTATATATTGATTTCAAGTAACTTCTCCTCCTTGAGAAAAAATTGAGATATCCCAAGCAGAAAGGCTACTCAAGAAAAGCATGGATGAACAGGGAATAAATAGCAACCTTCAACATCTAGCATGCCAAGTCATATGACAGGAAATGATGGACTAATAGATAAAAATGTTGATGAGTGAGAAAATTTGGAAAACCATTTCAAGGGAAGTGACCATATTCATCATTGAGAAATGTAGCTCCCATTTATCTTTTTCTAGTTTCTTTGTAATTTCAGTAAGTGCATTCGAGTAAGCCATGCAGCATAATATGCTCAACTATAACTGATATTGGTAGATAGACTGCCTCTACACCATTATTTCCCTTATTATATTTCAAGCTTTACATGGATTAACATAGAGCAGGGACTTAAAAATTATGAAGTAAAGAAAATGACAAAAGTTGCTGGATATCCATATAAAGCAATCAATGACAAAAGGTGCATGTATTGGAAACTGCTTCAGACCTTGGATGATCGCAACGGAGAGACATAAACATTATGAGCCGCAGATACTTTTTTAGGAGACATGTCCGGGAGACTTGGAAATGAAGATGTTCTTGGTGATGATGGATTTACACCTAGCCAGCCGGGACCAACACTGATGTTAATACTAAATGAAAGAACAAGCTTAAAATTTTGCAACGTTTAAGTCTGCAACATGACCAAAAGGGCAATATAGATCCACTGAGAACACTAACCATTGGTGTTATTCTTGGCTTCAGGAACTTGAGAACCACTCTGCGCTGATCCACCAGGAGCAATTTCAACTAGAAGAGGTTTTACCGCAGGAACAAATATTTCATTGTAAAAAGTTATGATATCCACATGATCTGGACCGCTTTTCTGTTTCAATCAGGTGAAATGTTGTTTAATTGACAACAAGAGTTTCTTTGTCAATAAGAAAATTCAAATAGTCTCAAAGCAAGAGGTTGAGGCCAAAGTAATATACCCCAGTTCGCCTCAGAGCTTTCCAATCAACATAGACATTACGGAATACTTGGGGTTTGCATTGAGGCTGCTTTCTATAGTTGAAAATTATTTCTTTGAATGTCAGGGTTAGTTGGGATATCTGCAGTACATGACTCGATGTCAGATGGTTGCAAAAGCTTGATAAACATCAGCCTTAGAATTAGTAAAATGCTGGGCAGACCTTAGAAACTCCATAAAAACAACAGAGGAGAATTTGATCAATATGTCGGTTGAAGAATAGAGTCGTCCGCTGACTAAGGATCTTTTGAAAAAGACAATAGACGGACTCTCTTATCTGTTGTGAAAGCTGTAGCCTTTCAACCATGCCATTAATTCTGACAGCAGCTAACTTCACAATCTAAATAAAGAAACTTAAGATTATAAGCCCAAATGGAAAAAGAGGAACCTTGAAATTTATAAACCCAAATGGGAAAAAATGTCAGATAATCAATGTCACAAATGCAAGAGCATGAAGTGAGGCAGCACGGTGATTCAATACTTCAGAGTTTCTACATAGCCATCCAGCATAATTCGGAAAAATGTCTTAAATAGATTTAATTAATTCAAAGCACCAACTAGCAAAATGACCAACTGAAACAGCCACTCAACGTTAAATAAAATGCCATCTTTCGAGAATATAGCAAAAGGATAGTGAAAGTAGTCAATAATGTACAGTATATCTGTATCAACACCCTCCAAAGGAAATCAACTTTTTTACTTTCAGTCCATGAAACGACAAAAAAAAAAAAAAAACATAATTTTCCAAAACATTTAAAACTTAAGCAGCCTGCTGAAAAGCAATTTCAATTATGTGCTAGAGTCTAAGACTCAATTTCATAATTTATAAATCGTATCAGGTAAATTAGCATATCATACCTTGCTGAAAAACACATTTACTGCTGTTTCTGCACATGTTTCCCCTCCACCACCTGGACTTGGCCTTGTAGGACTGAAAACAAGCAGAGAAGATTTAATGAATAAGAGGTTAGAACACAACAATGCTAATACACAACAGAAATTAGATTAGACTTTCTTGTTTCTAATGTTTTTGATGCCATTACCTTGCAAATGCTGAATGCAGAATAGGTGGAGGAAACTTAGACTTTAGATTGTTCAGGGCCAAAAGGCGATCCTTCACAGGTGAAGTGAATGAGTTTCGCTCAACTAATACACTCCGGTACTCAGTACACACCCTTTTTGGTGAACGAATATCTCCATTCTGACCTGGAGAAATCCCTTCAAATATGTCAGAGCAAGTTATATTTACCTATCAAAAGAAAACTTGCACATAACACTGGTTCTGGGCACTGCGAAGTAATTGGTCTAAAGTAACAATTTTTTCTCAAGATCTGATACAACAAAAACTCAAATAAATCATTACCATGTTTTTCATGCTTCAGCAAGGCTTGCATGGGAGGTAAGACCCCACATGACATGTTATTGTGCATGGCAATTGCATCCAACGATGGCATAGGCTCAGCTAACAAACCAAGGCGACTTATTTCTGCAGAAAGAGCGGGTCTTGCTACTATCAACGAGTTGTACATTGATGAGCCTTTTTCCCAAACCATGCTCTCCAATAGTCGTTCTTCCAGAGAATTTAAATGTCTTCTGAGTTCCCTCGGGAGACTTTCTTCATGTCTGATGAAGCTCTCTATCACCTTACTGAGATCAAAAGCTGTTATTCCTGTTCTCTCCAATACAGTAGGAAACAACATTGTTACAGTTTTATGTGTGGCAAGAACAAGCTCGGCAGAACATGCAAGCATACATCTGTGAAATCTTTCATTGGTAAGCAGGGAAGTTAAATTGTTTGCGTGCAAAATCTGGGACTCAGCTGTGCACAATGCTTGCAGAACCCTGAAGTAAAGTTTCATTGCCTCCATTCTACGTTGTTCAGCCCATATGTTGTCCATCAAGCTTGCGTTTTGCCCAAGACCACTACTTGGAAAGATGGCCTCAAGTATTATTTGAGCCCTCCTAGTGACATCAGGAGTCACATCCCTGTCACATGATGTGAGAAATTTCTCCAGCTCGGCTGAAGGTTTAGATGGAAGTGGGGCTATGACAGTTCGAAGCCATTTTGCAGTTGTCATTGCTGTGGTCACAGGAGTGGAAGCCATCTTAGAGATGCCACCAACAATAAAACCATTTGAATGACATATAGGAGAGCGGTGAGGAGACAATGGGCTTGTAATTGTCTTTGCTGGGGAAGACATAGCATCAAGTTTTCTCTGAAGCATAAAAAGAATAACATATTTATAGCAACAGAATCTCATAGATTTTATTGACTCCTGAAAAATTAGTTAGAGACCAACCTTAGTTCCATTTCCGTACGAATTAGTGGCACCTCCAGATAAGCTCCCTGAACCTAATAAGCTGTCATTCTCATTGAGAAAAATCATTTCATCCAACCCATCCATGTCGTGGGTTGCAGCATCATAATCCTTCTCTAGCAAATATATACTTGAAGATAAAGATGATTCATCCATCAACCCTTCGAAATAGACTAAACCATCTGCATTTGGACATAATAACAATGAATAACATTAACAAGTACACTACAATAAAAATTGCACACACACAATATACTTACCTGTGACGATATTCTCCAAGTTCGCAGGTTTACATTCAGAAGCCAAGCATGGCTTTTTCTTCAATATATCAGTTATCAAGTTGTTTGCTTTCTCCAAAGTTTTCCTTAACTCATCTTCCGAGGTCCCATACATATTGCAAAGTGATGCAACTAGATCAGCCTTATCACCTCTCATAACTGTAAAGAGCAACCAACATAAGCGATCCTTTGGACAAAGACATAATGCGACAACAATAACCATATGACAAATAAATTATGCAAAAAAAAAAAAAAATCAATGTAGAACATCAGACACAATGTAAGCAAGTATTACCAATTCGTTCAGAATCATTAAGATTGAGATTTCTAAAGTGAGCAGGGACATGTATTAGGAGTATTGCCTGCAAAAAGTAAAATAGTAAAGTTAGTCATTATTTTACATGTAGTTTAATATACTAAGTCGAAACAGAAAAATGCAAACAAAAACACGCATAACTTGATCTACAATAAACTACTGCTTGTCCAGTAGAACATTCATATTCATGTTCCAATGTTTTAACTGGGAAAAAAACATTTCATGTTTCAATATTTTAGTAAAATATATATTTTAAACGAGTGTAACTTTCCAAAATATTTTTGTGTCCATCCATATATCATAACTATATAGTTATTCACAAATTAAAGCATTATAATCTACTGACCAGAACAGAAACTAGGCCATGTGTGCATGATACTAGGGTCTTGCAAGGGCGGAAAACATGTACACGAAGCGCCAGAAAGAGTAACCATCCAAAACGGTAATAGTCTGATTCACAGCCAGATGCATTTGCCACATTTAACTGCTTGTCATTATTAGCATTAACTATAGAGAACAGCTCCCGGTAAGCATTCTTGTACTTCCTGGCAATGAAGGTCAACATGCATCTATCAGGAATTGAGACTAAAGATAAAAATGCAACTTCATCTTGTGACAAATACTAGTAATCAAACAAGGAAACATTCACTGAATATGACAACATGGCTCTTGATACAACTACTTTACCCAGGGCAGATTATTTTCCCTTGGAGAGGGGATTTTATATGGTTGACCAGCTATATTAATTAATATACTATGATTTTTATATGTAAATGAAAGACACCAGTAACCACAAAGTAGAGATCTAGGACTATAAATGTGCAATTCAGAAGCTCACTTTTTATACAAATTCATCATGTAAATCAAATTTAGTGCTGATAAATGAACTTTAGTAACTACTGAATAAAAGTAAAAGAAAAATTATTAAAACATGAGAACTGAGAAAAGGGCAAACATTATTCTTCTGCTGTTTCCATGTATAATCAAATGTTGAAAATTGTAGTCCACTTCATAGAAGGTACACAATTAGGAATCATCTTTCCAGAAGCTTAAGGGAGATTTAAAATGCAACCTTAAATAAAATAAGAGTGCACAAACAGCTTGAGCATGTCAAAGTTCTATAGCCCCCTAGTTCTATCCCTTGGAATATACAATGAGATAGATAAAAGGAATGCCTGAACATCTGAGAACTGATGATGTTAAAATAGAACCTAAGAGATATGATTCAATTATCAAGAGTTAAGCAGGGTGATTGAAGCTAAAATTACATAAGAGGTAATAGCAGAGAGACAGAGAAGGAAAATAAGGTAAACTCACTTGCTCAGGCAGAACAAATGCACAAAGTTTGTATGTGATTCCTTTGCCTGAAAAAAAAAGGGAATAAAGCATAACCGGAGGGTCAAAAAGTCTGGGAGGAAACACATATAAATTAAAAGCATGTTTTACTGAAATGTCACTTGTCAGGTAATCCAAGATTACTCAAATACCTCGAGTCTCTTCTGCCAATCCCCACCATAAAGATTACTCAAAATTGATCCAACCTTGATAAGAAATTGATAGAGTTCTTTATAGAAATCATCAATGCTGCAAGGCAAGATGACAAAATTCATGATGACACACAACTAAAACATTCCTAATACATACCCAAAAGATAAAGTGATTTTAGTAAAGGGAAATACTTGAGCCTTGCTGCTCTCAAGATCTGGCATAAATTCAGTCCCTTCTCTACAGAGTCACCATTCTCACTGAGTTTTCTTACTGAGTAGAGAACAAATGCAAACCAATACCGTTCTGCTTCATCCAGCTGATAACGAATAAATCAATAAATATTAACTAGCAATCAAATGACAGGTGTCATTTGACAAACTAACGTTCCAATTAACAACCAATAAATGAAATTAAAACTAAGTAACAAATAAGCAATGACACGTTTAAAAGGAAAAAGACGTAGGGAAAGAGTACCACATACCGTCCCGGTTCCAAGAGCAGGTACATTAGCCATAAGAAGATGCTTGCTTTCATCAAGCAGCTTTGTCGCTTGTGCCAAAAATTTGTCATCATCTAACCGCAGATCATTCTGGTAATGAGATTCGGTCCACAGCAAACAACCGTTAAGAAGAGAATATTCAATGTACAAAACACTAACTTTAATTAGCATGAAATAAAAGATATGCCATAATTCTCTGTAATTTTACTTTTGAGTCAAAATAACAAAACCCTAAATTACAGAAAATTGAAGAAAAAATGAACCATGGAATAGAACAAATGAAATTCATCATAATTCATATGCTTGTTAAAAAATTAATCTTTAAACAACAGAAAAACCTAATCCACACATAATTAGAGGTAAGTAAAGACGTAAATAACATAAAACCAAAAAAAAAAAAACAACAACAACAAAAAAACAGCAGATTAATCCAGAAATGACAGCAGCAAGCGGCCAAGAAAATTCAGAAAACAAAGGAGCACAGAATTTACAAAAATTAGGTAAAAATTGAAGGACGAATAAAAGAGGGACCTTGGAGAAATGAGCAAATCTAGCTTCAATGGTGTTTCCACCTTCATCTGCCGGATGACTAGGGCTTGGAATCTTCTTAAGCTCAGTCATATCTTTCAGATCTCCGATCTACTGGACTCACAGATCAGACAGAAATCAAGAAAACAAAATTACATAGCAATAATTGAAAAAAGAAAAGGAAGAAAAAACCCTAGCTAAGAATCCAAGATATGGAGAAAAATTGAAATGGGTGGGAACAAAACCTGAGCTCAAAAATACAATTATTCGGACAACAGGGGCCTGCAGCTGATGCAAATGCTGTCCTCCTTATCTCTATGAACTAGAGAGAGAAAGTAGAGAGGGATAGAGAGAAAAGGGGTTAGTGTTAAGTTTTTTGATATTATTTTATTTGGCATTTAAGAGAAAATAAAACCCTTTAGCTCTGCCCGCGCGGGAAAAACATTGCAGAACATGCCCATGCCATGCCCATCATCATGCATCATAGCCGACACACACGTCAGCACCAATGCGCATGCGACACGTGTGCCCTAGGTCTAATTTTACCGCCAAAATCGCCGTACACCCGCCAAAATCAAAGATTCCCTTCTCTCTCTTTACGCCCCTTTTCTAATAATACTTCCTTATCTGTTAAAAAGGAATTGAACATACATACGATACCGGCGGTGGAACCACGGTGGAGGCCCTAAAGTGTAGGTGGTGGAGTTGCAAATGTTGTTGGCTGTGGTGGTATTGAATGCGGCGGCCGGCAAATTGAATCCGCTGTTATGATTTTTTCTTTTTTTGGTTAGGTAATTTCCATAAACATTGCAAGTAATTGTTTCTTTGGTGTTTATTGCGTGAAATCTCCTCGTGTTTTAAAAAGTCTGCGTCGGTCCCTCTTGTGATAAGGAAATTGCAACTTAAACACGTGTGATAACAGAAATTCGACACACGCCCCACACAACTTAACGGGTGTTAACGCTGTGATATTTTTCCACCTTCTTTTCCGTTATGTCCCTCATATACCCTAATAGAGAACTGAGAGAAATTTTAGGGCTAGAAAGGATTTCTCCCACCAGCCACCACCACCGACCGCCCCCTTCCCCCACTGCCCATTCCCCTCTCCTTTCATCTCTCTCTGATCTCTCGTCTCTCTCTACTCTCATCATCGTTGTCGTTACCCCCTGAGTCTGCCAGGTCAAGATATGGGCAAGATCTGTAAACATATACTAAATATTTATAAAGGTATTGTTTGGATGATGATGATGATGGGTTTGGAGTTGAACAAATTCCAAGGGTTTTTATATTGATTGGAAGCAGATAGTTGAAGATGATAATGGAAAAAACAATTAGTTGGCGATGCACCCCTTTCATTTATTGTTGCATCTCACCACTCTATACTGCACTGCAAAGCCTTCTTCTTTTTCATTCGAGCAGCTAAGCTACTGGAATTGTTGATTTGATTTATAATGGTGGGAAAGGAAGATTTGGGGTTGAGTTTGAGTCTCTGCTTTCCTGACAAAAGACCTTCCAATCCCCCTTCTCTGCAAGTCAATCTCCTCCCTTCTTCCTCTATCCTCAATAAGCTTTACTGGACGGATTGAGATCTTCTATTACACTTGGTGTTACATCTTCTATTCCAAATTAATCACCACACGCCACGTGTATTCAATGACATCATTAATTAATATGTGACGTGTATTAAATGTTATGTAACACGAGATGTTACACCAAATGTAATAGAAAATCCAGACTCTTACTGGACCGACGCCTTCACCTCCTCAGGTTCCTCATTTATTTCCTCACATCTCCTTTTCACATTGCTTTTTAACCTGTTTCTGTTTTTGCTTTCCCCCTTTCTACGCCAAAATTAAAGAGTGCCTTTCTTTTTTGATCTAAAGATCTCTCAGATCCATTGAATTAACTTGATCTAATTTGCGAGAGGGAAGCCACCGAAGATCACGACGTCGAGAGGGCCAGCTCTCGCGACATTAGTGACGAAGAAGACGCTGAGAACGCCAGGAAGAAGCTCAGGCTTTCCAAAGATCAATCTGCTGTTCTTGAAGAAAGCTTTATTTTTATTTTTTAATGTTTATTTTTACTTTATTTTTATTTTTAATGTTTATTTTTTATTCACATAATCTAAATAAATAGAGCATACACATACATATATAATTGAAAAGCAAGGGTAATTTTGTATTTTCAAGCTCACATAACAGTCAAAAAATAAGCAACATTGCACTTCTGGCGCGTAGCCCGCACTCCCGTGAAGTCTGACGATTTTGGGGGTTTTGCACCGAATTTTTTAAATCACAGGTGTTTGCCCCGTAATTTCCTTAACACAAGGGGGACCGATGCAAATTTTCCATAACATAAGGGGGTCCTCAGGATTTTACCCTATTTCTATGTTTGAATTAAATTATTGGATATCAAGAACAAAGAATAGTACTCCCTCCGTCCCACTATTTTCAGTCTACTTGCCATTTTCGTTTGTCCCACTTAAATCTGTCAGCCCTAAAATGGCAAAGAAAATTTTACCAAAATACCCTTTAATTTCAACAGATTTACAAAAATGCCATTAATGATTCCTAATTAAAATTCTAATTAAATCCTTAATTATAACCCTAACACTAATTATCTGGATCCTAATCTACCCCACCTAATACCCCCAACCCTAATCGAAGCCCCATTTACTTTGGATGCTCTAGAATGTTCATCCTGTGCTCTCCCTCTCACTCAAACCCTAATCTATCGCCGTCTTCGATCTTCGATCTTTCGAGATCAAACTCTCTCCCTCTCTGAATCCAGACCCTTGCTCTCCATTTCTCTCTCATTTTCTGGAAAGGGTTGCTTAAGATATCTGAGATTGGGTTGAGCTTGTTGTTTGCTCACCGATCTGGAACCCTCGCCGATCTGGAACCCTCGTCGAACCCTCACCGAGATCCTCGCCGATCTGGAACCCTAGCCCATCTTTACCCTTGTCGATCTTGAAATCCATGTGTGAAACCTCACTGGTTCTGTAACCCTCGCCGTTGTTGAACCCTAGCCCATCTTTACCCTTTCCCATCTGGTTTGCTCGTCGATTCTGTAACCCTCGCCGTTGTTGAACCCTAGCCCTTGATATTTAACCCTACATATGTAACCCTAGCCCATATCTACCCCTCGTTGGGTTCTGTCTTAGGCCTTCAGTTAACTCCGGATGGAGTTCTCTGATTCTGAGTCTCAGGCGGCTGTCATTCCTGATTCAGAAGATTCATTCGTCCCGGAGAGTGAGTTCACAAAGGGTGGGGATGCTCTCCCTTTCGGGATTGAGGGACCCCCCTTCAGATCGGCGCTGCTGGATTCGGAAATGCTGCGATTCTTCTACGAATGCTTGGCGATCTGGGTTCCCAGTGTTCGAAAGGTTATTTTTTTGTTCCTTTTGAACATTGCATGTCTGATTTATGTTATGAGGCAGGAGTATTCTGAGGCCGATGATGAAATCCATGTGTGATTTCTGAGGCCAATGATGTGTTTGTGATGATGTAGTTGTATATCCTATCTATTCTGAGGCTATGATGAAATGCATGTTTGTTAGCTATCTAGCTTGATGTTTTTGTGATCTTTCTGTGGATCATTGTGATGATTCTGAGGCTGTATGTATATTGACTATGATGGGAAGCATGATTTCTGTGATTTCCTGTTTTGAACACTTTTCTGAGGCTAATGATGAAATCCATGTGCTATGATGACGTTTTTTCTGTGTAAAGCTTAAGGAAATGCATGTGTCTCATATGTTATCTCTGAAATGCAATCTGATTTTGCTGACTTGTTGTTATTCTGAGGCCATTTTCTGTTGAATGTTAAATCCTTATTATCTGCTGGATTCTGTTATGGTGATGATGACCCTTGCTACTGTCCAGCTTGATGCAATCTGTTCTAAGGTAAACTCATTCTTACTTTTACATGACTACTGGAGTCTGTCCAGCTTTTACATTGTGCTTGATGACTACTGGAGTCTGTCCAGCTTTTACATTGTGCTTGATGACTACTGGAGTCTGTCCAGCTTTATTCTCCTACTTGAGGACAAATGTGCTGAGTTTGAATGTTTTGCTTGGTGATTAAACTTAGATGCTGCATGATGATTAGTTAATTGCAATGCATGATTAGTTGCATGGTAGCTCATTTAAGATGCTGCCTGGCTATGATCTCATTCAATGTGATATCTGAGATAGGGTGCATGTAGTGGCTTGATGTAGTCTGTTATTAAGCTATATTAAAGCTGCCATCTCACCCTAAATGTGGCTCTAGGTACATCCCTGTGATGAAGTATATTCTGAGGGAGATAAAACATGCATTCAAAAGTAAGAAATCATTCTTTGTTTACAGTTTAAGCAACATGAACACTTTCAAATGATTACACTGTAAACAAAAAACCAAAAGGACAAAAGATTTCTAACATATCTACATGTAACCTAAATCTGTTAAAATGCCTTGAATGTCATAACTTTCTGTGGCATCTTCATTTGCAATGATAAATTTAATTGTTTGCCTTACAATTGCCTTATCCACTTCAATTGCCATTGGCAATGTGTGCCGCCTTACTTGTGTTGCCTTTCCAATGTGTGGCAGCTTGTAATTGTTACCTCCATTTACCTTTATTATCTCCACCATGCATGCTTGTAGTGTTAAGAAAATGTTGTTCAACTTTGGATGCTCTAGTTCTTCAAATGATTGAAGAACATTAGCAACCAAGTCATCAACATTGTAGGATTGAGTTTCAATCTGCAATGATTGAATAGCCCTGAAGTAGCCTAAATCCAACACGTTTGTGTCTGGTGAATTTGGTGGTTGACACATCAACTTAATATCAAATCCATCTTCTGTGGCAGCCCTCCTAAAATCTGGATCCATGTTGCATAAATGAGGTCTAGCATTGTCTTGTTAAATGATTATATGTTTGCTTGCATTTGCTGGCCATTTTGCCTTTATTGCTGGGATTATCTATGTGGAGCCATGTGATGAAAAAAAAAGCAAACAATTCACCACAAATGTGTTAGTAATGCCACCAAATTAGCCCAACAGTTATTAATAACATTAGGGCAGTTTTAGGAGACTTACTAAACACATTAAATGATGAAAAATCTGAGTGTTGTGAGTTACCTTTTCCAAAAGGCAGCTCTTAATCACATCTTTAGTTATGGAGTCAATTGGTTTTGTAACCATTGTACCCCTTGGTCTGTTTGCAGAATTTCTGATGGCTGGGAGTTGTTGTGTGAATGGGAAGATGCCAATCTTCCCATCAAACAACAATTCCCCTTGCTCTGTGTATTGTGGCCTTGCCACAGCAGCCATGAACATAACCTTAAGAATGAATCTCTTACTTTTACATGCTCTGTAAGGTTCTTCCTCTGAACTCAGTTTATAAGCTCTTTCACTTGCCCGTTGCATATAGAACCACTTCTCATCTATATGAACTACATTATGCATGCTTTCAAAAGTTATCTTGTTGTTGGATGGGTGTTTGTGCAAGAAACAGATGATGTACTTCATTCTATTCAATTTGTTTGCTGTTGTCAAATGTGGTTTGATTGCATTTGTGTGTGCTTGAAGCCTGCCATCTTTTACTCACCTGCCCACACTTGATTTACTGATTTCAAGCTCTCTTGCTAACCTCCTGATTGTGCCTCTCTTGGAGAAGGGAATGACTTTAATGGCTTCCTCATCAAACTTTTTGGGTTTCGATGAAGGTTGACGTGGCCTTATTTCCTGGAAAGAAATAGGCAGCCCCTCTGAAATTTGCTTCCTTGCAGCTTGCCATATGACTCGGACGGTACGAACGGACACTCCAAATGATGCAGCGACTTCTGCCGTGATGCCATTTTTCAAAACGCCGTTGTTGTTGTTTACAAGAAGCCGCTGAGCTATGTGAAGTCGTGCTGATGGAGATAAATGTGTGGGTCCTTTTCTTGAGTTTGTAACTTGCATTGAATCTTCCATTTTCTGATGTAAATTTGTTGTTGATTGTTGAAAATGCATTGAATGCATCTATTAGTGTATTTATAGAACAATAGGATTTGAATTTGTGATGAATTGGTGGAAAATTTATCCCTTTGCTGTAAATAGGCAATTTCTGTACTCATTTTTGGATTTGGTGGGAAGTTTTCCCACCACCTTAATTTTAAGGAGCGCAGTCTTTTTTTCTGCAAAATTGTTTTTTTTTAAATTTTATATTCATTTACAGCTTTTACAATTAACATACTAATTACATCCCTAATTAAAGTGAAAAAAAGCATAGATTTTCTCTCTCCAATCACAATCAACTGTATTTTCTTAATATCTGTGCCGGTCAAAGTAGGCTAATATTCATGGACGGAGGAAGTACTTTTTAAGTACAAATCTATGACATTTCACCTTTAGGGCCCAGTTTGGATCAATGGATAAGAGAATAAAACATCATTAAACCCACTTAAATCATGTTTGGTTAATGGGACAGGCCCGGTCTTGTTTCACGGCCCAGTTTTAAAGATGCTGATGTGGAGGGATAAATCCAGTCTTATAGCATGATTTATTAACCCACCAAATTTGGTGGGTTTATAAACCCATTTTTCATCCTAGATAGAGACCTTGTAAATTTATTTCAATGTCTTTATTTTTGATATGTGAATTACTATAATATCCTTGTAAATTAATCAATTGTACAATTCAATTGGGTTCAATTAAATTAATGAACCAAATTGAGTAACCATTAATCGAACCTCTCTTAATCTTTGAACAAAAATTAGTTTTTTACACTATTACCCAAACCACTATGTATTTCACATAGTGGTTCGAGTAAATCCTAAAAAATTGGAAATTTGTTTAATTTGTTTAATCGTAAATTTGTTTAATTATTTACAATGGCTAGTTTAATTTCAAACAATTTCAATTTAATATACCTAAAATCATTCAATTAAACGATCCTCATTTTTTCCTATTAATTGAGCCTCATTTATCAATTTAATTACATTTAGCAATTTATATGATTTGTTGGATAAATCAATTGTTAAATAATAGTGTAAATAAATAGAATATATCATTTCACACAAATTGGTGAACTTTTGTGTAGATTCATGAAGGGCATTTTAGGGACATATGATAATAATCAAACAATCCAAACATAAAGTTAAAAATTAAACCACCTAAAAAAAGTCACAATACTTCAATCCAAACAAAAACTTCAACTAATCATACTACACTAAACACACAATCCAAACAAAAAAATATGTCATATCAAGAGTTAAAATAAACCTACTATGTCCCACCTAAACAATCCCAACATTCAATCCAAACTAGCCCTTAAACGATGATTTATGTGTACCAAAAATAATAATAAAAACGAGAGCTGGATTGATTTTATTAAAAGACTTCTTTTTCTTCAGAGAAATCAAGAACTAATCATAATGAGTGGCACTTGGACCCTTATGAGGAGGCATTTTTTTAATGTAAGTTCAAGTTTGATTATTGTGCATGAATTTTTTAATGTTTAATGAATTGTTATACCATATAAAATATTCTATGAAGTTCTTATATTATATAAAGAATATGCTTAAAGCTTATAGAAAATATCATCTTTTTTAAGAATTTTTTTGAGTAAGTGTTTGGATAAATGAAGTAATTGAGTTCATAAAATTTAGTAATAACAAAAACATGATTAATGATCAAATTCAAAGCGCATGTCAAAAAAAGATTTATTTAGAAAGTAAAATTAAGTTTTCTTAAAAAAATTAAAACAAAATATATAAGATCAAACATAGTGAAATAAAATTTTCTTTTTAACTTATTCAAACGCTATTGAGATGTTTATAACCGTTTGTATACTTTATAAATATAATTTTATATAATAAGTTCTGCCATTCTGGTTTATCACAGTTTTTCAAATTTGTAATAATCTATGTTTTTTTTTTTTTTCTGAATGAAATAATAGTTGACGTTTAACATATCAATTATTGTGATATTACTTTTTATTTCAATTTATTTTATTTAAACTACCATAACATGGTGAATATGCTCCTATCTTTTGTTATTTGTTTTTTTAATTCTAAGAAATATTTCATTTTGTAGTTGATATATGTTATTCTAACTAATAAGATTATTAACGTAGATCATTTCAAAGTATAACATGAAATATGAATAAAAATTCATATTAGAAACTTTGTAAGTTTAGATTTAGAATTTCTTTTAAGGTAAAATTATAATTAAAGTATCACAATACACCGGGAAATGTAGATAATGTGTTGTTAATGATTGATACTATCAAATACTTTATCGAGACATGAGAGAAATAAATGGAATATGTAATTAGTGTCACACCTCTCCTCCACATAACATTTACCTCACAATTCCAATAACTTTAATGGATCCTCATTAATTATATTCATATTCTACACCAAATAAATTTTGAAATTCAATATAATTTTTTTGATTATAAGAACGTTTAATTAGTAAAGCTTTTTCTGTTTTGTTTTTTTTTTGGTATCATTAAGGTGAATACTTATCGGTGACGTTTTTCAAATATTCAATTTAGGAGGACAACCAAAGTCGCATGATAGTTACATATGAGAAAAATAGGGGAAAATGCTGCGAAACCCTCTTGTGTTTTTGAAATAAAGCACCGGACCCTCCTATGATGAAAATTGCACGAATTACACGTATGTTTTTATAAATTCGACACACGTCCCATTCCAGGTAACGGGTGTTCACGCCGTTAAATTTATCTATTAGAATACCCGTTATGCCCCTTGATATACCCTAGATAGAATATTCGAATTAGGGAATCGGGTCTGAGAGCAGCAGCCAACAGACAGTTAGGGTTCAACCATACCTCGTCCGATATCCGTCCAAACTTCGTCGTCCCGTCTCCGAGCAAACCTCCAAACAAAACAAACACCCTTGTTTCCTACTTTCGAAGCCTGTGAGTGGAGGGCGATAGTGTTGGATGATAGATATGTAATTGCAAATAGGTTTTTTTTTTTTTTTGGGTTGGATGTTTCGAAGCCCGTTTTGGGTTCGTTATTGGATCTCGCTGAAAGAGTATGTGTATTTAGTACATGTTGTGTTTAGGTATTTTGATTTTAAGGTTTTGAGGCTAATTATTTACAGTTTAGGGTTTCTAATTTAGGGCTTGCTGGAATTAGGAATTTAGCCTCGATTTGTGGGTTAGGGTTGTATGTTTAGGGTTATTACGGTTGGGATAATTGGTGCTTGCTTGAATTAGGGATTTTGCCTAAATTTTAGGGTTAGGTTTTTATTAATTGGGGAATTAGGGTTTTGAATTTGAGTATTCTGAATTTGGGAATTATGGTTTCTGAATTTGGGCAATTAGGGTTTCTATAATTAGTAATTAGGGTTTTTGAATTTGGGGAATTAAGGTTTATGAAATTGGGAATTAGGGATTCTGAACTTGCAAAGGAAAGTGAGTAGGAACTGTTTTCCTAGTTGGTCTGGGCAATAAAAATATGAGGTTATGCATTTCTTAGAAAACCACATAGTAGATCTAAAAGAAAAACAATGCACTTGTGGTTTTTTCCAATTGTGTGGGTACCCTTGTTGTCATGCATTAGCCTGTATAGGATTCCATATGCTGAGTCTTGAGGAATATGTGGACCCCTTCTTGAAAAAGGATGCATATCTGAGGGTGTATAGCCATAGCATCAACTCTGTCCCTAGAATGCATGACTTTGAAGAAAGCAACCTTGACCCAATTGCACCTCCTGAAGTTAAAGTGAAGAGGGGCAGACCTAAAAAGAGAAGAAGGCCTGATGGGAATGATGGCTCACAAGCAGAGAAAGTCTCCAGGAAGGGCCTAACTCATACTTGCTCAATCTGCAAGCAACTAGCTAGGCCACAACAAAAGGTCTTGTCCCAACAGACCTCCTCAAGGTGAAGCATCTGCTAGTGTTGTACCCTCTGATGATCAGGTAGCCTTAGTTTTCAAATTTAACAGTTTCATTGATTTATGGTTTTGCAATTCCTTCTAACCACATGTATTTATGGTTTTGCAATTCCTTCTAACAACATGTTTCATCCTTATGTGCTGCCTAGGAACAAACTGAGAGAACTGCACATGATGTGTTTGATGGGGACTTTCAACAGCTATTTGGATGGGCTCTCCATCAAAATAAGATGAGAATCTCATTTTCTTATCCTTTTTAAACAACATTGCAGCCAACTAACATCCATCCTTATTTTCTAATAATTGTCAACAAGCACCTACTGTGGACCACACTCAGCAGCAAGGAACACAAGCATCTACTGTTGAAAATCCTACACAACAGTCCACTGTAGAAGTTGAGGTAGCCTTAGAAACAAATGTCTTGCATTTTTCATTATGTTCAGTTTGTTGGATAAGCATTTAATTTGCAACTTGCACTTTTCTGACATTTAATCTGGGTCAGCAGGCTACAACACCTCCAGTAAAGGCCTCTAGGAAGCAAAAGAATCCCCAGAGAAGAAAAACAATGAATGGATGAAAAACAGTTTGGGATGAACCCCCATTTTGATATATTTTGGTAAATTCTGTGCAGCCA
This sequence comes from Scutellaria baicalensis, assembly GCA_005771605.1. Classification (NCBI taxonomy): domain Eukaryota; kingdom Viridiplantae; phylum Streptophyta; class Magnoliopsida; order Lamiales; family Lamiaceae; genus Scutellaria; species Scutellaria baicalensis. The sequence continues at coordinate 49,215,671 of CM016721.1, read as the reverse complement.
CTCATTTGTCCAAACATTTGGAATATTTTGTCATTTTGGATGTAAATTATGTGCAGCCAACTTTGTTGATAGCTTTGGGTATATTTTGGTCAAATTTTTGGTATATTTTGAGTACAGTTTCTGGGTATATCTTGGGTACAATTTGGGTTTATTTTGGTATAGGATGTGCAGCCTCATATTGTCTTTTTTGATGCAATTGGCTGTCTTGGGATACATATGTATTGATTGTCAGTTTAAGTTTTTAACTTATTCATTAATTGTGTTGTTGCAAGAATGCTTATCTTTATAGAAAATAGGTTTACTAGGAAATTGTTTATATTTCATAAGTGGCAAAAAAGGGAAAATAGCCACATATTGATCTACAATAATCGCAATTGAGTGAAAAAAAAGTTGAAGTACTACTTCAAAATTACAATAATAACAAGAACCAACACAATGAAAATATATAGTTTCATAGTTGCTTGAGATTTTTTAAGCTTTTCAATCATCATATTTGGAGAGCAATTCCTTAGAATTATTGTTGACGGGAGAGTCCACTTCTTCATCCAAATCCAGCATTTGCATTTTACTCAAATTATTTTTCCTTCCAATCGATGTGGGTTCAAGCGAAGTAAAAAACCCACATTGAGACAACCGACACGTGCAAAACAATTTGTCCACTGTAGCTTTTGACGAACCAACAACTTTGATTTCGGCATTTTTTCGGCAATAACACTTCTTATAGTTGTATCTTAAATCTAAATATTCTTGTTCATTTTTTAATGGCCTAAATGTGGAAGACATGTATCCTATGAAATTTGGGAGAAACAATGAATTATTATTGAGTACAAAAATCAATTATAAAGGAATTTAATTAAACAAGTATAAACAAATACATTAACATAATATTTGATAAATTAAACAACATTACTAAATTGTTGCACAACAAAATCCTATTAAATAAATTAAATAATTCAGAAAAAAAAATTACATACCTGTTTGCTATTTTTGAGAGAGGAGAGGAGAGGGATTTATGCTAGGTTATACATTTGGGCATGCAACATACATATATAAGTAACAAGGAAGGGCAAAAAAGTACTTTTGTAGATAAATAACGGTCAAAAATGAGAAAAAAAGGCACCCCGGCTGCATGCAGCGCACACCCGTCAACTCTAACAGAGTTGAAGTTTTCGCGTTGAATTTATAAAAACACATGTGCAATTCGTGCAATTTCCGTCATAAGAGGGTCCGGTGCTTAATTTCCAAAACATAAGGGGACTTCACGCATTTTTCCTCAGAAAAATATGAACATACAAAATGGACCTCCTCATTGAACGAAAGTCTTGTCAATAAAATCAAACAAATTCGTATTTGCATTGCGACTTGAATTAATACACAAGCCTATCCCCTCCACAATCCTTCGTTGTGGGCCTCAAGATTTGGGCTTTATTCGTCTGGCCATTTTGGGCCCCTTTACATTGGTCTTTTAAATTAAATATTTTTTAGGCCCATGATATGCTTGGGCCAACAAGTTAAAGCCTATTAACGAACTCTCAACCATTTCCCCTCATCATTCACCTATTTATACTTTATTATTCTTTAGCCTGTATGAAATCCGACGATCGAGTATTTAACCTCGTTAATTATTTTTAATTCATTTAAATAAAAATTTGAGATATATACACATCTATCTATATATATATATATATATAATTACAGAAGTACCTTTCAAACTACTTATTAAAATAAATATAAAATAAAATTACCATTTCAAAAATTGTTTCAGTTTAAATATCAAAACTGTATCATAAAAATGCTTATTGAAAAACTATATTTTAGTTTTTTTTTCCGAAAACAAATGATTATTGAAAAATATATAGTACACATTTTATTTAGTAAGCAAAAACTGTAATCGTGATTTTTTTTTTAGAAAAACAAGAATTAAATACTCTTAAGGTATTTAATTTTTTATTATATAAATTCCCTCAAAATCCAACAATTCATCCCACTTTTGATCTATAAACCAAAATTACAGACTTTTAACAATGTTAATTTACAGCTAATTGTGAAAGGTTGAACTATATAAATAAATTAATATAATTGTTCAACAGTCCCAGCAAACAAATAAATAAAACTTCTATCTTTAAAATCATATATATTTTGTAAAAAAAAAAAAACATTATTGAAAGTGGAAATAACCCCACTATCTGCCGCTTGCACATTTCAAAAGTGGAAATAATTGTATTTCCCTCATGTTTCATGCACGTTCACTCACTGCTGAATGAAATATAAAATTAAACATGAACAAATTCATGTTCACATCGTCATTCACTATTTCAAGGTACATTATATACATATTCATTTACATTTATTATTTTCATCACTTACTGAGTAATAATTTATGTTTGCTAGCTGCATTGGAAAACAAGAAGCAACCGAAATGGGAGTATTCAACCTCATCAAGGACATGAATCCTTCAAAAACCACATGGGCTATGGGTGTCAGGTTGGTGCGACTATATCAAGTGTCTGTCATAGGAAAAAAAAGAAGAAATTTTCAGAATGGATGCTGTTTTTCAGGACAAACAAGTAAGTAATCACTTTTTAAATGTATAGGAAATTGGAAAAAAAAGAAGAAATTTTCAGAATGGATGCTGTTTTTCAGGACAAACAAGTAAGTAATCACTTTTTAAATGTATAGGAAATTGTAGTGTAATACTGTTGTTAAGAACCTGTCACTCATTATGCACATGCCGTATAATTTAATCATGTTTCATATATAATCAAACCACGTTACATGTGCCAAACATTATTGTCTACATATGACTCAAAACACATAAAACAAACATTATGAATCAACTATTAATCAACATTATAAGAATTCGATGTTCAGAATGTTACTAATTCAGAAAAACATCCCAAATTAGATCAACAAAATATTTAGGACAACATTAATCAGAATGTTATCAACATATCAGAATAATAGAAACATCCCAAATTAGATCAACATCCCAATATATTTAGCACTTACCTTGCACAACCTAAACAGTAATAGCCCAGGGTCTTCAAAATGAAGTTGGACAATCTGATAAGGGATTTACGTCACAGTAAAGTATTCGGCAATGTTATTGCAGGTAATTGTTCATTTATTACTATTGGTGTACATTATTATGAGTAATTTGTTTACCAAACTATTTTATAATTTCAACATTTTTTCTTTAACTTTTCCGCAATGCAGTTATATATACAGTTGAGTTCCAAAAAAAAGGTCTACCGCATGCGCACATTCTTCTTTTTCTATCAACAGAGGATAAATATCCCACTGACAATGATATAGATCGTATTATTTTAGCTGAGATTCCAGATCAAGAAATGGATCCTGAATATTTTGTTGCAGTACGTGATTACATGATGCATGGTCCATGTGGTTCTTTGAAAAAGGATTCTCCTTGCATGGTAGATGATTTCTGCATAAAACACTTTCCGAAAATTTTTGTTGACACGACGGACGTTGATAGTGAAGTTTATCCGATATATAGACGTCGAGATTTGGGAAGAACAATTATGAAGAATGAAGTTCCACTAGATAATAGATATGTTGTCCCACATAATCGATATCTTCTATTAAGATATGGTGCACACATGAATGTTGAGTGGTGTAACCAATCTCGGTCTATCAATTCCCACTCATCGTATCATATGCAATGATCATCAACAAGAGTTAAGGTCAATCTCTAAATCATGTTGGAGTGTATCTTAAAGAACCGGTGTTCAGTCATGACCAACTGTATGTTGCAATCTCCATAGTCACCAATCATGGGGATTAAATATTTTGGTATGTGATAAAGAAGGTGGACAAAGTAATAGAGCGACAAATGTAGTATTTAAAGAAGTCTTCCAAAATCTGTAAATGTTTATGTAAATTTTACACTTCCTTTATTTGACTTATGACATTGGTAGACCATTTTATTTTCACAATCCACTGAATATCTAAAACTCATGACGCACGAAATAAATCTATCCAACAATAATTTAATATACATTTTTGAGTTAGTCTCATGTGCAACTGGTGTATGTACAATTCGGGTCGGGTCCGGGTCTACCCGGATCCGCGCACTTTTATTTATTTTATTTTTTTTGAATTTTATTTTTTCACTTCAGGTTGTTACCTTTATGTTATATGCATGTGACCTTTATGTTATATAAGTGTGACCTTTATGTATAAATGTAATGACCTTTATATACTCTAACTTAGAAAAAAATGAAGAATTTTAATAAAATTTGTACATATTTACGTTTATGAAATATTAGCTGCACATATATCCATCCTTAAAATGCACTGAATTTTGAAAATTTCAATTTTTTTCAAAGTTATGGATTATAAAGGTCATAATATTTGTACATAAAGGTCACAAGAACTGTACATAAAGGTTACAACAATACAACATAAAGGTCTTAATCTGAAGCGAAAAAACCTGAAAATCTTCATTTTTTTCCTAAGTATTGAACATAAAGGTCATAACATTTATACATAAATGTCACACTTATATAACGTAAAGGTCACATTTTTACAACATAAAGGTAACAGCCTGAAGCAAAAAAAAAAAGAAAAAAAAAAGAAAATCCAGGTGCGCGGATCCGGGTCGGGTCGCCCCAGTTGCATCAATCCAGATCCGTGCACCTGGTGCACAGCAGCATTTGCCTACATTTTTAACATTTACTCCCATGCATCGCACACTAAATTACAAGAAAATACATTTCAATTATGTCATGTCCAAACGAACTGCCACTCTATTTTGGGTGAATACCCACTTTGTTCGCTATAACTGTTCAATATTATCCAACAACTTACAAACACCTCAAAAAGAAAAAAATACAAAAAATAAAATCACATTTATCCATGGATACATATATAAAAGCCATCACATTCTAATAAAGCATTACATTCACCATTGTTGTATCAGCACAAACAGAAAATCTCCCACAACTTTCACATCAATCCGATAAAAAAAAAAAATGGCATTCAACGCTCTGGTAAGTTTTCTTGATCCAGCAAAACCATGTTTATTTTACATCAACACATACAACATCAATTCTTTAGTTTGTCTGAAAACTGACAAAAATTGCACACACAGAAACAATGCAGATCAAGAATGCAAAACACACTATCCACCCGGGGCTTGGCCTCGTCCACCGCTCCCAGGCTTGCTGCTGCTGCTACCAATGCAATCGAGCAACGGTCCACCCAAGGCGGGCTGTCCGCCAAGCTGGCGGCCAAGCTGGGATCCGATTGGCCGGTGCTTTCCATCCTGATGGGGATGACGGCGATTGCTGGGGGCATAGGGATGCACACAGCGGTGCAACACATCTTTCGTAACCCATCCGTTCAGGTGACCAAGAAGAGGCGGGAGTGCATGCCGGAGGTGGATTATCCGAACGATGTGATCCGATCAGCCGACAAGTTCGAGAACAAGTCAATCCTTAGGAAGGTTGCCCACATTCAGGACAAACACAACACCAACATGCTTGGAAATGCACCTGCTAGGTATGTGTACGTTCGTTCTTGATCTCATCTTAAATCGGACCATATTCGATTTAACATCGATTAACTTGGATCGTATATCTCGAATTTCGAATAGGTCCCGCGAATGTGAAACTTTGGCGACAGTTGGAGTCCGTCCATGAGTAGAGTGGCCAAGTTTTTGCAGGCAGATCGTAATCGAGCTACATATTATGTGGCCATTTGTAGTTACTAGGAAATAATTACAGTAAATGGATTCAACTGTTTCAATGTTTTGTTTTGTTTTCCTTTGTACCCCTCTGCCCATAGCAGAAGTGAGGTAATTGATTAGGTTTTACGTTAGCAGTTAAGAATGAATGTAATGAAGAGTATTCATACAGTAATTCATAGTAATAATGGTCTCTATACAAAAACAACAGCTTAAAGTAAACACACACAACTCCATCAATGGAGAAATGGAACCTTCATTCCAATTCTAATCATAATAAAGATGAAAAAGAAAGAAACACTGAAATAAAATGCTCTACAACCAGCAAATAGTCAAGTTAAAAAACAATCTCAGAAGTCTTCAGCAACAAGTGAAGACAAGCTTGGGCTCCCAATAGAAGGTGATATAGAGCCATCTCAAAAGCAAACAAGTTCACCTGCTAAGATACTTGGTAGCCTAAGATTAAAATGCAGGATACATGAGCAACAGGCCTACAAATTTAATACCAGCCAAATAGTAACTCAGCAACCTGGAACAGGTTAAATGGTAATAAGATGCTTAAAATTTGCGCAAATATAATCACAACCACCACATGACATGTTGAAACTTGTTTCTCACATTTGACCTGAGTGGATCTTGTCAATAACCACCTTGCAAAATCAAATAATGAATATTTAAAGTATCAAAAAGATGATGAAATATAAAAGCATTTATAAACAACTCTCAAGATCCATTGTGTAATTGCCTGATAGTTTAGTGTAAAACAATAGCATTGATTCTAAAAGTTCAAAAACTGTAATTTCCATACTATGCATTGATATAGCATCAGAGCAACTGAAACATCTAAAACGCAACTGAACCAAAAGAGGATAAGAACAGGTTAAATTACATGCTCACAATTACATGGATGATATGATTTGTAAACATAGGTTGGTTTCAAGACAATTTGAAGCAATGCAATATAACTGGTACAGCAATTCTAAACATCAAATATGTTGGCCTTCTAGATGCTTGCATTTCCAATATCAACCCTTTCTTTACCTTGCCATAATATAGGAACATGCAATGGACAAAAATACTAGCAACTCGAAGCATCAACCGGTAAACACAGTGTCCTTCCGTCTGGGTGGCCTATCAGGAACAGACCCGGGCTTGAACTTTGAAGCTTCATGTCTGGAAAGCTGTGGAGGGACAGGAAGCATCAATGAGTAAACACAGTGTCGTTCCGTCTGGGAGGCCTATCAGGAACAGACCCGGGCTTGAACTTTGAAGCTTCATGCCTGGCAAGCTCTGGAGGGACAGGACTATTGCTCTGAATTAACATTTGCTTGAGATCATAGAAAACATCTGTGTCATGTAGAGTTAAGAATGTTGTAGCTACACCAGTTTTTCCAGCACGGCCTGTTCTTCCAATACGATGGGTGTAAGCTTCAATATTACCGGGCATGTCATAGTTTATGACATGCGCCACGTCAGGGATATCAATACCACGCCCAGCAACATCAGTGGCAACCAATACATTATATCTCTTAGTCCGAAAGCCTTCAAGGCTTATTTCTCTCTGTTCTTGCGACTTTCCACCATGCAATGTAGTAACCCGGTAACCTTCTCTATCTAAAACTTTAGCAACATTATCAGCAACCTTCTTAGTGTTAACAAATACAATAGCTGTCTTATCCCCAAGCTCATCCAACAATCTCTTCAACCTATCCATTTTATCATTCTCCTTCGTCATCATAACATGTTGTGTAATAAGGTCAGTTGCCTTTCCTGCAGTTCCAATATTAACAACAACCGGATTTCTCAAGTACTTCCTTGCAAGCCTCTCAACAGCGGGAGGCATGGTAGCACTGAACATGTAAGTAGTTCTATAGATCCTTTTCTCATCCAGCTCTTCGTCCTCATTCTCTGGTTTCATGTTACTTGAAGGCATAGCATCTAGCACACCAACAACTTGTGGTTCAAAACCCATATCAATCATACGATCGGCCTCATCAAGAACAACATAATTACATTGGTTAAGAACAGCATACCGCCTCTCCAAACAATCGAGAAGACGTCCTGGTGTAGCAATGACCACCTCGCATCCCTGCCTAATCTTAAACCCTTGTTCTTCTATGGATTGTCCACCAACAATAGAAACAACCTTTATACCCAAATAATGGGCAAATTTCACAGTCTCATCTTCAATCTGCTGAGCAAGTTCTCTAGTAGGTGCCATTACAACAGCATATGGTCCCTCAGCCTCATTATCCTCACTTATCGGAGGAAGTCTAGTTATGTAAGTCAGCATAGGAAGAACAAAAGCAGCAGTTTTACCTGAACCTGTCTCAGCAATGCCAATCACATCTCGCTGCTGCAGGCCAAGAGGTATTGCAGCCATCTGAATAGGTGATGGGGTTTTATAGCCAGCTCTCTCCACTGCCTTCAGCAACTCGGTACCCAGTTTGCTTTCTCCCCAGCTCCTCATAGGGCGAGGAATCCTAGAACCTTTATAAGAAATGCTGAAATCTTCCCGGAAAATTCGCCAATCTCTCTCAGTCATTTCCTCAAGCTTCTTATCAGACCAATGACGATCCACCCTCATATCAAATGTATCATACATATCTGCAGCCTGTTCTTTCTTCTTCTGGGCAGCAGCTTCCTCTCGAGTCTCCTCAGTGCCTTCCTTCTTCCGAATCTCATCCCGAATCTCCTTTTCGTTCTTGGCAGCAAGTTTTTTCTGCTCCCTGCGATCCATCCCAGCTCGGAAGCCGCGGCCAAACAGAGGTCGAGCCTCATGAGGGTTCTGATACAGTGAATTCATGTCACGAGACGTATCTTCGGTGTTCTCCCAATCAAAGGAGAACCGAAACTTCTCACTTGGCTTAATCACCCTCTTCTTAGGTTTCTTAGACCCCAAATACTGGTCTTTAATAGCAGAAAGCTCTATCTCACGCTCTCTCTCAGCCAATTTCTCCACACGGGCGCGCTCCCGCGCCCTTTGCTCATCCTCACGTTCTTTTTCACGGTTCCGTCGCTCAGAATCACGCTCCCTATCACGCTCTCTTTCCCGCTCGCGCTCCCTATCGCGGTTCCGACGGTCGCCATCACGATCACGGTCACGGTCACGGTCGCGGTCGCGGTCTCGGTCTCTATCACCAGTAGAGGAGTACGGCCTAGAGTCGGTGCCATTGTTGGAGTGGAGTAGAAGCTCGGCGCGCCGTTTCTGCTCTCCTACTTCTTCCTGGCGGCGTTGGAGGGCGAGCTTTTGACGTTCCTCTTTTGTGAGAAAAACAGGCTTTTTGACTCCCTCTAGTTTATCTAACACGTTATCGGTGGCCCTCTTCATTTTCCGGCGTCAATTGAAATCCAATTGGGAATTAAGGGTTCTGTTATGTTGAAAGGGGGGAAATTTAGGGTTTGATATCGCTTGGGAGATTGCAGGAGGGGATCGGATTGGCAATAAACCAAGATTAATGGCTTCTGTAAGTTTAAAAGGCTATTGGTATTGGGCTCTACTTTATTTTTTTGAATACAAAAACCCAAAGGCCCAGCCCACATTTTTTTTTTTCGATTGAGAATGTGAATTAACTATCACAAACGCGCACACACACGCGCGTTATAATATAATTGCGTTTACAATAAGATAACACTAACGAAATAAGTTTTTTTTTTTTTAAATGAGCAAATAATATAATCAAGAGTGACGTGCCCCAGCCATGAGGCACGGTGTCCTAAATTAATAATCATATGATGTTACATATATACTTCTACAAGTATCATGTGTATACTCTTCAGGTATTACATGCATACTCTTCTTATATACATATATTATCCGTAGAGTATATGTATAACACCAAGAAACATAACACATGTAGAGTATATATATAACACCAGAAGAGCATGTATATAACACCTCGATGTGTGCCCCTATGTGCCCCAAATGTATATAAGTTTTTGCCTATAATCAAATTCATGATATTTATCTCGTTAACCATATATCATGTAAACTATTCATATATTTTTTATAAAAATATTTAGTTTATCTCGTATGTGAAAAACTTTTTATATTTTATCATACATGATTTTGTAAATATAATAAGAAAATTATCATACACTTATGATAAATTAGCTACTAACATAGTGATATTAAATTAAAATTATAATAATTGAAATATGAAATCGAAAGAGAAATCATTCAAGCTATAAATTAAATTCATGAAATACTAAATTTCAAATAGAGAGGAAACAATTTATATATCGAGAGTTTGGATAATTTTTGAAGCTCATAAGATATTGAAAGTTTGGATAATTTGAAAGTTTGAAAAATAATTTGAAATGTTAGGATCCACAATATAAAATGATAAAATTAAATAGGCTTTCATACTTCAAAATATGTTTATATTGAACTCTATTTGTAGAGACAAAATATACAAATTTTGATTAAATATTTTAATAAAAGTAATGTTAGATATCAATAATTTAAATTATATAAGAAAAGAAATATATCTTCACCACTAAAATTGTGCCCAGTGTCATATTATAGAGTGAGAAAAGGCTTGTTACACCGTGTTTGCTAGCCAAACTCTAGAACATCTTCAGGCGTGTACAAAAAAATAATGTAATTTTATATTATTTATATACTGAAAATAACATTTCTCCAGCATTATATATCATTCTTCACAGTAAAAAAACTATTTCATAATATTTCATAATAACATGAAAAAAACCAAAAAAATAATTTAACGCAAAATAAATTTATAAAAGTGACTATCTTTTGGTTTTTTTTTTTTTTGAATTAAATTTTTGTCTTTATATGGTGTCATGAAGGTGGGTGCCACCTAGGGATGGCAACGGGGCGGGACAGGGGGAGTAATCCCCATCCCCATTCCTGTCAACTTTGCGGGGAATTTTTTTTCCCCATCCCCGCCCCGCGGGGAAATTTCTTCCCCGTCCCCACCCTACAAAATATTTTTTATTTAATTCTTTAATGTATAGAAAAAAAATATTTTAATATATAAAAATAATCCACATAATTATATCTAACTAAAATGTCAACAAAATCACCAAAAAATTATTCAATTCATATAAAAGATATTCCCTCCGTCCCGGTCTATTTTGCCTACTTTAACCGGGCACAGAGCCTAAAAAAATGCAGTTGACTTTGATTTTTGCACTTAATTAACCGGGCACAGAGCCTAAGAAAATGCAGTTGACTTTGATTTTTGCACTTTAATTAGAGAATGGATTAATATGTTAATTGTAAAACCAAACTATGAATATAAAATTAAAAAAAAATGGAGGAAGCATTTGATCGAAACATTGCTGCTTAAAATTTAAGGTGGGAAGATTTCCTACCAAATCATCAAAAATTACAGCTAAGGAAAATTACAGCAAAGGGACAAATTTCCCACCAAATCATCACAAATTCAAATCCTATTCTTCTATAAATACAAATACAAATGAATGAATGCATTTTCAACAACCAACAACCCAAAAAGTTCAAATTTCAGATTCAAGGAAAATGACAAACAATCGAACAGGAACAAATTTATCTCCATCAACACGACTTCTCATAGCTCAGCGGCTTCTCGTAAACAACAAGAATGACGTTTTGAATAATGGCATCACTGCAGAAGTCACAACATCATTTGGAGTGTCCGTTCGTACCGTCCGAATCATATGACAAGCTGTAATGAAGCAAATTTCAGAGGGGCTGCCTATTTCTTTTCTAGAAGTAAGGCTACGTCAACCTTCATCTCAACTTAAAAAGTTTGATGAGGAAGCCATTGAAGCCATTTCATTCTTCAAGAGAGGCACAATCAGGAGATTATCAAAAGAGCTTGAAATCAGTAAATCAAATGTGGGCAGATGGGTAAAAGAGGGCAAGCTTAAAGCACACACAAATGCAATCAAACCAGCCTTGACAACCTCAAACAAATTTAATAGAATCAAATATAGCATCTGTTTCTTTCACAAACACATGGCAACAACAAGATAACTTTTGAAAGCATACACAATGTAGTTCATATAGATGAGAAGTGGTTCTATATGCAACGGGCAAGTGAAAGAGCTTATAAACTGAGCTCAGAGGATGAACCTTACAGAGCATGTAAAAGTAAGAGATTCATTCCTAAGGTTATGTTTATGGCTACCGTGGCAAGACCACAATACACAGAGCAAGGGGAATTGTTGTTTGAGGGGAAGATTGACATCTTCCCATTCACACAACAAGTCCCAGCCATCCAAAATTCTGCAAACAGACCAAGGGGTACAATGGTTACAAAACCAATTGACTCCATAACTAAAGATGTCATTAAAAAGGTGTTTGGCTAAGCTTATAAGCTTCTTAAAAGAGCTTATAAGATGTTAAGTGCTTATAAGCTCCTAAAAAATGTTTGGCTAACTTTTAAAAATAAGGTCTTATTTTATGAGCTTATAAAATGTAAGGAGCTTATAAGCTCTTTTTTGAAAAGTTGGGAAATCCCAACTTATTTCTAAAATAAAAGCTTATTTTTCAAAACACTTTCAAATTTAATCATTGAAATTACACAAATGTCAATACTAACAACTTATAAGCTCCACCATCTTATTTACCCAAACACTTCAACAACTTA